>OZ007567.1:66179857-66779857 GCA_963931925.1 Onchidella celtica
TGTAACCACTGTCTTATTGTTCTCTGTATCTCTTCTAAATCAAAGGCATTGTGACATGGACATGTTAACCAGTGAACCAATGGTCGGAATCACAAAGACTAAGCTTTCAAAGGCTCTCCCCACACTTTCAAAAGATGTAACATCAACATGCGAACTGTTGCTCAACAAATTTGCAATATTATCTCATTTTCTCACAAGCTGACCACCATCTGGAGTTGTCTGTATCTAAGAACCAATCAGAAACAAGCTCTGAAATAATCTTTGCCCCAAATGCCCGCATTGGTTTATTAGTATGTGTCAATCAGGATGAAACCATTTGTGTAGGGCTTGGGAGGGCGGGGCTAGTTATCATGCTTCGTTCTCACGAAAACTACAGCTGTCAGTTTGGTATCATAAATCAGATCATTGGTTAGAGACTGACAGACTAAGGTTTTGCTGGTTAATTCATTATCAAGCGTGATAAGGCATAGCAGCGAATGTTTTCATACCGATAAATAAAAACCGAACCACGTGGACAGCGTATGTGGTCATCGTCTAGTGGCACGGGTCAGTAACCCCAGATAAGATTCTCCGTGAGTAAGGTCACTGACGGGGCAGCGGGCTTTACGGGTAGCGAGCGGGGTATGGGTGCAGTTTAATAAGCATAGGGATAATGTGTTCACTCTTTTCCTTCTTTAAGACAATTCTAGCAGCTTGGTTTTGAAATCGTTGCAGTCTGCTTATAGTTTTGTTGGATAAGTTTGCAAGAAGGGAATTGCAGTAATCTAAACAAGAAAATGTTAAAGACAAGATTAAGATCTTAACCCTCACCCTGCGAAGGCGTATAAATACGGTATCGACTTTCCATGCATTCACTCTGCACGGGCGTGCCAATACGGCATGGTCATGCTGACTGCACCGCGCGCAAGCCGTATTTTCATGCGTCGAGTTACTGTCCTCTTTGAGACATAGATCTAACTACTGTTTTGTTGCTCACTGTATTTCTTGTAAATCAAAGGCATTGTGACAAGGACATGTTAACCAGCGAACCACTGGTCGGAATCACAAAGACTAAGCTTTCAAAGGCTCTCCCCATGCTATCAAAAGGTGTAACATCAACATGCGAACTGTTGCTCAACAATTTGCAATATTGTCTCATTCTCTCACCAGCTGACCATCTTCTAGAGTTGTCCGTATCTAAGAACCAATCAGAAACAGAAATGATCTTTGCCACATTGCTCACATTGGTTTATTAATATGTGTCAATCAGGGTGAAACGATTTGTGTAGGGCTTGGAGGGCGTGGCTAGTTATCATACTTCGTTCTCATTAAAACTACAGCAGTCAGTTTGGTATCAGAAGTCAGATCATTGGTTAGAGACTGACAGACAAAGGTTTTGCTGCTTAATTCATTATCAAGCATGATAAGGCATAGCAGCAAATGTTTTCATACCGATCAAATACAAATCGAACCACGTGGACAGTGGTAGTGTGGTCATCGTACATCGGCAACGGTCAGTGATCCAGATAAGATTCTCCGTGAGTAAGGTCACTGTCTGGACAGCGACTTGAAACCGCCGCACGCAGGGTGAGCGTCAAAGAAGGAATAGGTTGGGACTTAAAAATTGTGTCGAGTTACCCAGAACGTTGACAAAAGCCATGTTGAGATAAGTGGATTGGACTGTATTTGACCAGCGGGCAAACATTTTGCAGACACAATACAGTGGAACTTGGTTATAATAAGAGGTGACCTAGGGCAGTGACCCTCCATAAATAAAGACCTACAATCACCAAAAATATCTTGTTATACCCATAGAGATACTTAATAAACTAGAGTCCGCACGCATGCACAAGTGCAACGCGTCGCAATGGCCCCAATTGGCCTACATGTGCGCCATGTTGACTTGGGAAGGATTCGCTAGCGAGCAGGCGCTGGCTGTTCGACGTCTCAAGGAATAGTAATCCCATCCCCGCCTATAATTATGTCAAAGTCATAATAGATATAGTACAAATACGATACAACACAGGCTGTTGTTGTGGAGACAGTTTTTTTAACATAGAAAGCTAGAGCTGAACAGTGAACACCGCAATATTTTCTGTTTGTTTTTGTAATCAGACTATGCCCCCCAAACAACGTTCTTCAAAATAACAAGTTCATAACTGGTAAAACTAGTAAGAGTCATGAAAATTACAACATGCATAGCTTTGAAAAGAAAATCATGAGAAAGGCATGTTAGTAGTATATAACAAGGAAAAATGTTCACCTTCATACAGAAACGAAAAATATATATATTTTAGAGGTATAACTGGATCATATAAAGAAAGAAAGAAAGAAGAGAATAGACATGAAAACTTTCAATTTTCTTCTCTCTCCGCACCAGCTTTTTCTTGCTATTTCTTAATTCAGCGGCCTTTGCACAGCTTTCTTTTATTTGCATAAATTAATCTCTGCCTTTGTCCTCTCAAGATGATCTTCGATTGAGTGGTGGCATATGAGTGACCTAGATCATACATACATGCCTTGGCGGGGGGGGGGGGGGGGGGGGGTGTTCAGCTCTCAGGATTTTGCCTCTTTTTAGGAGATGGTCTTCTTGGAGTTGGCAGTTTCTGCTTGAGGGGAGGATAATTTTCGAAAACAGATGGAATTGCCTCTGGTCTTAGTGTCTGTTTATCGAGCCCTGCGTAATTGTCAGATCTTAGGAAGTGAGCACTACACACTTAGTCATTCTTGGTTGGATACCAAGGCTTCCCATTCTCAGTTTGTCTACTTTTTCTGGCAATCCATTTAGCCAATCTCTCAGATTCCTTCCACGGAAAGCAAAAAAAAAAAGCAAAAAATAAGTCACAATAAACAATTGTTGTTATTGCTTGATAAATAATATCGACTGGCATTTTCCATATTGTTGTGTTATGTGCATCTTTGCCTTTTCAGGAAAATGAGGATTGAAAATTCGAAGAGTTGTGTAACATCTGGGGTTTGTTCCAGACCTTTCAAAATCGAAACTTAAAGACTGGAATGACACTTATAATGAAATGAGGAGTGAGAGAACCACTTTCATGACAAAGGCTAAAAAAATCAGCACAGTGTCGCAAACAACAATATGGCAATGCCCCACGATATACTCATATTGATAAATATATTACAATAGGTTTTGATCTTTAGCCCTTCCCTATTGTCAACCCAATGCACTAAATTGATCAAGTTGTTTGGACGTACGTTTTATTCATATCAAAGAGGAATTAGGCCTATGGAGCTAACCTTGCCACCCAGTCTCACATGGCTGTCTGTTTTAACTGAGACAATCCAAAACACAAGGGTGATGGGGGTGGGAGGAGCATAATGCAGTACGATGACACGTAAATCTAGACATTATTAGCCCAGAGCATTTAGCATCCTATCTCCTTGAAACTGAGCCATGACTGTGCAGTCAACTCGGGGCCGCTTCGGCACTTGTTCATAAAAGACCCAGGTCTTTGATTCTCTTCTGCCTTTCCTCTCCCTCCCTCCCCCCACCCCGCCCCGAGTCTTTCCTGTGTTTCTTCGCAAGTGTGTAATTATAATTAAGACAAATGGATGTACAAATCACAGATGGCGTGCGTGGGAGAGATTGAAAGACGTTGTTATCGTAAACTGGGCTTGCTCAGCCTAAGATGGGAAGGATAGAAGGATAGAAATGTTTTATGGAATTCTGAACCATCTTGCATACAGAAAAAAAAAATCTCTGACTTCCGAAATTGCTACCCTAACTCAAAATGGCCGCCACGAGACTCTAATAGTTCCACGCCGTGTGACACCGTGCGCACTCTAGTGTAATAATATCTCTATGGTTATACCTGAGGTCTTGCTATTCCAGGAAAGAGTACAAAAGGCAAGCCAAGGGATTTAAATACCCTACCCTGTGCAGGACATGCTGAAAGGGAGGTAACCATGAAATATAGTGGGCATATCTTGCACATCAACAGACATATATATAATATCAAACTGACGGCAGATTGCCTCCTTGGTATCAGTACTGTCTTTTTTTTTTTACTTTTTGTGCTGATAGTTGCCATGTTTCGATCAAATTACGACAGTCATATGCAAAAGTTAGAGGCGGACGAATGTGTTTGTTTTCGGTGGTTTCCCATGCTGTAGCATTCAGAGTATGGGAATAGACTGGCCACGTGTTTGTGGCACAGGGAGTGTAGGCATGTGGTCACGAAGCCCCATGTAGACAAAGAACATTCGTTGCGCGGCGATCAATTACGATCAAAGTCAAAGACCATGCTACATGTAATAATCATCGCACATCACAGGTAGTGACCAGGCAGCGCACGTGTCTGATGAAGCTGCACAGTTGTGGCCTTCATGGCCTGCCCCACAGTTTGCCTCAGTGAGTGATGAGTTCATCACTTTGAGCTGGCTGCATGTAGTGTGCTGTCACAGCATGTGGTCATGAGGGAGAGAAAACATACTAAGCCTAAGCAAGAGATCGCCAGGTGGGGCCACAACTCGCAAGGCAGGCATGTAGTAACAAACAAAGAACAATGCATGTTGTTATTGTCTGACTGGACTGATTCTCAACATGTCCTTTGACCGCCTGCACCATTTGCCGTACGCGCTCAAACTTAATTCTCTCACTATAGCAGGTGCTTTGATTATTGATTGCCGTTATTCGAGTATTTTATTGTATAGCTCCTATACAGTCGAGCATGGAGAACTCGAATTCATTGGGGTGGCTTCATCTAGTTTGAGTTTGCCGAATTTTGAGGAACTAGTGTAAGGACCCATTCAAAGAACGGGTTGCAAACAACACGCACAATCAGCGCACAGATTATGTAGATCTAGGAAGAAAACAACTCACAACTGGCACAGTAACACCCGTATGGCCCGTACCGTGCATAAGGCAGACGGCACAGAAACTCATGCTTTCAAACTTTGAAACGCAACCGTAGTTTAAAGTCGAAACAAAACAAAGGCAGGAGGGAGGCAACCACTGTTGAGGAGAAAGCGTTATTTGATGGCGTACTCTCTCTCACTTTCTCTCTTACAATAAAAGTAGTAATCTGCAGTCCTGCTTCAGAACTCATGCGCGCCAGGACACTGCGCACCAAGCTTGATATGGTTATTTTTTATGACATGCACGGTACTAAAGTCGAAACAAAACAAAGGCAGGAGGGAGACCATCATTGTTGAGGAGAAAGCATTATTCGATATTTTTAGGCCTATTTTCATTATTACAAAATTACGATACTTCGCTTTCATGTCAAAGGAATAGACATAGTAGCAAAAAGAACTATCTTTCACATGTAATTTTTTCAGGTCTGGGCATTTCTCTTCTGGAAGTGCTTCGGTAAGGACCATTTCCAAGTCAAGCCCAACAGCGATTATAAACTACATGTAAAGGGTGAACACAACTCACCATTTTTCTTTATTCGTCTTTACTCCTGTTTGTCCGGCAACAGTTTCTTTCTTTTCTTTTTTTTTTTTCTATTGGGGTATGAGTACGGGACAACCCCCTCCCCCGCCAAAAAAAAAAAGAACATTTTTTTTATTTATTTCCTGTCCGAATCGGTCGTCTCAGGTATTTTAGTTGCCGTTTTTTATCGGGGGGGGGGGGTGGGGGGGGAGAGACACGACTTTACGTACTATCCTGCCACCACTAGGCTATGCTACGGCTCACCGTATGAAGTTTCTGGTGTTTGTTTTTTTCTTTTCTACTTTTAGGCTAGTTGGATCACACTCGCAGCAGGAAAACTGGTGCGACGAATCCATGTCACAGTTCGAGGTTCACTGAAATAGCTACAAAGAATATTGAGAAATAAATTAGGAACCTAGATCTTTGTTCGTGGAATCTGTGACTTCGACTTAGGCGTGTTTGAGTTTCGCGTACTCGACTGCAGTAGAAAAAAAGGGGATTTAAAATGTTCTCAATATTGGCAAAGGTTATTAGAGTGTCGTTAAACATGATGGCCCACTGTACTAACAAGATGTCTCACAGTAGGAAGTCCAAACTGCCCCGCTAAAGAGACAAAATCTCATTTTGGCGTAAGTTTAGGCCAACATTACAAGGCTACTATTGCTGTGTGTTTACGCAAAGGGGCATGCATCCTATATCAAATTAAAGTTCAATTGTTTCTCTGTCAAAATACACTATCTTTTATTGTTTAACGTGTGTAGCTGTGTGTTTTTATTGCTTGAACAAGACATAGTCTTGTCATTTCTGCCCTGAGCCACGCATATCGATTTGATCCCCCTCATAACAAAGGATCTCAGAGCATCGTGTGGACGTAGCGCTCGTATATGAAAATAACTCACACAGAAAACCAAATAAGTGAGGTTTAATTCAATGTATTTTTCGTCTTGTCTTAAGTTGAAATTCCTTTAAAAATTATTTGTTGAAAAGTTTGTTGTCCGAGAAACTGACAGAAACTTTAATAGATCAGGATCAAAATTATGGCCAAATGAACCTCAGCCTTTGTATTATAAGGGTATGCCAAAGTCAGACATGGGGCATGTTAGGGTGCAAAGCGCCGACTGCTTTTATAGACCCACCCAATGCTTGATTTCGTCACCTTTTTCCGACAACCAGTGCTAAGTCAATGGCAAAACGATTGTCCTCCTTTTCAATATAAAAAAACCCAAAAACATTATTTTTGTCTCCCTTGTAAGAATTCACAAAAAAGTGGACATCGGATGAAGTTCGATGACTGAAAAAAGTAAAATGAGATGCTTGTATTATATTTGTACCCCTCAAAAAAAATTGAGCGTAATGTACACCCCCTTGACATAAAAACTGAGAATTTTCAATCCAGTGACTCAATAAATCGTCATTTTCTGGGCAGCCAAAGTTGAACTACAGTAGAGCACACTTGTTTCGAACACGCTTGAAAGAATTGGTGGAAATAACAAATGCATGTCTGTGCCCCATTTTTTTTTTCTTATTATTTCAATAAAATCTAACGCATGTAGGGAACAAGCGATAACGAACTGACGGTTTTAATGAACTCATGTTTATGCCCACCAATGTCTGTTTCTTCTTTGTTTACGACTGAAGTAACGAAAGAGCCCCGCGGGGCGGGCCCCGGGACAACAGAGTAGGCACCATCCAGCAACTCGCTCGCGTGCGCTATTAACGATTGTCAGCAGTGTAAATCTAAAAATACATTATCGATCGTTGTGTCTCCGGTGTAGTATGTAGGCTTAGACAGTGTGTACATTTTGCCTGTCGCTCCATTCTTCATCTTTCTCATGTGGCTTTGTTGTGGATTGTGAAGTTTAAAGACTCTCCCAATTGATTTTTGATCTGGATCTAGATTCTGTTTCTTCAGCAAACTAATAGCACTATAATTTGCGTCGGTGAACATGAGCTCCAAAAAGAGAATGTCCTACTCTTTAGACTTCGAAATGCAAGTCTTACGGGAAGTAGACAGTGGGAAGATGTCTAAAGTTGACATTTGCAAAAAGTACAATATGGCGAAGTCGTCATTGTCAACGATGCTGAAGCGCAAAAGCGAGGGGGGTGGGGTGACAGAAAAAATGTGTGTGTGAGAGGTTGACCAAAATAAAGAACTACTGATATAAAGAACTTTTTTTTCTGTCTGGGGTTGTTCTTTATATCAGTGCTCTACTGTATGTGCAGTTTGGGAAAGGTAGCAAATTCGAGATGTTTTTACACTTTTGAAAATGCCATAACTTTCAAAGCCTTTAACTCTTTAACTACGAAGCATCTAATATTAAACGCATGCGCCCTTGGTAAACTACGAAGCGTCTAATATTAGGACGCTCAAATTTGGCCGCTAATGGACGAAAAAAAAGCTGGCAATGGGGTTAGCGATGGCTCTTTTTGTTTTCCTTCTAGTTTCCCGTTTTCAAGCACAAAAAAAAAAATTACATAAAAACTAGGGAAAAATTTCCATAGTTAAAGAGTTAAGCCAGAATGATAAATTTGGTATCAAAATTCTTAGAAAAGCAAGCTCCATCATATTTGACAAGACTGTTGGGATATGATAAAATGTAAAAATCTGGACTACCTACTCACATTATGTCATGGTCTTGATTCTTTTGAAATTTATATTTCTCTTTCAGGATGAGTGGAGCTGGCTCCGTTCCTATTTTCATAATGTAATTGCTAAAGGTCAAGAGGATAAGGTAGGAATTCAAGACAGATTGACTGTGTTGGAAATGAATCATACAAACAGTTTGAATGAAATTTCAGAAGGGCAGATTTTGAGCAAGGACATATAGAGATTGGCTTATTTCAGAACTGATGTCTTATATGCTGCAGCAGTTTCAGTAGCTTGAAAGGGACTTTACAGATATACAGTAAAACCTCGTTATAACGCCAAGTAAGAGGCAAACAGAAAATTGGCGGTATAACGAGAATGGCGGTACAACGAAAATACCATGTAGAACAAGGTAAATATGTAATTAAGTAATTTACCAACATTGGTCTGGCTAACATGTCTAAAATATTGCAGTTATCTCCCTTATCTCTCCACTAGACATAAACCTCCGTTGTCATTTTGAAGTTTACATTGCTTTAATTTGTATTTTTTTGTTGTTGTTTTTTGTGTTTACGTGTGTTGGAGTTTATTTATTCAGGAAATCGCACCTTAAGAGTAAAAGTATTGTGTATTGCAACACGACAAATAATGCTACATTACAATTCAGCAACAAATGTGCGTTGTTTGTATCGTACCCCACGACCGGTATGAACCAGTTGAAGCATCACCTCGCGTGCGCTTAAGTTGGCTCGCAAACTCTCTATTGAACTGTGACCCGTCTTTCCCACTGCATGCCCCATCAGTAGGCCTATCAGGACTTCAAAAGCGAAGACTGTGTAGTAGGATTGGTGTTTGAGTAACAAGCATAGACTGTGGCGCCAAGTGATGTTCCAACTGTTGGCTGGATTTAGGTAGATGTGGGGAGTGGGGGTTAAATTTACGTTGGCGCTATAACGAGCAATATTTACTATACTCAAGTTATGAATGTAGCAGTCAAACTGTTGGCGGATGGCGGTATAACGAGATTTTTAGTGACTTTGTATAGGTGTCAGATCCGTACCACGGCGAAAAGCTGGCGGTATGCGGGAATGGCCGTATAACGGGTGGTGGTATAGCGAGGTTTTACTGTACTGCATCCTTGTAATGATGAAAGAGTTCATTTCTTTTTCCCTTTATTAACCCTATAAATATCGTAAACTATTCTAATGTCAGGGTGTTGGTTGCGACAGTGATGCTTGATATTTTTCAGATTGTTTCAGGCTTTCATAAATACCAAAAAAAAAGCAGTTTCATTTTCAAACTGAAGCGTGGAAGTTATCTAACATGGATTTTCTAGTATGGTCAGGTTAGGAATCTATATAATATATTGCAATTGAAAGGAGAAAAGACAATAGTATTATTACACATTTTTGATGTCATTATTGTTGACTTTTACCATGCCAAGTCAAAATGGGAATGAGACAAATAAATAAAACACAACAGCATTGAATTGCAAATCATACAGTGTTAAGCTGAATATTGGTGTCACATCAATTCAGAAAAGTTTAGTGAAATTCATAAGCTAACATGCATTACACTTACGAAAAGTAAAATACAACTGAAATAACATTTCAGTTACAGTGCAGTCCGTGTAAACCGAACTTTGGCAATTTGAATTTCTGTTAAATCGAGGTGATTCTGAAATGAGTTTTTTTTTCCTTATCTCTAATTAACATTTACAGTTAATTCAAGTTGGAACCGCCCCAATTCTGATAAATCGAGCTGATCAGGCGCGCTCATCCTCAATGCAACTACTGATTTCCAACCCTGTAAAACCAATTTTGACAAACACACTGACACAGGCCTGTTCAACAACTGTTTACTCTTTGCTGCAATTGGGGGGGGGGGGGCGGTAGAGGTGCCAAAAATGATGCAGTGGGTAGGCGGTAGAGCCTTTCTCTTACGTGTCTATCGACCAAGCGAGAAACATGCTGTGGAACGTGGAAGGGGTATGGATGGGACTCCTGCTTGCAGCATGATTCAGCCCCAATGGCCAATGATATCAGCCAACAACACCCTTACACGAGATGGTGCTTGCATTATGACCAGTGCTACACATGTATAGTAATGTTCACTAAGCTGTACAGCATCACATGACTGTATTAAACTGAAAATAATTATGGCAATGCGCCAGAGGAACAAAAGTCTCACCTCTATGAGGTTCTTAGCATATCAGTACTGCAAATGCCTCGCGGCAGTGTTTTCACATTCACCACACTACACTCGACGGGGAGGCGGGAGGAGTACGGCATTAGTACACTAATGGTAATTCCACGCCATATGTGAGAGACTGTCTTTATAGATTGATGATGTCACACAGTATATGCGGCCAAGATAAAGGCAGGCAAGAGGCAACCGAGTTTGCTGACCACCATTCTACATGTACTGGGCCTAAGCCATTCAATGCTGCTTTCTTGTTTTACCATAATAGTACTTTCATTTCTAATGAAAAATAATGAAAAGATCTCATACAGGCGCCTCTGTGTTTTGTGTGTGTGTGTGTATTGGGGGGGGGGGGCAGCAAGAAGGGATGTAATTACATGTGAGGCAAACTGTAATAGTGCTTATTTCTCTACTCAGAGGTAAATCAAACTCTGGTAAATCAAAGTGCAATCCATTTCCCAACGACTTGTGATTATGCGTCCTCCGCTGTATTCAGATGAAAATGGGAGGCTTGAAAGTATGTGGCATGGTTAAAAAAAAAAAAAAGAATGAATGAAAAGGAAGATTATGGGGATCCCAAAAGAGTGCAACAATAAAATGGGACTGAAAGAATTTTTCTACACCAATATTGTCATTTCGTAGTTACTGTTGGCAGAACAAGACAATAATTTGCGAGTTTTAGCAGAATGAGTCAATAAAGTGCAGGAATAAAGACAGGTAACTATTAGATCAGAGTGCCACTGTGATCATGTATGTTTCTTCTGAACTTGCAGGCCAGGTGTTTGGTCAGTGCCAATACCAAACGAGACTCTTTCTCTGAAAACATGTACATGAATCTGATCAGACACAGGTAGGACTCCCTTATGAAATTGTAACCTAGGTAGGCATTTTTATCATTTGCATGTTAGAACTGCGGCACTTACTCTGTAAATTTTTTCAACTTTGTGTTCCTAAGTAGAAATTCCAGTTCTGTGATAAATTTCTGATAAGCATGCAACACTATACTCAGGAAAAGCAAGAAATTTGATTTGTTATTTAGAAAGCTGCTGTTGGAGTTGAAATGTAGACAAACTTTTGTTTCTGCTGGACAGAGATTGTTTACAAAGCTCTGTAAAGAAATCAGTATTTTTGAAGGCTTTTGATAACTTTGCAAGTTTTACTAAACAAAAATGAGATCATCTGTGATATATTCCTAATAATATTTCCAGTAAACAACAGTGATTTTTTCTTTTTAATAGAATTTTGCATTCTCTGACTTGCTGCAAGGCTGGAAATACGGGAATTTGTTGGAGTTTGACACCTTCTTGGTCAATCATGCTTTAAGTATCTCCCATTGCCATGAGTTTTCCTGACAAACTTGGACAAAAAACATGGTGTTTAAGCTCTTGGTCAAAACACAAAATGAAACACCTGGGGTTTTGATTGTCCATGAATTGGTTAGGGCTTCAGCAATTAAAGTGTGATAATATCATGATAACAGGACTTTTAATGAATAAAGCAGCTCGGTGTCAATGTCATAGAAAACCAGAATAAATTGTTTTTTCTGTTTGTTGCATTTGGAAATTTCATGGCTAATACTCAGTGTTAGTTTATCCTGTCCGTAGCTTTGTGGCCAGTGTAGGAGACAACCATTGTACAGCGCTGGACATGTCAGAGGACAAATCGAGACGGGTGGATTCTGTACCAAATACATCACCGGTAATACAGAACTGAGAATTTGCACTCTTCAGTCTTAAGACTTAAAAAAGCAGTGAAAGCAAAAGTTTCATGAGTTTTTGTGTGAGAAGTTGATACCCGAGACACTCTCAGCTGCTTTAAGGCACTTTCAGTTGCTCTTGGGTGTTATGATAGAAATAAAATATTGAAACAAAGTGGCAGGAGTGATAGTATTTTGTATCCTCAATTTCCATGGAACTAATGCTTTCGTCAACATATTGACTGTAAAGAGTGAGTTAGAAAAAAGAAAAGGAATTGGGTATTTGTGCTCATTTTTCAGTTCTTCTAAAAAAGAATGACATTGATTGCAAATTATAACTCATTTCTGGCAATTTATGTGAAAAGCAGTAACAGTAATTTTGTCAGATGAGGTATGAAAAATGATGGTGAATATTTTCCAGGACTTGAAAGGATTTCATCATGAAACCCTCTGGAAATTTGAAGATATCAGCATGTTGATTGACAGTGATCTGCCCATCTTTGGACGTGGTGATACAAGGCGCCCCTGCATCAGTCTACGACTGAGAGATACCAGGTCTCCACCCATCAGTGTTCTGACAGGTCTGGACTACTGGCTTGACAATCTAATGAGTAATGTGCCAGAAGTGGCCATGTGTTACCATGACAACGGTTTTGTACAGGTCAGTTTCCTTTCATTCTTGATTCTGTACTTCAGTAGACGAGTCACGGTAATCGTGAGAGTAGATTTGCAAAAGTAAAATGTATGCTTGCATTAATGTCAGAAAATATTCAAATTTTTTTCCATTTGTTGGCATAACATAGGTTCAACCTCTTTTGTGTGTGGTCAGTATAATTAGGGAACATATTATTCATGTATATAATTAAGAAATCTGAACCAATCTTGCGTTAATGTGACTAGAGGTCTTTGCAGAGGGTAGCCTTCATAAATAAAGGAGGATAGAGCAGAACTAAATACTGAACCATCAGTTTTATTTGTGTGAATTTAACTCATTTTTATGACAATCTCCGCATTCTCCTTTCAGTAATCATGCCTGTTGCAAATTGATGTCACAAGGCTTGCCTGCATGAAAAGTTGATATATAGCGAAACTGTTTTCCTGTCCTTATGACAAAACAGAAATGACAGTTTTATGTTGCGAATGACTGGAAGTGGGCATGACAATTCAGTAATGTGAATCACAGATACGATCAATTTGCCAATCTAATATAATGAAAAGACATCAAAGTTGTGTCAGACAAGCGGGTCTTGTTTCTGCACTAGTTCACTTGAAATTTTCAATATAGTTTACCTTCAAGCCAGGTAATTTTTGAAAGTTTGGCAGTCCCTTGCATATGAATTTTTACAAAACTAATTTTTCTGATAGTTTTGTTTTCCAGAGGTCCATTTTTTACAAAACAAAACAAGAAACGGTGATAATTTAGGTGATCCCTGGAAGCGTCCGAGGTCAGTGGTCTGTAACGGTGGCCATGGTCTGTTACTGACCATTTATTTGTGTGCAGGCGGCATAGTGCATATGAATAAAAAACGCATTTTCTTCAGTTTTACACTACCAACATTTGATTCAGCAGTTAATTGTTTATGGAGAAGCAGTAGACAAATGTTAATGTAAAACATCGAAAGAAAAATACCAGAATATTTGTTGGTTTTGTTGCAATACGCAGTTGAAGTTCTCCGTATTTTAATGCTGACATTGCTATTGGATATTACATAATCACCTATGGGCGTCTCTGTTTTTGAAGTTTGCTTTCACGCTTGAGGACACAAAGGTGTTCCATTGGCTGCGATCTTCACATTTCTGACTTATCTCTTGCAGTGATAAGTTGCTGACATCCTTGATGTTGCTATCGTATGTGATTGATGGTCTTCCTCTTTTTCTCTTTGATTCTGTTTTTCCTTGCAGGATGGTTTTCATGAGATTGGTTTTCTTATTTCTCATTGCGTGTCCTACATATTTAAGCCTTCTTTTGTTAATGAAATTGAGCAGTTGTCGTTTGATTGATAGATCTGATAAAATGCTTTCATTTGTTCCTCTGTCAGTCCAATGAATTTTCAAAAGACATTGATCGGTATAACCACATTTCTGCTGCTTCTATTTTTGCTCTTTCATACTTTCTTAACGTCCATGCTTCACTTCCATGTTAACACTGGCCATATCAAACTTTTGAGAATTTTCAGTTTGAGATCTAAAGGTACACCTCTGTCTTTCCAAATGTTGTTAAGCTCAACTGCTTTCCGTTTTGCCATGGCTATTCTTGTATTAGTGTCCTTTGTGCATGTGCTGTCGTTTGCTTTGATGGAACCAAGGTACTTGAACTCCTGAACATTTTCAAGTTCTGTTTCATTTATCTTTATTGTTCCTGGCTCTTGGTCTCCAATGTGCATAACTTTGGTTTTCTTTGTGTTTAGCTTGAGACCTGCTTCTTTTCCAGCTGCATTTACCCTGCATAATATTCTTTTCATGCTCGTGATGTTGTCTGCCAGCAGGGCAGTGTCGTCAGCGTATCTCAGGTTGGCAACATTTCGACCTCCTATATTCAATCCCATATCTTCTAGGTCCGCTTCTCTCATCACTTGCTCGGTGTAGATATTAAACAAGTGCCGTGACAGAATGCATCCCTGTCTCACTCCTTTCTTAATTTCGAAGTATTTGCAGTGTTCCCCATTCCATCTTATGGTCACTTTTTGATCTTGATAGAGGGCAGCTATGAGACAAACGAGATGTTCTGGAAAACCCATTTTGATCATACATGCACTTTCAAAAAGGTGGAGATGAACTACACTGTCAAAGTCTTTGCTATAGTCGATGAAGGTGACATGCTTCCAACTCACTGTGTTTGATCTTTTCTAAGACTAGCTGCAATGTAAATAACATATCTGTACTTCCTCTGTTTGTTCTTTAGCCTGCTTGGGAATCTGATAATTCCTCTTCACATTTATTCTTCATTCTTTTTAATATTATTGTGAATAGAATCTTGCTTGCATGGCTGATTAGGGCTATGGTACGATAATTTTCACAATCTTTGGTGTTCCCACTCTTGTACAGCATGACAAACTCTTGGAGTTTCCAGTCTGTTGGCCATTGCCATGTCTCCCATATTTTGCAGCATAGATGGTGCATTGCCCTAGACTAGGGCCTAGTTCCTGCATCTCCTGAGCATTTCAACAATTCTGCTGGGATGTTGTCTAGCCCTGGGGATACATAATAACATAATAATGACCCATAAATTGAAAATGGCCAATGGGTTCCTGTCCAAATTTACAGGACATAAACTAGACTTATGTGCAAGCTGAATTCCCAAATGGAATTATTTATGCAGCTTTTACAGATCTACAGGTCAATTTAAGCAGTCATGCGTTGCCACTTAACATAATATGCTGCTCTTAACTTGTCTTACTGTCTCCTCCTAGGGATGTTCACCGATTGCCTTTACTTAAAACAGAAACAGCTTAGTTACATTACATGTATGTGTATGTACAGTTTTCAACTGCCTCAATAAGGTTCTTACTGTGTGGATGGGCTGGCCTCTGAATTCTCATTTTTATGCATGTTAGCCAAGGGTTTGACTGTGAATCACAACGAGGTACTTGCAATAGATGACTTTTCACCAATGCCCAGACACGCCAGGGACTGAATGGGATTGTTAGAAGGTGCTGGCGGCCATCTTGGGGTGGGTCGCGACTCATTATTTGAGTCATCGTGTTTGTAAACGGAGCAGCGTGTAGGCCTTTGTCCATGAGAAAGTTTATCTGTCTATCTGTCTCTGTCTGTCTGTGTACTATCTATCTATCTTATCTATCTATCTATCTATCTATCTATCTATCTATCTATCTATCTATCTATTCCATCTATCTATTTTATTTATTCTATCTATCTATTCTATTTATCTTATCTTTCTATTTTGATCTGATCTATTCTGATCTGATCTATATTCTGATCTATTCTGATCTAATCTGATCTTATCTGATCTAATCTGATCTTATCTGATCTATTCTGATCTATTCTGATCTGATCTAATCCGATCTGATCTGATCTATTCTGATCTGATCTGTTCTATTCTGATCTGTTCTGATCTGATCTGATATATTCTGACCTATTCTGATCTGATCTGATCTATTTGGATCTATTCTGATCTATTATAATCTGATCTGTTCTGATCTGATCTGATCTATTCTGATCTGATCTGATCTATTCGGATCTATTCTGATCTGATCTGATCTATTCTGATCTGATCTGATCTATTCTGATCTGATCTGATCTATTCAGATCTATTCTGATCTGATCTTATCTATTCTGATCTGATCTGATTTACTCTGATCTATTCTGATCTGATCTGATCTATTCGGATCTATTCTGATCTGATCTATTCGGATCTATTCGGATCTATTCTGATCTATTCTGATCTGATCTAATCTATTCTGATCTGATCTGTTCTATTCTGATCTGATCTGATTTATTCTGATCTATTCCGATATATTCAGATCTATTCTGATCTATTCTGATCTGATCTGTTCTATTCTGATCTGATCTGATCTATTTGGATCTATTCTGATCTATTCTGATCTATTCTCATCTGATCTTATCTATTCTGATCTGATCTGATCTATTCGGATCTATTCTGATCTGATCTATTCGGTTCTATTCTGATCTGATCTTATCTATTCTGATCTATTCTGATCTGATGTGATCTGATCTGATCTATTCTGATCTGATCTGATCTATTCTGATCTGATCTGATCTATTCTGATCTGATCTGATCCTATCTGTTCCTATCTATCTATCTATCTATCTGTTTTATATCTCTCTCGCTTCTCTCTCTCTTTCTCTCTATATCTCTCTATCTGTCGCTATCTCTCGCTCTATCTGTTTCTATCACTGTCTCTGTCTCTCTAAGGTTTATCTGTCTGTCTGGTCTATCTATCTATCTATCTATAGTCGAGCACGGAAAACTCGAATTCTTTGGGGTCGTTTCATTTAGTTCGAGTTTGCCGAATTTCGAGGAATACGTAAAGCATTAATAATGAGGTATTATTGCTGTATATTCAAGGAAAATAATACAACTGACACTGTGTGCCACGAATTACTTGTACTTCCCCTAATTTCCCCCCATCAATGACCCATTTAAAAGGACTTGACATGCTTTGGGAATTGGTCTAAAATCTCTCAAAAGATGGTTGCAGGAATCAGACATTGCGTCCACCCCGTCGAAAAGAGGAAGAAAGGAGAAGATAGATGATTTTGATAAGGACGTGATAAAGCGAGAAATTGAAAGCATATTTCAGAGGAAAGAATTTGTCACTTTGAGAAAGCTTAGATCTCATCTTCAGAAAAAAAATGGATTTCAAATTTCAAAAACACATTTGTGGAGGATTGTTAGAAGCATGGGCTTTGCATTCAAGAAATCTTCATCCGACAGAAACTTACTTTGTGAAAGAGTGCACCTAGTGGAAACGAGGAGTAAGTACCTGCGTCAAATAAAGGAAAAGCGCACGCATGGCTTTGATATTGTCTACCTGAACGAAACATGGGTCAATGCTCACCATACATATGACAAGGAATGGCAATCCAAAGACGGGAAGCACAGGAGAAATATTCCTACCAGTAAAGGTGATAGAATTATAATAGCGCATGCTGGAAGCAGAAATCAGGGGCTCATCCAAAACTCAGTGCTCGTTTATAATTCAATTTCAACGGATAATCGAGACTATCAGTATCATGCAGAAATGAATGGAACAATTTTTAAAAACCGGTTGGAACATTCTCTTCTTCCTTCACTGGACAGACCTTCATGTTTGGTTATGGACAACGCATCATACCACAACATCAAGTCAGACGATGATAAAACTCCAACATCCAGTAGCAAGAAAGACGATATCAAGGCAGGGCTGATGAAGGAAAATATTCCTTTCAGCTCAACTCATCTTAAACCAGAGTTGCTTTCTCTTGTGCGAAAAAATAAGAAGCCCATAATATTCGAGGTCGACAAGATTATCCATCAATTTGGACACACAAGCCTGCGATTGCCTCCTTACCATTCACATCTCAACCCCATTGAACTCGTGTGGGCTAAAGTCAAAGGGAAGGTCGCTATGGAAAATACAACGTTCAAGATGTCAGACGTCAAAAAAATTGCCTGCGCAGCTATTAAAGAAATTGACAGAATTTTTCACCAAATGCGAAGACCATACAATACATTTGGAAGAAGAATATTGGCAAAACGTCAGACTTAATTTCATCCAACCAAATATTATTATCAATCCTCTGGAATCGTCGGATTCAGAGCTAGAATCAAACATACTATCTAAACATACGGCACAACTTTTTATTGACATGCCAAATCAACCTCGCTCCACCTGTTGAATCAATCCCATAAACAGTTATATTACTATTAGGCTATGACACCAGGCGGCTCATGGCCCCCCTGTTACACCTGTTTGTTACGCCACTGACAAACTAGCGCGATAATGCAGTCAAAATGTCATTACAGTAAATATTCTTCAATCTGCTGTTATCTGAAAGAAAAAAAGCCGAAAAGATCAAAGGAATTCACCGCTCTGAGAAAACTATAAAAGCTGCAAATTTCATTTTTCGGATTCATAACGTCATTGAAATTCTAACACTGCATGCAAAATCTCAAATTTGAATGTAAAGTCTTTTTTTGAGAAAGTAAAGTTTTTCTGTGGACATGAATTTTGGAACGAACTACAGTATGAGCGCAGGACCATAGATCATACATGACCATGTAGTGCAATGTCATGTACATCTATGCGCGGGACAAACCCCCCCCCCAAAAAAAGGGTTATTTCCTGTACCGCCCGAATCGGTCGTCCCAGGTATATTTAGTCCCCGTTTTTATCGGTGGAAGGGGGAGGGGACGACTATCTGCACTATTCTGCCACCACTAGGTTATGCTACAGCTAACCGAATGAAGTTTCTGGGCGTTGGCGTTCGTTTTTTCTTTTTTCTTTTCTACTTTTAGGCTATTGGGATGCTTGGATCTCACTCACAGCAGGAAAACTAGTGCGACGAATCCGTGTCACAGTTTGAGGTTCGCGTGAAATAACTACTAAGAATATTGAGAAATAAAATCTGTCTGTCTGTCCGTCCGTCCGTCCGTCCATCCATCCATCCATCTATTCTCATCATCCGTTGTCTTCCCTCTAGGCTTACCTCACCCTCTCGCAACATGTCATGCACATTAACACCATTGGATTTACATTGTAGTTGTGGTGAGTTGTGTCGGTTGAATCTGTCTGGTGTTTTTTTTTTTTTTTCAATCGAGGAATTTTATGTCATAGTGTACGGAAATGGTATGTGAGTGACTGTAAACAAATGAAAGTTACAAAATCAATCAAAATCAAATTAAAGCTACAAAGTCAATCACAATCACCGCTATTTTTCAACCCATTACCTAGGCAGGATTAGGCCAGCATCAAGCGCTCAGCCCACACCGCGATGGTGAGATGGGGTTTCAATGCGGACCATTCCGGTGTAGCAGGCCAGATTATGCCCCCGCCAGACTATACCCGGGGTTAAACTGGCCTAGCCCAGAATATCCCCCGGGGTATATTCTGGGCTAGGCCAGTTTACACCCCGGGGTTTACTTTGGGCTAGGCCAGTCTATACCCCCCCCAGTCCAGATTATACCCCCTACTTGTTTTTTAAAACAAGTCAAGACCGCAGTTTATTTCAACTTTAGTTTGAATTGTCCATTATCACTGTCATCAGATATCATATTGAAGCATACATTTTGGACTCTTGTAAATTATGATTCATTTAAAAGGAAATAAACATGCTTAAAAAGCATTGATATACAAAAGGATTGAAAATCCATTGAAACTGATGTGATTAAACTTTAACACTAATTTTACTTGTGTCCGTTGGTATTATTATTGTTTTGGTTTTTTTATAATTAGTTGTCCATGAGTTAAACATGTATTGTAATTTTTTTGTTTGGCACCACTAACATATACTTAGTGGCAAGGTATGTCGCTAATTATAAGACTCATAAGTGTAAAGTTATCTGAATCTTATTTTAATTTTTGAAAATCAGAAATGTGCTTGATATGTCGGAACAGTTAGATCTACATACAAAGTTACACTGATGCAGAGAGAAAGGCCAGGAAAGAATACATAGAGAAAAACAACAACAACATTTTAACAACTGAACTGGCAGATGGTGCAATTCCATCATCCAGCAGACATTAAATACTTCACACAAAACTAAATACATGCTAAAGTTGTTTCACATAATGAATTGAACCTGTCCTGATCCACTTGAAACGTTGCAGAAAGCTAACCAGTAATATACAATAACTAGATGACCTACCGGGCATTGCCCGGAATAAACAATCATGTGCCCCCCCCCCCTCCCTCTCTCTAGTATAATAAAAGTAATAAACTACAGTCTTGCTTCAGAACTCATGTGCACCAGAACATTACGCACCAAACTGAACGCTTGATACGGTTACTTTTTATGACATGTACGGTACTATATATTACGAAACAAACATGCAAAAATACAGATGTTACATAATATTCAACATTGTTATTTTTTAAAAATACATGCTTGAAGTAAATAACTTTTAATTATAGCCATCATCTTCCTTATCTCAATTGCCACCTTCCTGCTAAATTTAAGGCCTGAGGAGTGTATAGTTTGGTCAGTTAGTCATGTCAAAGGTTGCAAGTTACTGAAATATATAATAGATAACAATAAGAACACCAAATCATCTTATTTACTCTTGAAAATAAAGAGAATATAATCAATATCACAATCACCATCATCTTGGAATAATACAAAGATAAGAGGGAATATAAAAATGACCTACACATCATTCTAGAATCTATAAGCAGCAATAATATATGTGTGTATGTACCAAGTACATGTAAAAAAAAAATGTCTTAAATCTTTTCAACTATTGAAGTAGAACTGGGCAGAAAGCTTTAGCGAAGTAGCTTTGATAGTCATGTAAAATGACAGATTAAATCCACTGAGACAACAGTGCATTGCAGAAAATAATTACAGTATGTTATGGCAAAAATTCGATGGATCATGTTGCATGAACATGTCTTGTTAGTAAATTCTTTGATAGCGTATTTGTAGAAATGTATACGTTTTATGTAGCTCATGGTTTAAGGCACTGGATTAGTTTCACTCACGTTCGTTGGCATGTTGTAGTTGTTTTTGTAGTTGGTTGCCACTGAGTAAAATTTGCACGGTACTGTTTGTTTGGCACTGACATACACTTAGTCCCAATGGATGAAATAATTAACGGACTCATAAAAATGAAGTCATTTTAAATAATTTTTTTTGTGTACAAATACACAGTTGTTAAATCCCATGGCAAGGGACGTGTTAAGCTTAGGAAGGTAAAGACGGACAAGGTCTTTTTTTTTAAATTATTATTATTTCACTCGCAAGTGACATACCCTTATTCACTATAACACATAGGTTCAATCTTTCAAAAGCCTTGCAAACTAATCCAGTGTCTTAAACCGTAATGTATCTTTCTACAAATAACCTATCAAAGAATGATACTCACTAACAAGAAATACTGTTAATGTAACATGATCCATTGAATTTTGCCTCAACATGCTATAGATCTAATTACCTTTTACAATGCACTACTTTTGTCTCAGTGGACTTACTCTGTCGGCCTACACAACTGTCAAGGCTATTTCACTAAAGCTTTCTGTCCAGTTTTACTTGAATATTTGAAAAGATTTAACACGTTTTTTATATACAGTTGATACACATACATTGCTGCTTATAAATTCTAGAATGATTTGTAGGCCTACGCTGCCATTTTTACGCTCCCTCTCCTATCTTTGCAATTTCCAAGAAGATGATGATGATTCTGATATTGATATTTCTCTATATTTTCAAGAGTAAATAACATGATTTCGTGTTCTTATTGTTATCATTATTACTGGTTAGCATTCTGTAACGTTTCAAGTGAATCTGGACAGGTGGAGTTCATCAGTCGCAAACATTTAGTGCCTATTTAGTTTTATGTCTGCTGGATGATGGAATTGCACTATCTGCCAGTTGGATTATCATCATGTTTTTTTTTTTTTCTGTGTGTTCTTTTCTGGCCTTTTCTCCCTACATCATTGTAACAAAAAATACAATGCATGTTTTACTCATGGCCAACCAACTATCAAAATAATAATAATAATAATAATAATAATAATAATAATATCATCAACACACATGAGTGGAATTAATGCTGAAGTCTAATCATGTCAGTTTGAATGGATACTCAACTCTTTTGTGTATCAATGCATTTTAATGCATGTTTGTTCCTTCTAATATGTATCATGATTTACAGGAGTTGAGAATGTATGTATGTACACCAAAGTAAACTAAGGCTGAAATAAACTGTTATTATTATTTTCTCTAAATGGCATTATGACTTGTTGGTGTCAAGAATGTGTTCATGTTTGTATTAATATGATATCTGATGACACTGATGAAGAACAGGCTGAAATAAACTGTGGTCCTGACTTGTTTTTTTTTTAAAAAGTAGGGGGTATAATCTGGACTGGGGGGGTATAGTCTGGCCTAGCCCAAAGTAACCCCAGGGTATAAACTGGCCTAGCCCAGAATATACCCCGGGGTATATTCTGGGCTAGGCCAGTTTAACCCCGGGTATATTCTGGGCGGGGGGTATATTTTGGCCTGTTACACCGGCTCGCGTCGGGAAGCAGGGAAAGAGATGGCTGGTGAATAGTGTATATATCTATGCTTTTCACAATGAATGCTGGTTCACAAAAGTTATCATTGATTCTAGCGGATCTCTCTTTGAGTTTAACGATACTCTAAGGGCTATTATCTATGTCTTGCTCAACCAGCAGATCAAGCCTGAATGTATTGTCTTATTTGTAGAGAGCAGTGGTGTTCTAAAATTTGGGGATTGCTTCTTGTGGGAACGTTGTTCTGCACCTGAGCATTTAATTGTCTTTCAAAAATACGAAATCCAGAGAGTGATCCAGTATGCAGATTAATAGTAGATATATAAATATAATTCAATCCAATCCACATACCTCAACATTGTTTTTGTCGACCTTCTGCATAATTCGACATGATTTTAACTCACTTGTGACCATTCCCGTAATGGCTGACCTGACGCTAAAGAACCAGTCCCGCAACCCTTGCGGGATCGCCGAAAATAATTTTTTTCTCCTTCCATTATCCCGCAACCCTTATGGGAATGGAATACTACCGTTGTGTAGCCACTTCTTTTGTTTCCTTGAAAGTTTCACCAGAATCAGCATGTAGCTTTTTTTTTTTGGCAGATTTTTTCCTAAAACCACTGACTTCCGGAGTGAACAACGAAATATCTCCAGTATACTGCAGAATGGCGTCTAAGCGAAAAGCAACGGATGCATTTGAAATATTCAAACAAGAAGGGTCTGACAGTGAATTGGAATGTTATAATTCCTATCTAGACCCAGAATATGTTCCAGTGGGTAAGAAAGGAGAGGAAAGTGGTTCTGAATCGGATAGCGTAATATCGAAAGAGACTGCTGCTAGATCTAGAGCTAGTGCTAAAAAATTTTTATTTTTCTAAAAAATTTGACACTTGTCTCTTCAATAAATCATACCAAAAAAAAAATATCTATTATATTCTGTTGGATTTTGGTTTTGAGGTAGGTGTCACCCCTACCTTGAAGCCTACAAATTTTGTTTTTGGAGGGAAGTTTTGTGGTGGTACTTTGTCAGGTGAGAGAAGGGGACTAAGTTTTTTGTGGGGGGAGATGGGAGGGGATGATTCTGGGGGATGGAAGGTTTGTTTGGGGGAGAGCAGAGTTTTGGGTATTGGGGGGTGAAGACGGGGAAGCATCTGCGTCTCCCAATTTTGCCAGGATTGAAAATTTATTTGTGGTTCTTGACGCTGAGAAATGATTCTTTGTGTTCATCACGTTTCTGCTGGTATTCGTTTTCACTTTCAGTTTTCTTTTGTGTCACTTCAGCTTTGACAGTGGAATTAGCTGTCATGGC
This sequence comes from Onchidella celtica, assembly GCA_963931925.1. NCBI lineage: Eukaryota > Metazoa > Mollusca > Gastropoda > Systellommatophora > Onchidiidae > Onchidella > Onchidella celtica. The sequence continues at coordinate 66,203,727 of OZ007567.1, forward strand.
AGTTCTGCTGCTGTTCGTTGTGCTGCTGGTTTCTTCACTGCTGAAGATTTCTCGTACATTATTGACATCAGTGTCCTTGGTTTCAGCGCAATGACTGCTCCTGTGGCTTGGGCAAAAGTACCTAGATTGTTTTCTGTCTTGTACATTTGAACGGCCATTCCGGGCAGCTTTTTTAGAAGGTTGTGTGCTTGCCTCGACAGTTTGGACATTTCGGTTCGGCTGTACAAGCCTTGTCGTTCGCATGGTCTCTGCTGCCACAATGAGCGCTAACGGCTGATTTCTTGCAGCGTAGCTTTCCATGTCTATACTGCTGGCAGTCAAAGTATCTCATAGGGTTTGGAATGAATGGCAAAACCGGAATCTGTAAATACTAAATAAGCCACTTTTAGATGAGCTGGAGGCTTGATCTGAAGCTGATGGAGCTGGTTGCAATCAGCTCATCTCCTCTGCAAATCTTGATACGCCGGGCATGTGTGACACCTGGGACATTCTTTACAATGTCCTCCTTACTCTCCTCGTCCAACTCATGGGTGCGGATGACCCCACGTGAGCTGTTCAAGCTCCTGTTTGTTTGAAGTGTTATGGGAAAACCATGAACGACAATCTGCTTGAGCAGGCTCTCTGAGTGTTGTCTTTTTGTGCATTCTACCAACAGTTCACCATTTCTCATCATTGTTACCGATTTAGGCTTGCCTGCAATGCTTTTCAGCGTTTTATAGATCACTAATACGCTCCTTTTTTGATAATTTTTTCGGGATTTTGGCTGCAGATCACCAAGAAAGGTGACTAGACCTGCCCCTTGTCAGTGTTTATGTCCAGCAGAAACGTATTTGTCCGTTTGCGCTGGGTGGAGGCCCCACCGGTTCTTCCTGCTTGTGTCTTTTAGGTAAGTTGGGATTTGGGAAGGGTGTAAATTTTTTGAAGTATCCATGAGAATTTATATTTATTGTTCATCCCTGGGGCTCCCCACCTGCCACCGAGTCCAACAAGGGGACACATAGTGCTCGGATATCCAGAGATGTTGTGCCACGGCTACCCCAGAAATATAATCCCTGCAGGGTGTTACTCCCGCCAGGATTGACCCAGGTCTCTAATCACAAAGGAATCGAGGCCTATCGATTGAGTGGTATGGGCCATGCCACCTTCCTGTCGTAGGGGAAGGCCAGGTCAAAGTGGTGTGTCGGTAGAGGGGCAGTCCGCAGATTGGTCCACCTCAACCACGAGAATCCCGTTCTCCCCCATCACAGGTCGCACCTCTCGGTCAACAAGCCACCCACACTGTGGGAACGTACAAGCTGGTTCTGCTCTTTACTAGGCTGGGAACCATGCAAGGCGTGAAAAAAGGGACGAAAGAAAAGCAGGACAGGAGACAAAGCAAGATAGGGCAACAGCTGTCACCCACAGGCTGCTGAGATGTGGCGGTCTTTAAGGGACAGCTCATCATTGGTTTTACCACTCTACAGATATGGCAGTGGGTCAATTTCTAACTCCCCCGACCCATGCGGGGAGTCAGACGTATGTCATATACTTTCTATTATAGTAGGCACTCATGCACTGTTAGTACTAGACCTCGACCTACATCTCTTGGTTACTTGCCGTACACGTGTATCAGATTCAGATTCATCATTTGTTCTAAAGAAAAAGCGACGTCGCCGTTAAAAAGAAAAATTAAAACTGAGCATTTGATGCAAGATTACAGCATCTTGCCGATGTTGGTAAACAGTTTGCCACGCAGCTGCTCTCCACAACAAGAAATTCAAGGAAAGTATGACACCATGCCGCCGATTAGAAGAAACAAGGGACATAATTGCTATACATCAATTTATTTGACACTATTCCCACTGGTGATCTCTGATCTCCCTTGCTTATTTTCTCTCTTCCAACTTCCGTTGTTTCGACTTCGTCGATGCAACTCCAATGGTCCCACTGATGTTGAGATATTAGAATTACACAGTATACACTAATCTACATGCCTCCTTGATGAGGAATGAATTGCATAATTCATGTAACTTTTTGTCTGAGGACTCTTTGTGATGGTCTCTTCAGTGACGTGTTTTATGGCAGTGGTTCTCAATAAATGCCTTCTGTGAAAAGCGTGTGGTGTCATTCTATATGTTCCTAAGAGTTCTGTCTAAAATTAGCAAGAGGGCCAGAGTTCTGACTGGTTGTATTAGTCTGAGGTATCTTTTGGTCAGCCATATCTGTGTGAGGTATGCTGTGGTCAGTTATGTCTGTTTTTAGTGAAGAAAGACTTGTGCTGGAGGGGTTCAAAGTTTGTGGGGGGGGGGGAGGGGGTCAGCTAGGCTGAGACCGGGAAGCAAACTGCTTGAATCTGACACTGTCGTGAGCCATCCGCGACCTGTATGAACAGACAGCACATGTTATTTCATCACAGTTAGCTCACATTTTGTGGCAAATGTGTCAACTGTTTTCTAAGGCGTCCTGGACAATATGAAGTGATAATGAGCTTTATTGATGCTTAGCAACATGAATCCACATGAAAGTCTTTCCCATCAATTAATTTGGACATCTGCCGTCTTATGACAGAAAGGGGCATTTCCAGGTTTTGGCCCAACACCTTTTTCGGATTGTGGGAATATCCGCTCAGTGGCTCGTCTTTCTATCTTAGTCCCATAAATAGCTACACTTTGCAAAGACAAAAATATGCATTGTGTTAAGCTAAACCAAAAAGGCTCACAAACTTACGAGAAGAAGACGGATATGCGAAATCTTATGACAGAAACCCGCATATAACCATATGTGTTTTTCTGTCATAAGAGACGAGTGACATTCAGTAGGTAAGCGTTGCCCATCTTTAATCCTCAGAAAAAATGCCATCGTCCAAACGTTCAGAAAAAGCATGATGCTGTTTTATGTGTATTGAAATTTCGAATTCTTCTAACCCGAAAAGAGGACATGATATGGAAGAGATTGAAACTCCAAAAGCCACAACAAAGAAACGAAAGCGGCAAACCTCTGATGAAATTCGAACAACCCAATAGCAGCACTTGCCAAACATAAAGTCAAACTGATGTTGAAAAAAAGGTGTTACCAAAAGTGTGTCAAAAAGTGTTCTGAATATTTCACAGAAGTTGTGAGACTTGAAATAAACGGAAAATTTTGGAGTCATGGCTGGGCGGAGCAAAATAAATTTGTGGCCAGACATGTTTCTAGAGGAGAATGTGTGAGACGCGTGACAAAAAGCACAAAGCTGGCAAAGTTGCATACGTTTCGATATTATTTCCACAGAGAACATGGCACACACCGACATTGTGTAAAAAATCTTTCCTGACAACACTCGGTTTTAATGAAAACAATGACAGCGCAGTCAGAACTGCATTTGCCTCTTCACAAGAGCAAGACACACCTACCTACTTGGCAGTTGGAAATCGTAAAGAGCAGGCCGAAAGGCCGCCGCCCGGGCAAAATTGAAATTAATAGATTAAAATTTATCCATATCATCTCCCCCCCCCCCCCCCCCCCCCCCCGCCAGAACAAGAAATAATAAAACAAGTAAAGTGAGGTGTAAATGCCAAGGGCAGCGAACCTCCTAAAATAAAGACCTCAAATCACACACCTACCGATGGTGAGCGAAAGCATGCAACAGCCCACAAGATTGATCACAATGTTATCATTGACCATATCGAATCATTTCACCCATCAATTTCTCATTACCGACGGCAACACTTACCTAATCGGAGGTACTTACCTTCCGACCTCTTTCTGTGCCATATATTTAATCATTTTCAGAACATATCCAACAATACCTATTGCCAAATCTTCCACAAGGAGAACATTTCTTTCACACATCTAGACAATGAACAGTGCGAATTGTGTGAGGAATTTGCTTTACATAAGAAAAACTGCACCTTTGAACATGTATGCAAGTTGTACAGCAAATATATTTACCACAAGAGAAGTTGTGTGAAAGCCTGCATATTTTACCAAGCTGATGCATCCAAACCCGTTGCGACCTCTGACCCTGTTGTAGCTGTCGATCTCCAGGAAATCATTCTGATACCCAGAATGGACCAGTTCAAAAGGTCAATTTTCACAAGCAGACTGTGTTTGAAAAGAAACATTTACGCCCCTGAGATCACATTCCAAAAAGTTGAAAGACAAGACAGTCGTGGCATGAGGCAATAGCTGGGAGACGGGATGAGGACGTGTCGTCTGCATTTCACACATTTCTTTTGAGCTGATGAGATGCTGAAACAATCTCGATGTGGTTGGACAATTATTGTTCAGCCCAGAATAAAAATTGGACTCTTGTTTTCCATGATCTTATATCTCATGTCCAGCGGCTCTACTAATGCCCGAGAAATCAACTACAAGTATTTTGAACCCGGCCATTCATTTATGGCCGCTGAGGTCAGTCTTAGCACCAAAAGCAAGGGAAAATATTTGACTTTAGTGATCTTCTGCACACCTTTGAGGATGCTGGCTCCCATGTCATACAAATGAACATTGCAGACTTCACTGATTCGGCGTCCAAAGTTTCTCGGTACTTGTTCACAAAAGCAGGATCCAATCGACCTCATCTCATTACAACGTGCTGGGTAAAGTTTCTCAAACACAAGGCAGTACACCAGTCAATCAACCATGTACTTCAAAAATGGCTTCGCATGGACAGACTTTCAGGCTTTTACTCTGTGGAAATACGACTTTGAACAGAAAACAACTTCAAGAACACAGCTCGAGGTATTGGTAACCAGAAAAAGGAGCAGATCATCAAACAAGGTATGCCACTGATGCCTTGTAATCGCAGACCGTTCTGGCAGAACCTTCAGGAAAATGACAAAAGCAAAGATTTGAGTCAAGAAATTGACGAGCCATATTGACAATTTTTCAGTACATTATGATGTTTGAGTCAAAAAGTCGAAGAGCTGTTATGATAAGCTATGTTATTGTTAATGATTCTTTTTAGTTTGTTTTGCTTTTAGAAACCCCATTAAAATAATTCAACTTGTTCAGTGTCATGGCTGATTAAGTTGTGTATAAAGCTACACTATAGTGTAGCTCAGTATGTTTTTGTAAAGGTCATTATTATGACAATGGAAAAGCTAAGTCTAATTTTGAGCCTGGGTATAATCATTAAAAAGCACCACCGCCTGGATTTTAATTCATAGTCTTATGGAATGTGTAGAAGAGAGACAGTAGTTTACAGTCAGGCAGATAATCACCAAAAAGTCTTGAATTATTGGCATACATGTGCAACAATTCGTCTCTCCTATGCTGAATCACCATATGTCGCGCCGCCACGTGAAATGAGTCGGATGTCAAAAAATGTCTTATTGTGAAAATTGGACTTTAGTGGGTCGAAATGTATCGAATTTTCGTTTTTCACAGAAACATACATTTTAGCCATTTTTCTGTCAAACAATAAAGGTTTTAACCCCCACCCTGCGAGGGGCGGCAATTGTCGGTATTGACTTGCAAGCGCTCACGCTGCACGGGCGGCAAAAGTCGGGAAGGTCAAGCTGACCGCGCCATGCGCAAGCCGTATTTTCACGCATCAGGTCACTGACCTTTTTGAGACGTAACCACCGTGTTATTGTTTACTGTATCTCTTCTAAATCAAAGGCATTGTGACATGGACATGTTAACTGGTGAACCACTGGTCGGAATCACAAAGACTAAGCTTTCAAAGGCTCTCCCCACACTTTCAAAAGATGTAACATCGACATGCGAACTGTTGCTCAACAAATTTGCAATATTATCTCATTTTCTCACAAGCTGACCACCATCTGGAGTTGTCTGTATCTAAGAACCAATCAGAAACAAGCTCTGAAATAATCTTTGCCCCAAATGCCCACATTGGTTTATTAGTATGTGTCAATCAGGATGAAACCATTTTTGTAGGGCTTGGGAGGGCGTGGCTAGTTATCATGGTTCGTTCTCACGAAAACTACAGCTGTCCGTTTGGAATCATAAGTCAGATCATTGGTTAGTGACTGACAGACTAAGGTTTTGCTGGTTAATTCATTATCAAGCGTGATAAGGCATAGCAGCGAATGTTTTCATACCGATCAATAAAAACAGAACCACGTGGACAGCGTATGTGGTCATCGTCTAGCGGCACGGGTCAGTGACCCCAGATAAGATTCTCCGTGAGTAAGGTCACTGACCGGGCAGCGGGCTTTACGGGTAGCGCGCAGGGTGAGCGTTAAGCATCAAGCTTGATGGTTTTCGACTTTTTCTCATGAAATGCCTGTCAAGGGAATCTGTATAATTATATATCTTAAAATTTTCACATCCGATTCATTTCACCTGGCCGTTTGACGTATATGCAAAATTCTTTAAAGAAGGGCATAAGACAGTCTCCAAAGTTTTATGACAAAAAAACGTAAATGGGCATGTGAGTTTTCCTGTCATAAGATTTCATTAGAATCAAGTGGACTTGAAACGCATGTATGACATTTATGGTTTTTTGTCATGTCTTATCTTTCAAATCAGCCTGATTGTCTATGACAAAACAAATTTTGCCCCATACTGCTGTCAATAGAAGCACTGTATGCGTTAACATCGGCCATAAGATGCTCACTACTTTGGTTACCGAAATGAAAATGTCAGATAGTCAAAGTTTTAAAGACAAACATTAGGACGAGTAAATTCAGTTTTTTGGCTCTCTTGTAAAATTTCATTTTTTCGCATATGCGGCTTTCTGTCATAAGATAGCAGAGATGTGTTTCAAATGTTTGTTAACCTAGTCTTCTGTTTGATGTGTAATCCAGAGACAGGAAATGTGACTAGTGATTGATGCACATGAGAATAGTATTAGAGATGCGTTTTAAAAAAATTTTGTGGTGTTACGTCTTCCACACACAAATGACATAGGATTATCCAGAGCAGAAATATATATATCCCGTGTCTGTATTTACAAGTTTCTTTAATATCGCTAAGAGCTCAGTAAGTCGACCAGTATTACAACAATAGGTGTGGATATTGCAAATAAATTGATGTAGTGTTCCAAGTAATGCTGCAGAGGTAATGAAATTAGCATAAACGTATCAGAAATTATATCTGATTACGTAGATGAAAACTGAAACTTCTATTGGCCAATTTGCAGTAATTAACAATTGTTTGCCCATCGTTAGAAATGGAAAAGGCACAAAATATAGGCAGTTAACACACCCATATAGAACGAAGTCTGAAGAAAGTACAAAGATGGGATTTGCGTAGATAATAGGGTAAAGAGTGTTGCCAGATCTTTGTTCCAAAAATATGGAATGGTTCCATAGAGAATGCAGCAAATTTGAGAAGAAAAGATACGAATTTCAATGTCAAGTGCATCTCCTGTAGCTGTGGTCCGCCAAGCAGATCTGGTCACACTGTCTGACTGACCCAAGTCAACATTCCAGCTTGGAAGATAAATGCGGGCAGGCCAGCTATAACTAAGAGGGGCAATGTAGCATCTGCAAGCTACCTCTTGCCCTTCCCCGTTGCTTGTTTTACTGGTGACTGAGCATGTGTTCACTTCTTTTTCATTTTATTGTTGACGTTCGCCAGAGTGTACCCCGTGACCTTGCCCTCCCTTCCTTGTGGGTAGTTTTTTTCCTCCCTTGTTTGTTGACCCTTTTCGTAAGTATTAGTATATTCCTGAACGTTCGATAAAGGTGTGGAAGTAGATGTTTACGCCAGATATGGCCTTGAGTGATGTAACCTGGTGACGTATTGATACGTGATTGGTTAGTTTGTGTTTCGGGCGAGGGCAAAGGTTACATTTATTTCGGGAACTTTCTATAGAATTAGAAATACCTATATATATGGACCTAGGCGCTCTTACAAACAGGCGGGTCACTCGGAATCTAGGTCAAATCATTGAGGGCTGGCACAGATGGTGCATAACATTATTGCAGCACGCTTCGCTGGCGGTGCCATTTTGCCCGGCCGATTCCCATTATAGGTATCGATATAATAGATTTTTTTTCTTTTGTGTATCAACACAAATACAGAGTACTTTGGTGTATGAGAAGAACAGGGGAAAAATCAGCTATATTAATGATGTCTCTAAATCAATAAATTTTACATCACAGACGCTTGAAACAGCCGATAAGAATATCTCGATACCGATGTCGAGTACTAGATAATGATAGGCGTCCATCTGTACAAAGCAGTTAATGTGTAAACAGTACCATGTGCGGATGCTGATGCTGTTGTTTGCTTATTAATCCAGTTGATACGCATTTTCTAACCTCATCTATAAAGTCTTCATTTGCCTGTGCCAGCTTATTCTCAGGATTCACCAGTTTTCATATTTGAGATAGTGGTTCTTTCCTTATGAAAGGTAAAGTTTTCATGTTAAGAGCCGTTTTCTCTGGGACCTGAGTAAGTCCTCTGATAAAGTGATAGTACCAGCATGTTGTAACATTAAATGAGCATCACATGTGTAGCACGATTGTAATGAGAGCAGCAACGTTAAGGATTGTGAAATTTACTATTAACTAGGAAACGTTGACCTAAACATGGTATCTTGTGAGTAGATTTCTGATTGATGAGACGGTGAACATTCATCTTTCAACATGGGAAGAAAATGTTCAGTTTATGGCTGTAAGACAGGATATGATAGCCAGAAAAAGAGTGGAAAGACTCAGCTTGCGGTTTACGGATTCCCAAAGGATCCTGAGGAGCGGCAGAAATGGGTGTCGTGTTTGCCCAATAAATTATCGGTTGACGATATCACTGACAACATGGGTGTTTGTGCTCTTCATTGGCCTGCAGATGTGACTTTAATTCGAGTCCGGGGAAGGTACCATACACCATCAGTTCCACTTTCAGTGTTCCAGAATGTGCCAAAGTCCTGTCTGCCTACATCATCTGGCACACCTCGCACAACATCAAAATCAACAAGTTCTGCGAGGGCCCCTCGACATTGATGAAATGTCACAGTTTAAAAATAGGGATAGTTTTAAGCAGTCTACATTCGCTTCAGTCCTGATCCCAAAGCTTTCTAACTTTGGGTTTTTAGCCTGTGACAAAGAAAACAACCGATATGTTTTGATAAGTTTCACAAGAGATGGACCTGTCCCTACATTTTCCATATACTTCAGCCAGATAGTGAAGGAGGATGGCAACATCAGAGGGCTACAATTTGGAGCCTATCAGAAGCTGGCTGCTGTGAGACACCCACTGTTTCCTAAAGGAATAGTGAACTGCTGGAGTCAGTTTGACGAAGTGATTCGTTTTGTCACCATGTCCAACTCAGACCAGGAAAGCAGGAAATGGCAGCTTGTGCTTCGACAGCTGCAACTTTTGAATGCACCCAAGAACTCCTGCCTTTATTCACTTCATGATATACGCAATGCATTTTCCTGGTATGCACACTCGCGGGCGCTTTATTCCCAGCTGAGAGATTTTCTGCAGATCCCATCAGTCTCAACTCTACGGAAGATCACCCGGATAGCAAAGAATGTTGAGGATGAAACACTTTTCAGTTCCTTCTTCAACAGCCAGGAACAACGGAGTAAAAGCTGCATCATCATCGTTGATGAAATTTATGTAAAGGCATCCTTGACTTACCGTGGAGGAACACTGTTTGGGTATGCTGAAGACCAGCCAGGCAAGGTGCCCACTACACTCCTTTGTATCATGGTAAAGTGTTTTTTTTGACCTAGGAAGTTCTTGGCCAAGCTTTTACCCTGCCATGCCCTGACAGCACAGTTCCAATTTGATTGTGTGCAGCAGGTGATAGGCAGCTTGGAGAAATCTGGTGCCAGAGTTGTGGCTGTTACAAATGATAACAACAGAGTAAACCAGGCATTCTTCAAGATGTTCACCCCACTGGATACAAGGACACCATGGAAAGTTCACTCTGTCGGAACAGATTCAAATAAGCCATTGTTTCTTCTCTATGATCCAGTTCATCTCCTGAAGAATATAAGGAATAACTGGATGACAGAAAAGTTACAGACTCTGGCATTTCCTCATTCAAGTGGAGAAAAACTGGCCAAGTGGTCCGATTTGAAGGAACTTTTCAGCGAAGAATCTGAGAACCTTGTCAGGCTCTCCAAGTTGACAAAAGCATCGGTCACTCCCAGTAACATTGAAAAACAGAAAGTGTCACTGGCACTTAATGTTTTCTGTGAAGAAACAAGTGCTGCCCTGAAAACTTCAGCATCATCAAATGATTCTTGGAAGACCACAGCACTATTCATTGACCATGTCCTCAAGTTCTGGAAACTTGTGAACTGCAAGACACCAGTGCTGGACATTCGACTTAGAGAAGAGGCCCGCATTGCCATTGACAGAACAGAGAAAGGTGACAGGGGACTGCAGATTTTGCGGGACTGGGCAGATTTTGCGCAAAACATGCGGGCGTCAAGTGGTGTGAGAAAGTCCTGCCTGACTAAAGACACATCTGATGCTCTGTCATGGACTTGCAGATGTCTAGTAGATCTCAGCAGCTACTTACTGACTACTGACTCTGCTGACAAACATGACTATGTTTGTCTTGGATTCTATCAACAGGACGATCTGGAGCAACACTTTGGTCACTTCAGAATGGCTAGTGGATGTAATTTTTATGTGACTGTTCAGGAAGTCATGAGCACCCATGCCATTGATCGTGCAAAACTGATACTTGAACTGGACCTAAACGTTGAGGACCATAGTTCATGCCATCGCTGTCATCTCTGTGACACTGAGCTGTCAGATTCAGAGCTCCTGTTGATAGATGACTTGCCAGATGCTGTACAAAAAATTTCACAAAATGAAAAGATGGCCTTATTTTATATTGGTGGCTATGTTGCTTCCAAACACGAGGAATTGAGAGGCAGTGTGTCAGAGGGGTGTGACGACGATGTTCTAGCTTTCTTGTCAACAATGAACCGCGGAGGACTGAGCTATCCCTCAGAGGCATTTTTTCATTTCATCCTTCTGGCATATTGCTTTTTCATAGAAACTAAGGAGCTCCTTTGTCGAAACAGGCTGGTGAAAGTATGCTCAAACTTTACAGCATTTTTTCATGTGGATGTTTGTGTCAGCAAAGTGGCATTGTTGCGTGTTGCTAACATTCTTTTGAAGAGATACGCTGATAAAGTGAAAGGCACTGACAATAGTCAAGAACAGAAGTGCCGAAAGATAGCAAAACTTTCATCATCATCATCCTCTCACTCAACATGACAAAGGTAAGAAATTATTACTCACTTTAATTCACCATTCTCTGTAACCTCATGGACTAATGCTACTTCACTACTACAACTACTAATAATGTATTCTTTAGCCTAGTAGTAGTACCCTCTTTTGTGTACCACCATCATCTTCATCATTACTTACAATAACTTACATTCACATGTACTGACGCATGATAATTGTTATTCTTATCAATACCTCAGGTGCAGTTTTATAGTTAACATATAATTTATTTATTCTCTGTTTGTTTTCTTGAATGTTCAGTGGGATATCGAATTCTTGCACATTCAGAGAGAGGAAGGGGGAGGTTGGGGGTGGAGGTGGGAGGGGGGGGAGATTCGGAGAAGGAAGTGTAAGCAAAACTACTATGTAAACATAGTACCGTGCATTGTCTGCTACCTACCAGCTGGCTGGCTGGCCGGCCCTCAATGATTTGACCTAGATTCCGACTGACCGGCCTGTTTGTAAGAGCGCCTAGATATGGACCCATGTGAGTGGTTGGTCGGCGAGTAAGTGAGTTTTTCTTCTCGTGTGGCGTAGGATATTTACTTGTTCGTTGGTGCCTTCCTAGTATTTTATTGTTAAGATACAGTTATTAAACTTTAGTACTATTTAATCGATCGTCGGATCTCGTGTTTTTTATTCTACAGCTGTAATAGTTTCGTTTTCTAAAGGGTTGTAGTTAGATCAACTAACTCCCCCCTACTATAATGTGCTAGAACAACCTCAGCTGTTACAGGCAAGTTCACCCATTTCTGAACACCGTGAGTAGGGCAGGTTTGTGCATGGCCACGGACCGTGTATAGTAAATAAACACATTAATGTGCATTGGGGATTGTGTTTGAGGCACGTTCAGTTTGGTGCGATTTCTCTTTGAAAGAGGAAAACCTAAGTGTAAGGAGAATGTGGGCAGATCCGGCTCTGTAGAACCTATAGATCTCTCAGACAGGGAGAACAGGTTAATCCTGGACAATGTTGGGTGCCTCAGCTAGTAGCTGCAAAAAGCAACAACAGTGTACTAACTAGAAAACGTTTCGCCTTTCTACTGTGGTCTGTTATGCTTCAGAAATATGAAGTGATGAGAACAGAGGACATTCCAAATCTGCAAAACTCCAGCTTTGACCCGAATGAAGTTCTGGACATTGCCAAAAATATTATGGCCTTCATCAGGAGCAATGCAGCTATGGAAGGTCATACCTATTGGCTGTACAAAAGTAGGTCACCATTTCTTCTTTATCATAACTTTCCTTAAAACTGTGTTTCACAGTTTAGTGGCAAATGAAAGTTAGCTGGTTTTAGTCCAGCTCAGTGTATAGTTATCTCAAAAAACAGGCTCACCTATCAAAAATGTTGTTATTAAATCTGATCATATTTTTGGAATTACAAAAATCACAGTTAAATTTTATAATTTTCAAATGGAAAGCTATGAAATCATTTGAATTGTAAGCTGTTTGAATTGTGGCAATTTATTCTGTATGATATATTATCAAGCAACCAGGTTTGCCAGATTTCTTGGTACCAGTTTTCAGAATGTTAAATTTTCCACAAGAGAAAATGGCAGGTTACTTTTGTAAAAGTAAGGTGTTAATTTTCAGGCCAAATAAGATTTGGGATGGCCAACATGTTACAGTTGTTGTTGTGTCAAAATTAATAAATCTTTACATGCATAGGCACGCATTTAAATGAAAAATTTTCGTGAATTTTGCATTTCACGGTATCACATCATGACATTTTAGTTGCAGCGGCTGGGGGTGGGGTCAACCATGGTACAGTGGACCATCATGTTTAACGACACTGCTAATAACGAGAACTTTGCCTATAGCGAGAACATTTTAAATCTCCGTTTTTTCTACTACATAAGCTATATATTAAAATACTTGAATAATGGCAATCGATAATCACAACCTTTGCTATAGTGAGAGAATTAATTCTGTGTGCATACAGCAAATTGTGGGAGCGGCCGCAGTACAGCGTGTAGCGAGTCAGACATATATTGTTCTTTGTCTGTTACTGCACGCCCATCCGTCTAGTCACTTCTCACTCAGGCCGAAAATGCTTTGTTTCCTTACTGACCACGTGTGATGACAGCGCATTACACCAGGGTTCACACAGGTCCTTAAAAGTCCTTGAAGTCCTTAATTTTCATAAAAGAAAAAATAAGTACTCAAAAAGTCCTTAAATTCTGAAGATGATATCCGAGTCCTTAAAAAGTCCTTAAAATTTGTTTTCAGTTGAAACATTTGAGATTCAAATTTTCCAGTTGCACACTGGATAATTGGTACTTTGAATTAACTGAACTTTCCAGAATGAATTTACTATGTTTGAACTCTGGATACAGAAACATTCTGTTTGGATGAGTGCTGCACACCACTTGTATAGTTGTAATATTTCTTGGTCACAGGCACACAGGTCCTTAACTCTTTCCGTACTTTTCACCGATACATCGGTTCCTCCGACTGACGCATTTGGACTAATTTCTGCTGAAGTGCAGTAATAGTGGCATCGGTTGTACCACAAACAACAAAAACACTGGGAAGCTAGATGGACACAGTATCGTTGAAATGCCCAGGGGTAACAAGGAGAGTACTTTTTGCCGATGTATCGGTCCCCCCGACTGACGCATTTGGACTAATTTGGGCTGAATTGCAGTATGGAAAGAGTTAATTTGTTTAGTGTGAGTCCTTAGGAAGTTCTTAAAAAGTCCTTAAAATTAATTTTCAAGACTTTGTATGAACCCTGATTACACCCTCACCCACGCAATCAATAAATTTACATTTGCTCGCCTCCCCACCCGTCCAATTATGTCTTGCGTAGGCCTAGCAAGCGTTGTCTACTTGCTGACCATGTGCCGCGACAGCACTGTACACCACCACCCACGCAATCAATAAATTTATGCCCGCCCACCTGTCCAATCATGTCTTGCGTAGGCCTAGCAAGCGCCGTCTACTTCCACCACCCACGCATACAATAAATTTACGCCCACCCACCCGTCCAATCATCTCTTAAGATCTTGCTTTACCTAAGCAGTTTTGTTTTCTTACTGACTGCACACTACGCCACCACCCACGAAACCAAAAAATTTACCGGTAGTGATTTGCACGGATCAAAGACCGTGCTGCGAGTAAAATTATCGCACATCACAAGTAGTGATCAGAGAGTGTACGTGTCTGACGATGCTACCAGGTTGTAGCTTTCATGGCCAGCCCCACAGTTTGCCCCGGTGAGTGATGAGCCATCACTTTGAGCTGGCTGCACGTAGTGTGCTGTCGCAGCACGTGGTCAAACAAAAGAAAAAAGTACCGAGATCTGCCGTCAGTTTGATATTACAGTTATTATGTGGGCCTACGTTGATCGACAGGACATGCCAACAAGAGAGGTTAACCATTATTTTTCATGGTTACCTGCCTTGGTATCATGTTCCCTTGCCTTTTTGACGCTTTCCTGGAATAGGGAGACATTTGGTATAACGAGACATTTTTGGTGGAACATAACCTCTCGTTATAACCAAGTTTCACTGTAAATGTTTCTATCATAAACATGAAATTTCACAGGAAAGTTGAATTTTCTGCGACATCAAATGCTTAAGCTGATTTTTCAAATGCACTGAATGCAGGGCTTGTGCATAGCTTAGAACAAGAGTTATATCAATGCGTGACCCGCCATTGGCCTGGTGACAGGTGGGTGTGGAGGGAGAGCTATGGCCCTTTTGCAGGCTGAACTAAGAGGCACAGTTTGAAACAATTTGTAATGCCATGAGGAAAGCAATTTTATTTTTGTTTCGTTTCAAGGTATTTGTTTTTGTATGTGATAATGGTGGTGAAAGGAAAATGAAAGCTTACATTGTCCTACATTTGTGAGTTACAGTTTCAGTTTTCTTGTCGCAGGTGAAAATGATGAGATGGTCAAGTTGTATGACCTCACTGATTATTGTTGGAATGAAATGGTAGAGGGAGACAACCCCTTCACAGTACCTGTTGGGCTGCTTTGTCATCGCGTGGGTCGCAACCTCAAGATGAGTGGACAAAGAAGAACAGCTGATGCCAGAGCTATGCTGGAAAATTGTCTGCGCCTTCTGGATGAATCAAAGCATGCACAGGTGAGTGATAAATCTTACAAATATGTGAGTGAATGATTGATTTTCATTCGACTGGGACAGATCAATTGTACATGTACAGTCGTCTTCACATACCATGAAGTCGGTTTATATGATCTTCTTTTTGCATGATGTTTTTCTTTTATCCCTTTCCCAATGCCTTATTTCCAGGGGGAAAATACGCTTAGCATGACATCCTGGAATCTTGGGAAAAAAAATGCTTGGCATGATTTTCCTAATCTGTATCATGGTCAAATGCATGCCATCATCTTTCGTAATCGTGAACGGTTCCGGAAATTTTTTCGGCCGTCATGTATCCCCGTGCTATCGATATTTTGTCCGGTAATAAAAGTTAAAACTGCGAAAAAAGCAATTGCCGGAAAACACCGATTACCGGAAATAAACAAGTTGGCACTTACGGTCTTCTGCCCCGGGTACTTTTCATTGTGTAGGTCTTGGCTACCCTACAGTCTGTCAGTTCAGCTCTTCCCTTTGCGTCTGAGTGATAGATCTATCATCCACAAAGAGAGATAATGTGAGGGAGGACTTCCGAATGCGTTCCCTAGCTATTATAACGTTAGTGAACTTTACTCACCGTTATGCATTGTTTCGGACTTTATTACCAACTATCACTTCATATTCACAGTAATATTTGTAACACTCTTGCCAAGAAAAACAGTATAATCCCAGAAAAAAGTCTGAAGTGAGACAAAATCCGCAAAACAGGTGCCATTTTGAAACTTGCTGGGCAGAGGTCACGGTAACAGAATTTACGAAAAGCAGATGTGGTTCGTGTTTTTTTTTTTTTTTTTACACACAGTTATGGCATTTTTGTGTGTGGGCATGTGCGTTTATCTGTTGAGTTTCTAAAATGTTGTTGTGGTAACCTCCCTGGTTATTTTATAAAATCTTCCCATACCCTGTCAGTACTGCATGTAGTTGGGAGGTCTGGATCCAGCTATGGTGTCTCTTTCAGAACAGTTGGATATATATATTTATGTTGACTTTCAATTTTCATTTAATGTGTTTTTGCCCGTATTGTTTATAATTGGAACCGAGCATTCTCTTTTAAAATGTTTCATATACCATCCCTTTGAACGAATATATAATATGCATTTTTTAAAAACAGTAATCCCTCACATACCCTAATACACATAGCCTACACACAAAAAATACCCCCTACTCCTTTTATAAAAATGATAGCTTATTTATGCTTAGCATGATTTGATTGATTGCGCAATGTTATTTATTATGTCCCCCTGGGCATCATGCTAAGCAATGTCGACTGTACTTGTTTATAAAACTTTGTTTATCTGTAGTGTATAGTCTATGGTACAGCCTGTGTTTCACCAGGGCTTTGTGCTGGATGCTTAGATGCTGAAGATGTTCCCTAAGTAAACATTGTGACCCTGATTAAGGTTGTCTTTGGACTTTTTCTTCTATGCCAGAGACGTAAGTAAATGAGCCAGCAGGTTTAACACTTTGCTTCCACGTAAAGCTCCCGGGATTACAGACCAGCAATCAGGAAGAATCTTGGGTAGGATTCAGTGTGGGAGTTGTGGCTTATGATGTATACCTGGGAATAAATAACTTTTTAAAACATGAATGATTTCATGTGTAATTCGTTGTTCCCCTCTGACAACGAAAATAACGCTCATTCAAATGTGTTTCATGACCAGATGTGTGTGGATGCTCACTATCATCTGAGTGACATGTGGGTGCCAGACAAGTCTGTTAATGACATATGGCAAGAAAAAGGCAAATTATCAGAAACTGTAAGTAGCTCGAATTTACGTATAGTTAAATTTTTGGTTGTTGTCTTTGACATTTGGTATGTGTAATTATCACAGACACTACTATTTATTCAATGTGAAGGTGGATGCTATAAATATACTGACTGCTCTTGTGGCTGACGTATTCCTGGAAAAACTAGACAGTTTATATGCTTAGTCAGTTAGTGATGACAAGGACCTTTGAATCATTGAGATGCCATAGCCTACCTCTCTTCACAGTAACCATGGAGCAAAAAATCATTTGATATATCACATTGCAGATGCCGGCATGTTGATATAGTGCATTTATTTTCTGGTGCGTGACATGCTTGGATGTTTTGCTACTCACTATTAGTATTGGTGATGAAAGTGTTCATGTATTCAGAAGTATACAAATATACAATAGTATGTTCAATATCTGTCACAGGATTGGTTTGGTGGTAAGTTGAAAAGTCTCAAATAGGAAGAAACCAAAACTTGATCACATCAAAGGCGACAGGTATTACAAAGAGATTGCAAAAAAAATTTTTGCCCAAGCGGGTGCCCGGTACTTCTGTATTTAATAAAGGTTATTATGAGTGTACTAACATGCATATCTGTGTATGCTTGGGGAGAGGCATAAGTGGACAAAATGTGTGATATTGTGATTAGTTCATGATAAGTTTGCACTTTAAATTCTCACTGGCAACAAATTGTCAGATTTGTTCAATGAACCATGATTTACTTTGTGGGTCACTTGAGTGATCAAGTCAAGGTCAGCTCATTTGTTTTATTTCATTATGGTTCGTCTATCTGTCATTGTTTCATTTGGTTCTTCTTCTTTTCTGTCAATATGGGGTGTAAACAATCTCTTCAGCTGTTTTTCTCCATATCCTGTCAAATTATCTGGCCAGGCTTCATATCCAATAGCCTTCCATTCCCATAAATTTTATGTTTTTCTTTTTGTTATCTCTACCTGCACAGCCATCTGACTTGTATGATGAGGATGAGAATGGCTCAGATGACAGTAATGGCTTGGGCCAACAGATAAGAGAAGGTGAAGAGGATGGGACTGAGAGTGGGGATGCCTTAAGGCTGAAAGACAAGTCAGAGTCTGAGCAAACCCAACAAAGACAGGAGTTGAGAAATGCAGTGGCACTGAAAGAACTTGTGGTGAGAGGGATGATCAAGAGAAAAGCCTGGGAAGTGGTGCAGACCAGTCGTATCGCTGGAACTACAGATGAACGTTGCAGGGTGGCCTTAAATCACATTCGGAAGGTAACATTCTCCCACTTGCAAGACTTCATGAGGTCCAGACATAATTGAAGAGACACAGTGAATGGTTGACTGTATAATAATAATAATAATGGACAGGGATGTAAATCTTCCGAGAATCCTCAGAAATCCGAGAATTTCTTTCTGGTTCCGATTTCCGAGAGAATCGGAGTCCCGATTTTTTTTTTTTTTTAATGAATAGACGAGAGCAAAATTCTGGTCTGAGTGTTGATTCATTTCCATAGCTACCGCTAATAGCGCCGGACCTAGTGATTCAACGGGCGCAACCGTAAACGCGGCAGCTCTACCTACCGTGTCCTGCCGTACTGCGTATGCCGGAACTCGCAATAACTTTCGTCCCCCCACTGCGGCCCGCTCAACTAGGCATTAATAATGTTGCACAATAAGCTGTCACGGCATACAGTGATCAGGGTTCACACATGTCCTTAAAAGTCCTTAAAGTCCTTCATTTTCATATAAGAAAAAATAAGTACTCAGAAAGTCCTTAAATTCTGAAAATGATGCCAGAGTCCTTAAAAAGTCCTTAGAATTTGTGTTTCAGTTGAAACGTTTGAGATTCAAATCTTCCAGTTGCACACTAGATAATTGGTACTTTGAAATAACTGAACTTTTCAGGGTGAATTTACTATGTTTAAACTCTGGATACAGAAACATTCCGTTTCGATGAGTGGTGCACACCACTTTGTCACGATCACGTGCGTGAAGATGGTCACGACCACGTGTGTGATGAGTACCTAACTTATTTACCTTTCAAACCCAGCTAACAAGCCAAGCAAGCAGACCAGCGATCAACGGACACATGGAGTGAGATTTAAATTAAACGATATTTAATTATAAATGCATGACAAAACTTATGTCAAAACATTCAACTCATGATAATCACATACATAATCACAAAAACAGAGATATTTCAAATTTACTCTTGGGGATCATGGCTATTCTCTATTCCCCGTTTCACATCTAGATCTAATCCCTCTGTCCATAAACTTAACTACGTATACTTAATAGTCTCTGTCAACAGCTGCCCTCCTCGTTGATGCAGTTTCACTTCTCCAGAGTTCACACGATCCTTTCTAGATCTTTAACTTCGACGATAAAAGAGGAAACAGACGCCCCTGGCTTCACACAAATAAGAACACACAGTTCACACCCGCCATCGTAGATTACTTGTTCTTTGAGGGGTTCTCGACATCCCGTCCTCAAGACTCTTCAACTTGCCAACACACAGCACACCGACGGTTCACACCCGCCATCGTAGATTCACGAGCTTCTGATGGGTTCCCATCCTATCATCAGAACTCTCAACTTCTGGTCCCCATGGCACGACCTTCCACTGGTCGCCCGGACCGATAAATTCTTCTTATTGGGAAATACACGTGAACATCATGGATCCCTCACACGCCTAACACTTCTGGTCCCCACTGGCACGACCTTCCACTTGTCACCCGGACCGATAAATTCTGCGTCTTCCTTTAGGAATGAATAACTTGGGAACCTCGTGTGTCGAGCTTCTCCTCTACTTATACTCCCGAGGTTTTTGCACACGCGAATGTTAAAAACCGTGTTTTCCCCTGCTAAGCTCACCCCCCTAGACTCGTGGCGCACAAGGCCACCGACCTTCCTCGTGATAGTAATCTTTCATGCTAGTCAACAACTTAAAAACTCCCCTTCTCCCCTACTAAGTTTACCCCCTCTATACTCGTGGCGTACAAGGTCATCAACCTTAATCGTGACAACTTGTATACAGTAAAACCTCGTTATACCGCCAAGTAAGGGGCAAACAGAAAATTGGCGGTATAACGAGAATGGCGGTACAACGAAAATACCATGTAAAACAGAGGAAATAAGTAAGTAAGTAATTTACCTACATTGGACTGGCTAACATGTCTAAAATATTTCAGTTATCTCCCCTATCTCTCCACTGGACATAAACCACCGTTGTCATAATTTGAAGTTTACATTGCTTTCATTTGTATTTTGTTGTTGTTGTTTTTTGTGTTTATGTGTGTTGGAGTTCATTTATTCAGGAAATCGCACCTTAAGAGTAAAAGTATTGTGTATTGCAACATGACAAATAATGCTACATTACAATTCAGCAACAAACGTGCGTTGTTTGTATCGCACCCCACGACCGGTATGAACCAGTTGAAGCATCACCTCGCGTGCGCTTAAGTTCGTTCACAAACTCTCTATTGAACTGTGACCCGTCTTTCCCACTGCATGCCCCATCAGTAGGCCTATCAGGACTTCAAAAGCGAAGACTGTGTAGTAGGATTGGTGTTGGAGTAACAAACACAGACTGTGGCGCCAAGTGATGTTCCGACTGTTGGCTGGATTTAGGTAGATGTGGGGAGTGGGGGTTAAATTTACGTTGGCGCTATAACGAGCAATATTTACTATACTCAAGTTATGAATGTAGCAGTCAAACTGTTGGCGGATGGCGGTATAACGAGATTTTTAGTGACTTTGTATAGGTGTCAGATCCGCACCATGGCGAAAAGCTGGGGGTATAACGGGTGGCGGTATAGCGAGGTTTTACTGTAGTTTTTTTGTAACATTTCTTGGTCACGGGCACACAGGTCCTTAATTTGTTTACTGTGAGTCCTTAGGAAGTTCTTAAAAAGTCCTTAAAATTAATTTTCAAGACTTTGTATGAACCCTGAGTGATACACCTTCGCCCGTGTCCGCGCGCTTCGGCCGTTCATACGAGCTCGAGTACGTGTAGGTCACACATTATTGATTTTTATTGTATCATAAACGATGGCGGTCATTGAGTAAGAACAGTGGACACATTTTGTGAAGGGGTTTCATTTTATTTCGCTATTGTGTTTTTAAAAAAATTTTTACATTGCTTACAATCATCCTTGGCGGTGGTAACTCCCGGTAGATCTAGGTTGGCAGACTTTTAGAATCTTCGAACGTAATTGACAATCATGGATTATAACTAGATCTAGGCAAAGGCGTACACGTGTTTCAGCGACGTTAGAAAGATTTATGTTCCCTAGCATAATTTATTTCGTTTCATACGATTGTGGTTGTTTCGTCATGTTTCCGAGCATGTTCATAGGCTTTTAAAGGAGGCACACATTTCCATGTTTTTAATGTACAGTAAAACCTCGTTATACCGCCAAGTAAGGGGCAAACAGAAAATTGGCGGTATAACGAGAATGGCGATACAACGAAAATACCATGTAGAACAAGGGAAATAGGTAATTTACCAACATTGGACTGCTAACAAAAGTAACATGTCAAAAATATTGCAGTTATTTCCCTTATCTCTCCACTAGACATAAACCTCCATTGTCATTTTGAAGATTACATTGCTTGCATTTGTATTTTTTTTGTTGTTGTTTTTTGTGTTTATGTGTGTTGGAGTTTATTTATTCAGGAAATCACACTTTAAGAGTAAAAGTATTATGTATTGCAACACGACAAGTAATGCTACATTACAATTCAGCAACAAACATGTGTTTGCATCGTACCCCACGACCGGTATGAACCAGTTGAAGCATCACCTCGCGCGCGCTTACGTTCGTTCGCAAATTCTCTATTGAACTGTGGCCCGTCTTTCCCACTGCATGCCCCATCAGTAGGCCTATCGGGACTTCAAAAACGAAGACTGTGTAGTAGGATTGGTGTTTGAGTAACAAGCACAGACTGTGGCGCCATGTGATATTCCGTCGGTTAGCTGGATTTAGGTAGAGGTGGGGAGTGGGGGTTAAATTTACGTTGGCGCTATAACGAGCAATATTTACTATACTCAAGTTATGAATGTAGCAGTCAAACTGTTGGCGGATGGCGGTATAACGAGATTTTTAGTGACTTTGGATAGGGGTCAGATCCGTTCCACGGCGAAAAGCTGGCGGTATGCGGGAATGGCGGTATAACGAGTGGCGGTATAGAGAGGTTTTACTGTATGTAATTTTTGTGAAATCCGATAAGACTCTAGTCATAGGCCAAGTCTACTGTCTGGCCTAGTGAAGATTCGCACGTCATTTCAACTTTCAAATCTTGTCAGTTCCGTGCCTTGGAACAACCGATTTTGTTACACATATGCTTCTTCAAACTCCTGGATTTCTCAAAGAATTATTTAGATCTATATCGTTTTAATTTTTTGACTCTATAAAGATATAGAAATATTGAGTGTGGTGGCTGATCTTTGCTTTAAAAATTAATATAGGTCTACTCTAGAGCTAAATCTTCTATAACCGGTCTGTTTTGAAAAGTTCATTAAGTGACAGAATGTTGTGGTCAAGGAGCAAGTGCTGGCTTGTGATACACAGAATAGATCTATACTAGATGACCTACCGGGCATTGCCCGGAATAAACAATCATGTGCCCCCCCCCCTCCCCTCTCTCTCTCTCTCTCATATATAATAAAAGTAATAAACTACAGTCTGGCTTCAGAACTCATGCGCACCAGAACATTACGCACCAAACTGGACGCTTGATACGGTTACTTTTAGGACATGTGCACATATACAGATGTGACATAGCAATAACCATTGTTATTTTTTAAAAATACATGCTTGAAGTAAACAACTTTTAATTATAGCCATCATCTTCCTTATCTCAATTGCCACCTTCCTGCCAAATTTAAGGCCTGAAGAGTGTATAGTTTGGTCAGTTAGTCATGCCAAAGGTTGCGAGTTACTGAAATATATAATAAAAATGTTATGTTTTCCATCATAGTTCATTAAAGTTAGACAAATAGCCTGCGCGCCGCAGTGTCAGAACTTGTTTAAAAGAACGCCGCGTTGGTTTCAGAGAATTTTTCAGGAGGCCATTTACATCCCTGAATGGATGACATGTATATAGTGCATATCCATTTAAAATGCTCTATGCACTTTACAGAAGCAACATGTCAAGCACAGAGCAGAATGGAGCGCCTGCGAAGCGCTCAACACACTACACTGCTTCTTTCTCTCTCCCTGTCTCGCTCACTCTCTCTCTCTACCTTTCTCTATCTCAGAGCAAACTGTAACGCAGCCTGTTAGGCTAGTGACATACTATGCCGCGTGCTGTCGCGGTTTGCCGTTCCCGCGCGCGGCAGCTGCAAACCGCGTAAGTTTGAACCTGACATACTATGAGCGGCAAACCGCCCTCCAGTGCGTTTTTCTCAGTGTTGTTCGGTCATCAGCGTAGGATGGATGTGGCAAATTTTATTAAAATTGCAACTTTGTGCGCTGCTGAAAGCGAAGGGCTGCTGGATGCTCCTGGACGAGCCCGGACCTGCTCCGTTCACCCCTATAACCATGGCAGAGATCCTTTCCCTCGTTTTTACGCAAATATTAGAAACCACAACGATAAATTCTTCACCTATTACCGAATGTCTATACCAAGTTTTGATCACTTGCTCGAAGTGCTACGTCCTGCAATCACTAAGTCTGAAACTTCTTTTGGAAAACCAATATCTGCAGAGAAAAGGCTGACCATCACCCTCAGGTAAGGTTATTTTATCTACGCAAATAGTGAATATTTAGTTGATACTATAGCTTTTTGAGTATAAGAAATTAAGAATACATTATAACAAGATTATTTTACCTAGAAATTCCATAAAACAAAATAACATGGCTTTCAATACCGTTTATTTAAAGAAACTCAAAATGTAACATCAGACATAAGAAAGAAAGGCTTTCACCCACTCGGTTCATTGAATTGATATGCTATCAAATCAAAGAAACATAACATTGTTAAATAAAAACAACATACACAACTGATTTTTTTTGCCATTTCTAATTCATTGGGGATTGGGTGAAGGGGTGCAGCGACTCGCTATAGAACCTGTCGGGGACGCACTTGTTGAATAACAATCATTAGTACTGGTAGTATTGGACCAAAATTGTTGTGGATCCCCTCCAAGACACTGAGGTTGGTAATAGTTTTGTGAGTAGAATTGTTGCGAGGAGGTCGGACGAGAGGTCAAATACAAATTTTGAAAAAAATTCGCTACGTGTGTCCTAAATTCCCACTTTTTTGCTGTAGTTAGGTTTTTGTAATGTGAGAGTAGGGACATCAAGTACGACTTGTCTGCATCTTCTGGATCGTTCTGTGGTGACTGAATTGTCTTTGCTGCATGGTCCAGGCTGCTAAGGAGGGATGCCTGAAAAGGGGTCATCTTTGATGGCTGGCTTGGTTTTTTGAAGACCCTCTTTTGGCCGCTTTGTGGAGAGTCGATGGATGAGGTTGACATCAGGATCTGGATCAGCCGTGTTTTCATCTTCGTAGTTGCCACTTGTACTAGAAAGAAACAATTATGCAAAGTTATACCCGCAATCTCTACTCATATGAATAATTAATAATAATAATATTATAATAAATGAATTTATAACACGCCAGAATCCACAGAAAGCGCTCGGTGGAGCTTAGTCAATGTTATCAAATGACTTTTTACAATACTACAGAATGTAAGGAGTGAGAAGCTATGCCTGCTGCCTATTACTGGCGCTACGAATTACTAACACTTGGTGTTCTTTAACCTACAAATTTGGCCCGACTGACCACATCAAATCAGCAAGGGATGTTTAACGTGCACAACAGGTGTTATGATGTACATAGTGGACGGGGCTTCTCCAAAAAAACATGCTGCACTGACGGGGGTTCTAGACCATTTGCATGTGAGGCGGACACACTACCTCTCAGCCACCAGCGACCAGAGATATATGTGCATAGGTTAAGAAATTAAAGAAACAAGTTTGGACTATACTCTAGATTTTACCTTCTTTTTTCGGAGCTGGTACGAAGGAACGCCAGAGCTTCAGAATGGACATATTTTTTTTTCTTTGAGGCACAGTTTCCACTCTTTGTTTGAAGGGATTTGAACATTGAATCCCTCATGTTCTTCCATTTCGCCTTCAGATCGTTCACTGTAAGAAGTGAAAAATAAGTTTGAGTATAAAACACGAAGACGATGTTTTCATAAGTCTAAATTTACATTCAAAGAGTACACTTATATACGGTTGTTTAGGTTAGGTAAAAGTTTGGGTTTGTAACTCTTCTGTAATTTTCCCAAAAACTATTTTCATGTTATATAATACCTGTGGATTGAATGAAAAAATGTTTATACCCTCTTCTGTTCTTCCGCAGATACCTGGCTACGGGGAATTCCTTCACGGCTCTTCAATTTGAATTCAATAATGGAAGAAGTACCATTGCTCAGATAGTTTTTGAAACATGTGTAGCAATCTGGATTCTTTTGAAAGATATTGAAATGCCCGAAGTAACTACTGAAGATTGGTATAGCATTGCCGAGGCTTATGAAAAAAAAACTAATTTCCCCAATTGTTTAGGAGCCATTGATGGGAAGCATATTCGTTGTATGAAGCCTCGCAGTTCTGGTTCAAAATTCTTCAACTACAAAAAATTTTTTTCAGTGGTTCTAATGCTGACTCTAACCTTCGATTTGTCTCTATCGACGTGGGGTCGTACGGCCAAGAAGGTGATTCGACTGTTTTTCGAAACGGTGTTTTCGGATCAAAATTATACTCGGAACAACTCAATATCCCACAACCGAAGCTCTTACCTGGCACTAATGATGACCCCCAACCATTTGTTTTTATTGGAGATGAAGCCTTCAAAGTGCATACCAACCTTCTGCGACCCTTCCCTCAGCGGGAACTTGATTCTCGTAAACGAGTTTACAATTACAGACATTCAAGAGCTAGACGTTCAGTGGAATGTGCATTCGGTTTATTGGCGAATAAGTGGCAGATTTTCCACAAACTAATCATGGTTAGACCTGATTTTATAGATTCTATTGTCAAAGCATGTTGTATATTACACAATTTTGTCAGACGAAAGGATGGTGTCAATTATTATGACAAAGCTCAGGAGTCTCCATTCCGTGATGTCACTAGCACTGGGCCGGCTCCTCGTGTTTTAGGAATTCAAGTTCGGGATTATTTTGCTGACTACTTTGTTGGAGTGGGTGCTGTTCCATTCCAAGACAAATACGAGTATTGAAATAATTGTACCTCTGAAAATGTAAATAAATGCTAATACTTACATTTCTTTGTTTGTTCTTCCTTGCTGAGGGAATCCCATTCTTCAGTAGCTACAGTTACCCAGGCTTTATCTTTTGCAATTCTATCTTTATACTGCTCACAACCCTTGTCCCAGATAGCAGGCTGTTGCTCCACCATACTAATAATAACTTCCGCAGACATATTCGAAAAGTTCACAATATCTGAATATTATTTCTGAAAAAAAAAGAAACAGGACTGTGTGCGAGAAACGAAGTGCACCTGGTGATTGCACTGCAATAAAAATCCCGCCGCGGCGAGCGGGATAGTATGTCACTAGCCATAGCCTAACATGTGTTGTCTCTGAAAACCGCTCCCGCGCGCGGTTGCTGTTCTCATTTTCCCGCCGACAGGCGCGGCAGAAAAAAATCAGACAGCGGCAACCGCTTCCGCGCGCGACGACGGTTTCTCTAGTATGTCAGGTCTCATAGGATAACACGTGTTGGCGTTGTTTTTTTTACCGCTCCCGCGTGCGGCAGCAGTTTGCCGCGTCTAGTATGTCACTACACTTAGGCGCAGTGCACAATTCACGACTCAAATAATATTTGAATATTTATTAATAATAATATATATTTAATCATGAATAATAAATTTTGTTGCTGCTGGTGTGGGGATGATATGGATAAATTTTTAATCTATTAATTTCAATTTTGCCAGGGCAGTGGCCTGTTCGGTCTGCTCTTTACGATTTCCAACTGCCAAGGTATCTTTAACGTGCGCAATGTGCACACAGGCCCTCCGAATTTTTCGTCCTTATCCGAAGACTAGGTACTTGATCCTACCCCCCAATAGGATCAGGGACTTGAAAATATGAGAAAAATCCCAATTTCAACATGCCTACACTGGCATGAGAGGAAGCACCTTGCCTCTAGACCACCTTGTCCTCACCTCACTATATGAGCCTAATGAGGATATCTTATTTAGGAAGTGCATTTAAAACGTTCAAATTCTTGGTAAATTCAGTTTCATGTTTTACACACATAGTGAGATGTTTGTCACTAAATTTCTGTACGCATAAAATAGAACAAAAATAAAAGTGAATTAAGTAAAGCTATTGCATGTAAGGTAACTCAATCCTGGAACACAAGCAGTTTGAAGAAAGGTAGAACACTACTGAACGACTCTTTATAACTAGATATATGAGCTTAGCATGGTGCATTTTGTTCGACATTTGCCTCACAGAGCCATGTGGTCATCCTTATAAGTTGTGAAAGCTGAATTATCAAGAGACAGGGCTTTGGTTTAGAGAAGGCATATGTGTGGGGCGCTCAAAGAAAAAAAAAACCAGCTGAAGTTTCGCTTTCTTCAGAACTTTTGTTGATGTTTAACCCTTTCGTGTTTAAACCGAGAGAAACCGGGGACCATCAATAACTACCTCTTTTGTTTAACCCAGGAGAAACCAGGTGAACCTTGATTCGCCACCGAACGGCCAACACGGGACAAACTGGGATGACACACCCTCTTGTTTTATTCTAAACTTTTAGCCACAGAGAACAAATGTCAACGTCTTAAAATAGTAACTTAATAACCTGTTGGTACTATCGGATATTTCCAACCTAAATTTCCCGCCGTTACACAGTTTACACTCTGTAGCACTCGTGTTTCACCGAGTCCATATACACAAATAGCTGCTTCACCAGTGGGTTGTGACCACGGCCCCCCTAAATGGTGATCGGACCCTATGTGACCCGATAATTGTAAAGAGAGGATGGTGATCGGGTCTTATATGACCTGATCAGGGATTACGAAACCTTCGTTAGAGTAATCGAGTCGTATGAGACCCAATCACCATCCTCTCTTTACAATTATTGACCCGATTACTGTAAAGAAAGATTTGTGATCGGATCTTACAAGACCCACATATCGCAAAAAAAACAAAAAAACAACTGGTGATACTGTGGTCGTAAAGTATGTGTGGGGGATCCATGTAGACAGGGCCATGATAGTCTCATGAATGTTTACATGAGAACAATAGAGGTCATCACCAACAAAGTTGGTGAGCGCACACTGCCAGTCCAATCGTGCAACTGACAGGGGAAGGGCTGAGGAGGAAGTTCTCACAATTTGTGTGACGTAGTATCTAGTTTCTATGTGTGCGCATGTGTCTGAGTTTAGTTTTACGTCCTTGCACTTTTCAATGGCTCATACGTTGTAAACTTTAAGTGGAAGTAGCTACATCACAATTCAGCCAGGCTTTATTCGTTGTTTGCTTTGGTCAGGTTACCTCATTTAACCCTCACCCTGCGCAGGGCGTCGAATGTCGGTATCGACTCACAAGCGCTCACTCCGCATGGGCGGATTTAGTCGGCAAGGTGACGCTGACAGCACCATGCGCAAGCCGTATTTTCACGCGTCGAGTCACTGACCTTTTTGAGAAGTAACCACCGTCTTATTGTTGACTGTATCTCTTCTAAATCAAAGGCATTGTGACATGGACATGTTAACCAGTGAACCAATGGTCGGAATCACAAAGACTAAGCTTTCAAAGGCTCTCCCCACACTTTCAAAAGATGTAACATCGACATGCGAACTGTTGCTCAACAAATTTGCAATATTATCTCACTTTCTCACAAGCTGACCACCATCTGGAGTTGTCTGTATCTAAGAACCAATCAGAAACAAGCTCTGAAATAATCTTTGCCCCAAATGCCCACATTGGTTTATTAGTATATGTGTCAATCAGGATGAAACTATTTGTGTAGGGCTTGGGAGGGCGTGGCCAGTTATCATGCTTCGTTCTCACAAAAACTACAGCTGTCAGTTTGGAATCATAAGTCAGATCATTGGTTAGAGACTGACAGACTAAGGTTTTGCTGGTTAATTCATTATCAAGCGTGATAAGGCATAGCAGCGAATGTTTTCATACTGATCAATAAAAACCGAACCACATGGACAGCGTATGTGGTCATCGTCTAGCGGCACGGGTCAGTGACCCCAGATAAGATTCTCCGTGAGTAAGGTCACTGACGGGGCAGCGGGCTTTACGGGTAGCGCGCAGGGTGAGTGTTAATGTAGATCTGTGTATTTTTTTATCAACCAAAAACCAAACTATAAAAGAATACAGACACTCACGGTATTACTAGTATTCACTCATCAAAAAGCCATTCTCCACAAATAGGCTACAAAACCTACAAAAAAATTATGCATTCAAGAATAACATCAGCAAAAAACATGTCTGCACCAACAATATAATCGACAGAATTAAATTCTAATTCAGCCATTGCCCAATAGCCAAGCTCCAACTTGTCCTCATTCACGTCATTATACTGGTCATAGTCATGTTAAAAAAAAAAATCTGATGAAAAGAACAAAGTCTGAAGTGACAGGCCCACTAATAATGTAAACACACAAGAAGGTGGCTACACTCATCAAAGCATTAATAAGTGATAAAATACTAAGTCTGATTAGATTAGATAAGTAAGTATAGATCCAATGAGAGGAGTCTTCTATTCTACTAGTACTACAGTAGATTTAGACAATAAAAGATCTGGAGCTTGTGAAATGCTCCCCCTATTTAATAAGTATTTTATTGGTGTCAACCAAATTATAAAAAAATATAGAAAGAAACAAAATAAAACAAAAAACAAAAGTACCTAAACATATTTTCAATTATTCTGTCAAATTATTATGAATGGCACTGGAGCAATATAAACGAGGTGCCGATGTTACGAAGCGTCGATTAAAACAATGAGAGCGAGAGGATGAAGGTGGGATGAACGTCGGCAGGGGACGTTACTCACAATTTCTTTGTTATCAGATACAGGTAATACCGTTGAATGTAAAGGGGCATTTTCGCGCCAAGCCCAGCGCCTTGCAGTCCTGGTTCAAGTGACTGAATTTTTACTATATTCGCGAGAAAAGGTCCTTAAAAAAATCAAACTGAGATCTCAAAAACCGAACACAAGTAGATGTTATGCACTCACAGATTCAAACTTACCTCATTTTTTAATCAAAATATCTCTGGAACTACCAAATGGACACAAACTTGGAGAACGCCATATTGAAGAGCATTCATTCCCCTTTAAAATTAAAAAATATGTATCGGAAGTGCCAACTAGGTGATGTTAACAAAACAAAAAAGACGGTTTTCGAGACCATGTGAATGCGCAACAGTCATGGCCGGTCACAGTTGGCTACGGGCGAAAAAGGCTGCCACTGCGAACCTATCAGAGTGTCACTGAACTGCGTAATATAACAACTGCCCAACAGCAGTGCTTGGTTTCCCCGTAAAGGGCTGAAGACTGACCTTGTTGTACTCCATGTACCTCTGACCACTCAGTTCCATTTTGGTGAATGAAAAGAGTTTCGGATTCCAGGGCTTGTGCTAGGCTCATTCTCGTCTGCGGTAATAACATCAACATCATCATTATCATCAACCTCAGTGTCTTTATCAAAATCAGGATTGTCATCGGAATCATCAAGTATAAAATCTTGAGAATCATCGTGGAAATCATCCACAAAGTAAATTTCTTGTTCCAATTGAAGGGTCCCTCTCATTTTTGAGAATATTATATTATACATCTCCTCAATGATGCAGATTAACACTCACCCTGCACGACACCTTAAAGACGCTGTCCAGTCAGTGACTTTACTCATGGAGAATCTTATCTGGGGTCACTAACCCTTGCCGAAGTACGATGACCACACTACCGCTGTCCGTGTGGTTCAGTTTTTATTGATCGGTATGAAAACATTCACTGCTATGCTTTATCACGCTTGATAATGAATTCAGCAGCAAAACCTTTGTCTGTCAGTCTCTAACCAATGATCTGACTTATGATTCCAAACGGACAGCTGTAGTTTTCGTGAGAACGAACCATGATAACTAGCCACACCCTCTCAAGCCCTACACAAATGGTTTCATCCTGATTGACACATATATTGACACATGGTGGTTACGTCTCAAAAAGGTCAGTGACCCGACGCCTGAAAATAGGGGTGGCGCGGTCAGCTTGACCTGGGCGACTTTTGCCGCCCGTGCAGCGTGAGCGCTTGCAAGTCAATACCGACTATTGCCGCCCCGCGCAGGGTGAGGGTTAAGTACCTGGGTAACATGAACTATGTTTGCGTCATGGAATTTTTCGTTTAATTTTGTAATTTACATTTTAAACATTTTCAATTAAAGGAAGTTTTTCTTAGTATGCTTTGCCTTTTAAAGTCTGTACAAACATTAACAAGCAAATTGCTGTATAACAATTGAAAATATCTTAATAGCTCGCAAAGTTATGCACATAAATGTGAAATGTCACGAGAATCGATTCGTGGAATTTTTCAGTCATAATATTTCCTTTAGAAATTACATATAAAAATTGTTCCACTAAGATGTTGAATAGTCTTTGTCATTTGAATTCATCTGCAGATGGTAGCAAACAAAACAAAAGAAAATAATTGCCTTTACTTTTATTGGTTGTGAAGGTATGGAGTGAAGCATGAAATTTTATAGGAATCCGATCATGGAATGTTTCAAATTTCATACTACTTAATGTTGGAAATTAATTATGAAAAATTGCCCTATGAAGATATATAACTGTGTCTTTTAAATTCATGTGGAGATGTTAACAAATGTAACGCTGTATGATAATAGAAGTTATCTTTATTGGTTGCGAAGTCATGGACTGACACGTGTAATTTTATGAAAATCCAGTCACAGCCGCTAGTGCTAAAATTAAGGCAAAAATAAATATAGAAAAAAAATCAGAACTTTGCAACAAATGGAGATAATTGAAAAATTCAAAAAGATTTGTAATCTGGGCACCAAGACTGTTGTTTTGAGCATAGTTTCAAGGTCTTTGTTGAGATTTGAATTTTTTTTCACTGGACTGCCTAGTTATATTCTAAGGATGTGCAGCAGATCTCTTCATAAATAACCCAGAATTTGAGCAAGTTATTCACTTTGCAAACGAACACGGCAGGGTACCTTAATATTATATAGTCATAATGGCCAAAAATTATGGAGAGAAACAGATCTTATAAAAATCCATGCCCTAATTGGATTGTGGAATATTATTGGGATTTTGCAGTTGAACAATTATCCACTCTCTGATTTGTGGCATCTAAAGTCTGGGGTGACAACTATAAAAGCTACTATGAGCTATGGCAGATTTTGCAGCCTTATGAGGCATCTGCAGTTTGACAATGCAGTAGAGATTAGAAGAGCGACGGATAGGCTCGGCCCAGTCAGAGAACTAATTGAACTTTTTAACTTCAGTTGGTCGCCCTACAGCCAACCAGTTTCATGGGGGCGATGTTCTTTTAAAGTGTACATGTCACAAAAGCCAGACAAATATGGAATGAAAATTTTCTTCTATTCATATTGTGACAGCCGGACATTTTATCTAATGAGTGCAATCCTATACTGTGAAAAAAACCAGCCAGATGTTGAAAAGACAAGAGATCGACCGCCAAGCCGTAGGCTGCCGCAAAGGAACAGATATGTATTTGACTTAGTGCAGAAGTACTTTGGGAGTGGCAAAAATGTTACCACAGGCAGCTACTTTCACAAACTTTGAACTGGCTCACATGCTGGTAAACCACAAAATGACAGTTGTGGGAACATGCCATCCTAACAAGCCCTTCATAGCTAAGGAATTCTTTTCCAAATCCTGTGGGCTTTTCCAATTTTGAATTTACTCAGAATACAATGCTGGTTTTTTTTCATGGCAAACCAAAACAGCATGTCGTTCTTCATCCAGCACAACATTCGTCTGGTGATACAGTGGTGGAAAAAAGAGAGCAAATTAGAAGTCTTTTTCATTTACAATGAGTCCAAAGGTTGTGTGGATTCACTGGACTGGTTAGTACACCAGTGTATGTGCAAGTGCCATCAAATCACTGGCCGGTATGAA
Organism: Onchidella celtica; assembly: GCA_963931925.1. Lineage (NCBI taxonomy): Eukaryota > Metazoa > Mollusca > Gastropoda > Systellommatophora > Onchidiidae > Onchidella > Onchidella celtica. The sequence continues at coordinate 66,236,863 of OZ007567.1, forward strand.
CTTGATAGATGTCTGCATGGTTGTTGCTTACATAATCTAGAACATATGCGAGAACCCCAATCGGGAAAACCATAACAAACAAGCATCGGTGTGGAAATATTACTTTCGTGCAGTAGAAAAAGGTCTCATCCAGCCATGGATAGAACGCAGAGATTTAAGGTGATGCGTTTGTGCACCAGTCAACACAGTGTCCTTCATCGAGCAAAGAAAAATAGTGAGATACGACCGGGACTCCTTTTTTTATTTTCATAAGTCCTGTTTATCCTGATGCTTCAGCGCTCTGAAACTGTAGGTAAGCACGTGGCACAATTGCTGCCACGATGTACTCCTGGTGTTGATACATGTCGTTGCCCTGGTTGCATGATGCCTGTGTCCTGTCATTGACGCATGCTGGTGTCCTGGGACATCTGAAGTATTTCTGTTATGTCATTGCCCTGACCTTGAGGCATGCTGACATTCTAGACATCTGCTGAGACATTTGTGTGATGCCAGTGTCCTGAGACATCTGAATTACTTCTATGATGCCTTCAGCCGAGGTATGCTCGTGTTCTGAGATATCTGAAGTATTTCTGTGACTTCAGTGTTGCTGACATAAAGGCAGGCTGGGGTCCTGAGACATCTCCTACGACTTCTCTGCGATGCCAGTGTCCTGCACATATACTGGGACATTTTTAAGATGAAAGTGTCGTGGGGCTGAGCTATGCTTGTGGCTTAGAAATCTGAAGTGTTTTTGTGATGCCACCATTCTCTCTTCATAAGGTCGGGTCATATAAGACCCTATGGTATACTCTCAAATAATATAAGATGACCTTATGGTCTACATTAGTTTCATACCCACGGGTTTCCATACTTTATTATAATGACTTTGCCACGGCTATTACCTCTGAAAATAAACCCGGGCACTCTTGTACTTGACCACTTAAGAGGTGCCTGTGTTTGTTGTTTCTTGAGTGAATGTTTAGTTGATCCACAAGACACCACACTGGCGACAAGCGAGAATCAACTGATGTTTTCACACAGTTGACGTGCATTTCTTACAAGTTTTCAGCTTATCTTCAACTTGTGTGACTTGAATTTCATGACATTTTGTGCTTATTTCTATACCATTTGTGTAATTTCTACCCAATTTATCACAATGCCGAGACTGAATCTTTCAATGAAGCTGTAGAGAATTTTACTAACCACAAGGAGAGACTGGATGCATACTTAATTGCCAATGATATCAATGCTAATAAACATGCATCACTAAAATTGTCTTCAATAGGGGCAAAAATCTACAACACATTGTGGTCTTTGACTGCCCCAGAAATACCCGCTGCGAAGACCTATGCTGAACTTTGCGACCTGTTAAAAACTCATTTCAGCCCTCCGCCCCTCGAAATAGTGGATTGAAGGTTCAACTTTCACAAGAGAAGTCAGGAGGCAAGCAAAACCATCGCCGAATTTATAGCCTCAATTAAGCGACTATCCGAGTACTGCAATTTTGGGGAAGCCCTGAAACCTACACTTAGGGACAGATTGGTGTGCGACGAGTCTATTCAAAAGCGTTTGCTACAAGAATCCAGACTCACCTTTGACAGGGCAATGACCCTCGCCTTAACAATGGAAACAGCTCACAGAGACACAGCGGAAATTCATAATACTTCTAATTCTTTGCACAAAATCAAACTCGCGCCATCAATGTCAAAACATCAGCAACCCAGAAAACCAAAATTTCAACATTTTCAACCTTACCTGTCGTGTGGCAAGTCCAATCATTACAGGTCCGACTGCTAGTACAAGGACGCCATTTGTAAGCAATGCTTATTCAAGCGGCCGGTAAGTCGAAGAATAAAGGTGCTTACAAACAAAAGGGCAATACGTCACAACCAAAACGTCAAACAGTCCACGAATTGGAGGAAGAGCACTACCAATTGGATTTACACAACATTAGTGGTAGCATCCCCAAAATCATAGTGGAAGTCAGACTGGACTCGGTTCCTGTACAAATGGAACTCGATACAGGCGCAGCAGCTTTGGTCATGACCATACATGACCATAAGAAATATTTCCACAAAAAGCCTCACGTGACGCACATGTCAAACTTCGCACATACACAAACGAAGTAGTCACACCATTAGGAAAGGTCTTCGTCACAGCAGAAAAAGATGGACAGAGACAACATCTTCCGCTCCTGATTCTGTGTGGAGGCAATAATCCAGTCTTCGGGAGAGACTAGTTATCTGTTTTAAAACTCAACTGGCCGGCACTAGGTTTACAACAGCTCTTTACAAACACCAAGGAAAATGTAGAAAACCTAACAGTGGAATTCAAAGAAGTTTTCATTGAAGGCATAGGTACCATCAAACACCTAGAAGGAACACTCAAAGTTCAGAAGGAAGCAAGGCCAAAATTTATGAAAGCAAGACCAGTTTCCTATGCCCTGAAGAGTAAGGTTGAGAAGGAATTAGACAATCTAGAAAGACAAGGAATCCTCACAAAAGTTCCAAGTAGTGAATGGGCTACACCTATAGTAGCAGTTTTGAAACCTAATGGAGACGCCAGGATTTGTGGAGATTTTAAAGTCACAGTCAATCCAGTGCTCGAAACAGAGCAGTATATACTACCAAGAATTGAAGACATGCTGGCTACTCTAGAACAGGGTCAAACATATTCCAAAACTGACCTAAGACAAACCTTTTTACAACTCCAGTTACAGGAAGGGTCTAAACATCTCACTACACGGCGTACAAAAATGCTCGAAATCGCACCTCTTAGTTGTCGCCGGCTGGCAGTCATAAATCTCGTGCGCTGGAATGCTCACCGGGGTCAATGCGGTCAGATTCGCTCCTCGGGCAGCAATTAACGGGAGACGCTTTCATGTTAAAATTCGACTCTTTTGATATCAAATTTGCAACAGTCCCCGTGGACCCATCCCGATATCTTGCTATGAAGACTCCAACAACAATCTTTCCCTTACAGTCTGCGCAAATCCCAACTTTCTACGTGCTTTTGTATTTGTTTTACGCACGTATGTTTATTACCTTTACAATGTACTATTTCGATGCCCAATCGCATATTGACTATTGTTAATTTCACAAAAACGGCCGAAGAAAACAGTTTGCTGTTTTCATCTGTGTGAAATTTCATTACCACCGCAGCTTTAGTTGGAACGCTATATCCATTTATATGTGACGTGCTCACCTATTGTTGTTATGTTGGCTTAACTACTGACTTTCTTGTGATGTAATAAACTGCTTGAACATAATAATAACGTGAATCATGCACGAAATAAGCATATTTCTGCTCTGGACATTTGTGACGCGTGTTTGGAAGATAAAAAAAAAAACACAAAAAACAGACCAAAAACCGTTTTTTTTGTGTTGATTAATTGCATGCGACTTTTTTTTTTTTTTTGTCTGCCGACTAGATATCAGGGAAAGGCTAAACCGGGAAACATTCCAAATATATCTGTCCAGAATGTTACAAGATAGTTCAGAACGCTAAACGTGAACAAAGCACTGTTTCACTTGATTCTCAGACCTACTATTGAAAACAGTTTAAACATTTGGAGCGAATACAACCCCAACTGTAACGAAACAGCAGAGGCAGCGAATGTCTCACGGCTATGTCCTACTGAAGCAGTTTGCATCCCAGATGCCTCACCTCAGCAGCCGAAAAAAAAAACAACTGTAGACTCTCCAAGCACAAGTCTCTCTAAAACCAGCCAGGACATACCCTACATAAATGTAACTAGCATAATTTTCAGCGACACGGACGCTGACAAAACAAAATACACACAAGAATTGAAGCAGACAGAAGATGCATTATCTCTTAGCACATTTTCTGGGCTCACCCCAAACTCTGGCCCTCTTGCTTCCTGTTTCGATGGAATTCTCAAAAGACACAGAATCTCACCACATGCTTATTATAGCAGCAGGTCATTTATTGGTAACCCCTGCCATAAGAATCTCAGCCTCACTGAAGAGATTGTCACTCAGGCAAAAACGCACACACGCAATGTATATTCATCATCGAGGAGGCATGTAACACTGCAAACGACATTCGACCATCTCAACAACTCTTTCAGTCAAGTTCACAGAGCCATCTCAGACACTAAACCCATCCACACAGAGTTACTCTCTGGATTTCAAACTCTGATAGTGATAGACAATTACAATGTGACATACAGTAGGATGTTGCCCAACAAAACAATCCCAGAACAGCACATTGTAGAACACCACTAGATCTACATACTGTACTATATAAGACAATAACATTCGGGTTCGGTTGCTGAGTGAGCAAGGCAGTGCGAGTAGCCACCAGGCTATCGCCAAACTCGAAAAAAAAAAGTATGTAGCATCAACGATAACTTTCGTAAACTAGAAATTATCATGAAAATCCATCTGTTGCAAGTAGCTCCGTTACTGAGCTGCACAGACAAACCCTGGCCTAAAGTGTGACCAAATGAAAATTCAGAGACCGACCCCTCCACACAACAATGAACCAAATTGTGAGGCACTTCGAAACTGTATTTAGTGTACATAAATAAGCTGTTCCAAGTAAAAGAAATGCGCAAACATTCTTACGAGGAGACGGCAAATGCAAGGTAAGGTCGACATAATATGCCAAGTGACAACACGTAGCTGTTTAAATTGACCTGTACGCATTATAAAAGCTGCGGCAAAAAAGCCACTTGGTGAGAAAGTTTGTACATGTGTCTACTTCATATGTTGTAAATTTGAACAGGAACCGATCGGCGGTTACCGAATTATGGCTCTTTAGTATGTCATATCTGACAACAGTGTCAGCATTGAAATAGGGTCAACTTTAACTACCTACTACAACTAAACCAATCAATATTTAAGTATTTGTCTTCGATATCTTACACTAACAGCATTTGCCTACTGCTACCCACTAACAATTAATCGCTGAACCAAACGTTGTTAGCGTAATAACTCCCCGATAAAGTACAAAAAAGCGCGTTTTGCAACATCCATTCTACGGCGCTCGCTGACTGATGAGTCACCCCGATCACCGTCATGGCCCAATGACCGCGGGCGCGTCCAGCCTATTACCGGCGGCCAACTAAAGTATCTGGTTTTTGTACGCCGTGACTACTATCAATACAGTGGAACTTGGTTATAACGAGAGGTCATGTTCCACCAAAAATGTCTCGTTTTTCCCGAGGTCTCGCTATTCCAGGAAAGCATCCAAAAGGCAAGGCAGGGGATTAAAATACCCCCCTATGTGCAGTACATGTTAAATAAGGGAGATAACCAGGAAAAATAATGGTTACCTCTTTTGTCGATCAACGCACATATACTGTACCATAATATCAAACTGACGGCAGGTCTCGGCCTTCATCTTGGTACTTCTTTCTTTTTCGTCTTTATGTGCTGACGGTAGCCATGTTTCGATCAAATTACGAGAGAGTCAGATTCAAAAGTTGGAGGCAGTCGAGTAACAGACTGGCCACGTGTTTGTGACATAGGGAGTGTAGGCATGTGGTCACAAAGTCCGGTGTAGACAAAGAGCATACGCCGCACGGCGATCAATTACGATCAAAGACAGCAGTGCTGCCAGTAATAATTGCCTTGCGAGTTGTGGCCTGACCTGGGCATCTCATGCTTAGGCCTAGTTAATTATTTAAGTATGCTTTCTGTCCCCACTGACCACGTGATGTGGCAGCACACTACACGCGGCCAGTTCAAAGTAATGAGTCATCACTTACTGAGGCAAGCTGTGGGACTGGTCATGAAAGCTACAACAGTGTAGCTTTGTCAGACACGTGCACTCTCTGGTTACTACTTGTGATGTGCGATAATTATTACTCTCAGCACGATCTTTATCCGCGTAAATCACTACCATAGGTAAATATTTTGGTTGCATGGGTGGTGGCGTAGTGTGCGGTCAGTAAGAAAACAATGCTTCTTAGGTAAAGCAAGATCTTAAGAGATGATTGGACGGGTGGGCGGGCCTAGATTTATTGAGTGCGTGGGTGGTAGTGTACAGTGCTGTCACGGCACGTGGTCAGCAAGTAGATAACGCTTGCTAGGCCTACGCAAGACATAACTGGGCAGGCGGGCAAATGTAAATTTATTGATTGCGTGGGTGGTACTACCACTGGTAGTGTAATGCACTGTCATGACACGTGGTCAGTAAGGAAACAAAGGATTGTCGGCCTGAGTGAGAGGTGTCTAGACGGATGGGCGTGTGCAGTAAGAGACAAAGTATATATGTCTGACTCGCTACACACTGTACTGCGGCCGCTCCCACAATTTGCCGTATGCACTGAGAATTAATTCTCTCGCTATAACAAAGGTTGTGATTATCAATTGCCGTTATTCAAGTATTTTAATATATAGTTTATATAGTAGAAAAAACGGGGATTTAAACTGTTCTCGCTATAGGCAAAGTTCTCGTTATTAGCAGTGTCGTTAAACATGATGGTCCACTGTACAAGCAAGGGTCTGTACGTCTACAACAGACTACCATTTGGCATCAAATCTTCACCTGCAATTTGGCAGAAAACAATGGACAAGATTCTACAGGGCCTACACGGTGTCCAGTGCAAGCAATACGATATGATAATCACAGGCCAAAGTGTCGAGCAGCACTTATAGAATCTGAGAAATGTCCTAAAACAACTTCAAGAGTTTGGACTGAAAGCCAACTTAATCTTTTCCGTACGTCGCTATTTTCCCTGCGGTCCGTACGTCAAGGTAAATTTTGTTACCACACTGTCCCGTATAGAGAAAAATGCAGGTTATGCCTATCCGTACGACCTGGGAACAATTGTTACCACACTGAGACAAGTGTAGAATAACACACTTCCAGTCGGTCTATCCAATGCAGCTTCCTCGGGGACTCGGGGGACCACTTTTGGTCAAAAGAAACGTTATGTGGGATGTTTATTCTCTACCTGAATGGAAACAAGGTGTGTAATTGTAGTAGATGTAGGTAATTACAAAAACATGATTATATTCCTGTGAATTTCAAACGATGTTCCGTTATGCCCCCCACCCTACCTCCACCTGCAACAATCAGGTAAGTTTTATTATCTAACTAACTAAGGCAGCTTTCTGCCAGTACAGCAGTATAAGCCTCGGTGATGCTTATTTTTTCAATATAATACATGTACTATAATAGTATACCCGGCCCTCAGCCTGTCCAAATTGTTTTTAATTTGGGGGGGGGGGGGGGGGGGGGGTTGTAACAAATTGCTAAGTATTGTATTATTTAGTGCGAAATTATGTTGTGGGATGAGACCTATTGTTGTCATTTGCTCATGAGCGCAGCATAGTAGGAAAGCCACATTATTTTTTTCACCTCTAGTTACGTGCTGCACACAATGAGTCAAGGTCAGTTGAACGACACTATTACGGTGCCGTCCAAAAAGTAAAGTCTGAGAAAACACAGTATAACCATAATGCGGAAAACAGTCTTTTAGGGGCAAGGACTGAGGTAAGGTGGGTCCAATATTTTTATAACAGTTAATACTGCCTCATCAAACCCTACCGCACTGGAAAATAAGGTGAGAGTGACAATGAGAAGGATACGAACATAAATCAATGTCAGCTTATCATATTCCTAATCCTATCCGCAAAATAAATTGAACAAAATGAACTTCAAAGGCCGTAAAGGGGCTGTGTGGTCCATGAGAAAGACAATCACTTAATAGATACGGAAAGAGTCCAATGGTGAAATCAAGTGCAATGATGCTCAGAAATGCAAACGTTTCTGATTTGGGTGCTAATGATTACAAGGGATGTTTTCGGAAACAAACACATAAAAATGATAAAAATTAAAATAATGATTAGTAAATAACATTCCTGTCGCTGTCCACGCTTTGAGCTATGACATTTCCAATGACAGGTCTCGAAATGGGTGACATTGAAAGAATTTCCTGATTTCTTCATGTAATCTTCAGCAACAGCCTCACATGCGTGTTACATGTTGTCCTTCGGAGGCTGAATAGCACTAGTTGAAGCTCTATCAACTTTCATGACCATCTTGTCAGCACTGCATAAATTCGTCACTATGTGCCACTCACTATCCTACTCGCCAGTTAATACCTGTGTATTTAATAGGCTTTACATTCAGGTCAGTTCTTCAACACTCATTTGGTCACGTGGGCGAAGGCTGCACTCACTACCAACAGCGCTCTATAACGAGCTTCAGCCATATTTTTCTAACTTCCCCCAAAACCTTAGAAAATACAGGATTTATATACGGTGTTATATCAAACAATATACTTTTGTCAGAGCAGAAATGAAAACTTCGAGTTCATATGTTGTAGATTTCGATTACCTATATTTGATAAGAGGGGAATATAATACATAAACTTAAGAGATTTGCATATTTTGTTACATAAAGGGACCATAAAATTAAACAATGCAAATGAGAAATAATCATCTGTTCATATTACAGACATTTCTATAGGATAGGTACTATCCGTATAAAACTAAGTCCCAAATCAAAAACTAAACACAGCAGAATTACCAGAATGTTGCCCAGTCGATATTTAGGATGGTCCTGGAAATCGCCTACACAGATGACCCGTTTTTTTTTCACAGCAAAGAATGAGAGGCCTAGTCGTCCGATGCCACCCTATACACTTTGTTCTCATCGCCCCATATTACACATACCACAGAAATTTGATCTCCTCAAAAACCATTATTGCTTTCATTTCAGGGGGGGTTTGGTGGGTGGGACAGTAGGGTCATGTCTTCAACTTGTGTCCCCCATGTATATGTTGGGAAACTTGATGGCAACCACGCAATTGTTTCACTCCTTACAGTATCAGTTGCATGGGAACATTTTTTACCACGACGTATGGACACGTTGGATTTAGTTAATCTCTTCTTTGCTAATCTGGTAATTTTTGTTCCCACGACGTACGGTAAGGGTTACCAAAAAGTAAACGTAAATAAAACCGTACGGAAAAGGTTAAACAAGTGCAGCTTCTTCCAAAAGCAGGTCACTTTTTGTGGTATTCGGGTCACCAAAGACGGTCTGCATAAAACGACTGACAAAGTCATAACTGTCACAAATGCATCTACTCCTACAACTAAAACACAGTTACGATCATTCCTAGGTATGGTCAATTACTACCACAAATGGCTCAACAATGTGGCACAAGTGGCCAAGCCTCTCTACGATTTGCTCCAAGACAGCAAACATTTCGAATGGATAGGCCAGTGCGAAAACGCATTCCAAAATCTAAAGGACCTGGTAGCATTAGACCAAGTACTGATCCACTGCAATCCTAAAATGCCACTAAAACTTGCAACAGATGCATCACACTATGGCATTGGAGCAGTCTTGTCAAATATAACGGAAAAAGGTGACGAAAGTCCAATTGCATATATGCCTCCCGCACTCTGAACAACTCAGAGAAAAATTACTCGCAACTGGACAAGGAAGCACTCTCCATAGCCTGGGCTGTAAAGAAATTCTTCAGTAACTTGTGTGGTCGACATTTCACCCTGGTTACAGATCCCCAACCATTGAAATTCATATTTAGTCCTTCCAAAGGCATCCCTTTGATGTCAGCAGCCAGACTACAAAGATACATGCCTTATATCTCTCAGGATTCGATTATGAAATCGAATACTGCAATTCGAAGACGAACGCAAATGCGGATAGTCTCTCAAAACTACCACTGCCTTTATCAGTCTCATCAAGAGACATTGACATGGCTGATGAAATCTGCTATGCAGATATCATCGACTCCTTGCCAGTCAAGGCAGCTATCATAGCAAAAGAATCTCGCAATGATTCAGTGATCTCTCATGCACATGGCTTTTGTGAGAAATGACAACTGGCCAAGCACAGTTACGCAAGAACTGCAACCATTCTTCACTAGAAAACAAGAATTAGTCATGCGCCAAAATTGTTTACTTTGGGGCTATCGCCTCATTCCACCGACAAAACTGAGACACAAGATTCTCTCTTGTCTACACTCAGGACATCTTGGAGTGGTTAAAATGAAAAACATTGCTAGAAATTATTTTTTGTGGCCATCCAAGCCTTGGCAGATACATATATTATATAGACTATGCTGTATGCAGGTCCATTCATGGGATTCATGTTTCTCGTAGTCGTAGACGCTCATTCCAAATGGGCAGAAATCATCCCTACATCAAATTCAACAACCACATCCACCATAAACTTTCTGAGCGAGACATTTGCAAGATTTAGGCTACCAGAACAACTACTTAGCGACAATGGTCCTCAGTTTGCTACAGAAGAATTTAAGCTCTTCTTGAAAGGCAATGGCATCAAACATGTCCTCAGCGCACCCTGTCATCCAGCTACCAATGGATTAGCAGAAAGAATGGTCAAAACCTTCAAACAAGCAACGAATGCAACAAAGGTAATTTGCACACAAAGCTCTCAAGATTCTTTTCGCCTACAGAAATGCTCCACATTCTACAACCAACGAATCTCTGGTAACCTTTATGTTTGGGAGAAATTTACGATCTCACTTGGACATCATTTGACAGAACATCGAGTCTACATTTTCTTCCAAACAACAACAAATAATGAAATCACACTCTCAAGCCAATTCATGTACTCGTGATTTCAACATCGGTGACAGTGTACTTGTTCGCGACTATCGCAGACATCAGAGATGGCAACATGGTACCATATCAGCCTGTAAAGGTCCACTCTCATATGAAATTGACATAGCACCGGCATTCCATGGCGTCGACATGCTGACCAGATGGTTTACACTACACTGTCTTCAGACATCAGCAAACCTCAACTACCATTGTTGGTATCACCTCCTCCATTCGAAACTCAAGCAAAATCAGCTCCAACACCAAGCAGCCAAGAAGGAGATACATTGCGGCTGCAGGTCGAGCCTCATTGCTCACCTATCATCATGAATGAGTCCCAGAACTCACCTTCAACTCCCCCTGACCCACCGTCTCGGAGTGCGCAGTCAGATACATGCACAACATCCGTAACCAAAAGTGGCCACGTTGTTGAAAAGCTCGACAGATATCAATCTTAAGAATGTTTCAAAGGGGCAATGCAGTGGTCATTAACACATGCAACACTCTTAATTACTGCAATAAACACTAAATTAATGATCATCTAGCAGACTAGTTTTCTCTTTTCATAACATGTTCAGAATATTTGTCATTAAAAAAAATCTATATATATTTTCATAGACAATGTCAAGATATCAGGACAGAACAGCAAGATTTTGAATAGTAATGAACACTGATATAAAGTAACAACATAGTGCCTAAAAAAAACACCTTTTTTTTTTTTTTTTTTTTTTTACAGAAAAGGGAAGGAATTATGGTTTGTTCTAAAATAATATAAGATGACCTTGCGGTCTACCTTAGTTTCATACCCAGCAGGTTTCCATACTTTATTATAATGACTTTGCCACGGCTACTACCTCTGAAAATAAACCCGGGTACTCCTGCACCTGATCACATAAGAGGTGCCTGTGTTTGTTGTTTCTTGAGTGAATGTTTAGCTGATTCATGAGACACCACAGACTCGATCACCATTCTCTCTCCATAGGGGTCTGGTCATATAAGACCCAATCACCATTCTCTCTTCATGAGGGTCGGGTCATATAAGACCCGACCACCAAGTTATGTAAGTTTTTTCATTAAAAAAGTTAAAGTTTCAAGTGGACAGATGGAGATCATCATATGTAAAGATACATGGTGTGTATTTTGTTTTATATGAAGTATTCAATTTATGCTGGATTTACACCATGGATGATGGAATTGGAAGTGCACAGGCTGTAAGTTAGGTTTTTAATAAAAAATTATCTTTGTGTATTCTTTTCCAGCCTTTTCTCTCTGCATCCTTGTAAATTTGTCTTTGTATGCAATTGATCTGAAATATTGAGCACATTCTCGGATAAGAATGAAAAACTTGGAGGGCCCATGTGTACACTACGCACAGTAAAAGATACCTTGGCAGTTGGAAATCAAAAAGAACAGGCCACTACCTGGGCAAAATTGTAAAAAAAAAAAAAAAATCCCCCCCCCCCAAAAACTCACCGACCGGCGCTGCAATGTGGTGATGACATGTCTCCTCCAGTTGTAACTGGGCTGTAAGGTCACTAAGGCAAATTTCCCAAATGAGATTAAAGAAGTATACAAAATACAAAAAAAATGTTCCTGATTTTCAATAATGAAGATCAGATTGTAAGAAAATGTGCAAATCATACATTTAATCAATAGAACAACCATGCAAAGTTTTTAAGTTGTAACTTAAAGAAAAAATGTTTAATGATTTTTTTTTTTCTGAACCACCGAATACTAACATGCCTGAGTGCCCAGAAATGTAAAGAAACACAACTATGGCAACTGAACAAGAAATTGAACATGGCAATCAAAACATCTGTCAGAAAGGTGCACTCTAGAGGGTAAAGCAATAGTTTTGATTTGTCATTGAATACCCAGGATGTGTGAGCAAATGTCCTGGAAAGTAAAGTTTTTTAATGACTAACAAAAGGTCATCATTGTATTCCATCTCTAATTCCGGCAGGGTCTGAACTGTGTCGACAAAGATCAGTCCAAAGGCAAAAATATTGGTTTAGTGGAGAAACAGAGAACCTGCAGCCCTTCTAAAGCCATACCACTTCACTACACCCCACTCAACAGAAATGCTGAATCCAGAGAGTCAAACGCATGTGAGCCTGAGGGTCCAGCTATGTGTAGTCCGGGCACACCAATACCTCTCCACTATACTCCACTGATTAAAGGCAAAGACGGCTCTGTTCATAAGGAAGTCTTGTCTGACATGTCAGATGAAAGTAATGCCAAGAATTCAGACACTCAAAGTAAAGTTACATCAGAATCCAACAGCAGCACGCCTGAGACAGTTTCAGGGAGAGATGATCCTGCTGGATCAGGCAGCAGTGAGGAGGAAAGTTCCTCCCAGTCATGGCATGTACAGGCCAAGTTTCGGCTGTTGAGAAAGGCAGCCATCACCTACTTTGTGTTAGCTAAGGAGTTCTATGAGATAAAGAAGTACGGGCACACTCTCAGACATCTACGTTATGCAGTTCATTGTTACGGTGAGTTATTGAATACATAATTTGGCAAGTTGCTGTACAGTACTTTGTCACGAGAGCGGCTGTTCAGTATTCTGCTTTGACAAATTACTGTGCAGTCTGCCATGAAAGTACATTTAGTATGCTCTCTATTGATAGTCATTAAACTAAACTGAACAAGCAGAGAAAAATTGCCCTTATTTTTACCCTGGCCCAACCTCTTGCAGTGGATTCACCAGAGTTTTTGAGAGATGTTTCTACACAGTGAAGTAAAAGGTAAGAATGAGAAATCTAGGATGTATCATTGTATGTCTGTGCTGAGCAAATTTAACCCTCATCCTGCATTGAGTGAACTTGTCCACATAATGCCCAGCACGGGGATAGCCGGTGGCCTGTCAGCTGCTCACTTGTGTGTTGCCATTAATCTCGGTAGTCAGGTCAATCCAGTCATTTTGAACATGTGTATCATGTTTACTTTAGTATACATGTACATAAAGTGTGCTAGATAAATCATAAGTGACTGCGATATTCGGATAAAGTACTTGTAATGAGTGCATTAACTTTTATTTGTTAAATAGAAGACATGTAATAATTTTCTGCATTTATGTGCCATTTAAAACATGTTTTAACCTTTTTGCCAAGAGGCCTGCGATTTTTTGTCCTTAATTTAGGCGATACAGGTGAACAAACTATATCTTAAGCCAGGCACTTAACTTGTATTAACTACATGTATCATGACATTCCCTTCTGCCTCCTCCACTATTATAAGGCTCAACTTTCATTCATTTTGTTTTCAAAGCACACCTTCTCAGTGACTTTGGAAAGAGACATGATTTCCAGCCCGTAGAGCACATATATGCTTAAAAGGGATTTAACCAAAGCAGTAGAATAAGATAAGATAAGAATCTCTCTCCAATTACCATATCAAATACTGACAGTGACCAACAACAAGATCAGTCATTTTTTCCCAGTTTTCCTGGATGAACAGCCCACGGACAGACACCTTCGCGCAGCATTTCCCCTAGCATTGGACTGGAAATTATAATTACAGATAGAATAACTTATCAAATAAGCAGATGCCCCCTCTTATCATTTCACATGGGAGTGACAAACAGCATCAAAGTCAACAGTTTCCCTTAGATTTTCCCCAGTTCAAATCTCTGACCGCAGCACTATTACATGAGTGCAACAAATACTTGCTACCTTTTCATTGTAATGAGGATAATTGGATGGTACTAGTTGTTAGATATGGGTGACAGGATAGAGATAAACAAGGGAAACCAGCATGAAAAAACAATCAGTGAGAGCCAACTGAGTAGACTGTGCTGCTGATATTGTGGCCACGGGCGGGACGAGGGTTGCAGATTGAGGGACAATAAAGTGGCATCGCATGCTTCCCGGGTTGCAGACCAGAAAAATAAAGATATTTGTTTGTTTCTTCATTATCTTTATTATCAAACCTTAAAAAACTTGTATAAAAAATGCAAAATGCTCAAGTTTAATTTTTATGTGTACAAACTTTATTATGAGCATAAATATTGTGCAAAATTTACTGAAAGTGTTGTTATAGTAAATTTTAAGAAAACACCCAGCATGTGGCTGGTACTCATGGAAGTCACTAGTCCCATAAGGTCTGTATTGAATCAGTTAAAAGTTATAAGTCTCTGCCTGTGGCCCTCAGTCTGATAAAGGTGATGATTTTCCGGTGTAACAGGCCAGAATATACCCCTCGCCCACACTATACCCGGGGTTAAACTGGCCCAGCCGAGAAGTGACCCACAAGTGACATGCCTTTATTCACTATAACACATAATTGCAATCCTTCAAATACCCTGCAAACTAATTCAGTGCATTAAACCAGGAGCTACATGAAAAGTCTCCTTTTCTACAAATAAGCTATCAAAGAATTTACTAACAAGAAATGTTAACGCAACATGATCCATCGAATTTTTGCCATAACATACTGTAATTACTTTCTACAATGCACTGTTGTCTCAGTGGATTTAATCTGTCAGTTTACATAACTATCAAAGCTACTTTACTAAATCTTTCTGTCCAATTCTACTTGGAAAAGATTTAACACATTTATTACATAGTTGGTACACACACATTGTTGCTTATAGATTCTAGAGTGATGTGTAGGTCATTTTTATATTCCCTCACATCTTTATATTTTTCCAAGATGATAGTGATGATGATTGTGATATTGATTATTATATTCTCTTTATTTTCAAGAGTAAATAAGATGATTTGGTGTTCTTATTGTTATTATTGTATATTACTGGTTAGCATTCTGTAATGTTTCAAGTGAATTTGGACAGGTTAAATTCATCATGTGAAAAAATTTTAGTATGTATATAGTTTTATGTGAAGTATTTAAATGGAATTGCACCGTCTGTCAGTTGGGTTATAAAAATGTTGCTGTTGTTGCTTTCTTTGTGTGTTCTTTCCCAGCCTTTTCTCTCTGCGTCATTGTAACTTTGTGTGTGGATCTAACTTCACATACATACATTGAAAAGCTGAAACGAACAATTCCTTCGCTCGACGAGTGAGAGGTCAGCGGCGGCCACCCGAGCACCCATCTCAATCACATGACCAAAACAAACGATGCACATCACTTCTCATTCAGAAAACGGACCAGAGTAAACAAACCGTGTCGAGAGGGAAATCAGAAAGCAAAAATCGGAAAGCCAGAAGAGTTCGTCCTCCACTGCCGCTCATTCCTTTTTTCTATTCCAAAAACCTAATAATAAGCGATTCGTCTGTGGACCCATTAAATTGTATCAGATTTTGCATTATATGTAATGATTTCTCGCCAGATGACAGATCGTTTCATTTTTTAACGATTTATCTGTGCGTGTAAATGGCTGTCTGACTTGTAATTGAACGCGCTTAGGTTGCGGGCTGATTGTGGTTAAGATCAGAATCTTGTTCTTATTCACAGATGGATTCTTTCTTGTTTGTGATTTTTATTTAGGATGAGCTCCTTATGCGTCACGCAACAACCTCCTTGGTGTAAAATGGCGTTCGGTCGAGCTATCGATGAACCTTTCGCCAAACATTTTTGATGGCGAGAGATGTCTATGGGATACAAAATTGCCCAAGTACCATAACAACCAGGCGAGAACCAAAGCCCTCTGAATTTAAGCGAGTGACAAAAGTCTAGAAAGATCAGATTAACTTCCATCCTTTGTATAGTTCGCCTCCCCCTACCTTCCCTCAAGGCGTTCTCTTTCACTGTACTGTGTGGCTTTGTTCTATCCTGTCTTCTTGAAAGAGAATTTTGCGTTTAATATATGGACATTTTACGTAAAAGTGTGGCTTTCTTGTCTCTCGGTCAAATGCCGGGTTCTTAGGCGGATTTTTCGTTTCAGAGCTGGTTTTTAGGCATGTAAATTGCAGTGAAAAAATTCGGTTTGGCGGCAAGATCGGGTTCTATGGCCGCGAGTTCTACCAGCAAAGGACACAAGTAAAATTAGTGTTAAAGTTAAAGGCTATATCAATTTGAATGGATTTTCAATCCCTTTGTATAAATCAATGCTTTTTAGTGCATGTTTATTTCCCCTTAAATGTATCATAATTTACAAGAGTCAAGAATGTATGCTTAGCAGCAGGACTTTTTTTTGGGAGCGATTTTGATTGGACTTTTTTTTGGAGCGATTTTGTTACTCAAAAATGGTTTGCAAGCTTCTGGCCACCCATTATGCCACATTAGCCCTCCCAATCGACACTTTGCATTTTGTATACCCATAATTGTAATAGTACGAACAGTACATGAGAAAAATCACTCCATTTGACAAAAGAAAAGGCCTTTGTGTAAAAAAGAGCCGTAGGGATGGCCCACAACCCTCGCCAGCCCATGGCTCTTCATCAAGCATTTTCTCGTACATGCACACTCACAGACTACGAAAGTAACAGTAGTGAATACGAGATTATTTGCTTTTAATTCAGTAAGGTTTTAAAAAAAAATTATCAGCCAGCTAATGGATACTGAGCGCAGGCAGTCAAGGGCAGTCTCAACAGTGTCATCTGGGCAGCTAGGTCTGTGAATATATATAAAGAACAATTAACAAAAAATAGATTAGATTTGCAGAGGAACAGACCACTTTTCTATATCTCCCGAACCAAAGGAAATCCCAGTGCTTATTAACTACCAAACATCCCAGTTTCCCTCCTTAGTTACCAACTGTAAACACAAACCCATTGCTATAGGGCGCTCTTTCAAGAGCAGTGCTGGCCCCGCTGAAAATTGTGTTCGGTGCAGCCGCGATTTTGATCATTTACCGCAATGCGGCTGCAAGTTTTACGATTTCCACAAATTTTTGCATTTTGTTTACAAAAAAGGTCAAAGATGATGAAAAAAATGAAAATTATTTCTTATTTTCGCGAATTACAAAAAGAACGCAGGTAAGCCGAAAGCTGAGGCCCCTCCATGCGCGCACATGTACGGAAGTAGCACGCTAATCTGGGCCTTCAAGCACATGCAAAGTTTTTACACTACTCGTCTCGTGGTCCAGGTTCATTTGTTCGGCAGCAAGAAATCAAGATTTACTCTACGGCATATCTACATCATACCCGATGGATGGATTCATTCGAAAACCAAGTGCCTCGTCCAAAAGTAACCAGTGCAAGCTCTCGGCAGTCCCAATTTTCGACGAAGACATATTTTTCTTGTGATAGACTGTTCTGTCGGGCATGCAATACTGTGCTCGATCACCCAAGGAAGTCATCGGTGGATCACCATATGACTACAGAGAAACACAAGAAAAGAAAACTGCAGAGCTCCAGTGAGGCTTACCCCGAAAAGAGACTGCACGTGCTGAGCCAGTTTCTAGCAAGCACAATTTCCTCACAACGACACAAGGTGAAAAAAGTGGGAAAATGCGACAGTTACTCCCCAGGCTAATTTGGGGGGGGGGGGGTACCTAGTGTAGGCCTAGTCGTTGGATCTAAATAATGCACCCCGAATGCATTACTAAAGTGAGTAACTTCTAAAATTTATAATCTGGTCTAGATTTTTAACGGCCTATTTTCAAGAGAACTACTAGACTACAACAGTACAAGTAAACTACAGACATAGATCTAGTCTCTTTACCTCACTCCACTGAATTTGTATGGAAAAAAAAACAAAACATTCACTTTCTTCAGCTTGAGATTGGGTGACTTCACATCACCCATAATATTCTAATTCAGGTGAATTCTGTGTGACAAGCCATATTTCAGATTATATCCACCCAGACAATTGACTTACTCTTGTCACCAGACTAAGTAAATGTAGATCTAGATCTAGTTTATATCATCACAGTTTTAATTTGAACTGTGTTGGAAGTATAGGCTTCTGTATCAGCACATGCATGCTATGTATTTCTTATATCCTGATTTTGGAATGATTGGAGGAAAATCAAAAGCTGTGGGGCTTAATAACTTAATAATGATTTTTATAATTAGTGTTAGAATGTGATAGAGTAAAAGTTACGGATAATAAGCTTCTTTTTTCACTCTCTGTATCTAGCTCTAAGGATAATCTATTCTTTTTTTTTCCTTCTTCCAGAGAGGAGTGAACTTTGTCAGGAATGGGTAGCTATGTTTGTTGCTGCCAGTATCCCATAACATCCCAATTATCCAAGGCTGACCATCTTGCTGTTAGGGAATTTGTGCAGAAGGGAGTGATTAATGGTGGCTTACTGTTTTGTAAAGTACGTAGGACCCATGCAGTAGGGAGTGTCAGTGGGCGCTATATAAATAATAAAATATGTATTTTTGTTCATTCATGAACGCAATTTTTTGTGCAATTTTTGTGCATATCACCCATGCACGCACGCATACACACTTCACCCTAGCAGGTAGCTTCCAACATTGTTATTTACTGAAGAACTAAAGATGAACACAACCACCCAGGCCTGGAAACAATTATAATTATACTGGCCGTTACAGGCTCACTATTTACTCTATCCACCTGAGCGTGGCGCCATGCTCTTCAGTCGTCCTCATCAATATGACATGTAGTCATGATGATAATACTAATACTTGCGTTACACAATCCCATTCACATGTGCTATTCACATTCATTCAGTACGTACACAACAACTATCCCTCTTATAATACCACTTCACTAACCATGGGTGGACGCGCCAACACCCACGTGCGGTGGCTCACCGCCCTCAGCAGTACCCTTTCACTGGCACTCCAGTGCCTGCAATAATTAGGACAATATATTGCATGACCTTCAGTCGCGTATTGTGCCACACTACAACATGATGCAATAATAGTGGTCTAGACTAGGTGACTGTGTTGAAAAGGGCCTTGCCTTAGAAGAATGTAGGCTCAAATCTGACGGTATCTCACTTCTTATACTAACCTGTAGATCAAATATCCTACTGTACGAGCACACACTCGTCAGTGTACCCCTACCATGCGATAGGTCCGCTCTAATACTTGTCCTTATCATTAATTAATTACTTCCTCTACCTACAATCTTATATTTGCTGCTCACTCCGCAGAGTGGCTGAATTTCACATTAATTCGCATGCAGTTAAAAGGGAAGTGGCCGCATTGTTGACCTTGCTCACAATATAGTGTATACGATAGTGTCACACTAGTGTAACACTGCAACATTGAATTCCATCACAGATTTCCATCACCAATAGCCATATGCCTGAGCACAGAGTCCAGAAACTGCTTAACAAAATATACGCCATGAATTATCTATTATATTCACGGCATGGCGAACGAAATGCAATAAATACCAAAGAGTACAAAATAAAACATAACCGAACATTCAACTCACCAGTTCCCGGACAGTCAGAACTGCATGCAGAAAGCTTGTTCAAGATAACACTAGCAGAGTAGTGGCGAAGCTACTTGTCGGTCTGAGCGCTGAGTCTAGAAATGACCAAGTGTCCAGATCGCCTGGGTTTTATCAGGGCCAAAACCCGCCAAACCGAATAAAGGGCAAATTGTAGCGCAAAACCTGCCAAAACTCAAGAAAGAGCAAAATGCAGTGCCCAGACCCGCCAAAACTGAATAGAAAACGAACTGACTGTTGGGGACAAGGTGGTCTAGAGGCAAGGTGCTCGCCTCTCATGCCAAGGGTCCTGGGTTCTAAACCCGGGCAGTGCAGGCATGTTGGAAATTGGATTTTTCTCATATTTTCAAGTCCCTGGTCCTATTTGGGGGGTAGGATCGAGTACCTAGTCTTCTCGGATAAGGACGAAAAAATTCGGAGGGCCCGTGTGCACGTTGCGCACGTTAAAGATACCTTGGCAGTTGGAAATCGTAAAGAGCAGGCCGAAAGGCCGCTGCCCGGGCAAAATTGAAAATTGAAATTAATAGATTAAAAGTTATCCATATCACCCCCCCCCCCCCCCCCCCCCCCGCCAGAATTTATTATTCATTACTAAATATATATTGTTATTAATAAATATTCAAATATTATTTGAGTTGTGTGTTGTGTGAACTGATGTGAGTTGTGAACTGCTGTGAGTTGTGAACTGTTGTGAGTTGTGAACTGCGCCTAACAGGCTGCGTTACAATTTGCTCTGAGATAGAGAGAGAGAGAGTGAGCGAGACGGAGAGAGAAGGAAGCAGTGCAGTGTGTTGAGCGCTTCGCCGGCAGCTCCATTCTGCTCTGTGGTTGACATGTTGTTTCTGTAAAGCGCATAGAGCATTTTAAATGGATATGCGCTATATAAATGCTATACATTATTAATGCTATACATTGGCAAAGATGGGCAAAGATTAGAAGAGCCTGATTCATCTCGAACCTTCCCAATGCCAAAACTGAATAGACAACGAACTGACCGTTAGCCAAGATGGGCAAAGAGGAGCCCGATTCATCTTGAACCTTCCCAAGAAGTGGATCTGTGGACCCAAAGGGGCAAAGGATTCCTGAGACTACGCCGTTGCCATTCTCTGAACCAAGACGAGCACAGAACCCCAAGGAGCATGCTGTTACAATGAACCCATCTGTGCCGTTTCCAGAAGGCCCAGCAATAGGAAGGTAATCGAGAGTCTTACATTTTTGGCTCACCCGGCGTTAATCAGTTCGCAAAGCAAAGGAAATCAAGTATCTCATGCCTTCGGACCGGTCGGCATTTGCCAATTCGTGATGCGGCCACATTAAAATACCTATTACAATATATCTCCAAAATGAATTTGTTAAGTCAGAGCTTCTATCAGAGCATCCATGGCAGTGTCCAATTCTGCGGAATCATTTCAGTTAATTACATATATTCTAGTTCGCATAGGTGTGCTTGAAATTCTTCATCATCTGTAGAACCACCAAAACTATGCAGCTCTGTTTTCCTTGGTGCTGGTGTGATGTGGCGAGCTCGCCAACCTTTAAAGTAATAATAAACTATGCGAAGGACAAAGTTTTTTTATGCCTGCACCAGTTCTCTATGGCTAAGCCGCCACGCGGTGGATACATTTCATCAACATAGGGTGCACCATAATTAAATGTGCAGGAATTCCCTTAAACATTGATCAATACTTTACCATCTTTCTCTTGAAATCCTGTAGGTACAAAGCAAGGAGGGCCGTCAAAAGTTAATGCACAGGACCAGCAGCACAGATTTGTCGACTGTGGCCATTGTTCTGTGGGGATGTATAGCTTAGGAATTTTGTTACAACCCATCATGGAAAAAATATATAAACTGCAATTCCATATCTCTAAATCGGGCGGCTCTTGGCGACTTGCAGAAATTAAAAAAATTAAATATGATAAAATCCATTAAACATAGGAATGGCGCCCAGGAAATGCTTGATCAAGAGCCTGGGGCCCGCGAGGGCTGCGGACTGTCCCTAAAGCTCATTTTTACGCAAAGGCCCTTTTCTTTGTCAAATGGAGTGATTTTTCTTATGTATTGTTGTATACTATTACAATTATGGGTATACAAAATGCAAAGTGTCAATTGGGAGGACCGATTGGGCTAATGGGTGGCCAGAAGCTTGCAAACCATTTTTGAGTAACAAATCGCTCCAAAAAAAAGTCCAATTACCCTCCCTGCTGCTTGCTTAAATATGATACCTGATGACAGTGATAATGAACAACATAAACAAAAGTTGAAATAAACTGTAGTCTTGACTTGTTTTTTATAAACAAATGGGTATAACTGGGGGCGGGGGTATAGTCTGGCCTAGCCCAAAGTATACCCGGGGTATAAACTGGCCTAGTCCAGAATATACCCCAGGGTATATTCTGGGTTATTCCAGTTTAACCTCGGGTATACTTGGGTATATTCTGGGTTAGGCCAGTTTAACCTCGGGTATAGTCTGGCGGGGGTATAATCTGGCTTTCTACACCGGTTGAAGAGTTCATCACACATTCATAGCATGTCCTTAAAACTCTTCATGGAATTTAAGTCGAAGTTGATCTGAAGAAATTGAGGAACAAGTTCATAGAAACTTTGACAGTTCTGAGGTTCAAGTGTGATGTTGAGGGGTTTAAGCATATTTTCAATTCATGTTTATTCTCTTAGTGAATTTTTATTGTTGACTTTGATTAGATGCCCTAGAACTGCTGAATGTGAATATCCGAGAAGACAGTCAGTACAAAGAGTTGTTCCTGATGTTGTTGTTACTGGCAGCCCAAACCAGAGCCTGCCTCAACTCCAACTGGCAAGCTTCTCACCATGACTTTGAAGAATTGGGGGAAGAAGAAGCAGCCATTCTTCATTCTGCACAGGCTGTGATTGCTACACCAAGTGAGTTAACTTGACTATACTGCACAAGCAGTTGCAGCTACTGTCAACTCCACATACCATGAAGTCGCTCAACGTGATGTTCTTTTACCTCATTTTTCTACTTTTATCCCTACCCCTGTGCCTCATTTCTAAAGGAAAAACACATTTAGTGTGATATCAAGGAATCCATTTTTACTCTAATCTCATTTTGAAGACTGCGAAAGAGAAAAAAGCTGCATGGTTTGATTTTCATAACTGTAGCATCTAATACCCCTCTCGCCCATTTTTATGTTGTTATGCATAGCGGTAAGTTTCTCTCACCCCGCCCCCTTTATTTCTTTGTTCACCAGCGGGGTCGCTGACCTAGGTTTGACTTGTACCGTTCGTGTGAAAGTTTCATTTACGCAAGATTGACCTTGGGGGGATGTTATGCAAAGACATGTTAATATCTTATTGGTTGATTTGTGGGTCAGTCAACCTATTTGACCCAAGGAGAATGGGATAGGTGGTCATGTGTGTTCTGGAAAGCTCTTTGTGCGAATGTGTATGTATGAGAGGAGTGCAAATGTGAGAGAGCGTAGTTAGTATCCTGAAGTAGCCATGGCCGTAGACCTTGAAGCTCTGTAGATATCTTATTCTCATTTGTGTTGAAGTTCTTGTTTCCACTATTCAACGAATCCCGTGTTGTATTGACAGCAGTTGTGCCAGTTGCGTTTCATAGGGGAGCGGTCCACTAAAATTGACGTACTCCTCCCATCTATAACTTGCTGTAAAAACACTTCAGCTGCCACAGTAATGTAATGTAATAATTAACTTGTATAGCGCTCAAATCCACAAAAACGATGTGCTGTAAGGCTCTGAACTAAAATTAAAAACAGAATTAACAGAAAATCAATTCATCATGCCCCCACCCACACACATTAGCAAACAATTGGTTTGCTCTCATCCTCAAGCCTCTGAGACCACAAAGGGACCTCATACAGTTTCAATGAAAGCAGTCCTTAAACAATTCAGTTTTGAGCCTATTCTTAAATGTGACGATGTTTTCACTTTTCCTGGTGCTGATGCTGATGTTGTTCCACAGTTTAGGCCCACGAAGAGAAAAAGCCTTTTCACCCAGCGACAATCTAACTGTGGATGTCTCAAGAAGTTTCGCGTCTACTGACATTAAAATGCAGGATGGCTGGTTTGATTCGTCTAGCTCTGAAAGATATTCTGGGGCGAGCTCGTTTAAACATTTAAAAATAAGCACAAAATGTTAAAGTCTATTCTGTCCTTAATGAGTAGCCAATGGAATGACTTAAGAATTGGAAGAATATAAGGAATAATCCATGTCATGGTCAAATTTATGTCATCACCATGGAGAACACCATTTTGTCAACACCTGCCTTGGGAAGATCCTGCGGATTCGCTGGCCTGAAGTCATCAGCAACCAGGACCTGTGGCAGCGAACAAAACAGCAGTCCGCGCATAAAGAAATCCTACAGAGACGCTGGAGATAAGGATAGGTCATACGCTTCGGAAAACTGCATCCAGCACCACAAGACAAGCCCTCACATGGAACCCTCATGGGAAAAGGAAAAGAGGCCGGCCGAAAAACACCTGGCACCGGGACCTGGAGGCAGACACTAAGAAGATGGGTCGCACCCGGGGACAGCTGGAACAACTGTCCCAGGACTGGGATGCCTGGAGAGCTCTTGTTGGCGGCCTATGTCCCAGGAGGGATCACAGGCGAAAGTGAAGTGTGAAGTGATCTTTCGTACTAACTGCCGTTTCGCTGTACCACTGGTGCCATTGTACTGTGTTTGCCTTGCTTTGCTTAGACCTGTTACGTCACCGACCCAGCGTGTGTCTGTGACGCCATGCATATGAATGGCAGTGCCACATTGTCCATGAATGTAAGATTTTACAAATTTTATTCTGTCGGCATCGTCGATCCCAAACACTCAAGCAAGCTCATTGCCATGTGTTATTCATCCTGGGATCGATAGTACAGTATATAACACATAGTAAATGATGCATTAGATGTCATCAAAATGTGTATGGCCGCCGATTTCACTCGCTTGGGGCATCAGGGGCAGGAGTTCGATAGGAAGAAAGAGCTAATGGGTTACTCACATGAAGGGAACAGGCGTGGCTGTACAATTTTTTTCTAAAACTATACAATGGGGATTCAATCCTTTTCATAGGAAACGGAGTAAAGACAGTCAGCGCCAGCAAGTCCATGAAGGTGTCAAAGTATTCACTTGGTCACCGTCAATGGGTGATATTATTGAGCATATTACATTGAGCTCAGCACCACCTGAGCGAGTCTGACCAGTAGGATGGTGAAGGAGGGATGGAGACTGTCTATAGATCATAATATCAGGCGTCATTGTTACCTACACCTACTGAAGTCTTGCATAGTCGGGAGTCGCATTATACATGAGAGTATCATGGGGGGTAGGGGAGGGTGTGTGTCATAGATGCAGTTCATGCCCTTTTTTTTTTTTTTGCACCCAGTTATGGCATTTTTGTGTGTGTACGTGTGCATTTATCTAATGAGTTTCTAAAATGTTGCAGTAGTCTCCGCAGTTATTTTATGAAAAAAATCTTCCCACATCCTGTTACTACTGTTAGTACAAGTTGGTAGGTCTGGATCTAGTAATGTAGCGTGGCTTTGGTTTTGAGATCTTTAAGATGATTTTCAGTTTTTGTTTAGATGGATCTAGTAATGTATTTTTGCCCTTTTGGTTATAACTGAAACAGAGCATTCTGCTCAAAGCGTTTCATATACCATCACTTTGAACAAATAAACGGTTTTTAAACAGTAACCTGTCACACACGTTAATATAGTTTCATCATCATCAGTTATCCTGTCTGGAACAGACATTGGCGATCATGGCTCTCCACTCGAATCTGTCATCAGCCAACCACAAGAAGGAGTTGCTGTGGTGACGTTTATTTGTTGTCCATGAATTAAGACTTTCAGTGAAAGTTTTTCTCTGTCTATCCCTGCTTTCCCTGCCTTCAATCTTCCCTGTGACTGCTAGATGTTCGAGGCTCCTGAGGTGACAGATGTGTCCTAGAAATTTCAGTTGCCTCTGTCTTATTGTAATAATTGTTTTAATTAATGATCTTTTCAGATTAGAGTCTCTCAGTGCTGACTCATTTGATTTTTTCTCCATCCATGATATTTTCAATATTCTTCTAAGTAACCACATCTCTGCTGCTTCTAATGTCCTCTCTATTTCTTTGTTCATTGTCCAACGTTCACATCCGTATAAAAGCACCGACCACACGTTTTCAAGACTCTGATTTTGGTGGTCGTTGATATATTTCTGTTAATTAATATTGGTCTCATATTTTGGAATGCATATTTGGCCATTATTATCCTTAAGACCTTTTCCTTATTTCACTTATGCTCCTACCATCTAATGTTATCAAATAGCCAAGATATTTCAATTTTATGTTTGATTTGCTCTCCTTTGCAGACCAGATTACATTTCGGGCTGATAGTTTTTTTGGAGACTACCATACATTGTCTTTTGCACCTTGAGAGACAGTCCCATTTTTTTCACTTTCTATAACTGCTGTGTCCAAAAGTCTCTGAGGCCGTTGTTCCGATTCTGCCATTAAAACTGTGTCATATGCATATCAAAGGTTATTAAGGTTTCTCCTTTTACTTTAAGGCTGGGGATGTCTTCTAAGTTCCTGAGGATCATCTCGCTGAATAGATTTAAAAGATCAGGTGATATCACGCATCCCTATCTCACTCCTCTTTTAATTTTTTTTTAATTCACCATATTCTCCTTCAATTCTTACGGCTGCGCTTTGATCCCAGTAAATATAGTTTACACACACACACAAAATCCTCCCCCCCCCCCCCCTAAAAAAACATCCTAGTTTATCTAAGTAAGGTAACTCAAGAAATGCTTAGCATGATTTGACGGATTGCTTGATGTTAGTTACTATGTTCCCTGGACATGCGAAGCAATGTGAATTGTAGCTAGTGAGTTAACAACCATACTGCAGTGGAAATTATAGCTACATCTTGTGAGTTAACTTGACCACACTGCATAAAAGCAAAGTAGCTAGTGAGTGAAAATGACAACACTGCATAAGCATTTATAGCTCTACATCCAGTGTGTTAACTTGATCACATTGCATAAGCAATTCGCTCTACATCTAGTCAGTTAATTTGACAACTCTACTAAAGCAGTGGTAGCTGCATTTGGTGAGTTAACTTGACCATTCTGTTTAATGTGAAAGGTGTAAATATATACAAGGGGGAAAATGAATTAATGCAAATGTGTTATATATATATATATGCCTTCTTATATATGCACATAAAATCTTTTCTCCCTTTTATCTTTGAAATTAACATAGTGTACATAGATGGGAAACTGTTGTGCTCCACATGTGCAAGTATAAGAGAAAATGGAAGCCATAGACACCCAAGTTTTGTTTTAGACAGTCATTTTTGCTACAAATATTTGTTAGATGTCCAAAGAAAAGTGCAACCCTCGGGGGCCAACAGCACTATGCTGAGGCCCCCGAGAAACAAAAAGATCTCAATATATATATATAAATATATAAAGTGCAACCCAGACTCTTCCTAGCACTGTTATTTTATCTGCTCATCCTTCATTTGACATTTGGACCATTACAGTATGATGACAGCTGTTGAATTTTTCACGTTTCCTTATCTTTTCTCAAATGATCAGCAAGTGCATGGATCTACGAGTGGTCCAGCAGTAAAGAGGCAAATCTCTTGATGGCAAACGAACTGTATGAAGAAGCCTTCAGATTGCCCTGTCTCCAGAAGAAAACTGCATCATTCAGAGCTTTCATGAAGAAATCACATGCTGCATGTATGATGGCCCTGGGATCTGCTCAAATAGAGATTTGCAAGGAGAGAGTAAACAGTAAGGAAAGATCCAGTTTCACACAGCTGGCTGTATGTTTTCAAATGTCAGGATGTTGACATAGAGAGAAACTTTGAATGCTGTAAAACTGAGTTGTTTATGGCATTGGTAATTATGACGCAATGCGACAGTTCGGTCCAGAAGATACAGGCCTAGTTATTGAGTGATTGCCCAAATGAACTCTCAAAACTGTACGTCTTGAAAAAAGTGACAGTCATCAACTTCAATTGCTTATAACACAGTCTAAAAATGTTCAGAATTCAATGAATCTAGCATCAAATCCAAGGGAAAAGAGTTCTCTTTCACTTGATATCAATAAGTTTACCTAAAAATTTTGTAAAATGTACCTTGTGGACCAACCGTTATGATGCATCACAATTTAGTTTTGAAAATGTGCATATATGTAGCTGTGGCTCATAATAATGCTTTGTTATGTCAGCTGGATTCTTCTCATTTTCTCACACTGACACTTAATTATTGAACTGGTCCAGTTTACTTTAACTTTATGCAGTTAAAATGGTCTCATCACACTGTAAACATTTTTGAGCAAAGAGGAGACGATGCATTGAGTGATTTTGCTATGAGCTATTTATATGTAAATTTATGTATGTAATGATGTGGAGTATCCAGTACTTTAGTGTGCATATTTTATTTATTTCTTCTATTCCAGAGTTTTATAGCAATAGCTGTTTTGGAATATTTTGCATGTAGTCTGATGTCATGTCACAACATGTACATTGGAACTTGGTTATAACGAGAGGTTATGTTCCACCAAAAATGTCTCGTTATACCAAAGGTCTCGCTATTCCAGGAAAGCGTCAAAAGGGCAAGGCAAGGGGTTAAAATACCGCATATGTGCAGGACATGCTAACAAGGGAGGTAACCATGAACAAAAATTGTTACCTCTCTTGTTGGCATGTTCTGTCAATCAGCGTAGGCCTACATACTGTAATAGTGTAATATCAAACTGACGGCAGATCTCGGCCTTGATCTCGGGTACTTTTTTGTTTGTTTTGTTTTGTCTTTATGCGCTGACGGTAGCCCTGTTTCGATCAAATTATGCGAGAGACAGATTCAAAAGTTAGAGGCAGACAAGTAATAGATTGGCTGCGTGTTTGTGACGAGTGTAGGCATGTGGTCATGAAGCCCGGTGTAGACCAAGAGCATACGCCGCGCGGTGATCAATTACGATCAAAGACCGTGCTGCGAGTAATCATTGTCTTGCGAGTTGTGGTCCCACCTGGCCATCTCTTGCTTAGGCCTAGTAATAAGTATGCACTCTCTGGTTACTACTTGTGATGTGCGATAATTATTACCCGCAGCACGGTCTTTGATCCGCGTAAATCACTACCGGTAAATTTGTTGGTTGCATGGATGTTCAGTAAGAAAACAAAGCTTCTTTGTTATAAGCAAGATCTTTAGAGATGATTAGGCGGGCGGGCGTAAATTTATTGTGTGCGTGGATGGTGGAAGTAGACAATGCTTGCTAGGCCTGCGCAAAACATGATTGGACGGGTGGGCGGGCATAAATTTATTGATTGGGTGGGTGGTGGTGTACAGTGCTGTCACGGCACATGGTCACCAAGTAGACAACGCTTGCTAGGCCTATGCAAGACATAATTGGACACAGGGATGTAAATCTTTCAGATTTTCTCTGATTTCAGATTTTTTCATGTTGTTGAATTTTGAGGGTAAATTCCTAGATTTAGGACTAAATCTATCCTTATTATTAGTTATTTCAGGTTGTTTTTGTTTTCTTGATTCACTGATAATATATTTTTCAAACTAACAAATCGAAACCTAAAAACTAAGAATAAAAACAGTTAATTTCACAACTACATTAATACTATTGTCACGACATTGGTTTGCTATCTGTACGACGAATTTTCAGAGGAAAATCCTCTGACGGACGAGTTTCCTTCACTATCGTTAGTCCGAGAATCTCCGAGGTTTCAGAGGAAAATTCTCTGACCCACGAAAATAGCCTAGCCAAGTGGAAAAATAGATGCAAGGCAAGGGAAGTAAATCTTATTGTTTTTTAGTTGTAAACAACATCATGGCGTGTTCACGAAGATTTCCCAAGTTTGTTGAACGAGATACAGCAGTTGATACCATTGATCTAGAGTGTAGGAACAAGTTTAGATGGGATTGGTTGTTGTTGAAAGATGACAACGGCGATTATTTTTAAGATTACTTCCGTAAGATAGACAAAGATGGGTTTGCTTGGTGCTGTTATTGCAAGTATGAGATAAGTACGGCAGTGGTGGTGTGCGTTGTTTAAAGGACCATGTCAACCAATCTAAAGCTCACGAGCGAAACTGTCGTATTTTTCGATCTAACCAGAGTCTTCCTACTGCAATGCAGGCAGCATGCAGTAAGATTTCTGGTACTACAGATATCAGTAGTCACTCTCTGCCTTGATTTAGTTCTAGATCTAGTTCAGCTGTACCTCCTTCTATGCCTTATGGTGATGCTCCCAACATTGAGCAAGAACACAATAGATCTAGGGCAGATTTAAAGGTAGCTTCAGTGCCCAAGCCAGTCTCTCTCAAGGATAGGGTCACTCATCACACTAAAGTTAGAAGTGAATTTTTTATGTGACTCTTGACAATGAAATAAGAACTATAATCAACCAAAACTTGTAGAGGAATGAAACATCACATTTACCAAGCAAAGTAAGGTATGTACCTTATGGCCATTGCCACATTGTCTTTTTTGTTTCTGAAAGTTATTCTTGTACCACTTATTAATTGTCCAGTGTAGTCTTTTCTAGTTTATTTCTTCCTTTTTGAAGTCTCTTTATCCATATTAATTTAACCAAATTCTGCGCAGGAGAGGCCAATTTTTAAGCTGTAAATGTGTGAAAATCAATTTTGGCTGGGGGGCGTTGCACCCCCTGGACCCCCTATAAGGGGCCTTCGTGGCCCCTGGCGTTTCATTTTCAGAGAATTTTTTCAAATGTCATTTACACCCCTGTGGGCAGGCGGGCAAATGTAAATTTCTTGATTTCGTGGGTGGTACTGGTAGTGTCAATCGCTGTCATGGCACGTGGTCAGTAAGAAAACAAAGCATTGTCGGCCTGAGTGAGAGGTGACTAGACGGATGGGCGTGCAGTAACAAAGAATAATATATGTCTGACTCGCTACACGATGTACTGCCGCCGCTCCCACAATTTGCCGTATGGACTCAGAATTAATTCTCTCGCTATAGCAAAGGTTATGATTATCGATTGCCATTATTAAAGTATTTTAATATATGTATATATAGTAGAAAAAACGGGGATTTACAATGTTCTCGCTATAGGCAAAGTTCTCGTTAATAGCAGTGTCGTTAAACATGATGGTCCACTGTAATAATTTAGTTTGAAACATTGAGCAATTCTTTGTATTTTTCCTTTGTAGTGAAATTACCTGCATATTTTGTGTCCAGTGTTCTGTAAATTATATAAAATGGGATGCTTCTATCTTTGGTGGAGACAGTGGGAGGGAAAATGTATTTAAAAGCTCGCTAAAAATTTCATTATTGTATGTATATTTTGTCATTTTGTGTAGAGAATGAAAGCCTGGAAGCTATCAAACCCAACTGGGACAAAACACTGGCCACAAGTCTTTCTGCTATGAAAATGTTTGAAGCCGCAGGTGAAAGAAATACAGCAGGACATATCTGCAGCAACATTGCATATCTGCATTCCCTGGCAGCGGCATCTATACACTTGCAGGCAGATCCATCTGTTGTGTTCACCCCAGAGGAGAAAAGTTATCTTGCCAAGGTAAATATTATGGGCAGAAAAGTTATCCTACCATAATAAAAATTACCCATTTCATTATAAAGTAATGTCAGTTTGCCCGACTCCAGACTCCCTAAGCAAATCTTCTTCTCTGAGCTCTCCAATGGAACGAGGAATGTTGGGGCCCCAAAGAGACGTTACAAAGACACTCTCAAGCAATCACTGAAGGCCTTTGCCATTGATGTGAGTGAGTGGGAAAAGCTCTCGCTTGATCGTGCAAATTGGAGGGCGGCCCTTACCAGAGGCAGCAAAGCATGGGAAGCTGACAGAGTCCAGCAGGCTATCAAAAAAAGAGAACGGCGCAAGAAAAGGCCCAGTGGTACTGAACCAACGGAGCACTCTTGTCATTTATGCGGAAGGGTCTGCAGGGCAAAAATAGGACTTATCAGTCACATGAGAAGCCATAAGTCATGAAAGAACAGTCTTTCCATTCTGTCCTCTGTGTCCTTTAGTTCTCTTTATTGTCCATGTGTTGAAATTCTCAACAATTTCTGTTCTTTATTCCTCTGGTGTTGTTAAGGTCATCATCATACCTGATGGACGAACTATTATTATAATGTCAGTTTAACTGTTATCAGAAATCCAATTATCTTTGATGTGTGGGTGATATAAGGCACTCCAAACCCCAAAATTGTTTTTTGCTCTCACACTCTCATAAAGTGTTTCACTGTATGGAGCATTTTTTCCTGAGAAAATTGATACCAAAATCACCAAAACTGATCAGCTAGAAAGGAAGTCACAACATTTTGAAATAATGTTAAAATCTGCAATTTCGGGGGATTTTTTTCAAAAATGAAAATTCCCATTTTCAGCTTCATCCTGTTTGAAAGATTACATTCCTATAAGCCTAGAAATTACAGAAACATGTCATAATGTTGCAGAGATGAGGTCTATTTTTTTTCAAGCATGGAATAATAAAACTCGGGATGATATTCCCAAACAAAACCGCTCTCGAACTTTAATAGGCACGTTTCATCTGAGAACGATAAAAAGCATTTTTAATGGAATTTTAGAATTTCATAGAAAATTTAATTTTTAACCGATTTTCATGATTTGGTATCAAAATTCTCAGGAAAATGAACTAAAACAAGGGAAGATCAAAATAAACATTATAACTACAAGAAATTAAATAAGACAATGTGAATCACACCTGTTTTTGTTTTATTTGTCAGATAATGAATTTCAAATAACCATCAATATTTCATGTTTTCCTGATAATACTTTATAAACATCATTCACTGTGAATAAAGAATACCAAAATGTATCTTATTATAAAAAAAAATAGTGGCGGGAGTAATTCATTGTGGTGCAATTTTGACTCTTTTTTTTTGCTCGGCGCCACAGCCTAAATGGCAGATTCAGCAATGATAAAGTTAATTTTCCAAAGTGGCAATAATCCAGTCCAATCGCTTTTGTATCGACCGATTGTATTGATTCAAGTTTGATGTATTTTTAAGTAAAAAGTTGAAAAAATGTCAAATACAATGATCTTTGGTTTGGCTCCCTGTAGTAAGCCCACTGCACCGGAAACGATGTATTAACGCGCGTTCACTTCGGTGCGCATAATTTCCTTATCAGAAAGGAGTGCGTAGTGCTCAGGAGCGCATGGAATCTATGGTAATTAGACTGTAGAATATAGGAAGGTTTCTAGATCAAAAAGAGAGAGAGAGAGAGAATGGTGGGTTCACAGGTTTATCCCGGATAATGCCGGGAACTTCATCTAGTTATTACTAAAAATAAAAGATCTTAGTGGCATAGAAGTAAGAAGGTCGGGGTCGTCACATTGGTTGAAAATACAAAAATTCAAACTGCCGCTCTGCTAGAGTGTACTAAAAGCATACAGTGTCTTAATGGGTAGTTTTATGTTTCTGCTGTCTGTTTATTACAATGCCTTTTCAGATTTTAAAAAAAAGTTATTTTTGTCGCCCTTGTTAACGCTCACCCTGCACGAAGAATCTTGTCTGGGTTGCACTGACCCTTGCCGATGTACGATGACCACACTACCACTGTCCACGTGGTTCGGTTTGTATTTGATCGGTTTGAAAACATTTGCTGCTATGCCTTATCATGCTTGATAATGAATTTTAACTCAACTGCCGTTAAGGCACTCCCGTGGTAACATGAGATGAACGCCGGCCCATATTTCATGCGAAGCGCTCGACCAGTTCACACGCTACCGTAAATTCTCCCACCGTGGAATCCTGCTACTGTCAGTAGTTGCACAGTGTTGTTGTATTTTCTTTGTGGGTTATACCGGCTCCCAGACGATACTTACGGAAGGGTAAAGTACTGTTATTGTAATTTCTAGTGGTTAAAATTACTTATGCCTACTGTTCAGTTCGATATTTCACTATCTAACTTGCATTAAGTTCGACCTTGCATAACACGAGATTAATTAAGTCTATGTGTACTCTGCCCTCTGGGACATTGAATCATCTGCCTTCTGGGCCAAATTTCATTGTCTTTGTTGATTAGCAACTCCCAGCCCTCTGGGCACTTGATACTTGTCAAAAATTTTCCACGGTTCAATAACTCCGCAAAACAGTTTGCCGCCCTTTGAACAAAGTACTCAAGTTCTCTGAACAATTGACTTTGCGGCCTTCTGGGCAATTGTTTTATACAGCCTTCTGGGCAATTGTCTTATACAGCCTTCTGGGTAATTGTTTTATACAGCCTTCTGGACAATTGTTTTATACAGCCTTCTGGGCAATTGTTTTAGACAGCCTTCTGGGCAATTGTTTTATACAGCCTTCTGGGAATTTATTATATACAGCCTTCTGGGCAATTTTTTTTATACAGCCCCCTGGGCAATTGTTTTATACAGCCTTCTGGCATATTATTTTATTTAGCTTTCCTGGCAATCGTATTACAGCCTTTAAATTTATATTACAGCCTTTGAGCAACAGAAACTTTCTATCAATATATATATTATATTATATATATATATCAAGGACTACTATATGAAAGGACGCGCACGGCCGATCTACTGACTTGGCTAGCGAAGGCCATTTGATTATTGACACCTACAGCCTTATTATGACACCTAAGACTAACCAATTGTAACCAATGTTGCATCCAAACATAATCTCACTTAATAAAGCAGTTTTACCACAGTTAATGACGATACCATACAATAGAACCTCTGGCATAAGACCTCAGTATGTAATAACACATGCAATTTGACCTTGAAATCAACCTTTTCTATTGGATTTTTTTTTAACCACCTTAATTATAGCCCATTCCATGAATCAGGACCATTTCTGTAGTCTTATAGCAATGGTTCCTCTGTATACAGAAACAAAAAATAACTCACCATGTTGCAGCCCAAATTAGTCGGCGAGCTATGCCTTCTTGATGGAGGTCTGGTACAGAGCTGAATTTCTTTGATGGTCCTTTTCCAAATTATGAATCCCATGCAGAAGAACATTTATTTTGCCAGGCGTCGCAGCAGATGTTTAGAAAATAATCCAAAACCATAGTACTAAGTAGGTGTTCATGGTGGGAAGAATGTTGACAAGTCTTTGACGGCAGCATGCTTTATGTTTGGATTTCTTCACAAAGCACAAACCAGTCCTTACAAACTCATATGTGCACACATGTGGGACAGTCAAACAACCCCTTGAAACTTCTTGGATGAAGTCTTTTACTTCTCTTGACAATAAACACTTCAGCAAGTGAACTGAATGGTACAACAAATACCAAGCTCGCTGATCATTCAAAGGATGTACAGTCTCAAAGTCAGTTCTTCTTGTGAATAATTTGCAGTATTGCTGATTGATTTTATGATTGTCAGTCATGGACCCTAAAACAATCCCACCTGTTTTCTCAACAACAGCAGCAGCTTCCTTGACAACAGTGAATTGGTAGGCAGCTGTTAGGTTGTAAACAGGGGTAACAGATACCATAACACTAGGTCCACCATGCAAACATTTCATCATGACACATAACATAGAGCTTGCCTTGGAGTCTGGGTCATTTTTTGACATGCCATTGAGAACACCCCCTGAAAAGGCGACTCTTTGGCGAATTTTCACTTCATCGACTAACAAAAAACAATGTTTCTGCTGAGCATTCTTTGCTTTCTGAAATGTTTTCTCCAGTACTTGGTCAACATCTGTAGAAGAGATCATAGACTGCAGCTTTCGTCTACTTGGGAGAACAAGAAAGTCACGCAGTTGATGGTAATTACAGTGAGGGAAAGATTCAATTGCACAGCATAATCTGCCACCGAGAATGCCTTGTCATGAGTTGAAGCTGTCTTGTAAGAAATTTGAGTTTCTTGCCTTTGGCAGCATCAAGCGACTCTTAGGCTTGAACTTGTTGAAGAGTCGCTGCCACTTTTTTAACAACACCATCCACAGGAAGGTCATAGTTAATCGCTGAGTGCACAGCCTCAAAGAATTGTGTGTAGGATGACAGACCAGTGTTTGGACTTAAGATTTTACCCAAAGGCAGGTTAATCCCATTCTTGAAAGCAGAAAGAGTAAGAGGTGAACACAAAGTAGATTTGTTGTGAACAATTATTGACAAGAAACTCTCTTGTAATCTTTCACCATGAAAATACACACAAATTTGTCTTCTGGACGAGATAAGAGAAGATTTTCATACTTTTTTAACAACTCTTTGTCAGGAGAAAACTCAGAAAATGAAGTGATTTGTCTGTCTTGATGAAATAGTTCAGCTGTTGATCCTCAGCTTAGGCTCGCGTGGTGCTGGTTTTGGTGTTGGCAAACAAGAAGAAGGAACATTAAAAATACCTGGTGGCAACAAAGGCCGAGTATGTCCACCTGGTATCTTGACCATAGGTGTATCCGCTGGCCAATGTCTCTCACATATAAAAAATTTTGTTGGGTCGACAACGAAATCCTCACGTGGGGGGAGAACGTTCAACCATTTCTGTTTTTCTTGTTCGTCTTTAGGTAGTTTAAACACACGGCATTTGTTAGATTCGTTGTAGTTGCCTTTGCAGTTCACAACACCACACTTGTTTGGCATTTTGAAAGAATATAAATCCCACAACTTGCAAAAAATATCCACCAGTATCACATTGTTTCACGTCTGTTTCAATGTTTATATTTTCCCACACAACCAAAGCACTTGTTCCGGTAACGTAAACATCTGGGAGAAAAAGAGTGCAAGCTTTCTGCACTAGATCTAGGCCTAAAAATAAAAGTTTTGGCGTGTTGGATATTCACTAAGTAAATTAATGCCAACAAATCGTACGGAAAATGTGTTTACTTCCTTAACTGACATAAACTTCATCCCATCTTATTAGTCTAGATTACTACGCTAAAGCGCACTATTACCTTCGGTCTAAAAATAAACTATTCATCAGAAACTGGGTCAATGCAATGGCCTTCGCTAGCCAAGTCAGAAGATCGGCCATGCGCGTCCTTTCATACAGTAGTCCTTGATATATTTTTTTTTTTTTTTCGTTCCAGTCTTGTCCCCCGAATGCTGTTATAAAACCATTTTCAGCAAAACATAATACTATTTGCCGGCTCTCCCAATCAATTAGTTAAATCACACGACAAAATGGATCAAGATGCGATTTCGATTCGTGAGGAGGGGGAAATAGAAACAACAGACACCACAAATCATTGAAATCTTCAAGAAGTTCTAGAAAGAAATAATGAAATAATGTCAAATGTCTTGCTAATTATGAAACAACAAAGAAACAGGAAGCGTAAACGTTCGTCCTCCTCATCATCCTCCTCCTCTTTGTCATCTACATCGTCCTGATGATAATCAGTTTCACCAATAAGGAAACGATCAGGCATAAAAAAGAAAAAGAAAATACCAGCGGAAAAGAGAGAGGCACAGAAATCGCAACTATCTGACTCTGCACAATTTTCGTTAGGTGAGGAATTTCTCATGGCAGCAATAGCCGAAAATCCCTCAGATGAAGGTGAAACCTCGTACCGGGAAACATGATCCTGGGGAACACTCAGACAGTGATACTGACTGGTTTAAAGAAGCGAACGCCGAATTTGAAGCGGATAATGAGATAGGAGATCCCATATCGGAGAACTTAGCATTGTTCATAGAAAAGCGGTTTTCAGAACCACTCAAGGAAGACAAAATAAAAGAAAAGGTGACAACCTAAAAACAACCGAAAAACTGTCCCGCTCTGTCTGTGCGACAAACGAACAAAGAAATCTGGTCCATGCCAAGGGGACATAATAAAAAGACAGACATGAAACTGTCAGGTTTGCAGAAAAATGTTAGCAAAGCCACAATTGCTATAGCCAGATCGGCTGACATAATTACCGAAATGGCAAAATCCGGGAAAGATCGCGGCATTGGGGCAAAAAGGGCTATAAAAGGGTTGACAGACGCCATGTCATTTCTAGGGAATGCACAGCAAAAAATCACGGCACAAAGGAAAGAATCACAAAGAACGGCGCGCCCATATGATATGCAGTGTATCTGTGACATGCCATCAGATGGAAATCAATGGCTATACGGTGATGACCTCAGAAGTCAGATAAGGGAGGCCAAAGAAAGGAAGCGATTAACATCGCGGTCAAGACCATTCTATGGACCTTCCAGCTCGCGTACCGTCCACGCACCCAGCTATTACAACCGCAAAAATAGAGGGCATTTTTTTAGCCAAGCGTGGGGGCCAGACAGCTGGCCAGAGGAGGCGGGGCCAAGCGAGCTACGCTTTGAATCAAGGAGGCTGGAACAGAAAATCAGCGATGCGCAAATAATAACCATGATAGAAGGAAAACAGGTGAGGAAGATTCCGAGGAAATCAAACAATTGCTAGAAATCAAGGTCGGCCAGTTCCAGGCCAGACAAATAAAAGATTGAACAGATAAGAAGCAATGGAAACGAAGCCTTCATCACGTTCATAGACTACAGCAAAGCGTTCGACAGCGTTAGGCACCATCACCTGTTCGATATAATGATTAAGATGGGATTCCCGAAACACCTTGTGACCCTCATCGCTGCACTATACCACGAACCAAAGGCAACGATTAGATGGAACAATGAGAACTGTCCATATTTCAACATCGAGAAAGGAGTCAGACAGGGTTGCATACTTTCACCTCATCTTTTCAATATTTATACTGAGCAGATCATGAGAAACGCAGACATAGAAGATATGGGAATAAAGATCGGAGGCCGAAACATCACAAACCTTCGCTACGCTGATGACACAGCTCTTATGTCAGATAACATCACCAGCATGAAAAGAGTGTTGCACAGAGTGGATGAAGCGGGCAAGACAGCAGGCCTACACCTAAATGCTAAGAAAACGAAAGTCATGCATACTGGAACAGGGCACCATGAACACCAGGAGATACTAGTAAACAAAACAGCACTAGAAAAAGTGACTGATTTCAAATACCTAGGATCACATAAATCGCAAGATGGAAGCTGCTCTAAGGACATAAAAACAAGGATAGGAATGGCAAAACACAAAATGGTTCAACTAAACAACATTTGGAAGGATAGAGGCACACCAACGGACCTCAAAGTGAACATACTTAAGTGCTTGATCTGGCCAGGTGAGGTGACCTGTGATCATAGACAGGATTGTGATCACAGGTACTACAATAGAATTCAATGACCACAAGGAACAAAGCAAACAAGCTCTTGACTCGAGTTATTTCATGAGCAGTCAAGAAAAAGAAATCGTTGATAAAGAAATTAAAAGCCTCCTAAAAACAGGAGTAATAGCAAAATCAGACCATGAAGATGGAGAGTTTATTTTGGGGATTTTCACCAGAGAGAAAAGTGATGGCTCTCATAGGATGATCCTGAATCTAAAGGAATTTAACAAAAATGTTGAATATAAAAAGTTTAAAATGGACACTTTCAAAGCTGCATTAAATCTGGTTGCACCAAATTACTGGATGGCCAGCATAGATCTGGTTTCTACATAATACTGCGTTCCAATACCGTAGCTAAAGAGGACAGAAAATATCTGAAATTCTTATGGCATGGTGACCTGTACGAATACACATGTCGAGCAATGGATTGATGCAGTGCCCCAGGTGCTTTAAAAAAATCACAAAACCCATTTATGCTCATCTGCACAGCTTTGGGCATACAATCACAGGCTATCTAGATGACTCCCTGCTAATAGCAGAAGAAAGAGAAAAATCCCTGGCAACCATAGGAGATACCATTGCAACATTTGACAAATTAGGTTTTATAGTACACCCACATGTCTGTATTAACACCAGCGCAAGAAATTACGTATCAGGGGTTCATTAACTCAAGAGACATGACAGTGAGACTCACTGAGAAAGGAAAATAGACACTTTTTCAATGTTGTGAATTGATTTCCAGCAATCGTTTCAATAAAATAAGAGACGTAGCCCGACATTGGATTAATTGTAGCTAGCTTTCCTGCTGTGCAGCATGGCCCCTTATATTATCAGCACTTAGAAAAGGGAAAAATGAAGGCCCTTAAGGTCAATGCCAATAAGTGGGACAAACAAATGGCGTTCTCATCAAAAGCCACTGAAGAAATACAATGGTGGTAGCAGAACATTGCCTGTTCATTTAGCCCGGTCCATCAGCCTGACCCCAAAATCATCATAAAAATTGATGCTAGCATGGAGGCTTGGGGTGCTGTTTGTGAAAGTGTTAGGACAGGGGGTGCTTGATTGCATGAGGAAGCCAAACAAAAGCATATAAATGAACTTGAAATGTTGGCAGCATTTTTAGGATTAAAAACATTTTCAAAGAAAATAACAAAGGCACATGTCCAAATTTACATGGATAACACAGCTACCATGGCCTGTCTGAACAAAATGGGCTCGAGTAAATCAGAGAGATTGAATGAATTGGACAAAGAGATACGGGAATGGTGCACAGAATGAAACATTTGGTTTTCTGAGGCCTGAAAACACAGAGACTGTCTATGAAAGCCGACATGTTAATCTTGATACAGACTGGAAACTTAACCTTAGTGCTGCGGGTGGCCACTGTATTGGCCTCCCCGCGCAACACGGGAGGCCATTATTTTGTCCGACACGCTTAACCACGGGTCCTGCGGGAGGCCACATTTTTGTATAGCAACGGTGCGCCTTGCGCTTTGTTTATTCGGTTGCCAAGCCTGTCGTTTTATTTTTTTTTCACGTTTTTTTCCCACACTATTTAGCGTGTTTATCAATCCTGTCACCCCTACTATATCTAACAAAATGGTATCGTCCGATTACATTTATTACGATGCAACTATTCGTCATACTCGTGTAATAGTACTGACGGTCTGAAGTTTGAAATGGGGAAAATCTTGGGGAAACTTTTACTTTGATGCTGGTTGTCGTCTACATGTGAAATGAGAAGAAAGGGGCCATGTGCGTATTTGAGACGCCGTTCTACGTCTGTAATTATGAATTCCGATGTAATATTAGGGCATGCCGCATAAGGGCGTCTGTCAGTAGGTTTTTCATCAGGGAAAACTGGGAGAAAATGACCGACTTTGTTGTTGGTCGTTGTCTTTATTTGGTGTGGTAATTAGAGAGATATTGTGTTCCTTTGGTTAAACCGCTTTTCAGCACATGTATGTGCTCTACGACCTGGAACTGGAAATCAAATCTCTCGCTAAAACTAACATTATAGTACGTGGACGCTTTACATAGTAGAGGAGGGAGAAGGCAATGTCACGATACATGTGGTTAGTAAATTAAGCGAATGGCTTAAAAAATAATTTGTTCACCTGAATGGCCTGACTTCAGAAAAAGCGCAGAGGTCTAGGGAAAATGATAAAACGTGTGTTAAACGGCATGTAAATGCAGAAAATTCTTGATTTGGGCCTTCCATTTCACAATAAAACCTACTGCATACAGGGGCGAAGCGTGGCCCTCTGCAGAGGGTAATCAGAATTTAAGCTAGTAAGATCCTCATAATAGGACGTATCGCTACATCATATTCACATAATCATAAGTGCAGCGACTAAAACAATTAAACGGTTGCTAGGCACTGCAAAAATCTAAAGAGCGGACTATTCTTGTCAACAGGACAGGAATGCAGCAATTTACAAGCCAAACTAATCTGAAAACACTATTCATTCATACTAACAGACTTATAAACGCATGTTTTTCACCCATTTTTTAAAATATAATTTGAACGGCACGTTTTCATTGTCATATTCATAGCCAGAGATTTTGTTATTCTACCATCTCATAAGTTTCTCGGAAAGGACCCATTAACATTAAATGGTAGAAAGTGCTTAAATGGCATCTCTTTGACACAACAATGTGTAGCGATTTCGGAGAAGTGGCTATCTGCCGTTGCGGTTTAGGTTCGAGAGACCTATCAAGTGAATTGATGTTCTTAATACGTTCGACTGATTTTGATCACAGTTATATCTAGATCTAGACTATAATAATTATTATTCTTTGATAGCTCTTGCTGTGCGTATAGTAAATTATTCTTAGATTACCTCAAACAAACAAACAAACAAAAAATCCACACAAATTCTTTCACTCTACTCTTTACCTTTCGATTGGGATGAAAACGACCGCATAGTGAAAAACCTGCATAGGTACGTAAAATCAGGTCAACCCTTGATTTTAAACCTATTTTTTCTCCCCACTATTTTGCTGTCTGCGGCGCCGCTTTGACAAAAACAGGCTTTGCTCAAGCTAGCTTCTGGGTGTAGTCAAGTCTTCTTCGTCTTTGTTAATCACTGATTTTGGACCAGTTCATATGGTGTACCTACATAGATGCTTTTCGGTGAGGGGTGTTAGACTATAAGGTAGAATAGAATGCTGAACTGACTAAATGGACTTGGAGTTGGGCTCGATCTGAAAAGCGTAGTAATTCTAGAATTAATATTCGAAGGGTAATCACTGATTATTTGATTATGAGGAAGCCTCGCCCCTGTCTGCATATCATCACAAGTACTTTATCCAAATATCATATGGGTCCCTTACGATTTATCCACCACTACTATTGTTTTTGCGTCCTGAAGTATACGCGATACACGTGTTCACAAGGACTCGATTGACCCGACCGCCGAGGTTATCGGCAACACGCGAACAATCGGCTGACTGGCCGCTGGCTATCCCTGCACGGGGCGTTACGTGGACGAGTTCACTCAACGCAGGACGAGGGTTAATTCAGAACTATTGAAGTCAGCACTTAAAATATTAGACTAAACACCTGAGATGGATCTTTTTGCGTCCAGATTAAATTACCAATTTAAAATTGCATGTCATTTAGACCAGACCCAGGAGCGGTTGGAATCGATGCCTTCACAGTACACTGGAAAGATTATAATCTGTTTGCATTTCCACCATTTTCTCTGTTACCCAGGGTGCTGCAGAAGATCAAGAGAGATTCAGCAACAGGGGTGGTGGTTACGCCACTCTGGCCCACACAAGCATATTTTCCAGTTCTGATGAAACAGCTGGTCAACAACCCTGTTTTACTGTCAGCACGAAAAAACCTGTTAACTCTCCCCAGCCACCCAGATGTTCCACATCCATTACAGAAGAAGCTGAGACTCTTAATATGCAAAGTGTCAGGGATAGATACAAAGATCAAGGGTTCTCAGAAAAGGCTACCGAAGTCATTATGGCCTCTTGGAGGCCAAACACGAAAAAAGTCCATGATACATACATTGGAAAGTGGAGAAGGTATGTGGCTAGGGTCAAAGTGGATCCAGTTTCGCCGCCTTCAGCAGCAGCAATTAATTTTTTGACAGAGTTACTTACTGAAGGGGCCTCTTGTTCAGTCTTATGTACCGGTAATGCAAGGTCAGCCCTCTCATGTTACTTAAGTATAGATGACTTCGGTAACCTGGACTGTGTAAAACGATTCATAAAAGGAGCATTTCAACAAAACCCTTCACAAGTAAAACTGCTATATGGGACCCTCAGCAAGTGCTGTATTTCCAGGAACCTTGGTTCCGTCATGGCTCGCTCAAGTGAAAAGAGTTAACTTTAAAGCTGACTGTGTTGTTAGCACTTCTGTCCGGTCAGCGTTGTCAAACCATTCACTCATTAGAAATAGACAATATGAAAATTACAGATGACAAATGTGTATTCTACATTACCAAGTTGTTGAAGCACTCTAGAAGAGGCCATCACCAGGAACTGCTAGAATTTTTAGCATTTCTCGAAAATAGAAGCTTATGCATTGTGCACATCATGAAAGAATACCTGAAGAGGACAAAAGACTATAGAACTCAGAAGAAGAGTACACGATTACTCCTTAGTTTTCATACGCCCCACAAGCCAGTAAGCAAAGACACCATTAGAAGATGAATGAAAACTGTCATGGAAATGGCAGGGATTGACACACAAACTTTCATCGTGCATAGTACGCGAGCAGCAAGCAGGTCGTTTACACTAAAGGCAGGCATACCAGTAAAAACAATCTTAGCTGCTGCTGGGTGGTCCCAGGAAAGTACTTTTGCCAAATTTTACAAGAGAGAAATTCAGTCAAATTTTGG
Source organism: Onchidella celtica (assembly GCA_963931925.1). Taxonomy (NCBI): domain Eukaryota; kingdom Metazoa; phylum Mollusca; class Gastropoda; order Systellommatophora; family Onchidiidae; genus Onchidella; species Onchidella celtica. Next base: position 66,280,679 of record OZ007567.1, read on the forward strand.
ACAAAAATTATTAGATGCTTATTTTCCGAAAAAACCTAGGTAGAATACTTTCCTGCATAGCCATATCTTTGTAGTCACTACTGTTTCTGGTTCGTACAAGGACCAGATCTCTTTTGATATTGTTCATACAGCGAATAGCCTACTGTGTGACTTAACTCCACTGATTCTGATATTGTGTTATGATTCTTGCATGACAGCATATTCATCATGTAGTTACATCTTGACAGCTGTGTCAAGCATTTGTATATATAGATACATGCTTTTAGTGATGTTCTATTTGCCAACCACTGCACTTTTTCTGGACTACATGACTGGAGAAAATTGATGTTTAACATTAAAGATGCTAACAAGGAATCCATATAATTCTTCCGCTTTATGTATATTATCTTTGATAAATTTGAGAACAGTCACAGTTGTGGCTGTAAGATCTCATGTTACCACAGGAGTGCCTGACGGCAGTTGAGTTAAAATTGTAGAAACAATTGAGGCTTACCTGTAAGGTGATGATTGTTTCTTGATTTTGACGGTCTGTCGTCAGGAACGGAGTGGTAAGATGCCCTTCCGATATCCCTCCCGAAAACATAGGATGAATTATACATCCACTTTTATAACTCTCATAACTGTGACTGGCTAAAGTGTGATTGGTATGGGCCGGCGTTCATCTCATCTTACCACTCCGTTCCTGACAACAGATCTTCAAAATCAGAAACAATCATCACCTTACAGGTAAGCCTCGATTGTTTCTACAATTAACCAGCAAAACCTTTGTATGTCAGTCTCTAACCAATGATCTGACTTATGATACAGTAGACCTCAAGTATAACGGCCTGGGATTGAACGGGATCTTGGTTACAACGGCATAAATTAAAATCCCCATTTCATACACTCTTCTCATAAGTAGAAAAAACTTGTTTACAACGGCGGCACATAAAGCACACCTCTGTTACAATGGCATTTTTCATTCCGACAGCACGGAATACATCGAGCAAATTGTTCCGCTGCTGAGAGATCGGGAGATGGGCAGAAAGGGAATGCGCGAAGGGGGGGGGGGGGTGGGAGGTGATAGTGTTATGACCAATTGCTACTCCTTTGTGTGAACAGACGCAAAATTGTGTAACCGTGGGATGGCCACGCACCGCAGAGGTGGGCGATGACGCAAGACTAGTCGCACGTGGTCAGTCCTATGTGTCAACCTATGACCAATCAGGTAAATAGGACCCACGAGGTTGGCACGCGTGTGTGTAAACCTAAAAGTAAGGGAGTGGTCATTCTGCGCACACCCCGTGTGTAGATCTATGCCCGACCAAGACAGGCAGCGGTCACATGCTACGCTACCTTTCAAGCGAACGCATCACCATTCACTTTTTGAGAAAGACAAACTGCACTGTGATCTTATGGTGGCAACAAGGAAGAGAAACTGAAAATGCTTTTCTCTTGAAGTGAAGGCAAAATTAATTGAAGAGGTGGACAGGGGTGTAAAAAAAAACAAGGCTGAAATCTGTGGGGACTTGTCCTACGCTTCTGTGACAAGCCCTGTGTATAAATTTAAATGAATGCTTTTCCTTTGACCTTGTATATAATTGGACCTCGCTTTGAATGGCAGTTTTGCAGTGGTCCCGTGAATGCTGTTGTATCAGAGTTCCACTTTACCAAACTGACAGCTGTAGTTTTCGTGAGAAGGAAGCATGATAACTAGCCACCCCCTCCCAAGCCCTACACAAATGGTTTCATCCTGATTGACACATACTAATAAACCAATGTGGGCATTTGGGGCAAAGATCATTTCAGAACTTGTTTCTGATTGGTTCTTAGATACAGACAACTCCAGATGGTGGTCAGCTGGTGAGAAAATGAGATATTGCAAATTTTTTCAGCAACAGTTCGCATGTCGATGTTACATCTTTGAAAGTGTCGGGAGAGCCTTTGAAAGCTTAGTCTTTGTGATTCTGACCAGTGGTTCACCGGTTAACATGTCCTTGTCACAGTGCCTTTGATTTAGAAGAGATACAGTGAGCAATAAGACGGTAGTTGCGTCTCAAAGAGGTCAGTGACCCGACGTGTGAAAATTCGGCTTGCGGGCAGCGCGCTCAGCTTGACCATGCCATATTGGTACGCCCATGCAGGGTGAGGGTTAAGAGTTCACAAAAAACTGACGTTGGATGAAGTTTGATGACTGAAAAAAAGTAAAAGGAGATGCTTGTATTATATTTGTACCCCTCGAAAAAGAATTGAGCATAATGTATTCCCCCTTGGCTTGAAAACTGAGAATTTTCAAGGCCGTGACTCAATAAACTGTCATTTTATGGGCTGTAAAAGTTAGACTATCATGCAGTTTGCAAAACTTTTGAAAATACCATAATTTTCAAAGCCTGTAAGCCTGAATAATAAATTTGGTATCAAAACCCTTGGAAAGGCAAGCTCCATCAGATTAGACAATAACTGGTGAGTTATGATTAAAAGTAAAAATCAGTTTGGTATACTTAATTGTAGACCGACAACCTGCTGGCGGCATCTGACTCAGACTGTCTTTTCAAATCATTAGCGCTGCAGTATCTTTGCTCCAATTGGTGTGATATTTCACCATTGTAAAGGAAAATGGGTAAACTTTTCTATGACCAGACCGAGGTTTTTGTAACTTCATTAATTCCTGTGATTTTCATCTTCTGAAAACTTCAACACCACTTTACATGGTGTTATACTTCATTCCCTTGCTCCAAAAATACATCACCGGAAACCTCTTTTATTCTCATTTAAATTCAACCAATCAGACCTTTCGGTTTATCGTGACACACCAGCACCAGGCTCTGAAAGGGAGTGGGTGTCAGAAAATTACCGCGGCCAGCCGGGTTCCGCGAGGGAAAAAAACGCCATGTGTCGGTCCATTCTCTGGACAAAACAAAACATTCACAGAATGTAATAATATGATTTTATTGCATATTTTAACAGAACAAAGATAGATTTTTACAAACGAAACTTTGAACCATGTTTTTTTATGTAGTTTTGAGCGAAATATTTCAATTTGAAATCAGGCGTTTTCAGCCTGTGCTACCGATCTAAGCGGGATTGCAGGCGGGTTTAGAGTGCCTAGTGACATTAATTTCTTACAGCATTTGCAAGTATACAAAAAGTTTAGATTTAGTCACATTCCTACATGATTCATTCAGCCTAAACATTGTACGGATACTGGATGTATTGTGCACAAGACACATCAGGAATTCTTCATGTTTTATTAGTTTCATAAACTTTGACAACCAGGTTGTTTATGATTATTTTGTTGTTGCTGTTCATGGTTTCTGTTTTTTCAACTATCTACTGTGTGCAGCCCAGTTTTTTTGACAAAGTTTGCATATCAGAGTTGATACTTGGGCAATTAATACTTTGACAGGCAATTGAGTGGTATGAGAAAGGCCTTACCAAGTATGACCCAGAGGAGAAAATGGATGAGTACAGAGAAACTGTTTACCACAACATTCGCAGGCTTTATACAGAGATGGCCCAACGTTATTTTCTTGTGCCCACTGGTCAAGTCACAGAACAGGTAGGTGTAAAGTCTCAAAACAGATGAAGATAAATTTATATCAGGTAAAATTACAGAACAGACCATACTGAGTGTAGAAAAAGACACGCAGGGTGTGAGCGCATAGTTATTCTGGGTATGATCATGAAATGGGTGAGTAGAGGTGCAACTTTAGATAAAGGCACAGAACAGGTGAAAGTAGAGGTATTTTCTGTAAAAGTTGAATGAGTGTAAAGCTGCTTCAAATAAAGTCACATTCACAGAGCAGATGATTGTAAAGCTACTTCAGGTAAAGTCAGAGAACAGGTGAGTGTAAAGCTAATTTACTCTAGTTTGAGTAGAGCAACAGAATGGATGCATCTGAGACAATCATTCCCGTAGGCCCAAAATATTCTTTCATATATATCATCATTTCCCACCCTCCAAGCACAGGTACGAAGACTTTATTACCTGTAAAAGTTGCCGTGTTAGTTTTTTGGGTTTTTTTTTTTCAAAGTTTTATTATTGACATTAGATGTGTTGATTATAAAGAAAAACGGAAAGCATTCTTCATCAAATGTACCAACAATTAGCCTTTTCAGCCCATAAAACCCAATTACATATGCAGCTGTACAATTGACCCGTGCAGTGGTGATCGGTCATACATGACCCGACCCAATTTTAAACAGCTGCTGTTTTGCATGTAATGCAGTTAGAGTTCTGGAATTTTTTGACGTTTCCTAAAATTTAATTATGCTAATGTATGCCAAGTATCAAATAAAAATATACACAAATATCTGCTTGACCAGCAGGTTCTGACCACGACCCCCCTAAATGGTGATTGGGTCCTATGTGTTCCGATAACTGTAAAGAGAGAATGGTGATCGGGTCTTATACGACCCAAATATCACAGAGAAGAAATGGTGATACTGTCGTCCTAAAGTATGTGTGGATCTATGTAGATAAGCCCATAGTCTCATGAATGTTTACATGAGAACAATGTTGGCGAGCGCACCCTGCCAGTCCAATCAGAGCAACTGACAGGGGAAGGAGTGAGGAGGAAAGGGGCCGGTGGAGGTGTTGACAAATTTGGTACCATAGCTTTCACAATGTGCATGACAGTTTTATATGCGCGCGTATTTGAATTTTGTTTTACAGCATTGCATTTTTCAATCGTGCATACTGTAGCATCTGCGGGCTACCCCTTTCCCTCCCTCCTTGCTTGTCATACTGGTGACTGAGCATGTGTTCACTTCTTTTTTCCATTTGTTGTTGACGTTCGCAAAAGTGTACTCCGTGACCTTACCCTCCCTTCCTTGTGGGTAGTTTGTTTCCTGGCACGGTTGTTTTGGTTGATTTAACCCTTTTTTGGTAAACATTGGTATGTTCCTGAACATTCCATAAGGTCGTAGAACTAGATGTTTACGCCAGATTTGGCCTTGGGTGACGTATTGGTACGTGATTGGTTAGTTTGTGTGTTTCGGGCGAGAGCAAAGGTTAGATTAATTTCGGGGGCTTTCTATAGAAATATCTATATACTAGATGACCTACCGGGCATTGCCCGGAATAAACAATCATGTGCTCTCCCCCCCCCCCTCTCTCTCTCTCTCTTTCGTTTAATAAAAGTAATAAACTACAGTCTTGCTTCAGAACTCATGCGCACCAGAACACTACGCACCAATATGTACGGTTGATATGGTTACTTTTTATGACATGCACGGTACTATATGTAAAACGAAACAAACATGCAAAAATACAGATGTTACATAGCAATAAACATTGTTATTTTTTTAAAAATACATGCTTAAAGTAAACAACTTTTAATTATAGCCATCATCTTCCTTATCTCAATTGCCACCTTCCTGCCAAATTTAAGGCCCGAAGAGTGTATAGTTTGGTCAGTTAGTCATGCCAAAGGTTGCAAGTTACTGAAATATATAATGTGAGAGGATGAACGACTTTCTATTTTTAATGTGCTTTCATGGTAACTCTGGTGCGTGAGTGAGGGACGGCCACTCATAGTAGTTTATGGACACTTGGCCGAGTACCATTAATTGGATTATTTCCCTTGTAATACTAGCGCGGGACCCGTTATTCACATCACGGTGAAAAGCGCGCATTTTGATTGGTCAGTTGGAAATGTTGACCGCCGGGCTTCCAACTCTTATATCATGGCTTTAAGTTTCTTACAACTCGCTCCTTCGTTGTTATCCACCGACAGAAAGACGGGAACCTGAATTCATTGTTGAGAGTAGGCAATACCCTATCGGTACAAAATAGGTACTCATGATAACGTTTGTTATCAATGGAGATACGTCGTATTAATGGACGAAAGTATCCCGCACAAATTTGTCCAATGTTGTTAGTCCTGAAGCTTTGAAGATTTATATTAAAACTATTACCGGGTTTCTGGTAAAAGTAGTCAGTTAGAATTTTAGCCGCGCGTTTCTACTTTATATTGGTACCAATTTTGTTGTACTTTGATGCACCTATCCTATTGAAATAATTAATAAGAGGGTCTCGGATTTAAAGTAAACTATGAGTTAGACGCATGTTATCCCCGATAATTCCAACCTGGGTCAAATTTATTCAATTATTGCTGGAGGGGTCGTTAGAGTAATTTCTGCAGTTTACTGGGATACCTAATTGACTTTTGTGTGCACCCTTTTTACCGTACTGTAAATTCGATTGTGTTAGGACCCTAACCAGTTTTATTGTCGGGCTGGACTCAATGTCCGAGCCTTTCACGTGTCCAAAACTGGACTACGTAATAGCTCTCTCGGACGTCCGCGCGGGCTCATAAATAAGATGCGAGTTCGAGTGGTCAGCACACTCCATCATAGGCGCAGAGACAAGAGCCGACAGCACAGTGAACCCAGACCAGCAACCCGGGCCCGTAGCAGCTCAGAGGCTTGCCGACGCTTGCCATCGCCACCCCGCCCCATAAGGCATGAAGCGGTAGCGCAGGACCCGGAGAGACTTTGGGTAAGTTGGAGACTATTATATTAGAAGTGACTTTAATTTGCGCACCCCCCCCCCCTTTCTTGGATGCCACGTAGAGAATGCTGATCTACAGAGACCATTACGAGTCCGGCTCAACGGTAATTGCCATTGTCATTAGACGTGTAAGATGCGCGATGCAGCGCAGTGTCTTGATATTGTGACTTTATTGTCAAAGTTAACGTTTGCGGTGCTAGATGATAATGATGGCTCGCTAACCAAGCTATCACAATTTGCTTGTGTGCATATATATAGTGTGTGTGTAGCATTGCCTTGTTGTGGTAGGCAGTGAGGATTTCCTGACATGTTGATGTGGATGACTTATGTTATAGCGAGCGGCACTACACACTTGATTGTAGTACGGGTATTTGTGTACCTTGCCAGTACCACTATGCTATAGAGAGCAGTGTGATTGTGATTGTGTTTGTGTGTTTAATGTTTAAGATGTGTAATTAATTACATGTAGGCCTATTGGAGATGTATAATATTAGTTGGGCCTCACATGTGTGAGCCCCAGGATTGTCCTATGTGCGGCGGTGGATGAACAACGTTTCAGTGAGTCTACACATGTTGCAATGAGTCTCGCCGACATATGTATATATATATCATGTGCATGTATTATAGTTATCCAGATGTATTATGCCTCTATGAGTTTCGTAAGTGTGTGAAGGACAGTTTCATTTTAAGGAATGTACACATTACTTTATGTATCTAGAGGTGTGTCATACACATGTTAGCCTGGCGGCATAGCTCCGCGGCTAAGGTCAAAGGGCATGACCCTTCAGTATCGATTGGGAAGGGAAGTAACCAATACAATAGCCCTGGGGCGGGTTAGTACTAATAATGGGAGTGGGCCTATGAGGATGGCCTGCATTGGGATGCAGCGTCTGCGTTATGGACGGTCAGTGGGCCATGTTGGCCACTGCGTTATTAAATGGAATGGCCACTCTGGATGTGCTGTACACCGGCTCAGTGGAGCGAAACTATTGTGTTCCTGCCCCTTCATTTGTTATGTCCTTCATACTTTGATTAGTACATTAATTAGTTTATGTTGCCAGTGTACAAGGAGACTCCTTGTGTATATGATATAGCCACTTGTAGTTGTTGTTCGTTACCCTTAGCGCTATTTTATTCCATGCATACATATCCAGTTGGTTATTGCTTAAATTCTATATTATGTTGTTGTTGTTTGATTTAATACTTAATACTATTACTATGTATGTCCACCATTGATTGCCTGATTAATGTTGTCATTATATCCTAATCATATTTTTGTCTTTTTCTCTTGTTCCAGCTTATGGCTGGTTGGGCTTCTTTTCTGGGTTTCTTTTCTTTTTATGGGCTTCTTCTTTTTTTGGGCTTCTTTTTCTGGGCTTCATTTCCTTTTTCTTGGTAGGGTTTTTCCTATGCCTTTTTGGTAGCGATACCTTTGTTAGGCTTTTGAATAAATAAGATTGCCAGCAGAACCCTGTGTTTGTTAATCCTGTGTATCCTTAAGGGAGTTACTATTGAACCCACGCAGTAACCACATTAGCCACTCGTAGTTCATCCAACAATAAGATAAGATAAGATAAATTTTATTCGTCCTTGTACAAGGAAATTTGTTTTGATCATTGAATACATAACAATACAGTTACAGAAGCAGAAAGTATGATACATAGCGCGCACACACACATATATACACACACACTAATAAATTAACTAAATTAACAAAATTAACAGTGCACACAATATGCTTCCCTAACTAAAACACATTGACCTGACACGCAGGACATAATTCAACTGTGCACAGATTACGATCAAGATGACGACATTATTATAACATCCTAGTTGATGATGGAATAAACGATTTAAAGTAGCGCTCAGTTTTAGTTTTCTTTGACAACAGCCTTAAACTTCTTACAGATCTTATATATTCCTTGTTCAGGGGATGTTGGGGGTCATTTATAATAATATTAGCTTTTTTAATACAAGCACCAGTGTACAGCTCATCAAAATATGGCAGATCACAGATACAAATTTTGGATGCTTTTTTTAATTAAATTATTGATCTTATTTTTATCTTTTTGTAAGATGTTTCCTCCCCAACAGACAACTCCATACATCAAAACGCTCTGAATAGCCATGGTGTAAAATATTTTCAGAATGCTTTTGCTAACTTTTAAAAAGCGGAGCTTTCTGAGGAAATACATGCGCTGGTTGGCTTTCTTGTATACATATGTTACATGCGCATGCCAGTTAAGCAATGAATCAATAGTAATGCCAAGATATTTGGCCTCTGTGACAATTTCAACCTCTTCATTGTTGATAGTAAGAGGGCAAACAGGATCGTTGTTATTTTTCCTAAAGTCAAAAACAAGCTCTTTTGTTTTCTTAACATTCAGTAGAAGATAGTTGTTATTACACCAACAATGAAAGGATTGTACAATGTTAGAATATTCGTGGCCAGAGTTAGGTAAAAGGCCTAAAATAGCAGAGCCGTCGGCAAATTTAAGAAGGTAAACGTTGTTGTGTGTCACAGTGAAATCATTTGTATACAATGTATACAAGGCAGGTGACAGCACGCAGCCTTGTGGCGCTCCTGTGTTTGTTGTGAGTAATTTGGAAAATGTGTTGTTTATATCCACAAACTGGCTTCTCTGTGTTAGAAATTCGAAGATCCAGCTCTTTAAAAAAGAACTCACGTGTAGATTGGTAAGCTTTTGAAACATTAAGATATAGATCCATGTAAATGATTGGGTGGTGAGTAAGTGAGTTTTTCTTCTCGTGTGGCGTAGGATATTTAGTTGTTCGCTGGTGCCTTCCTAGTCTTTTATTGTTCAGTACACAGTTTTCTTAAACTTTAGTATTATTTAATCGATCGTCGGATCTCGTGTTTATTTGTTCTACAGCTGTAATAGTTTTATTTTCTAAAGGGTTGTAGTTAGATCAGCTAACTCCCCCCTACTATAACGGGCTAGAACAACCTCAGCTGTTACATATATGTTGGAAACTTTAAGTGGAAGTGTGCTACAATACAACTCAGTTAGGCTTTGTTAGTTACTTGCTTTGGTCAGGGTACCTTATTCAGTCTGCGTCGTTGAGGAGAGGCGACCTAATAAAATACAGTCCAATCCACTTATCTCGACATGCCTTTTCTCGACATTCTGGGTAACTCGACACAACTTTTAAGTCCCAACATGTTCCTTCTTTAATGCTACTAAATATTTCCCGGTAACTCGACGTGTTATTCCATTCTTTCCTCTTATATCGACACATTTCTTCCCGGCCGCGGCAAAACAAGTGCATTAGATCTACTACTGTGCCACCAAAAATGCCCACCCAAGCCCTTGCATATAAGACTTCTTTAGTTCTTTTTGCGGTGCTGGCGGAGAGGGGGTGTGTGGACACAGAGGATGACCCTTGGCTTCAGTAACGCGAGTGTGGGGTGCCTTGCATAAGCGTGCGACAGCAGAAGTACAGAGTAGGCCTACTACAGACAGTAATTTTTTTCCCCCCACAAAACATTCGTGCGCCGTTAATACTGGGCCTTGACCTAGATCTCTCGGTTAACTGCCGTACTGTGTGTGTATCGGTATCACCACTTCTTCTGAGGAAACAGTCAGGTCGAGGTACACACACACACAAAAAGTAAAGCAATGCGCATTTGATAGCTACAGCATTTTTCCGATATTGGCAAATCTTTGCCAAGCAAGTGTTCCGCACAACAGTGATATTGGAGGAACGGATGACAATATGCCGATAATTAAAAGAAAAGGGGACATAACTACGTTATTTATTGGACACCATGAATATAATGGTGATGTTTGATCCCCCACCCACCCACCCCCTTTTTTTCCTGCTCTTCCACCATTAATCTGCTATTTAATTTCAACTTTCTCTTTACTCGACATAAGTCAGACGGTCCCATTGATGTCGAGATATTAGGATTGCACTGTACATGTATTTTCAAAAATGAGAGGAATCCTTTATTTGGAACAAGAAATTTGCTTTCGCGGATGATTCCAGCGATGATTCTCAAGATTTTATACTTCAAGATTCCGGCGACGATAATAATTTTATGCAGATGAAGACACCAAGAGTGATTATAATGATGATGTTAGTACCGCAAAAGAGAATGAGCCTAGCACTAGCATTGGAAGGTCCGAAACTCTTTTCATTTGCCGAAATACAACTGAATGGTCAAAGGTATTTAGAGTATCGTCATAGATCGTGGAATACCTAGATGATCCACTCCCCGAAAATAGCGTCCTTGCTCGCCCCCGGCGCACCCTACGTGAATGCGCGGACAGTCAGGCACTGCTGTGTTAACAATGGCGACCTCTGATACAAAGAGGCGCTCAAAAATTCAACACTGTGGAGCTATCGGATGCACTAATTCAAGACAGCATCATCCGAATCTTTCCTTCTTTAGATTTCCTAAAGATCATGACCAGTAAGTAACAATAACATTCATTGCGTTGATCTAAGTGTGAGAGGATGAACGACTTCCTATTTTTAATGTGCTTTCATGGTAGCTCTGGTGCGTGAGTGAGGGACGGCCACTCATAGTAGTTTAGGGACACTTGGCCGAGTACCATTAATTGGATTATTTCCCTTGTAATACTAGCGCGGGACCCGTTATTCACATCACGGTGAAAAGCGCGCATTTTGATTGGTCAGTTGGAAATGTACCGGGCTTCCAACTCTTATATCATGGCTTTGAGTTTCTTACAACTCGCTCACTCGTTGTTATCCACCGACAGAAAGACGGGAACCCGAATTCATTTTTGAGAGTAGACAATACCCTATCGGTACAAAATAGGTACTCATGATAACGTTTGTTATCAATGGAGATACGTCGTATTAATGGACGAAAGTATCCCGCACAAAATTGTCGAATGTTGTTAGTCCTGACACTTTGAAAATTTATATTAAAACTATTACCGGGTTTCTGGTATAAGTAGTCAGTTAGAATTTTAGCAGCAAGTTTCTACTTTATAATGGTACCAATTTTGTTGTACTTTGATGCACATATCCTATTGAAATAATTAATAAGAGGATCTCGGATTTAAAGTAAACCACGAGTTAGACGCATGTTATCCCCGATAAATCCAACCTGGGTCAAATTTATTCAATTATTGCTGGAGGGGTCGTTAGAGTAATTTCTGCAGTTTACTGGGATACCTAATTGACTTTTGTGTGCACCCTTTTGACCGTACTGTAAATTCGATTGTGTTAGGACCCTAACCGGTTATGTTGTCGGGCTGGACTCCATGTCCGAGCCTTTCACTTGTGCAACACGGGCTACGTAATAGCTCTCTCGGACGTCCGCGCGGGCTCATAAATAAGATGCGGTTCGAGTGGTCGACACACTCCATCATAGACGCAGGAGACAAGAGCCGACAGCACGGTGAAGCTAGGCCGGCGGCGGCCTGCCGTGGCGCGCCTCGCCCAAGACATGGCCTAGTCCAGTTGCGCCAGTAGCAGAGAGACTTTGGCTTATGGCTGGTTGGGCTTCTTTTTCTTGGCTTCTTTTTCCTTTTTTGTTTGGTAGTGATACCGTTGTTAGGCTTTTTGAATAAATAAGATTGCCAGCAGAACCCTGTGTTTGTTAATCCTGTGTATCCTTAAGGGAGTTACTATTGAACCCACGCAGTAACCACATTAGCCACTCGTAGTTCATCCAACATTTTCTGGTGTCAAGAAGTGGGATACACAGAAGGGTTAGTTTGTAGTGTAGAGAACCCAGCCATGGAAATTTTTAGTTTGAAGCCCAGCCGGCCAGCCAACCCCTGCCCTACCCCACAGGAACCAGGGAGCCACGAAGACCAACGCCCTCCAACATCAACTCAAGATCCAGGACCCGTACCCCGTTCCTGTGCACACCGTCCTGTCTGTTCCCCCGCCTCATGGTGGTTACTTTACCATCAGAAACCCAGATGGAGATGCCTCTGCGGTCAACGGAGACCTCTTGCGGTTATTTCACCCCCCAGTGGTCAACACACATCCACAGCACCCGCCTCCACTGCCTGCGTCGACCGATGTCTGGTACTTCCCGGCTCACCACCCTTGCCAGCCACCTGCAGCCCGACCGGACCCTCAACCTGGGATGGCAACTTCCCAGCGCCTACCTCCTGTGCGACGGTCCAGCCGCCCACACAGACAACCCCAGAGATTGGACCTCTGACTCTCATTAGTGATTAACATTAGACATTGACTGTGAGTGCAGAAAGAGCAGGGGAGCGCACCCATCAAGACCCCCCCCATGTTTCCATCAGGCCAGATGATAGACCACCGAATCCAAGGGAGCTCCGCCTCAAGATTTTAAGTTAGAGAGTATGCCCGTGTTAGCTTTCTCCACAGCTTAATTACAATTACTTTTATGCCTATGTTGACCTTACCTTTTTCATTGCCCTAGTGCCCTTATAGCATATTGTATTTTTTTGTACTGTTCGATCCTACGTTAACCCTGATAGTGGTCTGGGACCACCGTTGCAGGTCTGGGACCTGTTGTTTTGTCCATATGATGTAACTTACTACAGCCAGAGCTGAGACTGTTGTGTACATCTTCAGGATGCCAGTAGTAACTTAGCCGGTTCACGCCACCTGTTAGTAGTTATAAAGAGGATGGACCATTGTTGTACTTCGGTTCACTGTGTGTAATTTGCAATTGTTCTACCCTAAGTGACGGTATCATAGCCCCTTAGAGTTTGATTATACCTTCAGTGGTCTTTTGTAAACCTTTGAATTGATGTATGTGTCACGTAAGGGACTACGTGACTTAGCAGGGGAGAATGTGAGAGGATGAACGACTTCCTATTTTTAATGTGCTTTCATGGTAGCTCTGGTGCGTGAGTGAGGGACGGCCACTCATAGTAGTTTAGGGACACTTGGCCGAGTACCATTAATTGGATTATTTCCCTTGTAATACTAGCGCGGGACCCGTTATTCACATCACGGTGAAAAGCGCGCATTTTGATTGGTCAGTTGGAAATGTACCGGGCTTCCAACTCTTATATCATGGCTTTGAGTTTCTTACAACTCGCTCACTCGTTGTTATCCACCGACAGAAAGACGGGAACCCGAATTCATTTTTGAGAGTAGACAATACCCTATCGGTACAAAATAGGTACTCATGATAACGTTTGTTATCAATGGAGATACGTCGTATTAATGGACGAAAGTATCCCGCACAAAATTGTCGAATGTTGTTAGTCCTGACACTTTGAAAATTTATATTAAAACTATTACCGGGTTTCTGGTATAAGTAGTCAGTTAGAATTTTAGCAGCAAGTTTCTACTTTATAATGGTACCAATTTTGTTGTACTTTGATGCACATATCCTATTGAAATAATTAATAAGAGGATCTCGGATTTAAAGTAAACCACGAGTTAGACGCATGTTATCCCCGATAAATCCAACCTGGGTCAAATTTATTCAATTATTGCTGGAGGGGTCGTTAGAGTAATTTCTGCAGTTTACTGGGATACCTAATTGACTTTTGTGTGCACCCTTTTGACCGTACTGTAAATTCGATTGTGTTAGGACCCTAACCGGTTATGTTGTCGGGCTGGACTCCATGTCCGAGCCTTTCACTTGTGCAACACGGGCTACGTAATAGCTCTCTCGGACGTCCGCGCGGGCTCATAAATAAGATGCGGTTCGAGTGGTCGACACACTCCATCATAGACGCAGGAGACAAGAGCCGACAGCACGGTGAAGCTAGGCCGGCGGCGGCCTGCCGTGGCGCGCCTCGCCCAAGACATGGCCTAGTCCAGTTGCGCCAGTAGCAGAGAGACTTTGGCTTATGGCTGGTTGGGCTTCTTTTTCTTGGCTTCTTTTTCCTTTTTTGTTTGGTAGTGATACCGTTGTTAGGCTTTTTGAATAAATAAGATTGCCAGCAGAACCCTGTGTTTGTTAATCCTGTGTATCCTTAAGGGAGTTACTATTGAACCCACGCAGTAACCACATTAGCCACTCGTAGTTCATCCAACATAAGGATAATTACTTTGCTAAATCTAGTCTAGTCAAGATCTCTACTTGCGAACAGCATTAGGTCCCATTCATGCCTTTAATGGCCTGACATAATGTGTCAGCCTGTAACCGAGATCTAGACTAGATGATTGTTTGTGGGTTTTTTTGTTTGGTTTTTTTCACCAATCCTTCACTAGAGTTGGATTAAAGAGGAACAGAAAAAACCCTGAAACTCACTTACTGCTAAAATTAAACCTAATGTGTTTCATAAGCTGTGTTTGAACTGTCATTGTTAAGGTTGTTTAAATTAGGTCTAATGTTTTATAGTTTACTTGCCCTTCGTAATAATTTGTCTTTTGCCCATCTTCTTTTTGCCAATTTACCAAGTTCAAGAGTTGATTCTTCTTTCGATACCAGTCTTTGTCCTTGGTGCATGCTTTTTTCTTCTTCTTCTTATGGATTTTTCCCATCTTTCATTATTCTTATTATTTTTATTTTGGCATGCTTTCATTCGATTTTTTACTGTCCTGTTTGCTCATATGTCTTACATGCTTGATCATGAAATATTTAAACAACCCCTGCACTCTGATTCGTAACCTCACGCCCTTATAACAAATCACTAATTAGTTGTCAGTGTTCTAGATCTGTAAGGTCAGTGCGTTAATTATTGATATTATCGCACATACAGACAGCTTCAATGTTACGTATGTGAGAGAGAGAGAAAGAGGATGTAGAAGACAAGAAAATGATAGTGCGGTGATCTCTAACATAAGCCTTGGTTAGAGTACGCCTTGTGTCTCGGGTAAGCCAACGGGATCGCTTTCCGCGCAAATAGGTCTCGCGGCACAGCCAGGGCGCGGACGCTTTGGGGGGGGGGGGGGGGAGGGGGTCCTGAAATCGAGTTTTGGGCTCAAAATGTTGATTCTTGCTTTTGTCGATTTTTGGAAGGTTCAACCATTTCTATTTACGTTTTTGATACTCATTTGACCTAGCCAAGCGTTTTTCCATAAAAAAACAAGACTTTCATGGGAGAGGGTCGAGTAAAATATTCGCTTCCAATCGAAGAAAATACGCTATAATTGCCAGTTCAACACACAATGAAATGCCATTTCTGGCTGATTTGTGGTATGGGGACCCTTATATTGGAATCTCCCACTTGTATGAATGACCCAGAATGGCCAGGAATGTATTGAGACATTTGGTAAACATTCAGACACTTTTTCAGCCAAAAAACCTTTGCAAATTTTCCAACGTGTTTTTCTCAACTTTTTTTACATCAATTTCCTAAGTACTTTTTTATATTTTGTTGGATTTCGATGAAAATTGCACTATAGCATCTTTATATTGTATACTAAAAAAATTAGTATCCACATATTTTATAGTTTATGAGAAATCTATCATTTTTTTGTGGTGAATTGAAACATGCATATGCGCTATATACAATTTTCAGACTTTCTTAGAAAAACATCTCTCAAAGATATCCAAATGAAAATACTAAAATATCTTTACTATGTATTGAAATATAAGCATACGAAATTTCAAGATCATTGGTCGAAAAATGACGGAGCCTTTAGGTTTTAAAAATAGCTGTTTACATGGAGGCGAAATTCAAGATGGCGGCGTTACCATGGCAACCAATAGGTCCAAGTATTTTTTTTTATACTTTTCTCCCCTAATTTGGACATGTGCTGAATTCAAATATGGAAGTTAAAATTGCCTACTCTGTGTTGTTTAGAATATCACTCTCAGGGCGACGTTCTTTTAAAGTGTATTAGCCACAAAAGCCGGACAAATAGGAAGTGAACATTTTCTTTTGTTGTGACAGCAATACATTTTATCCACTGAGTGCAATCCAATATTGTGGAAAAAAACAGCCAGATATTGAAGAGACAAGAGATCGACTGTCAATCCACAGGCTGCCGCAAAAGCAGCATGTATTTGACTTAATGCAGAAGTACTTCGGAAGTGGCAGAAATGCCACCACAGACTGCTACTCCACAAATTTTGAACTGTCTTACATGCTGGTGAACCATAAATGACAATTGTGGAAACATGCCATCCTAACAAGCCCTTCATACCTTAGGAATTCTTTTCCAAACGAGAACCTGTGGGCTCTTCCAAATTTGGATTAACACCAAATACAGTGCTGGTTTCTTTTCGTGGCAAACCAAAGCAGCATGTCGTTCTTCTTCCAACACAACATTCGTCTGGTGATACAGTGGTGGAAAAAAGAGAAAAAACTAGATGTCGTTTTCTTTTACAATGAGACTAAAGTTTGTGTGGATTCACTGGACTGGTTAGTACACCAGTATATGCGCAAGCTTGCATTTTTCATGAACTTGATAGTTGTCAGAATGGTTGTTGCTTATCTATTATATATTTCAGTAACTTGCAACCTTTGGCATGACCAACTGACCAAACTATACACTCTTCAGGCCTTAAATTTGGCAGGAAGGTGGCTATTGAGATAAGGAAGATGATGGCTATAATTAAAAGTTGTTTACTTCAAGCATGTATTTTTTAAAAATAACAATGTTTATTGCTATGTAACATTTGTATTTTTGCATGTTTGTTTCGTAATATATATAGTACCGTGCATGTCTTAAAAAGTAATCGTATCAAGCGTTCAGTTTGGTGCGTAATGTTGTGGTGCACATGAGTTCTGAAGCAAGACTGTAGTTTATTACTTTTATTATATGAGAGAGGGGGGAGGGGGGGGGGAGAGAATCACATGATTGTTTATTCCGGGCAATGCCCGGCAGCTCATCTAGTAAAATATAATCTGGATCATGTGCAAGAGACCCAATCGGGAAAACTTTAACAGAAAAGCATCAGTGAGGAAGTACAGTATATTACCTTGGTGTAGTAGAAAAAGGTCTCATCCAGCCACAGATAGAACACAAGAGATTGTAGGTGATGCGTTTGTGCACCAGCCAACACTGTCCTTCTGTGAGCATAAAAAAAATAGTGAGATAACAGAGACTTCTTTCTTTTTTTTCATAAGTCCTGTTTTTAGCAATCCTGAATGTGTGGAAATATACCTCTGATGCTTTGACGCTCTGAAACTATAAGTAAGCACGTGGCACAATTGTGTCACGATGGACTCCTGGCGTTGAGATATGTCAGTGTCGTAGGACATCTGTGTCCTGTCATTGAGGCATGCTTGTGTCCTGGGATAATTATCTGAAGCATTTCTGTTATGCCATTGCCCTGACCTTGAGGCATGATGACACTGTGGAGCATCTAATTATCTCTGTGATTCCACAGCTCTGGGGTTGAGGCATGCTGATGGGGGGCATCTGAAGTACATGTACATGTATTTCTGTGATCTATTGTTCTGGCATTGAGTGATGCTATTGCTAGTGTCCTGGGGCTCTGAAGTATTTGTGATACTATTGTTCTGGGGTTGAGGCATGCTGATGTCCTAGGATATGGGCCGAGACATTTGTAGGATGCCAGTGTCCTGGCGTTGAGACACACTTGTGTCGTGGGATATCTGAATTATTTCTATGATGCCAATGTCCTTCTGCAGAGGCATGCTTGCTTGTGTTCAGAGATATCTGAAGTATTTCTATGTCTTCAATGTGCTGATGTAAAGGCAGGGTGGGGTCCTGAGACATTTGCTGCGACTTTTCTACGTTGACAGTGTTCTGGCACATATACTGAGACATTTCTAAGATAAAAGTGTCCTGAGGTTGAGATTAGCTTGCGTCCTCGAACCGCTGAAGTGTTTTTGTGATGCCACAATTCTCACTTCATAAGGGTCGGGCCATATAAGGCCCGATCACCATTCTCTCTTCATATAAATTATAAGACCTGTTCATCATTCTCTCTTCATAAGTGTCGGTTATATAAGACCCGATCACCAAGTAATGCAAGTTTTGTCATCACCACTGCACGGGTTAAGTGGCTTTCATGTAGTTGGTGTGCAGCGACCAACTTGGTAATGTTAGGGTCAGTGCAAGTGACAAGAATACAAAGATCACTTGTCTGAAACAGCTGAAGCTTGTTTCTCTGTTTTGTAGTCACGACACTGCACAAAAGCCTCTTTCCGTAAGATGAGAAGACAGAGAGGCCACTAGAATGAGGAGTTTCAGCTCCTTCTAGGAAAAAGTACATGTCTTGGTGTTTTATCCAGAAAACTTTGTAGACCTCTTGTTTAAAAATGACCTGGCCATTGATACAGTCCTGATTATCAAGCTTTTCTTGTTAGTTCCGGGGTATCACAGATAAATAGTGATCATAAGGGTTGATAACCCAGCCAAGGACACTTAAATCTTGCAGATCTTGGAATCATAATTGTGAATCAAAGTTTCATTACACATTAAATTGAATACTGTCGACGTTAACTTTTTTCGGCTCAAATTGACAATAAGTGAGCAAGAGAAAAAATAGTTAAAGAGATAATCTCATGCGTGAAATGACAAGTTTCAAAAATACAGACAAAGTTGCTCATGTGTATAAGGGGTCCGTGAAAGAAGTAATTTGGGCTATTTATACAAGAGCATCCACAGACTTATTGAGGGTGAAGGGTGGAGAGTGTGGCAGGCTGGGTAATCCACCCAGAGGAATTTGAACAGCTTGTTCTGGACAGGAATTTTTCTCTTTTTTTTTCCCCCACAAAGCAGACTATTATTGTAACATAAATGGCATAGATTTGAAATTAAACGAGAACGGACAGGATAGTCAAGACATTGTGCAATATTGTAATCACATGTCAGAAATTTCTCCCCAAATCATCATTCAGGTCTTCTCCTTTCCCTCACCTGGTTTTACAGCTTTGCTTGGTTTTGGCAAAACAGCACAACACAGTGGCACATGGTTTATTTTTCATCATGTGAAAATTGTTTATGTCATGCTTTCATTAGTTCTGAAAATAAATTGATACTAATAAAGTTGAAAAGGCAAGAAAAATGATATATGCAGAGATAATTGAAGATTTTTAGTGTTATCTTTGTGCTGCAATGGCCAGTAAACCATAAGAAAACAAGAATGGTATAATCATAAGTTTTCCTGTCTGAATTTTTGCAGGATCTACGTTACATGAAAGAGTATTTGCAGAAGTCATTGACCTACTGTTTTTTGGACACACAAGGACAGCATCTCAAGAAAAGCCAAATTTGTGCAGCTATCAATCACCTGAACCTGGCCAGAGTATTTGAAGTGGAAACTTGCAATTGTGTAGGTAGTCAGCATTACATTCATAGTAAAATGCATAGCTGCCAACTTTCAAAAACCCCAAAACACTCCTTGTATCGGACCCCCTCCCCCCCCCCCCTTGAAAAATCATTTCCTCACTTTGTCACATTATGCAATATTATTTTCTTTACATAGGCCTAATAGTAATATAGGTCTAATGTATACAGCATAAGATTTTAAGAAGCAGAAAACAAATACTAATACATGTATTGTTATCACCCCTGTTTCTCTTTCTAAAGAAAGAACTGACTATTATGATATGAGCTGTCGTCAGAATTGTATAACTCTTTCATACTAATTTTCTCTGGCAGTGTTGAACAATGTCAGGCTTGCCTCCATGTGACTGAAACAGGTGAAATTAGAAATCACGACAACGTGACCTATGACTCACAATGCATTTATTGGACAAGTTCAATGATAAATTGCAGAAGGAATTCCTCAGAATATTTTGCACTAAATGTCTACTCACGGCTTTAATGACTCTGAGTTGGATAGAAAAGACTTCTGATTAAAAATAAAATAAATCTATCCATTATTGCAAATCATGTTCTAAGGCATAAAAGATGACAGATGTAATAGATCTAGAACTGTAGCCAGTTCGCAGGTCATGTCCATATTGTTCTTACAGATCTAGTTCTATAACTTTTTCTATTGTGTTACGGGCTCACGGGCTCTAGATTCCGATTTGTAACATCGCTGAAACACGTGCACACCATAACCTAGGCCTAATTTTTTCGGTGATCGCCAATTACGTTCAAATGTTCGAAAATACTGCCGACATAGATCTACTGGGAGCTACCACCGCCAAAGATAATTGAAAGCTATGTAAAACTGAAAAAAAGAAAAAACATAGCGAAATAAAATGAAACCCCTTCACAAAATGTGTCCACTGTACTTACTCAATGACCGCCATCGTTTACGATACCGGGTACAGTAGAAATCAATAATGTGTGACCTACACGTGCTAACGTACTCGAGCTCGTATGAACGGCCGAAGTGCGCGGACACGGGTGAAGGTGTATGCCGTGACAACTTATTATGCAACATTACTAATGCTTGGTTGAGCAGGGCTGCGGCGGGGGGTCGAAAGTTATTGCGAGAATAGGCATACGCAGTACGCCAGAACAGAGTAGGGTAGAGCTGCGTTTACGTTTGCGCCCGTTGAATCCCAAGGTCCAACGCTATTAGCGGTAGGCCTAGATACAAAAGTTACGGTTTTGTTTTCTTGTATAAATGGGGAAATTCTTCACAAAAACGTATTCACGTACTCGAACCCAAAAAAAAATACTAAATACGTATTTTGCGTACTGGTTGGCATCTATGAAAATGTATTTGTCTGTTATTTCTTTCACCTGATTTGTTATTTCCTTCTTTCAGCCTAATGTTTATAGTTTTGTATTTATTGAGGAGTATTTCCTGTCTGATGGCAAACCTACCACAAGTGCTGTGTCTCTAAAGTCTGAAATACCTTTTACTATACATAAATAATGATTCATTACTTATTAACCACTTGAGCGCTGACTTAAAATCAAGGTGATATTGAGAATGGTGGATGAAATTGAGGATTCTCAGCCTATGATACATGTCACAGAAACAGTTGTATCTTGAAAACTATTGGATGAAAAGTCATAAAGTTATACATTTTCTGAAACTAAAGACCACTGGCTACATTCTAATGTTGAAATTGAGCATATGTGTGTGAAATTATGGGATTTCTCAGGAGACAGAATGAAAAAAAAGATTATTTCAGTTACCTTAATGCTCACCCCGGGCACTACCCGTAAAGCCCGCCGCCCGGTCAGTGACCTTACTCATGGAGAATCTTATCTCGGGTCACTGACCCTGCTGCTATACGATGACCACATACGCTGTCCACGTGGTTCGGTTTTTATTTATCGGTATGAAAACATTCGCTGCTATGCCTTATCACGCTTGATAATGAATTAACCAGCAAAACCTTAGTCTGTCAGTCTCTAACCAATGATTTGACTTATGATTCAAAACTGACAGCTGCAGCTTTCGTGAGAACGAAGCATGATAACTAGCCAAGCCCTCCCAAGCCCCAACACAAATGGTTTCATCCTGATTGACACATACTAATAAACCAATGTGGGCATTTGGGGCAAAGATTATTTCAGAGCTTGTTTCTGATTAGTTCTTAGATACAGACAACTCCAGATGGTGGTCAGCTTGTGAGAAAATGAGATAATATTGCAAATTTGTTCAGCAACAGTTCACATGTCAATGTTACATCTTTTGAAAGTGTTGGGAGAGCCTTTGAAAGCTTAGTCTTTGTGATTCCGACCAGTGGTTCACTGGTTAACATGTCCATGTCACAATGCCCTTCATTTAGAAGAGATACACTGAACAATAAGGTGGTGGTTACGTCTCAAAAAGGTCAGTGATCCGACGCGTGAAAATACGGCTTGCGCATGGCACGGTCAGCTTAACTTTGCCGACTTTTGCCGCCCGTGTGGTGTGAGTGCTTGTGGGTCAATACCAGCATTTGCCGCCCTGCGCAGGGTGAGGGTTAAAACACTATTTTCCATCAATATTTCACACACAAGCGACCCTGTATGCTTTTCATGTCACTTAAAAGACCATATAGTGCAAACAAATCTCACAAAAATGCCCACTACAAGGGATAATTTACCTTCGCTGTCTGACTTTGAGGGAGAAATTTCCTCCTCATTTGTATCACCTTGTGCTGCTTCTGAATCACTCATTTTCAGAACAGCATCGACAAAATTGACCTAAAACGGCTGAAAAACGTCTTTCCGGTGTATGACGTATCCTAGCAGTTGTTTACCGATACTTTGCCAGGTTTCGTGGCAACTTCAGTGAAGCCATATATTCGCGGACGAAATCGTCTGCATTGCACATTATGTTGAGAGCGAAATCATCTGCATCGTGCCCAAGTGGTTAAATGCGCTTGTGCAATTTGAGTTTTTTGCCTGATCATAGGAAACCAGTGCCAAAGGCATTCAGCAGTACATGTGCCATATTACCATCATTGCCCTTTCCAAGTAGTTCATGAGATTTTTAAATCAGTCTGCTGAAGATACAGTGAAACATTTAAAAAAATACAAAGTTATTCAGATATTTGGGGTTGTCAAATTTCTGTCTTGTCTTAGTGTGCTTTCAGAACTGCAGTGTAACGTTAATGATCCTGTAGAAGTTTCATGAACTGAGGCATTAGGCAGAATTTACTCAGCCTCCACTTTTCATGCACACTTTCAGACTAATATGGCTCGCAGGAAGAATCTGAGACAGAAGATGGAGGAAAATTTCCAGAAGTCATTTGATTTGTACTCCCAGATCAAATGGCGGAGATCTCAGTTGTGTGCCAAATTTTTGTGGATTGATTCTGTCGTGGATGAGGCCGAAAATCGTAAGTAATGTTTTCTTTTAGGATAAGTGGCTCAAACTTTGTTAGTCTTGGTTCTCATCATAGTTTATAAAATGATTCCTCTTTACAAATTTGTTTCACCCTTGCTTAGTGATGACTGACCAGTTTACGGGAAAAATGTGTCTCAGCTCTTTATTTTTCATTTGGTATGCAATTTTCATCCCTGTCAGTGCGACATCATTGCCAGGATAGGTCAGGAAGTCGTGGTTTTCTTAGTGAAGTTTTTGATTGTTTTGTAATTCTCCTACTTAAATCACCGGTCATCTGTATACGGTTTCAGTTTGAATCAAATGTTGGTCATGAAAATGTGAAACATTATTCATTGTACATTTGTTCAACAAAGGGCTGCAGCTGCAATCTGTCATCAATAGTGAAAAGGGTGATTGAAAGTAGGGTTTGAAAGAAAAGTCAAAAGAAGGAACCGGGCAGTCAAGGAAAGTTGGCTCTCAGCTATCTGCTTCGACAGTCATTGTCAATTATCTTGTATCAATTGAGAGTCTGGGCAGGGCATAGGAGGAACCATTGGTGTATAAAATCTGGGTGTTCAAGTCAGTCAAGGCAAAACTTTCTTATTCTTACTGTATATTTTGTACAATATGCTGTTATGGTGTTCTTACCATTATATGTGATTTTGTTGTGGGTCGTTTATGAAATTTGTTGTTTGTGTATTTGCAGAAGCTAATCAGATGACAGATTGGCATTTGTAACCTCTATTGTAGTTTTAAATTTTGTCTGCTCGATATAAATACTAAGCCTAGTGAAATTGTTATAAACTGAGCACTGTCCAAACTGATTTTTTGCTCTGTCTAGAGAGTGATCTGCAACAAATATTACATAAAACAGAAAGATCCATTTGGAAAAATTGAAAGTCATTTTGGCTGTCCTCAGTTTATCCTTTTGTGGCTGTGCTTAGTTTCTGATAGTGTTACTAGTCGAATCATCTTTATTAAATACAAAAGTGACATACAGCATAAATTGATATTTAGGTTGCAATTGGTATTGTATTGACAGAAGGAAATTGTAGCTTTTGGCCAGACCAGAGCTGCAGAGAAGTAAGTTTGTTCCAACATTGCAATGTATAACAAAATGCTCATGAAACTTGATACTTTATGTCACAAAGTTGTTCTTACAACCAAGTAGTCATTCCAGCCCAAAAAATTTAAGGTAGGAAATGTTTTACCTGTCAGGCTTCCAACAATTGGTTTATCTGTCTTCTTCATTTGACAGCAGTAGTATTTTTTTCCTCAAAACCAAATGCTTAGGTTCTGTGTAGTAGGTCAAACGGAATGTTACTTCAGCACTGATAACTTCTTTATGCTGATTAACTCAATAAAAAGCATGATATTAAGATGCCAGTGGTAGAATTAACATGTATAGCTACCTTTTTTGATTGTAATTCTCAGCTTGCCGGGGTAAGTGCTACATCCTTCCCCTTTTCTGTGTTTTTACATTTCTGTAGCCTGTGAAAATTCATGATCTGCCTTGTTGCATCTTAAGGGTCCCAGAGCCAGCAAGCAAAGAAAAAATTGCTGCGTAACATTTTCAACCACCTGGCTGACTTACATTCTGTACTCACGTCCCTGGCCGAAGATGACTTTGATGCAGAGGACAACACAGAGGTCTACACCACCAACATCTCTGCCATCAAGCAGTTACTGTCACTTTTCAATGCTACTTGTTGTTCATTTCTCAAATGGTGAGGAGCTTTCATTCTGTTTTTGTTAACCCTCACCCTGCGCAGGGCGGCAAATGTCGGTATTGACTCACAAGTGCTCAAGCTGCATGGGCGGCAAAAGTTGGCAAGGTCAAGCTGACCGCGCCACGCGCAAGCCGTATTTTCACGCGTCGGGTCACTGACCTTTTTGAGACGTAACCACCACCTTATTGTTCACTGTATCTCTTCTAAATCAAAAACATTGTGACATAGACATGTTAACCAGTGAACCACTGATCGGAATCACAAAGACTAAGCTTTCAAAGGCTCTCCCAACACTTTCAAAAGATGTAACATTGACATGTGAACTGTTGCTGAACAAATTTGCAATATTATCTCATTTTCTCACAAGCTGACCACCATCTGGAGTTGTCTGTATCTAAAACTAATCAGAAACAAGCTCTGAAATAATCTTTGCCCCAAATGCCCACATTGGTTTATTAGTATGTGTCAATCAGGATGAAACCATTTGTGTAGGGCTTGGGAGGGCGTGGCTAGTTATCATGCTTCGTTCTCACAAAAACTACAGCTGTCAGTTTTGAATCATAAGTCAAATCATTGGTTAGAGACTGACAGACTAAGGTTTTGCTGGTTAATTCATTATCAAGCGTGATAAGGCATAGCAGCGAATGTTTTCATACCGATAAATAAAAACCGAACCACGTGGACAGCGTATGTGGTCATTGTCTAGCAGCACGGGTCAGTGACCCCAGATAAGATTCTCCGTGAGTAAGGTCACTGACCGGGCAACGGGCTTTACGGGTAGCGCGCAGGGTGAGCGTTAAGGGCTGACCCAAGTAACAGAGCAGACTGTGGCTCTTTTTATCTTCTGAAAAGTCTTTATGTGCTAAAGTTGTTGGCAGCAATCACATAATAATTTTGATATTAACCTGTGTGGTGGTGATGAAACTTACATAACTTGGTGATTGGGTCTTATGTGACCTAACCCTCATGAAGAGAGGATGGTGATCGGTACTTATATGACCCAACCGTCATGAAGAGAGAATAGTGGTTGCGTCTGATATGTCCTGGCCCTCAGGGAGAGAGAATGTTGGCATCACAAAAACACTTCAGATGTTCAAGGACACAAGCATAACTCAACCCAGGACACTTTCATCTTAGAGGGCAGCGTTTCATGAAATGTGCCTCATCAGTTTGGGCAGTCCCTTGGGTCACAGATCCTGGGACAGCTAACTAGTAGGCTCAAGGGCCAAAACAATAACCAAAAACCGGCGGACATGCGCTGATGTAGTGAGTGGGTGGACACCGATAGTCGATGGATTGCAATTATTAGGTTCAAAATGCTAAAACTGGGTGTCATCTATCCATTTTGATATTGCTCTTTCCTTCGAATAATTTCTTTCATCCATTCTCACACATGTACGTCGATTTCTTCATTAGATCTACTCGTCCTCTCATTTGAATCAACCGATCGTCATTTGGTTTGTCATCGGTCGATCCAATTCTACTTTCTTCCCACACCATACAATTAGAATTTGACTGAATCATCAACCATGTACGTAAGAATACCCTTTACTTTCTTTTCCTCCATTCCACACAATGAAGGCCGGCATTTTGATCTAATTAGTATTCACAATTAACGTGCAGCCACAGCCAAGACTTAGCCGGCATAATGTTACTACAAGGCTTGTTTCATCACTGCCACACTTCTAGCAGGTGACGAGTGCAGAGGAGTAATTTCATTTCATTTGGTCATTCTTCATTCTTTTATTCCCTACGCTCACTCTATCCCTGATTTTGATAATGATGAATGTAATATTTGTTTTGATTATGATGCTATTGTGAAACAATTTAAATCTGTTAAGGAAAGAAAGGCATCTGGACCAGATAACATTGGAAGCAAACTAGTGAGAACATGTGCTGAACAACTAGCAAAAATTTTTACTTTCATCTTCAACAAATCCTTTCAAAACCATTACATACCAAACATTTGGAGATTGTCAAAAATCTTACCTGTCCCCAAAAAACCAAAAATATCTGAAATGAACGACCTTCGCCCAGTTGCATTAACTTCCATTATCTTTAAATGCTTTGAAAAACTTGTTTTAACTGAACTAACGAAGGAGGTCAAACAAAATCTCGATCCTTTGCAATTTGCATACAAAGAAAACAGAAACACAGAAGACGCCTTATTGTTTTTATTGCATAACATCTACAGTCATTTAGACACTGGTAAAACCTGTGTTCGTGTGCTCCTAGTCGATTTTTCGTCTGCGTTTAACACCATACAACCGCACTTAATGTTTCAAAAGCTTACCAACCTACACGTGAGTTCTTTTTTAAAGAGCTGGATCTTCGAATTTCTAACACAGAGAAGCCAGTTTGTGGATATAAACAACACATTTTCCAAATTACTCACAACAAACACAGGAGCGCCACAAGGCTGCGTGCTGTCACCTGCCTTGTATACATTGTGTACAAATGATTTCACTGTGACACACAACAACGTTTACCTTCTTAAATTTGCCGACGACTCTGCTATTTTAGGCCTTTTACCTAACTCTGGCCACGAATATTCTAACATTGTACAATCCTTTCATTGTTGGTGTAATAACAACTATCTTCTACTGAATGTTAAGAAAACAAAAGAGCTTGTTTTTGACTTAGGAAAAATTACAACGATCCTGTTTGCCCTCTTACTGTCAACAATGAAGAGGTTGAAATTGTCACAGAGGCCAAATATCTTGGCATTACTATTGATTCATTGCTTAACTGGCATGCGCATGTAACATATGTATACAAGAAAGCCAACCAGAGCATGTATTTCCTCAGAAAGCTCCGCTTTTTAAAAGTTAGCAAGAGCATTCTGAAAATATTTTACACCATGGCTATTCAGAGCGTTTTGATGTATGGAGCTGTCTGTTGTGGAGGAAACATCTTACAAAAAGATAAAAATAAGATCAATAATTTAATTAAAAAAGCATCCAAAATTTGTATCTGTGATCTGCCATATTTTGATGAGCTGTACACTGGTGCTTGTATTAAAAAAGCTAATATTATTATAAATGACCCCCAACATCCCCTGAACAAGGAATATATAAGATCTGTAAGAAGTTTAAGGCTGTTGTCAAAGAAAACTAAAACTGAGCGCTACTTTAAATCGTTTATTCCATCATCAACTAGGATGTTACAATAATGTCGTCATCTTGATCGTAATCTGTGCACAGTTGAATTATGTCCTGCGTGTCAGGTCAATGTGTTCGTGGGGTTTTTTGGGGTTCGTGGGCCACTATATTGGCCTCCTCGCAACATGCGAGACAGGAGAGGCCAATATTGTGGCCTGCATACTGCAAACCGGGTCCAGCGGGAGGCCAATATGTTGTATGGCAGCGCTGCTCCTCGTGTTTTGTTTATTCGGTTGTCGCGACTATCAGTTTTGTTCACGTTTTTTTTTTCCACACTATATTGCGTGTTCATCTATCCTGTCACCCTTACTTTATCTAAAAAGATGGTGTCGTCCGATTAAGTTTAGTACAATGCAACTATTCGTAACTATTCGTCATACTCGTGTAATAGTACTGTCTGAAGTTTCAACTGGGGAAAATCTTGGGGAAACTTTTACTTTGATGCTGGTTGTCATCTACGTGCAAAATGAGGAGAGAGGGGCCATGTGCGTATTTGAGACGCCGTTCTATGTCTGTAATTATGAATTCCGATGTAATACTAGGGCATGCTGCATAAGGGCGTCTGTCTGTAGGTTTTTCATCAGGGAAAACTGGGAGAAAATGACCGACTTTGTTGTTGGTCGTTGTCTTTATTTGATGTGGTAATTAGAGAGATATTGTGTTGCTTTGATTAAACCGCTTTTCAGTACATGTATGTGCTCTACGAGCTGGAAATCAAATCTCTCACTAAACCTAACAACATCATAGTACGTGGAAGCTTTCCATAGTAGAGGAGGGAGCAGACAATGCCACGATACATGTGTTTAGTAAATTAAACGCCTGGCTTAAAAAATATTTGTTCACCTGAATGGCCTGACTTCGGGACAGAAAAAGCGCAGAGGTCTTGGGGAAAATGATAAAACGTGTGTCAAACGGCATGTAAATGCAGAGGATTCTCAATTTTTGGTCTTCGATTTAAGGTTAGGTTAAACTGGCCCCATAGCATGAAAAAGTCATTCTCCAAGCCATTTTCATTTTTTCACTAATATGAAACTTTATTAAATTCTGCACATTTCTGTGTGTTTTAAAATATTCTAGAACTTCAAGAAGTATTTTATTTTGATTTTTAGGGTGAGTGCAAATGTATATTTTCGCATAGATTTTCTGTTTTTTTTCTTCAGATTTCTCAGTTTTGCCATTTTCAGGACAGCGACTGCAGTCATCTATACTATATATATTTGTGGACTTGAGATTTTTCGTTGCAAAAGGCTTGTGAACCACTCAACACTCAGACTTCAAATTTTATATGGTGCATCAGAATGGATGTAAGGGTGCATAGTTTTTAATAGAAGTCTCAAATCGGTGTAGTTTTTTTTATTGGAAATTTATTGTTTCGCCATCATTTAGATAAGTGGATTGGACTGTGTATGGGGAAGGAAGTTGTTCTATGAAATCTGTAAGGTTGGTTTTAGAGAAGGGAATAGACGGTGGAAGGTATACAGAGCATACAGTGAAAGGTTTACTAGCTGTAAACCTTACAGCTACAGCTTGAAGTAGGCAGTTCAGTGAAAAAATTCAAATTTCACCAAAGATCATGAAACTATGCGCAAAACAATAGTCTTGATCCACAGATTACAAATCTTTTTGAATTTTTAAAATATCTCTATTTGTGTCAAAGTTCTGATTTTTTTCTGTATTTATTTCTGGCTTAATTTTAGCACTAAAGGCTGTGACAGGATGGGACGAACGATGCTGGCCGTCGGCAGGGGATGTTACCCACAATTTCTATGTTATCGGATACAAACTAACGCCGTTGAATGTAAAGAAGCATTTTTGCGCGAAGCCCAACGCCTTGTTGATTGATTAAAGTAACTGAATTTTTTACCATATACAGGAGAAAAGGTCATTTAAGGTGTGAAGTTTCAAAAACATCAGACAAGTGGATTTTATGCACTCACAAATTCAAAATTTACCTCATTTTTGAATCAAAATATCTCTGGAACTATCGAATCAACACAAACTTTGAGAATGCCATTTTGAGGAGCGTGCATTCCCCTTTAAAAATATGCATCGGAAGTGCTGGTAAGTCAATGTTAACCCTCGTCCCACATTGAGTGAACTCGTCCACTTAACGCCCTGTGCGGGGATAGCCAGCGGCCAGTCAGCCGATCGTTCACGTGTTGCCGATAACCTCGGCGGTCGGGTCAATCAGGTCCTTGTGAACACATGTATCGTGTTTACTTTAGGACGCAATAACAACAATAGTGGTGGAAAATCAGAAGTGACCCCTATGATATGTGGATAATGTACTTGTGATGATATGCAGCAAGTTTTATTGTTAAGGTTAGGTTAAACTGGCAAATAGAATTCTTGGCATAAATGAACTGAAAATACCACAGTGAGTTAGATACAGGTTAGAAACATACAGAAAACACCATTTCATGCCCAATTTCTCCTTAATAAAGGATGGGGGCACAAAATAAACATCGTTAGGGGGGTGCCGAACCCCAAATATGCCACACAGTTGTGACAAGGTATCTCAAAGAGTTACATAGGTATCATTTTGAAACTTAGCATCAGTGTAGAAAGTAATGCTACACAGGCTTTAGACTATTTTCATGTAGATACTGTCGCTGCTTTTTTTCTATGATTATTCAAAGTCATGGAGGAAAATTTTTCTGAAATTTATGGGGGGTCAGGATACCAAAATCTAGCTTACTCCAAAAGTTATGGGTCAATAACTTTAGGAATAGTCTATTGTCACCTGCATACCATCAAGAACTACTAGGCAAAGTTTCAAGCCAGTAGTTTAAGTAGTTTTTGAGATATCTTGTCACTAGCTGAGGTCCTCGGCCCTGCCCGGGATAAATCTCTGGTTTCAGTTCTGGGTGGTTATTATGGACCTGCTTCATCTTGCCTGTTCCTATTTGTTTATGTTATTTTTGTTTGTTTTTTAAATAAGTCTTACTGCTCTGCCTTTGTGAGTTGACACCCTGCGCATCCCGTACAACAGCATGATTTGCGCACGGGTTAGTGTGTTTGATAGATCTAAATGATGGCGGGTATAGCAACGATAGGACCACCTTAGCTGTTCCCACAATGTGGGCACCTTTTTGACCGTGAAGTGCGACCAGTAATGGGGGAGAATGGGATACCACACACCGACTTGAAACCGCTATTAATAACTTCATTAAATCGAGACGGCATTAAAGGGGGATCAACAAACATCGAATAAACTACATTCTGTCCAAGATCAACTTGGACAGTGGACCCATTCCTCTCAACAAAATCGGAGAGATGAAATTGCCCTTAGCAGACTCCGTCTGGGTCACATCCACCTCACACGCTGTTTTCCTTTTTTGGGGAAGATCCCTCCGAATATGTGGCATGCAACTGCCAACTATCAATAAAACATATTTTAACTGAATGTGTAGACTTCCTGCATATCCGCAGAAGACACTATGCCTGCAGTTCCATAAAAGAATTATTTTCTGACGTGAACCCGCAGCGCATCTTGTCATTTCTGAAAGAGGTCGAACTCTACAGTTGACCTTTATCATATTTACGAAACGGGCCTTTTCCCGTTAGATTTTTAATACAGGCCTCTTCCGGTTAGACTTATAACTTCACTTTGATCTTATCTATGGGCATCTGAGGGCTGACACTGAAAGCTAGTCCAAAGAGAGATAACGAAAAAACTGTGAGAGGCGCAAAGTGGCCATTATCGTGCCGATGCACTCAAACATGCTTACATATAGTTTCAGAGCGCCAAAGCATCAAGGTGTATTTCCACACATTCAGGCTCGCTGAAAACAGGACTTACGAAAAAAAGGAGTCCTTGTCAAATCTCACTATTTTCTTCTTTGCTCGAAGAGAAGGAAACATCGTTGACTGATGCACAGAATTGTCACCTAAAACCTCTGTGTTCTATCTGTGGCTGGATGAGACCTGGTAGGACTTTCTCACAGGTGCTTTTTTGTTATGGTTTTCCTAAATGGGCTTCTTGCTCATCGAGATTATAAGCAGCAACCATGCTGACATCTATCAAGTTCATCAAAAATGCAACCAGCCAATGATTTGTACGGCGCTTGCACATACACTGACGAGTGACGTACTGACAAGTCCAGTGAATCCACACCACCTTAGGTCTCATCATGAAAGAAAACGACTTCTGGCTTATTCTCTTTTTCCATCACTGTATCACCAGACGAATGTCATGTTGGAAGAAAAACGACATTCTTTTTTTTCTTTGCCACGAAAAGAAACCAGCACTGCATTTTGTGTAAATCCAAATTTGGAAGGGCCCACAGGTTCTCGTTTGGAAAAGAATTCCTTAGGTATGAAGGGCTTATTATGTTGGCATGTTTCCACAATTGTACCTGAGCCAGTTCAAAATTCATGAAGTAGTTGTCCGTGGTGACATTCTGCCACTTCCAAAGTATTTCTGCACTATGTCAAATACATATCTGCTGCTTTGTGGCAGCCTATGGCTTGAAGGTCGTTCTGTTGTCTCTTCAACACATGGCTGGCTCTTTCCACAGTATAGAATTGCTCTCTGTGAACACAATGTCTGGCTGCCACAACAGAAGAAAAATTTCACTCCATTTTTGTCCGGATTTTGTGGCATGTACATTAAAAGAACATCGCCCTCTGAAAATGACCAGCTGTCCATCAACTGTAAGGAATGGTGCCTCAACATAGTAGAGTGACCAACTTTGGTTGAAAAGTTCAAATATTTTTCTACTTGGGGCATGCTTGTTGCTCTTCTGATCTTTCTGTCTTGTGCATTGTATAACCACAGATGCCTCAGAAGGCTGCAAAATCTGTCATAGCTCATAGTACCCCTTACAACTGTCGCCCCATACCATAAATCTGAGAGTGAATAATTGTTCATCCACAAAGTCCCAATAGTAATCCGCGATCCAATTAGGGTTTGAATTCCTATAAGATCTGTCTCTGTCCATAATACTTGGCCACAGTGACATTAAAAATCAATGTGCTCTGCCATTTTCATTTGTAAAGCAAATAACTTGCTCAAATATTGAAAAGATCAGCTGCATCAGAAGGATGTAACTACTGTCGAACGGCAGTGCCTGATGTCCCTGCAGTTGGTCCCTTGTAAACATTCCTGGCTGAAGAGGACCATGTTGTACTCTAGGTTCCTTTGACTGTTCAGTTCCATTTCAGCAAAGGAAAAAAGTTTCAGACCTTCCAGCTCTGGTGCAAGGCTCATTCTCTTATACGGCTATAACATCAGCATCATCATAATTATCACTCTTGGTGTCTTCAGCTACATCAAAATCAGGGTTGTCACCAGAATCTTCAAGTCTTACATAAAACCTTGAGAATCATCACTGCACTCATCCACAAAGTCAATTTCTTGTTCCAGTCGAAGGAATTATTGAGAATACATTAGATGGACTCTTCTTCAGGATGCAGATTAAATGAGGCACCCTGACCGAAGGAACTAAATAATAAAGCCTAACTTGTATTGTGGCACACTGGCACTTAAAGTTTACAACGCATGCACGATTGAAAACACGTACGCGCACATAAATCTATTTCACATAAATTGTAAGATCTATCATTTCAAATTCCTCAGCACCTCCATCAGTCCTCTTCCTCCTCACCCCTCCCCCTGGCAGTTGCGCTGTCTGGACTGGCAGAGTGCAGTCACCAACATTTGACTCACTTTGTCTGTGTTGACCTCTATTGTTCTCATGTAAACATTCATGAACCTACGGCCCTGTCTACATAGACCCACTACACATACTTTATAGCCTTAATTTCTTTGAAAGTACCAAGACAGTATCACCAGTTCTTCTTTATGATATTCAGGTCGTGTGAGACCCGATCACCAGTCCGTCTTTAAAGTAATCGGGTCGCTTAAGACCCGATCACCATCCTCTCTTTACAGTTAGTGGGTCACATAGGACCCGATCACCATTTAGTGCGGTGGTGATCAGAACCCGCTGGTCAAGCGGTTATTTATGTATAGTTTTAGTTGATACTTAGCATACATTAGCATAAATGAATTTTAGGAAAAGTGAAAAAATTCCAGAACTCAAACTGCATTGGGTCATATATATGACTTGATCACCACCGCATGGGTTAAAACTCGAATTCACTATAGTACGAATTGTCGGTGCGATTATAAAAATGTACGAAGCCGTGGTCATTTATTGAGTGATGCCCCTTGGTTCAAGATGGCTTCTGCTCCTTGTGAGAAAGGTTAGACGGCTGAGGAGTGAAAATCGTGTTGTTTGTTGAACTTTTTTTCTTTGTTTACATTCTGAGCATGGGTTCAGATGAGGATTTTGTACCCCTTCATGACAGTGACTCAGGTGAAGATAGGGACCCAGATAGTGATGATTCCTGGGCGCTTTTTCGGTTGTTCCCACCTTAGTTAACGGAAGGACTTCCGAATGCGTTTCATAGTCCGAGTGAAAACAATACATAGCTACCCCGGCGGCTCACGTCGTTACATATCAATCTGACAATGGACTAATATAGCCTAGGTAAGTTGGGGTGGGAACAACCGAAAAAGCGCCGATTCCTGGTCAAGTTATCACTCAGATCACTGTAATAGGCCTGGGGACTCAATGATAGATCTAGATCTAATCATGATTCTAATGAACCGGGGCCGTTGGGGGGGGGGGGGGGGGGGCAACACAAGGTCTAGTAAGAAGGGGTGTGGCCGTGGCACAGATGGAGGGGGAGGACTTCCGAATGCGTTCCATAGCTTTTATAACGTTATTGAACTTGACTCACCGTTATGCATTGTTTGAGACTTTATTACCAACTATCACTTCATATTCACAGTAATATTTGTAACACACTTGCCAAGAAAAACAGTATAATCCCAGAAAAAAGTCTGAAGTGAGACAAAATCCGCAAAACAGGTGCCATTTTGAAACTTGCTGGGCAGAGGTCACGGTAACAGAATTTACGAAAAGCGCAACTAGCGAAGGTTTGCTGAAACAAAACTTGATATGGTGTTCAGGAATTTAAACTCACATGGAATGGTCAGATGGACCTGGGGGCGTGAGGGTTTAATCAGTTTGTATCAATGGGCGGTAGTCAGATTGACTAATCAGGCGAAAAGGGGCTGGGGTAGCCAATGGCGATCGACGTACACTCATGTAGGCCTTGTATTAGCTCACATCATGCTATCTCCCAGCAGCTGAAATAGGATTGTTTTGCTACTAAGCCGATTCATAATTTTTAAAAACTATGCAAATTAACAAGGTCCGTAACTTTCCATAATTTAGGTCAAGGGTGCAGTATGTGAATATTAGTAAATGACTACCGTCAAGCTATGAACTCACCTGCGTGGCCAAATGGTTAAGACGTGTGATTCAGAAGCGAAAGGGTGTGGGTGCGAATCCGAGTATTGTCATGATATGATTTATAATAATTATAATTATGTATGTGTTCACTTTCAGATGATTCTTACGCAGAGAAATTGAGATGAGATGGAAGTAAGATAGAGAGGGGAGAGAGATAGAGAAAGCAAAGCATGCCATGAATTATTTCTTTGTCTTTCTTTAGAAAACCCCCCAAAAATACCTAGCCCCTTTTTTTATGTAAACCCCTCAAAATAAACCCTCTTTAGCATGTATGGAACGCATTCGGAAGTCCTTCCGATGGGGGTGAACAAGAGGGGATATGGACAGTTCTGGCGACTGGGAATCTCTCCAATGTAGACCATTATGTAGCCCATTCATATAAGCATGGCCATGCATCCTGAAAATTTCATGACTGCACAAACTTTTTGCATAAGGGCTTTATTTCATTAGTAATGCCTTGTTCAGGCAAATTTTTCTGTAGACCCTCAGCAACTGGGACAATACTCAGTGAAATAGGCCTCAGCACCTTAAGCCCAGGGTTAAAATTGTTCTTTCACAACATTTTGGAATGGTGTATCTGTTTTGCTGTAGGAAACATAATATACCAAACATATTTTAAGTGCAACCTGTGATTTTTCTGGGAGATTGTGGGCTATTAGGTATTCCAAACCAACCTGCTCAGATGAAAGAAAATGGCTGCTTGAGTGTGAAAACGGGATTTTGCACTATCTTATATTGCTCGTTTTTGCGTTCTATGTTAATTGTTTTGCAATCAAACATATAATATAAAAGTACTGTGTGATGTTTTCTCTTTTCAAAACTGTTTCAATGCATAAAAGCTATTTGATTTGATCGAGAAATGGATTTAAAAGATGTTACTATTGTTAGTCATTCCTGGGTTTGTCGTTTTTGTCACTGCGAATTTTAACACCCGTGTTACATAAATGCGCCGTGCATCTTCAGGAACAAAGCTATCGTCTGGCAGTTTCGAGTACATGTATTTGGAAACTGAATGTTTTACCTGCAGTTTCATAGAACACAAGCCAAGCTTGCCCATCTCCAAGATATTCGAAATTTGACATGAAGAGAAACTTTCATTTTTTCAAGGACTTCTAGATTGTATGGTGTTTTGTTTTTTCAAAACTGTATGTTTCAACGCATAAAAGCTATTTGATTTGATCAAGAAATGGATTTGAAAGATGTTAGTCATTCCAAGGTTAGTTGTTTTCGTCACTGCAAAATTTAATGTCCATGTTACACAAATGTGCTTCCTCAGGAAAAAAGCTGTCGTCTTGCGGTTTTGAGTATTTGGAAGCTGAATGTTTTCCCTGCAGTTTCATAAAACACAAGCCACGCTTGCCCATCACCATGATATTCGAAATTTGTTGAAGATAAACTTTCATTTTTTCAAGGACTCCCAGATGCTGTTACAACCTACATGTATTCCCTTTTCATCTGAAAGTTTGTGCAAAATAGTCCATGTTCAAGGGATTGCTAAAAATATCCACACTCCAACTCTGAACACTCATTCTGACCATGGCTGTCATTCTCACTACACGGTAAACCCCCGCCAGAGGAGGTGATCAACAACAAACTTATAAACAAGTTCAATCATGAGCCCAATGAGAAAGTTCACGTGTGCAAGTCGACACACTTTTATAGACTTCACGTGGAAGGTGGGGAGTAAAGGTAAACAGTGGACAGCGGCATTCCAGTCTCTCGATCTGAATGTGGGTCATGCTCGTTTTTTTAAAAATTCTGTAACATTGTTTGGTTTCTGCCTAATCTGCAGTTTGAGCTCGCATGCCCTGTTCAGCATATTATAACTGCCTTAAAACTGGTGTGGGAGGCCTGAAAAAAAATTGAGCTGACTTACTATTAAGGATATGTTTTGACAAAAGGAATTTGGAGAGTGCAGAGATTACAAACAGTGATGAGCTGAACATTCTTCTGTCTTCATTAAAAGTAACTGCCAACTCTGCAAAATATTGATACAAAAATGTACATCTTTTAATAATTGGAGATATTGCTGTGACCTTAATAATAATATTTTCTTTGCGTCTTGTATATTTCAGTTTATTAATTTTCAGAAAGGTTTTAGCACAAAAATGACAGACTTTGTGTGAAAACATGTTATTTGTTGTATTTGGAGGGTATGAAGATGGCTTATTTTCACCTTTGGAACAAGGCGCTGAATTTTCAAAGTCCAAAAAACGAATAAAATTCATAAAAAATTTATGTATTAACCAATTTGAATAAAACAATATTTATTGTGCTGGTTTCACCGTTGTCTTTCTAAATATGCAGTTAAATTTCCATCCAGGCATAATGAAAAATCGGTTTGTGGTACCTAGAACTTCGGTTTATCCCTGTTCATTTTGTCAAAAGTGTTTTGTTGCATATTTCAGTGACAGAAACCAGAGCAGCATTAGACATTTCTACCAAATTGGCCTTCGGCTGACCCCCATCTTACAGCAGGATCACCTTTTGTCCCAGATGACCAATCTTCTGCTAGATGTCAAAAATTGGTTGGCATCTGAAGCATCACACTGACAGAGGTTACGGATTCACTGGAAGTGTAGGCAAATTTGGCCTTGTGTTATTCACATAGGTCTGAAAGACAATGAAACTGATTCATGAGGACTTATGCAGACTCCACGAGATGTCAAAAAATCTTAATACCATCTTAGTGTCAGAGACCTTGTGTTGCCAGCACTACAGAATTTTGATTCAGCCATCTCTAATCCTGTTAAGTTCAGACGACCAACCAGAATTTCAAAGTGGCTACCTTTGTGGAAATCAAAGAGAAGACAGAAAATGGCCGATATTTCGGGAACAGCCTTTTTCGAGGGAAAAAAATGAAAAAACAACAGCAGATAAAAAATTGGAAAATTGAACAGATAAAACAATCGAACAATAAAAGATTTGAATAGGAAATGTATAGTCGAACAATAAAAGATTTGAATAGGAAATGTATAGAATTCAGAATTCTATACATTTCCTATTCAAATCTATTGTTCGATTGTTTTATCTGTTCAATTTTCCTTCTTTTTTTTTTCTTTTTGTTTTTTCCTTGAAAAAGGCTGTTCCCGAAATCTCGGCCATTTTCTGTCTCCTCTTTTAGTTTGTGTTTCATTGTATTGTTTGGGTATTACTTCTTACACGAGACTTTGCTACATACAACTTTTTCTTTTTGCCTATAGCCTTCTGTGACCCCAGAGTTTTTCTGTGGTTTTTAGAATGTTTGGCTATCTTTGTGCCATATGTCCTACCATCATCAGTTAACCCTGGTGCTTGCAACCCGGGAAGCATGTTACAGAGATGCCACCCGTTCCGATTTGATCGGAATCATTCCGATTTTTCTTGAAAAATGGGCGTGATTCCGATTTTCCGATTATCAAGCCGGCATTCCGATTTTTTGTTACTTCCAGCAATCGGCTGTTTTTTTCCGTTTTCGTTCTTCCGGGTTCTAGTTTTTAATTATAACTTTTACACAATGCGCCGAATAGGAATATTGCGATCATTTTCGGAATAAACCGGAAGTCAGTTCTACTTTCTTATCGCTTAGTTTGCACCGATCGGGAATTTGATCACTTGCTACACGCGTTGTTTACATTCTTTTTACCGTTCGCCGTGGCGGCGATTCCGAAATAATTGCATAGATCTATCTATTTGCCCTCACTTAAGTTTAAGAGTTACATTTGGTTCCGACTGTAATGGAAGGAGGAATCAGTTCTAAACCTAGCCAGATGTATTCTCTTCCTTCAAACTTTAAACTTAGCTAGACATCGCCTGAGTCTAGATCTAGGTGATTTACTTGGCAGCGACAATGACGGATGCAGGAATAAGATCTAGATCTAGCCAGATCTATGGATAGACGTATTAAGACTAAAGAAATTTATTCGGCGGCGATTGTGATGGAAGGAGGATCTAGGAATCAATTTTAAACTTGCCTTGGCCTAGATTTCTTAAATCCAAGCCATGAGCATGGAGAAGGTTGCATGGGCACAAACTGCCAAATTGTAACAGGAGACTGAAAGTGGTAAAACACTCCTCAGCACAGAATCGGCAAAAATTATGCATGGCATTTGCGCGTTTTGGCACTCAAATCTCAACATGTCAAAGCAGCTCTTATCTGATATAACTGTAGGAAAAACACAGCTCCAGAGCAAAGACAAGTTTTTCACAGTGCTTTTCTGGAGAGGATTCTTTTTCAGTTTTGACCAAGATCAAAACAAAGGGTGGATAATAAGATATTGTTGAAATTAACTGTAAGTAGTGTAAGTTTTCAAGATGATTTTCAACTTAATCCTTTGTGACCGAGAAAAAAAACAAAAAACATAAAAATATAAGTTTAGTAGGCCTACTGGTACGGTACCATTTCATTTTTATCGTCATTTGCACCGATTCAGATTTTTTTCCCCAGATTCAGATTTTTTGGGGGGCCTGATTCAGATTTTTGTTTTTGTAGGGTGGCATCTCTGATGTTAGGCCATTTTATTCGTCTTCACTGTGCAACCCTTGTCCTGCCTGAGGCCGCTTTTGTTGTATAGCAAGGCAGTGTCTCCTGTTTTCGTTTACTCAGTTGCTCTGACTGATCGGTTTTCACACTAGTCTTGTTTATCTATCCTGTTACCCCTACTATATGTAACAAAATGCAGACCTCCAGCCTTCCCGAATTTTTCAGGAAACTCCCGATTTCGAACTTCTCTCCCAAAATCGGAATCCGTAGAACGAAAGTGCGAATAGGTTGTCCAAACTGATTTTTACTTTCACAACTCACCAGTTATTGTCTAATCTGATGGAGCTTGCTTTTCTAAGAATTTTGATACCAAATTTGTCATTCTGGCTTAAAGGGTTTGAAAGTTATGGCATTTTCAAAAGTGAAAAAACACCTCGAATTTGCTACCTTTTGCAGATTGCACAATAGTCCAACTTTGACCACCCATAAACTGTCTGTTTATTGAGTCACAGCATTAAAAATTGTCAGTTACCAAGTCAAGGGGGTGTACATCCCGGTTAATTTTTTTGGAGGGGTACAAATACAGTACAAGCATCTCATTTTACTTTTTTTAGTCATCAAACTTCATCCGACGCCAATTTTGTGTTAGCTCTTACAAGGGAGTCAAAAATAATGTTTTTATTTTTTTTTTATTGAAAATTAGGTCAACCGCGTCGCCATTGACTCAGCACTGAGTGTCAGAAAAAGGTGGACGAAATTAAGCATTGGATGGGTCTATAAAAACAGTTGGCGCTTGGCGCCGAAACATGCCCTAAGTCTAATTTTGGCACACCCTGAAAATACAATGGCAGAGATTCATTTGCGTATAATTTTGATCCTGATCTGTTAAAGTTTCCACCAGTTTCTCGATCAACAAACTTTTCAACAAATGATTTTTAAAGGAATTTGGACTTAAAACTTCCACTTAAAACAGGATGAAAAATACATTGAATTAAACCTCATTTATCTGGCTTTCTATGTGAGTTATTTTCAAACACGTGCGCTACATCGGCGCGACGCGCTGCGACCCTTTGTTACGAGGGGGTCAATTCGGTATGCGCAGCTCCTAGTGAAAACGGCAAGACTGTCCTGTTCAAGCTATAAAAACACACAGCTTAACACATTAAACAATACAAAAGAAAGTACATTCTGTCAGAGGAAGGACTGAACTTTATTTTGTTGTGGAATACATGCCGTTTCACATGAATACACAGCAGTAATAGCCTTATAAATATAATGTTGGCCTAAAGGCCCCCTTAAACATACAGTTGATTCATCGACAAAGTTAGAGTTTAACCGAGAGACGCTAGATCTGGGTCATCGCTGAACAGATGGTTTGTCGACGAGAGATATCGAGAGGATTGCTCGTTTCCACGCTCAAGTTTATCGAGAAGTTGACAGGATCCCCGCTATTCTCTGGATACCGTACAGTTTGTTGATGAATCAACTGTACGTTTAAAGGGGCCTTAAAATTATGCCAAAACGGGATTTCGCCCCTTTAGCCGGGCAGTTTGGACTACCTAGTGCGAAAAGGCTTGAAAAAGAACGGTAATGACGGGAAATAAAAAGAAAACAATGCGAATCTTGAGTTTGTCAAAGCACAAACCCAATGTTTTTCACTAGCGGAAGTGTACGCTGATCGCAGTGGGCCTTGCTTTGAAATACTTGGCCTGATCGCATGCGGGCCGATGTAACCTAATCGGATGCATGTGAAATTGTGATTTGAAGTACCAAAGAGTATAGGTGCCTAGAGAGGTTTCACTTTCGGCCACTTTGCACTGTCAAGTGAAAAAAAAAAACTTCAACAGGAACGAAGCGAAACAGTTTACTTAGCTGCGAGTTCTTGCTTCGTTAGCAGCACCAAAGCACGTCCGTCCGCCAAATGCATGGAAGCCATGGAAGCCCGAAGTGACGCATTTGGTTAGTAACCAAGATGAAGGCGCCACATAGTGCCTCAGAGCACAAGACAGGGATGGTGCGCAATGTGACAGTAAAGGAAAAGAAAAAGAAAAAGAGATTAAGAAAAAATATGATTTTTGAAAAAAAAATAATAATAAATAAACAAATAAATCATAGGTGCCACTTTTCCGCTATATAGCGGTTTTCCGCTATATAGCGGTTTTCCGCTATTTGAATTTTTTCCAACTTTCGCCGCTATCGGCCGCTATGCGCTGGTTGCGCAGCTACATTAATTAATCTTATTTACAAGATTTGATAAAACTGTATACACCAGGGAGAAGTTTAAGATCCTCCACTGATTCCACCATGCTAGTGACACCTGTGAAATCATACAGATGTAATGTGGAACAAGTTACCTATGGAACTGAGACAAACAAAATCATTAGTAAGTTTCAAAAGGCAGCTAAAGCATTTTTTGTTCCAGCAGGCTTATTTTTCTTGACTTACCTGAGGGGAGAGAGCATGTGATAGAAGGAGTGAGAATGTGATGGGAAGGGAGAGAGAGGGGGGGTGGGGAGGAGGAGTGTGGGAGAGAGAGGAATGAGTTTTTATTACTTGTAAAGCGCATTGAGCATTTATTGGAAATGCGCTATATAAATGTAATTTATTATTATTATTATTATTATTAATAAAATACATGGGTGCCAGACCTCGGGTATATACCGGATTTCGGGTTTCGCTGTGTCTCCAAATTTTTTTTCCGGTTTCGTGATGTGAAGAATTGAAAAAACACCAAAAAATTCGCGCACGTGTGCGAGTTCGAGATATCGGCCTAATTTGCGCCTATTTTTAGCATACCCCGCGTCGCAGGGCGCATCGTCAACATAGTGCTACCGTCGTGTTCTGCCTGATTCGCCGTTTTAGATCCAGCGCTCCATGTGCATCAGCAGCTCTTCATCGCGCTCACAATAACGCGAACTTGAAAGTGAGCGAAGGGTCACAGGGTCACGAGACTCTGTACTGTGTCCGGTCAAGACCCGCTTGTTCCGCGTGTCGTATGTGTATGAGTGAACGTAGCCTATCATGTGTTGCATTGACTTAGTGTGTCAGCCCATGTCACCACCAGCATTAATGCTTTAGATGCCTGCAATGGTAGATCTACTTGAACTTTTATTGTCGATTGACAATGGATGCTTTCGTTTGGAATGCCTGGTTGCTTGGTTCCTAGTGTATTGTAAACGTGGAATATATTGTGCGGATCGATATGACGTGTCAGTACTGTTACATAAAAATCTAGGTCAAGGTCGAGCATGACCACTACATCTGTACTGATACACGTTGTACGGCTACTGGGCTAATAATCATTGTACAAGACCAACCCGACGACGGTTGGTTTAGTTTACAAAGGCCTGAAGGGGCCCACCCCAGATTCTTTTAGTTCTCTTGCGTCAATATCATCGGGCATAGCCGGATTTCAACCTATTCAGTCCAATAAACGGTACTTATCAAGCGTGAGTGAGACCTTTACGCCTGGCCTATTCAGTCCAATAAACGGTACTTATCAAGCGTGAGTGAGACCTTTAAGCCTGGCTCTTCTATTATAACCACGGGGTCCGTAAACAGTGTGAGTGAAGCAACCGCATACTGCTAAAATCGTGTTTTCATGGGTACGGAAACGAAAACGTCAAAACTCCATTAGGAAGATATGTAGTCCTATTTCTCTTGATGGGTTTTTGACGTTTCCGTTGACGTTTCTATTTCCGTACAAAGGAAAACTCAGCATCAGCATAACGGCGTTGAATTGAAAGGGAGATAACAGGATCAATTTTATTGGCTCAAGGGACACAATATACATACATGTACATGAATATAATATTAATAATAAACAGGCACAAAAGCCATGTTTTGTCTGTTGGATGTTTGTGATAGGTTCTACAAACTTATTGGAGAAATTTTTCCTTATTCAAATTAACTGTTCTACGAAATGTTATTCATCTTGTAGGACAAAAGCTGCTGCAGTCACATATTATTATTATGAACAAAGAAAGTTGTAGGTGTACATGAAATACTCAGCAAGTGTGGTACATCATTGTGACATGTAAAGTGTTTTGTTCTCTATTTGAAATTTGCCTGTATGTGGCATTGGTGTATGTGCTTCAAATGTCATTTAGTTCGTAGGTCTGTTGTTTTATCACTGCATTGTCCGGTGCCAGCGACTTCAGGTTTGGCTGATTTGGTCAAAGTGATTTTCAGGTTTCAGATGGCTCCGATGCTGGCACCCATGAAAATAGCACTTTAGGTACCGCCAAATTGTGTTATTTATGCTTGATTTTTTTTTAAAATTCTAAATAGGGGGAGGGGGGCAACACCTCCAACCTCTCCCCCCGGCGAGTCGATAAAAAGTTCTCCTTTTTCATATTTCCTGAGTGGCACCTATGATAAATAAATGAATGAAAAAATAATAATGATGATAATAATAATAATTTTTTTTTTAATATGTGAGTGTGCATGAGAAAACCCACAATAAGTCGCAAACATGACATTTTGAGTTCTGTACACATAATAAAAATAAGACATTTGTGATAAATTGAAGTCGGTGGCCCCACTAAAACAAGATTTTGATAAAACGGCATTTAATCCTAAAAGTGGCAATAACTAATTGACCCATTTGGAGCAGCCAAGTCGGAAGTTTATGGATCTTGTTAGGAGACCGTAGCCTAATTACAAAGCCTTTATAGAGATCATAGTGAGTAGTGTTCACTGCTCGCCTACAGTTTACCCTGTAACATGCCACGGTCCCCTAAGCAACAGCCAAGTTGGAAGTTTGTGTCGGACCCATATTTTCACTTCAAAG
The DNA here is from genome assembly GCA_963931925.1 of Onchidella celtica. Classification (NCBI taxonomy): domain Eukaryota; kingdom Metazoa; phylum Mollusca; class Gastropoda; order Systellommatophora; family Onchidiidae; genus Onchidella; species Onchidella celtica. Next base: position 66,325,182 of record OZ007567.1, read on the forward strand.
CCGTTTTTCTCAAAATCAGCTCTTTCGACATATTGTGGGTTTTCTCAAGCACACCCACATATATATATATGTTGATATTGACAACAGTGGAATCATCGAAGGTAATGTTGGACATTGATGCCATAGCGAGTGATAGTGCCGAGCTGGAAAATTAAACATTGTTCAGCCTCAAAGCGTACATCAGCGCCTGCGTGACAAGACTGTGGCGCTTTCATCCTGGTTACTAACCAAATGCGTCACTTCGAGCTTCCATGCATTTGGCGGACGGACGTGCTTTGGTGCTGCTAACGAAGCAAGAAATCGCAGCTAAGTAAACCGTTTCGCTTCGTTCCTGTTTTGTTGTTTTTTTCACTTGACAATGGCGAAAGCCAAAAATTTTGTGTATTTTCTGTCTTCTCTTTAGTTTGCTTTGTATTGTTTGGGTTTTATTTCTCACGCAGGGTTTCGCAACATACAAACTTTTCTTTTTGCCCAATTTTGACTTTCCCCGAAAAGGCATCTTTACATTCAACGCCGTTACCTGTATCTGATAACAAGAAATTGTGGGTAACGTCTCCTGCCCCCACCTTCATCCCCTCGCTCTCACTGTTTCAAACAGCGCTTCATAACTTGAGCATCTCGTTTATACCGCGTCAGTGCCATCCATAATAATTTGACAGAATAATTGAAAATATGTTTAGGTACGTGTTTTTTTTCTATATTTGTTTATAAGGTGGTTGGCACCAATAGTTAATAGGGGGAACATTTCACAAGCTCCAGATCTTTTATTGTCGAAATCTTAGTATTTTATCACTCATTTAGTTATTAATGCTTTGATGAGTGTAGCTACCTTCTTGTGTGTTTACATTATTAGTGGGCCTGTCACTTCAGACTTGGTTCTTTTCATCTGATTTTTTTTTTTTTACATGACTATGACAAGTATAATGACGTGAATGAGGACAAGTTGGAGCTTGCCTATTGGTCAATGGTTGAATCAGAATTTAATATTTAATAATTCAAGATTTTTATACTGTTGATGCAGACATGTTTTTTTTGCTGATGTTATTCTTGAATGTATAACTTCTTTGTAGCCTATCTGTGGAGAATGGCTTTTTGATGAGTGAATACCATGAGTCTTTTTATTCTTTTATAGTTTGGTTTTTGGTTGATAAAAAAATAAACAGATCATTGAGTACCTGGGTAACATGAACGATGTTCACGTCATGAAATTTTTTGTTCAATTTTGTAATGTACATTTTAAACATTTTCAATTGAAGGAAGTTTTTCTTAGTATCCTTTGCCTTTTAAAATCTTGTACAAACATTAACAAGCAAAATGCTATATAACAATTGAAAATATCTTAATGGCTTGCAAAGTTATGCACATAAATGTGAAATGTCACGAGAATCCATTAGTGGAATTTTTCAGTCATAATATTTCCTTTATATAAAAATTGTTCCACTAAAATGTTGATTAGTCTTTGTCATTTAAATTCATGTGCAGATGGTAGCAAACAAAACAAAAAAGTTACTTTTATTGGTTGCGAAGGCATGGAGTGAAGAGTGAAATTTTATAAGAATCCAATCATGAAATGTTTCAAATTTCATACTACTTCATGTTGGAAATTATTAAAAATTGCCCTATGAAGATATATGACTGTTTGTGTCTTTTAAATTCATGTGGAGATGTTAACAAACGTAACGCTGTATGATAATAGAAGTTATCTTTATTGGTTGCGAAGTCATGGACTGATACGTGTGTAATTTTATGAAAATCCAGTCACAGCTGCTAGTGCTAAAATTAAGCCAAAAATAAATTATTTAGAAAAAAAATCCTAACTGCAACAAATGGAGAATATATATAATTTGAAAATTTCAAAAAGATTTGTAAGGGTCTGTTCACATATTTATTATTATGTCATCACATAAGGGGTGGGGTCTCTTGAATGATAAGTGATGACATGGGGGAGGGGGGGTGTTGAGTCCAAAGATGTCATCAATGTGGTTTGGTAAAATTGAAAAAGAAGAACAAATAATATAGATCAAATTCATATTTTTATTATAATACCTGCCAATAAAATAACTAATTAATTAATCAACCAATACCTTGAATGACTACTATTACTCCTCAATATAGGTAGTGGAAAGATCTTGTCAGTTTGCTAACAGGCAGCCTCTCTGTATGCTCTTTGTGAGTTGAGATGGTATTAAATGGTTGAATCAGCCTGTCATGGACACCTTGTAAAGCGCTTAGAGCATTAGGGGATATTAAGCACTATATAAAAGCTCTTATTAATTTAATTTTATTTATAATCTGTTAGTTTGAATTAAAATAAACAGCAAACAGCACTATACAGGTATTTTTAGTCGTTATTTGTCAAATTTTGATTACGTCATCAAAGGGGGGGGGGGGAGGTATAGCCATTTGATGACATGTGATGATAATGGGGAGGGAGGGGGGTCAAAATTAGTCAATTTTTGATGACATAATATGTGAACAGTCCCTAATCTGGGCATCAAGACTGTTGTTTTGAGCATAGTTTCATGGTCTTTGGTGAAATTTGAATTTTTTTCCTGAACTGCCTACATTGAATGAAACCTCTTTATGTATTTTTCATCCTGTTTTAAGTCGAAATGCCTTTAAAAATCGTTTGTTGAAAAGTTTGTTGATGGAGAAACTAGCGGAAACTTTGATAGATCAGGATCAAAATTATACACAAATGAACCTCAGCCATTGTGTTTTCAGGGTGTGCCAAAATTAGACTTAGGGCATGTTTCGGCACAAAGCGCCAACTTTTTTTTATAGACCCACCCAATGCTTAATTTCTGACATTCAGTGCTAAGTCAATGGCGACGCAGTTGACCTAATTTTCAATTTTTAAAAAAATAAAAACATTATTTTTGTCTCCCTTGTGAGAGTTCACATAAAATTGACGTCGGATGACGGTTGATGATTAAAAAAAGTAAAATGAGATGCTTGGTGTTATATTTGTACCTCTTGAAAAAAATTTTGGGTAATGCACACCTTCTTGACTTGGAAACTGATACTTTTTAATGCTGTGACTCAATAAACAGTCATTTTATGGGCAGTGAAAGTTGGAATACAGTATTGTGCAATCTGCAAAAGGTAGCAAATTCGAGGTGTTTTTTCACTTTTGAAAATGCCATAACTTTCAAACCCTAGTAAGCCAGAATGACAAATTTGGTATCAAAATTCCTAGAAAAGCAAGCTCCATCAGATTAGACAATAACTGGTGAGCTGTGATAAAAAGTAAAAATCAGATTGGACTACCTAGTAGCAGCCTTGTAATGTTTTTCATCAGGGAAAACAGAGAAAATGACCGATTTTGTTGTGGATCGAAGTCAGTATATGATGTGGTAAATAGAGAGATATTCTATTGCTTTGGTTAAGCTGCTTATAGTTATAGGTGTGCATGTTTGCACTCTGTGAGCTGGAATCTCTTTGCCAAAGCCATTAACAAGGTTGTTCTTAGTAAATAAAAATAATGGAAGTTGAACCTCAAAATACTGGAGGAGGGACAAGGCTATGACGCAGTAAATAGTTTGATAAGAGCTTAAACAATAATTCGTTCCAGTGAATGGTCTAACGTGGGACCAAAAAGGACAAACCTCTTGGGAAAAGGTCAAACGGCATGTAATGTATATTATATAAATGCAGAAAATTCTTTTTTTTATGAGCCTTCTATTTAAAAATAGAGTTTTTTTTCATCTCATCAGTAGACAGGTACTTTATTCAAATATCGTAGGAGTCCCTTATGATTTATCCAACACACTTTTGTTAATATTGCATTCTGAAGGAAACATGATACACATGTTCAAAAAGATCTGATTGAACGGTCTGATTAGTTTAGTGGCAACACATGATGGAACAGCTGACTAGCCACCGGCTATCCCTGTGGACAAGTTTACTTAACGCATTACGAGGGTTTAGGAGTGCCAAGGCGTGCCATTAATTTTCTACACAAAACTCGACAACCAGTATTCAAGAAGTGACTGCAGGGCAACAGGAGATTCAACAGTCTATCTTTTCATATTTTTTTTCTTACCTCCTCCTTAAGCTGTGTGTACACGTTTCTAATAACGTTTCCTTCCCTTTTTTAGAAGTACATGTAGACATATCTCCCATAATTCCAACCCCTCGTCCATGTCGCAGGAGACGGTATCTAAGTAGGAGATTGGGCGAAGTACAATGTGGGCTTGTCCCACAGGCCATTATGGTACTGTGAAGGTCATCCCAGTTCACCCCGAAACGCCCAGCTAACGGAGTTCTGGAACTCACATGGGTCCAGGCATTATAATAGGCCCACAGCCTCCACCTGCAGGTGTGGCTCAGGGGCTGCCACCTCTCGACAGCCCTTGGGTGACACCTTTTGTCCTTCCTTTCCTCTTTTGTTTCCTGTCCTTCTTCCCTTTCGTCTTTCCTTTCAATGCCGAGTGGTTCCTGGCCAAGAAATGATAGGACCACCTTAGCTCTCCCCACAGTATGGGCACCTTGTTGTTGACCGTGAGGTTCGGCCTTTAATAGGAGAGAATGGGATTCTGGTGGCTGAGGGGGGCCAGACTGCGGACTGCCCTTCACCAACACGCCACTTCGACCTGGCCTTCCCCTAAGTCAGAAGGGTGGTATGGCCCATGCCATTCCATCAGTAAGGCCTCGAATTCTTTGCAAATCGAGAGCTGGTATAGCAGGCCAGATTATACCCCCGCCAGACTATACCCGGGGTATGCTTTGGGCTAGGCCAGGCTCTACCCCCCCCCCTCCCCCCCAGTCCAGTTTATACCCCCTACTCTTTTCTTTTAAACTAGTCAAGACCACATTTTAGTTCAACCTTAGTTTAAGTTGTTCACCATCATTATCATCAGGTATCATATTGAAGCGTACATTCTTGACTCTTGTAAATTAAGATACATTTAAGAGGAAATAAAAATGCATTAAAAAGCATTGATACAAAAGGATTGAAAATCCATCCAAACTGATATGATTAGACTTTAACACTAATTCTGCTTGTGTCCATGGGTATTATTATTATTTTTTTATTTTTTTTTATAATTAGTTGTCCATGATTTAAACATACATTGTATTTTTTTGTTTGGCACCATATACATTTTTTAGTGGCAATGTATGAAATAAAATTATATATGACTCATAAAAATAAAGCCATCTGAGTTTTTTATTTTAATTTTTGAAAATCAGAAAAGTGCTTGATATGTCAGAACAATTAGATCTACATTAACATACAAAGTTGCAATGATGCAGATCCAGAGACAAAAGGCTGGAAAAGAACACACATAGAAAAAAACAACACAACAGCAACAACATTTTAACAATCCAACTGACAGATGGTGCAATTCCATCATCCAGCAGAAATTAAATATATACTTCACATAAAACTAAATAGGCATTAAATTGTTTCACACGATGAACTCTGCTTGTCCAGATCCACTTAAATCGTTACAGAATGCTAACCAGTAATATGCAATAATAACAATAAAAACACCAAATCATCTTATTTACACTTGAAAATAACGAGAAATATCAATATCAGAATCATCATTATCATCATCTTGGAATAAATTTTAATATAAAGATAAGAGGGAATGTACATATGACCTGCACATCATTCTAGAATCTATAGGCACTAATGTGACAGTGTGTGTATCAACTATACATGTGTAAAAAATGTGTAAAATCTTTTCAACTATAATTCAAGTACAATTTATGCCTTGCAAACTAATCCAATGTCTTAAACCATGAACTGCATGAAAATTGAAATGCATAATTTATGTTTCTACTAAAAAGCTTTCAAAGAATTCACTAACAAGAAATACTGTTAATGCAACATGATCCATCGAATTTTTTAGTTTAACATACTATAGATCTAATTCCTTAATATGATGCACTTAACTATTGTCTCAGTGGGTTTACTCTGTCGATTTACAGAACTATCAAGGCTATTTCACTAAAGCTTTCTGTCTAGTTATACTTGAAAGCTTTAACACATTTTTTACGTACAGCACAGTTAATACACACACATTCCTGCTTATAGATTCTAGAATGATTTCTAGGCTTAGACTGTCGTTTTTACACCCCTTTTATATCTTCGTTATTCCAAGATGATGATGATGATTCTGATATTGATATTATTTCTCTTTGTTTTTAAGTGTAAATAAGGTGATTTGGTGTTCTTATTGTTAGTATTGTATACTACTGATCAGTATTTAGTTTTAATTATGTGAAATATTTAATTTCTGCTGGATTACATCGCGAATGATGGAATGGCACCATCTGTCATTTGGGTTATTATTACCCTGCATGTTTTTCTTTCCTCCCTGCGTAGGTTAACGATCAGATTAGCCGTCAAATATTTGAGTCAAATTATTTGACTCAAATATTTGATGCGAAATTTGATGGTGTGTAGGGCGATTTGATGTCAAAAAAAAATTTGTATCAAATATTTGACGGATCAACTCCGGTTGATATTTTTTGACGAGTCGTCAAATTTTTGTTTCGTTTGTAGGCTCCCGTCAAATTTTTTGATCAAATATCATTTCGAAAGTAACCTCCTCGTTGTTCAAAACAAACTGAAAACCCAACCTATGTATCAATAGATCATTTGTTTTCTTATTTTTCAACTTAGTTTATCTCTAGGATTACAACAACAATGTCTAGAAAGGAGTCAGAAAAGAAGTTTATGCTAGAGGTATTTCAGGTTTATCGAACTTTGCCTTCTTTTTGGAAGGTTAAGTCGGAGGAGTATCACAACAGGCAAAGGAAGATAGAAGACTATCAAGTCCTTCTTAAAAAGTACAAGGAATACTTTCCTGAAGGGACCCTGGAGGAGCTCAAGAAAAAACTAAATACACTGCGGACGGGCTTCAGAACGGAGCTTCGGAAAATTAACCACAGTGCCAAGTCTGGCGCTGGACTGGACGACTTATATGAATCACAGGCATGGTTCATGTCGGCAATGATGTTCCTTGTGGATCAGGAGACACCAGCACAATCCAGGACCTCCTTACCAATGCCACAACTGGTGCAAAGTGATGCTGGAGGGAAACAAGTCGTGCTCCAGGTAATTAGAAATCTAGATCCTAACAGCCGAATGTGACGTGTCAGTGTTCAATGTTTCTGTTTCTCCCTCTGGTGTTATGGCTTTGTAAAGCGCCCAGAGCCTGGTTTGAAAATTTGCTGGGGGTGGCGCTATGTAATTGTTCATTTTTTAAATTATTCTTTTTTTTAGTTTTAAGAAAACCTGTTCATTTGTTGATTTTGTCGTTAACAAATCAACACGCTATTAGTTGGAATGTCAGGTTCAAATCTGATTTATATCAAAACCAAGTCTTAAAAATCAGTACTGCAGTACCTTGTCCTTCAACATTGTGGGGTTATTGCTGCAGCTGGTTGGCCCAGTGTCAGTGTAATTTTAATGTTAATGAGTGAAATATCCCTGGTGTGAGTAGAGTACACATGAAATCGGATAATTCGAATAATTATCAATTCAAATTCTTTTGAAGCAATATGGCCCTAAAAGAAGCCAATGATTTAATAATGAAAAAGATACCAAAAAAAAAATCAGGCATTTTAAAGTTATTGTTAAAAGCATGAAAATGAAATGTTTATGCAATTCTTTCCTCTTGCCAATTTACGCGCCCTTGCGTGCAAAAGTATTCTCGGAAAGAATCTCTTACGGTACGTGCCCCTGCTCCAATGTTTCTACTTCTGCATGCCCCCAACCGCTCCAGCTGATTTTGATGATCACGCCATTCCGCCAGATGGACCTCGTGATTCGCATCTCCCCAGTCCACACTTCCGGGTCTCAAGTAGTTCTTTGACTTTTTCCGAAGAAAATTATGCAGATAGCAGCAGGCTAGTGTTATTGTCGTGGCTTTTTCCGGTGAAAGCTGTATAGGACTCCGAAATACACCAAATCTGGCAGACAGAATCCCAAAAGCATTTTCAGACACACGCCTCGCCCTACTCAGGCGATAATTGAACACTCTTTGGTCATGGTCTAACTTATCCCCTCTGTACGGCTTCAATAGGTTTTCTGACATAGCAAATGCGTCATCTGCGACTGAACTATGGGTTTTGGTTCAGGGAGGTTCAACTCAGCTAGTTCCATCCGTCGACCAAATTCTGTTACCGCAATTACTCCTCCATCCGAAACCCGTCCGTTTACGCCAACATCTGTCATTATGAACTCGTAGTTCGCATTAACAACAGCCATCAAAACGATGCTGAAAAACTTCTTGTAGTTAAAGAAGTACGATCCTGTTCCCACTGGTTTCCTGATGGCGATATGTTTGCCATCTATTGCACCTAGGCAGTGGGGGAAGTTCCAGGTCGACATGAATTCCTCGCTTGTCCGATTCCATTCGTATGGTGTGTTTGGCATCTGGGAAAAAATAATTGTTCATAAAAACGTGAAATGCATGCATGTATGTAGTTAAGATATTAAGCAAAACATATTTCATTCTGTTTCAGATTGAGGACCAAGAACCGGAAGAAGTAATGCTGATGACGTTGTAATCGAAGGGACTGACAGTTCTTTTGTTTCAGTTACTTCGCTGCCAACACCCACGCCGACAAAGTCGCTGCCTCCGACCAGAAAAAGAAAATTGAACAAAATGCCTGAGAGTGAGAGGAATGAGTTGCTGATCATGGCAAAAGCAAAACTGTCTTAACAAGATGATCGCCACTCAGCTCGGGCCAAGGCCTGGGCTTATGAGCTGAGTCAGCTGGATGCTCAACAAGAGTTATTTGCGACAAAGGCCATTAATGACGTTCTATTCGAAGCTTGGTGTGGGCAACTCCACAGAGATTCTGTTAAAATTAATGAAGCCACGATCCAATCGACCCCATCCACAAGTCGCTGCTCAACACCATACTTCACTGTTCAGCCTGAGGGTATCCCAGTTTATCAAGCAAAAGACGTACAAGAAGTGCATGACTCTGGAGCAAATGGAGCGAATGCACTTACCCTTTCCCAATTTTTCAATACCTTCAATCCTAATCAATAAATTTGTACATGTTCTAAACCCGTTTTCACACTTTTTTTTGTCTGGGGCTAACCTAACTCTAACCCTAACCTAATAAAAAGCATATGAAAAGATAATAAATAGAAAAATCTATGAAACGATTGTGAACATAATAATTGAGGACTTTGTAATTGTATTCTTTATGCATTTCGTAACCAATTTCTGAAATTTTTTGTGCTGATGCAGAACACAAAGTATTACATCTTTGTTGAGGACTTCTTTTTTACACTTAATGCTCTTCGGAGCGTGTGGATGTCTTTCTGATGAACGACGCCTGCGCAAAAAGCTAAAACATAAATTTCTGCCTTCCACTATCTTCCCTCCTCTGGTGGGCCACCTCTCTACTGAGCCACCGGGGCGGTTCCCTCCTCTGTCTCTCATCCACAGCGTAGCAATAATCCCCGTTCATTGAACGGGTAAGCCGTCTTGTAAAATATAAAACTGGTCAAGATAGCTTCAAGATCAAAGAGACGTGGGTTCAAGCCTGACCCGCGTCAAACTCAGGACGTAAAAATTGGTATTACAGTAGTTTAAGATGGGTACCCATTTACACTTGCGTGAATTGAAGCAATAATTGGAGAAAATTGTCTTGTTCAATGGCGAAAAAGTAACAAACTATTGCTTTAGCTCACCTTGATAGTCTCCTGGTCCTTCAGACACTCGATGATTGCCTCGCATGTTTCAATAACCAGCATTCCAATCGCTTGCGGGGATGTTGCTGTCAGGAATTTTAAATCTTGAAATGAATTTCCGGACGCCAGATACCTCAAGGTGATAGACAAGCGTTCGGACGGTGGTATGGATGCACGCATCACAGTATCTTCTTTGCGTATCAATGGCTCAACAAGTCCGAGTAGCTCATCAAATGACGGGCCGTCCATACGAAGAAAGTTGCGGAAGTCCTCTGGTTCTTTAATACGCAATTCTTTGAGAAGGCTAGCGTGTCCGTAATTAATGCCCCGTTGTAAAAACCACTCCTTTGACCACTTTCGCCGTTTACGAGGTCTTTCACGTTCTTCAGAGTCCAAAGCGATCACAATAATTGCTGCGGCCATAGATCCGTCCATGGTTAAAAATTTGACGAAACTGATTTTTGATGGGTTTTTTGACGGAATGCACGAATACGTTTGTGGGAAATTTACCGTCAAATTTCGCATCAAATATTTGGGTCAAATAATTTGACTCAAATATTTGACGGCTAATTTGATCGTGTGTAGGGGCCTTTAAGGTTTCGTTATCATTACCTGCGATGTGTTCACTATCAAACACACTAACCCGTGCGCGAATCATGCTGTTGTACGGGATGCGCAGGGTGTCAACTCACAAAGGCAGAGCAGTAAGACTTATTTAAAAACAAACAAACAAAAATAAAATAAAGTAAACAAATAGGAACAGGCCGGGGACCTCAGCTAGTTGTAACAAAAAATACAATGCATGTTTTACTCATGGACAACCAATAATCAAATAATAATAATAATAGTAATAATATATCAACAGACACGCGTGAAACTAATGTTGAAGTCAAATCATATCAGTTTGAATGGATACTCAACCCTTTTATGTATCAATGCATTTTAATGCATGAATTATTTCCTCTAAAATGTACATCTATATCATGATTTAGAGGAGTCAAGAATGTATGTTGATCATGTATGCATACCCATTTAAACTGAAACTGAAGTAAACTTATTATTAATAATAATATTATTTCCTTTAAATTGTATTATGATTTACGGGTGTCACGAATGTGTTCATGGATGTATTTACATACGATCTCTTATGACAGTGATAAAGAACAGGCTGTGGTTTTGACTTGTTTTAGAAAAAAATGTAGGGGGTATAATCTGGATTGGGGGGTAAAGTCTGGCCTAGCCCAACGTATACCCTTGGTATAAACTGGCCTAGTTTAACCCCCGGGTATAGTCTAGGCAGAGGCTATATTTTGGCCTGTTACATCTGGTCAATCCTGGTCAACACCTGTGAGGAGTCTGTCTCTGGAGTAGCCCTGGCACAAGAGCCCTGGCTGTCCGAGCATAGTTTGTCTTCTTGTTGGACTTGGTAGCGGGTGGATACCCCCACAGATGAAGAAGCCACCAATAATGGAAATCAATAATTATAATACAAATGACCCACCCCAATTCCCGACTTGAAAAGAAAGAAGCAGGACGAACCAGGTGGATCCCCTGGCCCTCGAAATAGACCAGTCCCACTGCTGGACTTAAATATCTGTGAAACAGGGCAACAAATATCTGTGAAACAGGCCAGGCCGGGTCACCTTTCTTGGTGATCAGTAGCAAAGACTCTGAAACAAAACTATCAAAGCAAAACGATGCAAAGCATCGCTGGAGAACCGAAATCAGTCAATAGAATGAAAACTGGTGAACTGGTGTTGGAATGCAATTTATAAGAAACAACACTCAATCAACCTGCTGAAACTGATGTCATTCAACAGTGTGCCAGTCGTTGTTCAGCCCTACAGAACCCTGAACAGCTCACGTGGCGTAATTCGCACCCATGAGTTGGATGGTGAAAGTGAGGCAAACATTCTAGACAACATGGGAGTCTTGAAAGCCCGGCGTATCAAAATTAGTCGAGGAGATCAGCTGATTGAAACCAACTCCCATCTTCACGACGTTTGATACAATGAAGCCTCCCACTGTCAAGGTGGCTTTCCTGCAGGTACCAGTGTCGCCATACATTCCAAATCCAATGCGATGCTTCAACTGTCAACGTTACGGACATGGCAAGTCAAACGGCAAAAGACCAGTATATCCGGAGAAGACATTATGCCTGCGGCTCCATGAAAGACATAGTCTCTGACGTGGACCCGCAGCACATCTTGTCATTTCTGAAAGAGATCAAACTGTACACGTTGATTTAACAGACTTTTATCATATTTACAACATTCATAGATATATTTTCCAACATAGGCCTTTTCCCGTTAGATCCCTAACTTCACTTTTATCTGAACTATACTGAGTGCTGAAAGCTAGCCCAAAGAGAGAGAACGAAAAAACCGTGAGAGGCACAAAATGGCCGTTATCGTGCCGACGCGCCATTAAATCAAACTCAATCAAAGCTGAGTGTCTTTTTAATACATAAAACACCGCAAAACATCGCTGGAGAACCGAAATCGGTTAACTGGGTGAAAACTGGCGAACTGCTGGTGGAGAGCAACAAGAAACAGCACTTACTCAACATGCTAAAATTGATGTCATTCAACGGTGTGCAAGTCTCTGTTCAGCCCCACAGAACCCTGAACAGCTCTCATGGCATAATTCGCACCCATGAGTTAGATGGAGAAAGTGAGGCCGACATTGTAGACAATTTAGGAGGAGTCTTGAAAGCCCAGCGAATCAAAATTCGCTGCAGGGATCAGCTGATTGAAACCAGCTCTATCATCTTGACGTTTAATACAATAAAGCCTCCCACTAACGTCAAAGTGACTTTCCTGCAGGTACCAGTGTCGCCTACTCCCAAATCCAATGCGATGCTTCAACTGTCAGCGTTAGGACATGGCAAGTCAAACTGCAAAAGACCAGCAGTTTGTGCTCACTACGGCAGCAAAGACCATTCAGATGACAAGACTTGCACAGCCAAGCCGAAATGTCCAAACTGTCAAGGCAACCGCACGACCTTTGACAAAAGCTGCCAAAAATGGCTTGAAGAGAAAGCCATTGAAAGGTTCAGAGCCCAGAACGGAGGTACCTTTACGCAGGCGAGGAATGCAGCCATTGCCACACAACCAAAAACGACAATGCCAATGACTTTCGCTACTGCTTTGAGATCTTCACCTGAGAAAATCGCTGCAACACAAAAGTCCACCAAAGAACAGCCGTGCAGCAGCAGAAGCGCCACGACAGCAAGTTGCACTGTCAAAGCTGCAGTAACAAAAAAAAGAAATCGAGCCAGCTAAAGAATAAGTCCAACAGAAACAACGCCAGGAATTTTTCCTCAACAGGACAGCGGGAGCTCCAAACAAGTTTTGACCCCTGGCAAATCTGGAGGACAGGGACACATCCATGGATGCATCTTTGCCTTCCCCCCTCCTCCCTTCACACCTACACCTCTTCCCCTCCGCTAAAAACCCCCCAATTCCACCCCCCCCCCCTCCGAAAAGCGGAGCCAACAGAACTCCCCATGTAAAAAACTTAACGGCCTAAGGGCCGAGGTGACAGGCACCATAACTCCAAGAAAAACCAAATGACTAGCCCAAACTTAATACTAATTCAATGGAACTGCAGAGGCCTTGGGGCAAATGTACCAGAACTGCAGCAGCTGATGGCTATACGTCAACCAGCTGCAGTCTGCCCATAAGAAACGAAATTACCACCCCAATACCCCGCTTACCATCATTGGCATCATGAACTGCCATGTCCGTAGGATGATCAGGGAAGCAAGAAAAACTAGTAGAGAAACTTCATATCTCAGATCAATAGCCACATCCCACTTGAGAAAATTTGGAAAATGATCATGAAAGTTAGAGGTTGTGCTACCACCTCAGGTTCATCGTTTGCGGCTAACTCTTCCAGCGTCCATTACTCGGCCCCCTTCCAAAATCACAAAGCCAAAGCTGAAAAAACACCCCTTGATTTCTTAACCCTAGATTCCCTCCCCTACAATGAAACTTTTACAACTGAAGAACTGACAAGTGACATTTAGCCTGAGCGAGGCCAGACACACAACACCTGGCCCCGACCAGATATGTAATGAAATTCTAAAACAACTAGTACCTACCCTGCATTCCATTTTCAATCTCCTGTTTCTAAACCTATTCAATCAAACCAGGACCTCCGGAGCTTTTCCACCATCCTGGAGGAAGGCTAACAATGTCCCCATCCCAAAACCCAGCAAAGAGCACTCGGATCCAAAAAATTATCGCCTTATAGTTATAGCTCTCACCAGCTGCCTCTGCAAGCTGATGGAGCGAATGGTAACCAAACGTCTCAACTGAAAAGCAGCCACTGAGCCAGTCCCTCTCTCCTTTTCAGTGCAGATTCCACGCAAAGCGAGCCACGTCGTTCGTCTGGAAACCTTCACCCGAGAAGCCTTTGTTTCCAAGCAGCACGAATTTGCGATTTTCTTTGACCTAGAAAAGGCCTTCGACACGACCTGGAGGCACGGTATACTGAGATATATGTTCATGGACTTTGATTAAAGGGCAGCCTACCGGTCTTTGTCCGGAATTTCCTTAGTGACTGTTCCTTCTAGGTGAAGGTGAACTCCACCAGCTCTGATCCATTTGATCAAGAGCAGGGAGCAGGGCCCTATTCAATATCAAAATAAATTAAATTACTGAAACGCTTTTACAACGTTGGCTGCTCTTTGTACGTAGACAACTTTCTCATCTCTTACAGGGACCCCCAGGTAGATGGAATAGAGCGGAAACTGCAACTACAACTCAACACTGGCCAGAGGTGGGCAGACTCAAACGGTTTTTAATTCCCACCCCCCCCCCCCCTCCGAAAACCATTTTCAGGGAAATCAACGAATTCCTGTGAGAGGCGAGGCCAAATTTCTAGGACTTACATTCGACAAAAAATTAACTTTTATTCCTCATATGAAACACCGTAAACTCTCCTGTCAAAAGCTCTGAACATCGCAAAGACCATCTCAGGAACTGAGTGGGGTGTGGATCGAGTCTCCATGCTGCATCTCTATCTCTCCCTGATCAGATCCAAACTAGATTACGGTTGCATAGTCTATGGATCAGCTAAACCATCATGCCTGAAATTGCTAGACCACTTGCACCACCAAGGGCTACATCTTGCTCTGGGTGTTTTCCATACCTCCCCAGACGTAACTCTGTATTTGGAGGCAAACGAAGTGTCCCTGTCCAACAGAAAAGACAAACTCTCCCTTCAGTGCGGATTAAAATTGTCATCTTACCCAGACAATCTCGCTTACAATTGAGTTTTTGATCAGATACATTCAAATGTTTGAATCTTTTCAAAGTGTCACCCCTCCCTTCTGCTTTCGGATTTGGTCTTTGCTGGCAAAGGCCGAAATCTGACCACTTGAGGTGGAGAATGACCCGTTTCCAGCCATCCCACCATGACTAACACATAAACCAAACATAATTTTAGAATCCGAGTCCCAACCAGGACACTTCATTATTTTTTCTGATTTGCTATCCTGCCTCCAGGCTTTAAAAAAACCAATACGAAGACCCATGAGATCAATAACCTCTATTAGTATTACACAGTCTTGCTACACTGTCCGACAGGCATTTAAATATAAAATTGTGCTCTGTTCGGTCCCTGGACACACTGGCATTAAGGGTAATGAAACAGCAGACATCCTGGCCAAAGAAACACTGAAACGACTACCACAACACCTAAAAATACCACAGACTGACGTTAAACCCGCTATTGATAACTTCATTAAATCGAGATGACAGGAAAGATGGGATCAGCAAATGTTGAATAAATTACATTCTGTCCAAGATCAACTTGGACAGCGGACCCATGCCTCTCAACAAAATCTGAGAGACGAAATTCTCTTAGTAGACTCCGTCTGGGTCATACCCACCTCACACTTTTTGCGGGGGGGGGGGGGGATCCTCTCGAATGTGTGGCAATCATGCAACTGCCAACTAACAATAAAAAGTAACACACATTTTAACTGAATGTGTAGACTTCGTGCATATCCGAGGAAGACACTATGCCTGCGGCTCCATGAAAGAATTATTCTCTGACGTGGACCTGCAGCGCGTCCTGTCATTTCTGAAAGTGGTCGAACTCTACAAGTTGATTTAACAGACTTTTATCAGTATAATATATAATATTTATAAAATTCATAGACATATTTTCCAGCACGGGCCTTTTCCCGTTAGATTTGTAATACGGGCCTTTTCCCGTTAGATCCCTAACTTCACTTCTGATCTTATCACTTTGCAACTGAATGCTGAAAGCTAGCTAGCCCAAAGAGAGAGAACAAAAAAAACTGTGAGAGGCGCCAAGTTGCCGTTATCGTGCCGACGCGCCATTAAACTCAACTCAACTCATGATCAAGGAAAGCAAGAGGAACTCACGGAGAAACTTTATCTTTGAGGAATTAAGCTAACTTATATTAGATTACTACAGTCCATGTATAAACGTGTGAACTGAGTGGGTCCGATTTAGACTCCTCTTCGTGTCGCAACCCTTAACTGAATGGGCGTAAAAATGGCAGGAAAACGAATGCTGCACGTTTTTGATTCAGCTTGCTCTCCGCTCGTGAACATTGGGCTGGAGGTAAGAACTGACGGGACACACCAGTCTTTTAATCTCAGAACAATGGAGGCTTTGCAACTATTGTTTTTGTTTTGGGTGAAAGGAAGACGCCATACAAGACGTTACTGGACTCACAGTATATTTCAACGAAGAGAGGAATTCGGTCAACATCATCATCTTTTGTGATGTACACTCGATTTGAATAATTATCATCACTTTTGTCATACAGAGGTTGTCTTTTTTTAACCGCAGCAATAAGAGCTTCGTTTTGTGAAACGGAATCCATTGTAACTGAAGGCGTAGCTAGCTAGGTTGTGTGTAGTAATGAAATTGCTGGAAGGAAACTGGAAGAAATTTTAATTGCGAGATAAAACCTTCGTGATCGGTTCAGCAACTGGGAGTGGCAGGGAAGGGACACGAAAGGGAAACTGACGCACTCAGTCTGCGATGATGAAAAATTGAGACGCTTCCGGTGATTCGGCAACTGGGACTAAAGGTCAAGCTGAGGACAAGCGGGAACGGAGAGGAAATCGGATCCACTCAGTTTACACTATAACATTGTCCCCATTCCAAAACCCAGCAAAGATCACTCGGATCCCAAAAATGACCACCCCATAGCTCTCACCAGCTGTCTTTGCACGCTGATGGAACGAATTGGCAACCGAACGTCTCAATTATTGGAAAGCAGCTAGTCCCTCTCCCCTTTTCAGTGCGAGGTGATCCAGGACGGACAATCTCGTCCGTCTGGAAGCCTTCATCCCAGAACTGCCTTCACTTCTAAGCAGCACGTAGAAGCGGTTTTCTTTGACCTGGAAAACGCCTCCGACACGACCTGGAGGCACGATATGCTGAGAGATCTTCATGGACTTGAACTAGGGGGCAACCTACGGTCTTTGTCCGGAATTTCCTTAGAAAAAATAAGTGAAAGTGACTGTTCCTTCAAGGTGAAAGTGAACTCCACCTTCTCTGATCCATTTGATTAAGAGCAGGGAGTGGCCCAGGGCTTTATTCTATCTCCCACCCTATTTAATATCAAAATAAATTCAATTACTGAAACACTTAAATTTTATAAAACGTTGGCTGCTCCTTGCATGTAGAAGACTTTCTAGTCTGCCACAGCCCCCCCCCCCCCCCCGAATACATGTAGTTGGAATAGAGCGGAAACTGCAAAAGTTCTACAACTCGACACCTACAAACGGCTTTAAATTTTCCCCCCAGAAAACCATCGCTGTCCACTTTAATTATAAAAGGAAATTTCACAGAGACACATACCTCTTCCTTCACGGAAATCAATGAATTCCTGTGAAAGACGAGGCAAAATTTCTAGGACATATTCGACAAAAAATTCACTTTTCCCTGGTATGAAATACCTCTTGTCAAACAGCTCTTAACATCTTAAAGAGCATTTCAGGAACTGATTGAAGTATGGATCGACCCATGAGATCAATAACCTATTACATGTACTACAACGTCGTCATACACTGTCCAACAGGAAATATAAAATTGTGCCGTGTTGGGCCCCTGGACACATTGGCATTAAAAGTAATGAAACTGCAGACACGCTGTCGAAAGAAACATTGAAACGTCCACCATAACACCTAAAAATACCACGGACTGACTTTAAACCCGCTGTTAGTAACTTCATTAATCGAGATGGCGGGAAAGATGGGACCAACAAACATCAAATAAAGTACGCTTTTTTGTTTATTTAACTTGTGCTAACACTCAGTAACAGTAGCCATGTTTCGATCAACTTAATACAGGAGAGTTAAAGGCAGACGAGTAGGTCCTACGTTTGTTTCCGGTGATTTTCCGTGCTGTATCAACTTTCATTCAAATCAAACTATGGGAACAGACTGGGCACGTGTATGTGACACAGGGAGTGTAGGTATGTGGTCACAAAGTCCGGTTTAGGCAGAGTAGATACGCTGTGCCGCGATCAGTTACGATAAAAGACCGCGCTACATTATGTACACGATGAATAAGTATCGCACATCACAGGTAGTGACCAGAGAGTGCACGTGTCTGACGAAGCTACACGGTTGTAGCCTTCAAGGCCTGCCCCACAGTTTGCCTCAGTCATCACTTTGAGCTGGCTACTTGTAGTGTGTTGTCACAGCACGTGGTCAGTATGGAGAGAAAGCATACTACACTAGGATTAGGCTGAGACCGCGATAAAACAAGCGGAAGAGCAATATTGAGCGATAGCGAGATTAAATATTATATTGTCTTCTTCCAAGGAGCTTACACTATAATACTGGAGTGCCGACTGATACCGTCCCCTTAACAAAACAACTTGCGTCTCGCGTGTCAACACTGGGCGGCTGTGTGCCATGGTCATGAGGGCAAGATCAGGCGTTGCTACATTCGGCGCCCTCACTGAGTATAGTCAGATCATAGTAAATCTTTTCTTGTAAACAAACGGGTTCATGACTTTATATACAGTCGAGACCGGATGTAAGAAAGTCGTCGGGACCCACTTTTTGTCTTTCATACATCCGGTCTTTACTAAATCCGGTTAACCGGATGTATGAAAATATTGAGGATCGACTTTCATACATCCGGCCACGCGTCTTTTACTTGATAAAAGTAGTTTTTTTTCATATCATTTTTGTATTTGTTTTTTTTTATGTTTAAATGTTTTGATACATATCCTAGTTAGAAGAAAAGGTTTGTGAATAACAAGTGGAAAAGTACATGTACTTACATACACACAATCGGGACAACCGGTAGAAAGAGCAACTGTTTGTGTAAGGAACTGTTCTGCTTTGCATGTGCCGTGCACTCTCCGCCCCCCCCTCTCTCTCTGTGTATGTGTGTGTGTGTGTGTGTATGTTTGTGTTTGTGTGTGGCACAACTGTATTGCGTGTGTTCCCCCCACAACCCTTTTGCGCTTTTGTCGATGTTTTTGGTCGTGGAAGCTTTGTAAGGACCGTTGGCGTAGCAAATAAAATTTTCTGAGTTCTCTCTCTCTCTCTCTCTCTCTCTCTCTCCAAAACGCACACATTTATAACACACACACACCGCGCGCGCACTGAATACAAAAAAAGTGAGTTAAACTTAAAACCAGTTTAATGGATAAAAACAACAACTGAGTCACACCCACGAACAATGCCTCTGGTTCTAATTGTACAAAAAATGCCTTCCTGGGCTATTATGGCTCTTCAGTCATGACAAATTTATAACAGGTTAAAATGACTGACCAGACAAACAAAACAGATTATTAATGGAGTTAAACATAAAATCAGTTTAATGGATAAAATCAACAACAACAACAAGAAGAACATAAAAACAACAACATAAAATACAACAACATAAAAAAAAACATAAAAAGATAACAACTGATTCACATCCATGACCAATGTCTCTGGTTATAAATTATGTAACAAAAATGCCTTCTGGGCTGTTATGGGTCTTCGTGACGAATTTATAACAGGTTAAAAAAATGATTGAATGGACAAACAAATTAAACAGAACAACTCATTGACAGCTATAGAATCTGGATAAAAATCAGTTGGTGGGAAAGTTTTCAGGGCATCCTCATTTAGACTACCTTTGTGGACACCGCCCGCTCAAAATGGCCACAGACATTTCGGAGGTAAATGTTCTCCTCAGACCTGTCTACCCCATTTATCGGGAAAAGGGGTGGGTGTTGCAGCCATATCCGCGAGCATTCGGAAGTGGCTGTGTACACCACAATGGTGGTTTGAAGGAGGGTGGCAGCCGCGAATATCTCTACATCCGACCCCCATGAACGGGGTCGGAGGGTGTTGTGAGCGAGATAATCACCTACATCTCCATCCACGTATGCAGAGAAAGCCTGGTGATTCCTGCACATGATGTCGATTATTTTTTCTCGGACAACCATGTGCTGGGCCTGGCTACCACATAAATCAAAGCTTATGGCACGATACAGGCAGTTCCCATCCCCTACAATGTGGTTTAACTCCGAAGGGACCCCAAGATCTTGGGTTGGACACCGTTCGGGCAAAAACAACGGGCCCGAAAGGCCCAATCTTGCACACTGGCGAACCCTCCATTCCACATTAGTGGGATGAAAGGCTAGAGGCTGCCCCTCGTGTGCACCACAAAATTGTACTTCTCCTTCTTCCCCGTCTTCCCATTTTCTTTTCTCTCCGCTACAACTGCCCGTGTCTCCGCCCTCACTTACCCCCTTCCTCTCCTCTCTTCCCAAGTCCCTCTCTCTCCCTTCCCTTTCCCATGTCCTTCCAAACTCCTCTCTCTCCTTTCTCCTCCCCCCTATGTCTCCCGTCTCATCCCAAGTCCGTCTTTCTCCACTCTCCTTTCCCCTCTCTCTCGTCCCCTCTCCTCCCACGCAACTCCCTTCTCCCTCTCCTCCTATGCCACTGTCTCTTTCAAAAAAGTCTGACACGGTGTTTGCTTTCCAAAGTCATCCCAAGTCCCTCTTTCTCCTGTCTGTTTCCCACTCTGACTCGTCTCCTCTCTTTCCATGCCCCTTCCTCCTTCCCTTCCACTCACGCCACTTCCTCTTCCCCTGCCACCCACGCCACTTCCCCCTCCCCTTCCACTCACGCCACTTCCTCCTCTCTCTCCTCCCAGGCCACTTCCTCCTCCCCTTCCTCCCACACCACTTCCTCCTCCCTCTCCTCCCAGGCCACTTCCTCCTCCCCTTCCTCCCACACCACTTCCTCCTCCCTCTCCTCCCAGGCCACTTCCTCCTCCCTCTCCTCCCACGCCACTTCCTCCTCCCTCTCCTCCCACGCCACTTCCTCCTCTCTTTCCACTCACGCCACTTCCTCCTTCCCTTCCACCCATGCCACTTCCTCCTCCCCTTCCACTCACGCCACTTCCTCCTCCCCTTTCACTCACGCCACTTCCTCCACCCTCTCTTCCCACGCCACTTCCTCCTCCCCTTCCACTCACGCCACTTCCTCCTCCCCTTCCACTCACGCCACTTACCCCTCCCCTTCCACTCACGCCACTTCCTCATCCCTCTCCTCCCAGGCCACTTCCTCCTCCCCTTCCTCCCACACCACTTCCTCCTCTCTCTCCTCCCAGGCCACTTCCTCCTCCCTCTCTTCCCACGCCACTTCCTCCTCCCCTTCCTCCCACACCACTTCCTCCTCTCTCTCCTCCCAGGCCACTTCCTCCTCCCCTTCCTCCCTCTTCTCCCACACCACTTCCTCCTCCCTCTCCTCCCAGGCCACTTCCTCCTCCCCTTCCTCCCACGCCACTTCCTCCTCCCCTTCCTCCCACACCACTTCCTCCTCCCTCTCCTCCCAGGCCACTTCCTCCTCCCCTTCCTCCCACACCACTTCCTCCTCTCTCTCCTCCCAGGCCACTTCCTCCTCCCTCTCTTCCCACGCCACTTCCTCCTCCCCTTCCACTCACGCCACTTCCTCCTCCCTCTCTTCCCACGCCACTTCCTCCTACCCTTCCACTCACGCCATTTCCTCCTCCCCTTCCACTCACGCCATTTCCTCCTCCCCTTCCACTCACGCCACTTCCTCCTCCCCTTCCACCCACGCAACTTCCTTCTCCCGCTCCTCCAATGCCACTGTCTCTTTCAAAAAAGTCTGAAACACGTGTCTGTTTTTTGGAATCCTCAATGTGGCGTAAGAGAATCTCCTTGAACCCATTGAAGCACTTGATCAGTTCCGTCTTTCCTGTCAGCATACAAAAGTTGCTAATGACCGTTGCGGACGCCATAGCCTCTCTTGATGACACCTGGGGCATTTCTTCGTCTTCTTCCTCTGAAGATGCATCGGAATCTGGGATTCTGGAAGTGCACGGTTCTGCTGCTACATCCGGTGCGGCTGTTGGATCCTCGGTGAGCACTTCCTCATCAACAGTGAAGTAATCAGATGGGGGGACGTTCCACTCCTGAAACAGGCGAGAAAGGAGCGACTCCACTTCCTGCTGGTCTTTCTCAAGGCAGGGTTCTGAATCTGATGTTGTCTGGTCATCTGAGGAATGACGGAAGCCAGCGTTGCGAAAGCAGTGGGCAATGGTGTCTGTAGTGACCTTTTCCCACGACTGCGTCGTCATGTGTATGGCATCAAGAAGAGTTGGCTGGTAGGTACCTCCTCCGCCCTCAATGCAGGCGAGAAGGTTCAAACACATGGACCTCCTGTACTTCACTTTGAAATTCTGAATGATGCCCGCATCAAGGGGCTGGAGTTTCGATGTCGCATTTGGCGGAAGGAACAGTACCTCGACTGCACGGAGATCAGGCAATTTGTGACTGGAACAGTTGTCCATCACGAGTAGGACCTTCCTATTTTGCCTTTCCATGTCTCTGTCAAACTGAATGAGCCAGGGTTTGAAGATTTATTTTGTCATCCAAGCAGATGCGTTGCTGTCATATTGCACAGGCAAACCTTTCTTGACGTGTTTGAAGCATCTCGGATTCGCGTATTTGCCAATAAAGACTGGCTGACGCTTGTCTGTTCCGGTCATGTTGCAACAAAACATGATTGTCACTCTCTCGCGCGATTTCTTCCCTCCAGTGCAAGTCTCCCCTCTGAAGGCAAATGTTCTGTCAGGAAGAAGTTTCCAAAACAGACCTGTCTCGTCCACGTTGTAGACGTCGTCGGCCTTGTATCTGTCTAGCGTTGGGCGCAAAATGTCTTCGACCCAAGCGTCTGTTGACTTCTCGTCGACGGAAGCCCTCTCGTCATGCATCTTTTTGAAGACAAGGCCATGTCGAGTCTTCCAACGCTGCAGCCAGGAGTTTGTGCATGTCCAATTGCTTTCTCCCATCGATGCAGCCAACTCCTCGGCTTTGGAGCGGATGATCAAGCCGTCAAGGGGAACGTTGCTTAACCTGAATGTGGAAATTAGAAAAAAGTTGAATTACATTTTTGAAAAAGAAATCAGTAGTGGAATTATGCACTCATTGTTTCATTTCTTGACAGCCAACTGACACGTGCGTACGTGCACACACATACACACACTGTGACACACTGATACCCACTTTTAGAGCGCGGACAGTATCAACATACAGTTTCAAATCAATCAACAAATAAAAATTCATAAGGAAAAAAATAAGAATAGCCCACCTGCATGACGTAAACCAGTCCAGCAGCGCTTTGTCCACAGACGGCAGCTGAGAGCTCCGTGCCCGCTTGCTCGTCGTCACAATATCGCCGCTTCTTGCCTGAGCAAGATATTTGTTCTTGTCTTTCATGATGTTCGACAGCGTTGGCGGGGGCACACCTAAATCAATGGCCATCTGTGTTCGGGATTTGTGTGGACTGTCCTCTACTGCCTTTATGATTTTAAGGCGCTCAGACAATGTCAACACTCTACGTTTGCCTGTAACTTTCGCTTTGCGGTGCGGGTCCGCCATTTTGCAAGTTCGAGTCGCTATGGAAGGGAAATTACTCTTACCACACTTTGATGACTTGGGTCTGCTTTCGTTTTCTTACAACCGGTCTTGCAACAACGCATTTGTGCTGCTCGGGACCAGAGATATGCTTTCATACAACCGGACTTTTATACATCCGATTTTCATACAACCGGAAAATTCTAAGTAATAACAAAGAGTAGCTTCTGCCGGGACCCTGCCTGCCCCTTTCATACATCCAGACTTTCATACATCCGGTGTTTTATACATCCGGTCTATACTGTATATGTATTTTAAAATTATTGTTAATGGATAATTTTGAAATAAACCAAGATACAATAATTACATAACTAAATTTGCAGTTCGATGACAGAGAGGGAAAGAGAGAGAGGTTTGTTTCTTTTAAACTTTACTTACAGGTCTACTGATGAAGAAAGATTAATGTGAGTTTGTGGCGCTGTGTATCCACATCTTCGTGAATAGATCTATCACAGATCAGTCTCTCGTGGTGGTGATACATCATAGTGCAGAAAAGTTGCACGTTTCTTTGATTATTTGGTGGAAGTGGCTGTCTTCTGTCTCAATGTGCTGTGCATTCTTGTCATGCTCCCATATTTCTGACAGGACATGAGAACCAGCACTGCCTAAGACATGCCTGGTGACATTCTGAGTAAGATATGGTGTCACTGCTTGGACTGGACCTTTAGGACCTGTGAGGTTTGGGTGGAGCACTTTGTCACACTCATTGATGATTTTAAACATATCAGAAAAATGCAAGCCGCCGCAGTTTTTGCGGTGTGTGAATAACGCCTGGGGGCTGCGATTTTCAATGTCCCTTGAAGAAGACAAAGCAGCTTTGCATTTTGCACACTTATCCGCTCTGACAGAGTTTTTGTCACAGAACCGCTAATGTAATACAGTGCATGCTGATGATATTCACTAGTTGAAATGAGGACCTGGACGAAAGTGTTCAAAGCCGGATCAGTATGGGCATAATGCTCTGATTCTTGTTCTAGTAACCTGTTCTCCGTTTCATCAATTGTGATGCAGTTTGCGTTCTTTGAGGGAAGCACACCATTTTTTAGAAGGAGAGTTCTCAGAGCCCATTTGAATTGAACTGGTTTTGGGTTATTGTTCCAACCATGATGACGGCGAATTCTACTAAGAAAGGTCTCAAGATGATCTAGTGATAATCTGTATGTTGGAACATAACGGTAGTGATATATTTCAAGCAGTAATTTGGCGACGTCAAGAGTCGACTTCAAGGTGCAGAGAAATCCTATAAAACCAGTCTTCCTTCTTCCCTTTATAAAGTGGTTTGCCGTGTTCATCCCTCAGTGCTGTGATACATGCAAAGGCCTCCTCCACGCTTTGCTCTTTCATTCTCAAATTGTTGTGCCTAATAGGACTTTTGAATCCTTTAGCAAGTGGGTTTGACGAGTTACAGAGGTCAAAAATATAATCAAACATTTTTATAAAAGAAGTAGTGGCCTCACCGCCCTGAAACTGTGCTAACTTCAAGTCTTCTCGTAAAATGTCAATAGCACTAGCCATTGAAGCTGATAAAGTCTGGCAGGCTAACTTCACATTCATTTTGTTTTTTTTTTTCCCTCCCCCCTCCGAGCTGACGTCATTTGTGAACGGTCCCTAAAACCCCGCCTCCCCGTGTTCCTTGAAAATCTCTCCGTTTCGGGGGGGGGGGGGGGGGGAAGAGAAAAAAAGTCAAGTTTTGCCGATCACACGAAATTTATTACTGATGAGGCTTTTTCATAGTGCCGCTTGGCTGATACAGTGTACATGTATACTTTTCTTTGACTTGAGGAGCGTGGGACGGTGCCCACCCGGTTGGGGGGATGGGTAGGAATTAACGTAGTGGGGACCTTCTCGGCCACAATGCACATTCAGTCCTTTTCCCTGAGAACAGTTTCTGGACTAGTCGGCGCCCGCTTGTCTAGGACACTTTGATGTCCACCGGAGATGTTACTTAAAGTGTGGCATAACCCAGTGCAAGTGGGGGAGTGAAGGTGGGGTGGGGACATTCTGCTCACCTGAGTCAGACGTCTATTGTGGTTTTGGAGACGCCAGGGCATTTTTGAAAAAAAAAAAAAATCGTGCTTTTCGGAAGATGGAAAGAAAGATTTTAGAGGGCACTAGTGACGGCCAGACGGGACCATTGTTGCCTCCTCATGAGCATTATGAAAACAGTAATACTAATAGTATCATGGGGGGGGGGGGCTGAGCTGAGGAAAATCAGCCAGACTCCCCATCCGGGGCTTATTTTACATGTAGATTAATAATAATAGCTTCTCTTCGCCCATCTTGTGGAGGGGGAGGGGCACCAAGGGACATAACCTAAATAAGATTTGATATACTACAGGTCGTCTCCCCTGAAATTGGTTAATGTCAACCTTGCTTGAAGTCAACCATTTTTTTCGGTCCCGAGGTGTTGACTTTAAGCGGATTTGACTGGGGGGGGGGGGGTATTTTGTGACTCAATACTTCATATCTGCTTATATGTTCCACAGTTGACGAATGCAAGAAAAAATTGAAAAACCTAAAGGACCGAATGAGGGATATTTCTGCAAAGCTCCCGAAGACAAAGAGTGGTCAACCCGCCTTTGAAATTGGGGAAACAACAGTCAGGTGGCCATACTACAAACCCCTTTTATTCATGCGGGACCAGTTTGTGGGACGACCGATGGTGAGTAATGTGGAAACTGAAGCAGCACTCGAAGCAAGCGCCATATATTCAGATGCAGAAGAAAGTGACGATGGTGTAGCATCAATCACAAGCACTCCTATGCAGCCTTCAGCTTCAACAGAAGCGGTGGATGAAAGACCAACAGCACCAAAGGTTATGAAAGACAAACGCAAATTACCCAAGCGCCAGGTGCTCGAGGAAGAGCTTTTGTCGATTGAAAATAAGCAGCATGAAGAAAGCCCTAGAAGCACAACTGAACAAGCACAGCAAGAGCAGGATGAGTGGGACAGATTCACTTCATCGGTTTGTCGTGATCTACGCAAAATCAAAGATCCTCTGTAAACAGTTGATCCTGAAGGCAAAGGCGAACATAACCAGGGATGTCAACGATGCTGTGATGGAGCAGCTCATGCTCGACAGAGGTGCCCAGCCTTCAATTTCAACATACATGGCACCACCCAGAGCACCTGAATATCAAAGTGCCTACCCAGAAAGTGTGCACAGTATGAACTCCTCACGGGCATCTACTGAAGACACCGAGTTCTATTCATCTCAGTATACATTGTGTACGGATTTATACTGCTGTTTCCGTTTAAGTTAACCAGCTATACTTTGCCAAACGTTTGTTGTCTTAATTGTGTGTGTGTGCGTGTGCGTGCGTATGTGTGTGTGTGTGTGATTTTTTTTTTTAGTCTGTATTTTGTTGAGGTTTATTTGACTATTTTGTTTACATTAAACGAATCAAGACACATTGATAAAAATAATAAATTCGGTGTAGCGGCCCACTAGTTGAACGATCGATATTTTCTCACCCCTGCATGGCGAGTCTCACTCGGCGACCTTCCTCCCCCCCCCCCCCCCTCTCGCCAGCAAGGCCGGTATTTCTCTTTGATGTCTCGCTGTGTGGCTTGTTTGTTTCACTGTAGAAAATCTAGAAGGTCTAGAAGGTACTGCAGTATCCGAGATTACGCTAGGTCGACCTTGAGTGATGTAATTCTGTGACGTGTCTGTGTACGATTGGGTGGCTTGTATGTGTCCCGAACGATCTAGGTCTGTCTCGTGCTTATGGGGCGGTTAAGCCGCTTCCTGAACGTTCCTGGACAGAATATATATAAGGAGGGCCAGGCGAGTAGGAGGTGTGCAAATCGTAGGTGAAAATCCAGTTGTAGTAGAAGTGTAAGTGCCTTCCCTGATAGGTGTAAGTAACTTGTGGATATCAGCTCTTGTTTACAGTTATTAAACGTTAGTATTAAGTGTTCATCGGATCCTGTTATTTATTTCTGCAACAGTTCGAGACAGTTTCGTTTTTAAGGGGGTAGACGATCAGTTCATCTGACTCTCCCCATCATAACGTGCTGAAATTTGCATCAACTGTTACATTCAGAAATTATTACAACTGTCTCTGCTAACATTGATTTAAGCTGTAGATGCAGTGGGACACAACTACTATACGCTTTCAACTAGTAGTGGTAATTCGTTGTGACTTTGTGACTTCGTGCATTGTGAGCTCTTTGAAATCATTGTAAACTGTCACTACGCGAACGCAGTGCATACGAATTACTACACAACTACCATTCTCACAAAACACACTTCCGGTGAATATTTTTGACGAAGGTTTGATAAATCTGCAAACCTGGCTAGCTACATATTGAATAAGTTTAGAGGAAGTTGTTTGCACTTCGTGCAAAGCTTTCGTGCAACATTCCTTAAATATAACACTTTCGTTAGTCGGAAGTTTATTGGAAGTTGATAGTTGAAAGCGTGTAGTATTTGTGTCCCACTGCGTCTCCAGCTTTATATATTTGTCTGTCTGTCTGTCTGTCTGTCTGCCTGCCTGTCTGTCTCTCTCCTTATGTCAGCACTATTTATTTTGTAAATTGTGCAAGAATGTCAAATTACATGAAACTAATTACTTCGTGAAAGTTGAACAAAGAGACGCGAAAGACTTTCGTTTGCATTTCAAATATTAAAAAATCTCGCCAAAAACGACAACAAAAAAAAACATTACCTCAGAGTGAGTGTCAGGCGCTCTTCAGGTGAAATTGGTTTTCCGTGCTCTTTTTGCAGGTCATCCCTGACAAGATCTAAAATTGCAGAAAATGTCTTGGATACATTCTGTAGTGTGACCGAAATCTTTCCGCATCATCTTTTAAATCATTTGGCAAATGGTGGTATTCCCCAAATTCTACTCTTAGCATTGATGGAGTGTACTGGATACTTCTTTTTGCTGCCCAACACAAGTTTATGTCTGAGATATGTTGAAGTCTCAAGAATCCAAACATAATGTGAGTAGCCATCTTTGCCTCTGTCTACACACACGTATCAATACATCTTACAAGCTACTCCAAGCTGGCTTGCCGCTGCTTCAGGCTTGAGAAAATCAGCTCATATCATGACCACCCACCCAGCTTTACCGCTCAAAGATTGCGTCTCGCTAGCTAGAGCTATCGCTTCGATCATGGCCATCCCCGTGGCCACCCCAAAATGTATCGCTTATAGCTAGCGTATTCTCTCGCGTATCGCTCACCGTCCCTCGCTTGTATCGTAGCCTCAGCCTTAAGCGAGAGATGGCCAGGTGGGGCCACAGCTTGCAAGACTGGCGTGTGGTAACTAACAGTAGGTAGGCCTACATGTAGGCCTAGTCCAAACTAATTTTTACTTTTTACCACACCATGCAGTTATTGTCTACTCTAATCGGATGGAGCTATCTTTTCTGAAAATTTCGATACCAAATTTATTATTTTGGCTTAAACTTAAACTTAAAGGTTATTTGCATTATTATGAAAGTTGTAGCATTTTGAAAAGTGAAAAAACACCTCGAATTTGCTACCTTTTGCAAATTGCACGATAGCCCAACTTTGGCCGCCTATAAAATGACGGTTTATTATTGAGTCACGGCATTAAAACTTCTCAGCATCCAAGTCAATGAGATGTACATTACACTCAAATTTTTTCGAGGGGTACAATAAACAAATACTGTACAAGCATCTCATTTTACTTTTTTTTTTTCTTAGTCAGCAAACTTCATCCGACGTCATTTTTTGGTGAACTCTTGTGTATAGGAGACAAAAATAATGTTTTTTGTTTTTTTTTTAAAAGGAGGTCAACCATGTCACCACCAGTGAGATTGACTTGGTAGCGCTGAGCGTGGGACAAAGGTGACGAAATCAAGTATTGGGTGGGTCTATGAAAACAGTCTGTCTGAAGTCCTTTGGTTTTTCGGGGGCCTCAGCCTAGTGCTGTTGGCCCCGCCCCATGTCTGATCTTGGCAACCCCTTTATATAATACAAAGGCTGAGGTTTATTTGCGATTAATTTTGATCCTGATCTATAAAATTTTCCGCTAGTGTCTCGGTCTACAGACTCTTCAACAAATGATTTTCAAAAGAATTTCAACTTAAAACGTGATGAAAAATACATTGAATTAAACCTCATTTATCTGGCTTTCTGTATGAGTTATTTTCAAACACGTGCGCTACATCGGCGCGACGCTGTGCGACTCTTTTTTATGAGGGGGTCAGTTCGGTACGCGCAGCTCAGAGCGAAAACGGCGAGACTATGTCGTGTTCAAACTATAAAAACACACAGGGATGTAGAAAAAAAACAGGGATTTAAAATGTTCTCGCCATTGGCAAAGATCTCGTTATTAGCACTAAGCAGTGTCATTAAACAGGATGGTCCACTGTACTTTGTGTAGGCAACCGTTATTTTCACAACATGTCGGGGAAAATAACGGTTGTGCGTTTTTTTTTTTTTTTTCAGTAGGCTAAACAGCTGAGCCGTGCTTCTCTTCCCCCCTCTCTCTCTCGATCAAAATGACCTCCCTATACTGCCAAGTATGCCAAAGTTCGAGGTTAGGCACAGGGTGTATCACGGCAAATGCAAAATTCTCACAATGCTCACAATGATGAATGAACTCGACACAGGCTATTATTATGCAGCGTACATCATGTACGAGTAGCCTACTAGATCTAGCCTTATCTAGCTACATATATGAAACCTGCCTACCGCCAACGCCCCACACGCGCAACAGATCTGCCAACTGTCTTATTTTTTCCGGGGCTGTCTCGGAATGGGATCTTCAGATTTTAGTTGTTTGGGAGGGGTGTAGGCTAGCCTTGGTGCATGAGGTTCCTGATGGCTCAGAGACCGACTTTACATAAAATATATTTTATGACTCATTCTCAAAAGGCCGTCATTTTGGTGGTGGCCCTAGAAAATTGGTTTTCTCTCAGCTCAGCTGAAAGCATCCACTCATAGTGCAATGCCCAGCAGACAGGTTAAATAGATAGATTTCATAACAGCTGCCACAAACACCTCAAACTGAAGAAAATGAAATTAGAAAGTGAGAATTTGGTACAATTTTTGCCCTATATTTTGTTATATTGCAGGTGGGCTATCCTACATGGTCAAAACATTAAAAAAAAGTATGAGCTGATGAGTTAAAATTTTTTATGTTTAAGATTGGGGGGGGGGGGGTAATCTTCAAGATTCAGCTATTTGTTTACATATTGAGTTGAATTCTTTTGTCCTAGTGGGGGGTGTAAAATTTGATCTGAGACGTCACAGTGTCAGTCATCACAACACCTAGAAAACGATAGATCTAGCCGGAAAACAGTGACGTTTCAATGAGTGTGAGATGCACTGGGGCTTTCATTGATATCTGGGGGTTAATTTTTTATTTGACTTTCAGTGATGGGATTTTACTACTATTTCCTGTTGCACCCACTGGTGCTTAGGGCAGCAACAAAGGATCTCCAGCCCTGTCTGTCCTGGGCCATCTTTGCGAGAGTTCCCCATGAGTGATTGAAGGATTTCATCTCTGCCTCGATTGTTCTCCGCCAGGTTGCCTTGGGTCTGCCTCGCTTGCGCCGTCCCTCCGGTGTCCACTGAAGTGCTGTTTTGGTTATAGAATTTGCTTCCTTTCGCAGCACGTGTCCAAGCCATCTCCATCGTCTCTTCGTGATGATGTTGGCTATTTCTTCTTGCTTGCATCGCCTTAGTAGTTCCTGATTAGAAATCTTGTTTGGCCAAAAGATGCGGAGAATCCTACGAAGACATGTGGTGTGGAAGGAAGACAACTTGGCGAGGTCACCTTCTGTCATTCGCCAACACTCTGATCCATACAGGAGTGTGGATAGGACACAGCTTTGGTACAGTCTGATCTTGGTGTTGATGCCGTATTGTGTCGATTTCCAGATGTTGCTCATACTTTGAAAGACAGCCCTTGCATTTCCCAGCCTACTTTGGATGTCCTCCTTTGTGCCACCCTCTGGTCTGATAATGCTACCAAGGTATTTAAATTTGTCCGTCGTGGTGAGGTTCTTGTCATCTACTTGCACTGGTGCTGGAGTGTCTACATTTAGGGTCATAATCTCTGTCTTCTTCTGGCTAATCCGAAGGCCTACTTTGCATCCAAAATTATGTAGTCTCTGCGTCTTATCTTGCATGTGTTGGTGACTATGTGACAATAGCGCAAGGTCATCCGCAAAGTCCAAATCCTCTAGGTTGTCGAAGAGTGTCCATCTGATGCCTCTTGGTGCATCCTCTGTAGTTTTCCGCATAATCCAGTCGATTACGAGGTTAAACAAAATTGTTGACATCACACATCCTTGCCGTACACCAGTTTTCACTTCAAAGGATGCATCACTGTTTCCGACACTGCAACTGAAGTTCTTGTAAAAGCTTTTGATGAGTTCAACAAGCTTGCTGGGAATCCCATAGTGCCGAAGAATGCGCCATATACTCTCTCTGTGGATGCTGTCGAAGGTCTTTTCGAAGTCAACGAAGTTCACATAGAGCTGCCTTTGCCATTCTGAACACTGTTCTATGATGTTTCGGAGTGTGAAGATCTGGTCAATGCATCCTTTCCCATATCGGAATCCGGCCTGTTCCTTTCTCAGTGTCTTGTCCACAGCATCTGACATACGTTGCACAATGATCTTGGCAAGGATTTTGCTGGGTATAGAAAGGAGAGTGATACCACGCCAGTTGTTGCAATCGCTGAGTGCTCCTTTCTTGGGTATTTTCACTATTCTGCCTTCATTCCAGCTCTTTGGTACTGCTTCTGCTTCCCAGATAGCTGTGAACAGTGGCTGAAGGATGGTGGCTGACTGATCCGGATCTGCTTTGAACAGTTCTGCAGTCAAGTTGTCTTTTCCTGGGGCTTTGCTGTTTTTTAGGCTCTTTATTGCTGCCACTATCTCTTCTTTCTTTGGTGGATCTATGTTGATGTCAAGGTCTTCAGCAGCATCTTGTATTATTATTCTATCTTCAGGTGGTGGCCGGTTTAGTAATTCCTGAAAGTGCTCTGTCCAGCGTGTATCCTGTTCTCGTTCTGTAGTCAGTAGTTTCCCATTCTTGTCTTTGATTGGAACACTTGGTCTTCCACCGTACTTGCCACAAATGCGCTTAGTGATCTTGTGGAGCTTACCCTGTTCTCCTCTTGCTGCTGCCTCCTCCGCATCTGCCGCTAGCTGTTCCATGGCTTCTCGTTTATCTTTCTTTACTAGTCTCTTCACTTTCTTATTTAACTCTGTGTAGCTATGTTGGTACCTCTCTTTCAGCCTTTCCGATTTCACTTGTAGGAGTTTCTTTTTCATGACTTTCCTCTCCTCGATCACATCCCATGTTCTTTGTTGGATCCACTCCTTGCTTTTCCCTTTCTCATTAAATCCAAGGCAGGCTACACTGCTCTCTGTGTACACTGTAGTTACTCTTTTCCACTCTGAATCGATTCCTCTTTCTTTAGGGTTGTTCTTATCAGACTCTCGTAGAGCCTGGAATCGGTTCTTGACTTGTATGTTGAAGGCATTTCTAACACTTGCATCTCTCAGTTTCTGAATATTAAGGTGGATGGGATTTTAGCTTCAGTGAAATAAAAACAAACGAAATCGACAACAGCCTCGTTGTTGGTCATTCTGTGACGTCTTGGGCCGTGGCGATATCATTTATCGCAAATATTGTTTGGGTGTCATTCAACTTTTTACACACTTAACATTTAGTTACTTGCATCAAGAAACGTAAATCGGATTTCGAAAGTTCGAGTGCATTGGCGTACTTCCGAGCATAAAAGTTGTCAGTCATCATTGTTGCTTATGTGACGTCTCGGTGCAATGTGACGTCTTGGGCCTTTCGCGGACGTTGTTTAACGTCATCAAGGCTGTCTAGAGTGACTTTGCGAAGCCAGAAAGTAAGATTGCCTAACTCGACACTGAACTGTGACGCAAATTGCGACAGTTTGCCGATTTCGCAGCTCTATCGATTCGAATGGGTAAGTATGACCAACATACATTAGACCTATGTCACTGTGACGTCTTAGTCACAATTATTGTATAACTTTAAATCCATTCTTTATTTGTGATATGGCATGATAGTTTATGCATGAAATGGGTTTTTAGATAAAATGACAAAGGTTTTTAGCCCAGAACCGAATTACACGAACATGCTAGGAAGATAACTACCAAGACGTCACACGAATCTATGTGACTGACGGTTAGTCCGTTATCGTGACGTCCTATCCACAATTACCATCAACTTTTTATCTATTTATTATTTGTGATAAACCGGGCTAGATTTAGATGCAGAAATTGGCTTTTTAGAGTAAAAAGATGGGGGTTTGAGCCCAGTCAGATAATTAGACCTACTGCAAAGCAGATTACTGCTAAGACGTCACACTCATCCATGTGACTGGCAATGGCAAGGCCATTGTGATGTCTCAGATTTCTTGCCATTTTAATGCATTGTTTGAATATCAAAGCAGATTTTAGAAACGTGAATTAATATGGATAACATGGGTGAGAAAGGCAGAGATTTCCTGTAGTATGGGAAATAAACTTCCTTTTATTTTACAGTTCAGTTTTTAGTGTGTGCCATAGTAATTTATTTGAATGCATGTTTCTAAAAACTGTTATATTAAAATAAGAAGCAGTGAATTGTATAAATAATCGATAATGCTAAGTTTCTTTCTGTAGCTGAGTCATTTTAGGCAGATTTAGCTTTGATTAAGCATGGATTTAAGGAAAGTGCTGCAGTTTGGTGTATCCGCCTTTTTTTCTTTTTTTTTAAATTACTAGTGTAAGGGCAAACGACACGCACAATCAGCACACAGATTATGTAGATCTAGGAAGAAAACAACTCACAACTGGCACAGCAACACCCGCATGGCCCGTACCGTGCATAAAGCAGACGGCACAGAAACTCATGCCTTCAAACTTTGAAACGCAACCGGAAGTTTAAAGTCGAAACAAAACAAAGGCAGGAGGGAGGCAACCATTGTTGAGGAGAAAGCATTATTCGATGACATACTCTCTCTCTCTCTCTCACAATAAAAGTACTAATCTGCAGTCCTGCTTCAGAACTCATGCGCGCCAGGACACTGTGCACCAAGCTTGATATGGTTATTTTTTTATGACATGCACGGTACTACTACTAAAGTCGAAACAAAACAAAGGCAGGAGGGAGGCCACCAACGACGAGACAAGTATAGATGGTTTCATTTTATATCGAGAGGACAGGACAGAGGCATCATTAAAATCTAAAGGCGGGGATGTTTGCATTTACATCAACAAACGCTGGGCCCATGCCAACAACATCACTATTGTAAACAACATCTGCACACCTGATATTGAGGTTCTTTCTGTAAACGTTCGTCCATACTATCTACCTCGTGAGTTTACAAATGTGGTTTTCAACACCGTCTACATACCACCAGATGCTAACAAGACCACCGCTGCAACAACCCTTCATAACATCATAAATACACAGGAATCAAAGTGGCCAGACGCTGTTCACATCATACAAGGAGATTTTAATCATGCAACCATGGACAACATCCCGCACTACACCCAATATGTCACCATTCCTACTAGAGACGAGAACACTCTGGACTTATTTTATTGTAATATCACTGGCGCCTATCGTTCTTTCCCTCTACCACCACTGGGGAACT
Organism: Onchidella celtica; assembly: GCA_963931925.1. Lineage (NCBI taxonomy): Eukaryota > Metazoa > Mollusca > Gastropoda > Systellommatophora > Onchidiidae > Onchidella > Onchidella celtica. The sequence continues at coordinate 66,360,414 of OZ007567.1, forward strand.
CAGACCATCTTATGATATCTATGCAACCAAAGTATCGACCTGTGTTAAGAACTTATAAAGCAGACACCAAAGTAATAAAAACATGGACAGACGAGGCCTGCGACCAACTTCAAGCCTGTTTTGACTGCACGGATTGGGACATTTTTACAAACACATGTACTAATTTAGACGACCTTGTTCTTACTGTTAACTCCTACATCCAGTTTTGAGAAGATCTAATTATACCTAAGAAAAGTGTGTGTGTGTATCCAAATAGTAAACCATGGTTAACAAAAGAATGCCTTGAAGCTATTGTTGACAAAAAAAGACTCCGAAAAAACTATAGTAAAAGCGACCTCGCTAAAGTAAACAAACAAATTAAAAAGAGAATCAAAGTGTGTAAAAAAGAATACAAAGATAAAATTGAAGCAAGTTTTAAATCAAATGACATGTCATCTGTGTGGAAGGGAATGAAACAGGTTACGGGGTACGATTGTATGAAGAATAAAGTGAATGTTGTGAATGAAAGCGAATTTGCCAATGAATTGAATCAGTTCTACTGTCGCTTTGACAAACACGATTTCTCCAACCAACACCAGGAAATAAGAGACAGTTTTGATTTTGATAATGATGAATGTAATATTTGTTTTGATTATGATGCTATTGTGAAACAATTTAAATCTGTTAAGGAAAGAAAGGCATCTGGACCAGATAACATTGGAAGCAAACTAGTGAGAACATGTGCTGAACAACTAGCAAAAATTTTTACTTTCATCTTCAACAAATCCTTTCAAAACCATTACATACCAAACATTTGGAGATTGTCAAAAATCTTACCTGTCCCCAAAAAACCAAAAATATCTGAAATGAACGACCTTCGCCCAGTTGCATTAACTTCCATTATCTTTAAATGCTTTGAAAAACTTGTTTTAACTGAACTAACGAAGGAGGTCAAACAAAATCTCGATCCTTTGCAATTTGCATACAAAGAAAACAGGAACACAGAAGACGCCTTATTGTTTTTATTGCATAACATCTACAGTCATTTAGACACTGGTAAAACCTGTGTTCGTGTGCTCCTAGTCGATTTTTCGTCTGCGTTTAACACCATACAACCGCACTTAATGTTTCAAAAGCTTACCAACCTACACGTGAGTTCTTTTTTAAAGAGCTGGATCTTCGAATTTCTAACACAGAGAAGCCAGTTTGTGGATATAAACAACACATTTTCCAAATTACTCACAACAAACACAGGAGCGCCACAAGGCTGCGTGCTGTCACCTGCCTTGTATACATTGTATACAAATGATTTCACTGTGACACACAACAACGTTTACCTTCTTAAATTTGCCGACGACTCTGCTATTTTAGGCCTTTTACCTAACTCTGGCCACGAATATTCTAACATTGTACAATCCTTTCATTGTTGGTGTAATAACAACTATCTTCTACTGAATGTTAAGAAAACAAAAGAGCTTGTTTTTGACTTTAGGAAAAATAACAACGATCCTGTTTGCCCTCTTACTATCAACAATGAAGAGGTTGAAATTGTCACAGAGGCCAAATATCTTGGCATTACTATTGATTCATTGCTTAACTGGCATGCGCATGTAACATATGTATACAAGAAAGCCAACCAGCGCATGTATTTCCTCAGAAAGCTCCGCTTTTTAAAAGTTAGCAAAAGCATTCTGAAAATATTTTACACCATGGCTATTCAGAGCGTTTTGATGTATGGAGTTGTCTGTTGGGGAGGAAACATCTTACAAAAAGATAAAAATAAGATCAATAATTTAATTAAAAAAGCATCCAAAATTTGTATCTGTGATCTGCCATATTTTGATGAGCTGTACACTGGTGCTTGTATTAAAAAAGCTAATATTATTATAAATGACCCCCAACATCCCCTGAACAAGGAATACATAAGATCTGTAAGAAGTTTAAGGCTGTTGTCAAAGAAAACTAAAACTGAGCGCTACTTTAAATCGTTTATTCCATCATCAACTAGGATGTTACAATAATGTCGTCATCTTGATTGTAATCTGTGCACAGTTGAATTATGTCCTGCGTGTCAGGTCAATGTGTTTTAGTTAGGGAAGCATATTGTGTGCACTGTTAATTTTGTTAATTTAGTTAATTTATCAGTGTGTGTGTATATATGTGTGTGCGCGCTATGTATCATACTTTCTGCTTCTGTATTGTTATGTATTCAATGATCAAAACAAATTTCCTTGTACAAGGACGAATAAAATTTATCTTATCTTATCTTATCTTATTGTTGAGGAGAAAGCATTATTGGATGTTTTTAGGCCTATTTTCATTTATTACCAAATAATAGACGTACATGTAGTAGCAAAAAGAACTATCTTTCACATGTAATTTTTTCAGGTCTGGGCATTTCTTCCTCGCAGCAGTGAATTTTTTTCCTTGCTGTTTTTTTTATATAGATGATTAATGACATTGTCATCATGGTGGCATTTTAGAATTTTTTTATTTTTTTTTTTGTGCAGGCCTATGTTTTCAAGAAATTCATCTTTTAAGTACATGTACCCTAGTAAGTAGTACATGTAATCTAAAGAGACTTATATTGCTAATGTTATAACTTGTAATGTCAGTTTACAATGGTGATATATCAGAGACATATATATCCCAGCAGATGATAACAAATTGGAATTTCAGGACCTGCTCACCACTCACTTCATGCATTTTACCCCCTTTTTCTAAAATTGAAAATGAAAAAAAAAATGTTTCAGGAAATGATACTAGTTAGGGACCGTTCACAAATGACGTCAGCTCGGAGGGGGGAGGGGGGGGGTCAGAAAAGTTGACAGAAGTTGACATGGGGGGAGGGGGGGGGGTCCTTACAAAGTTGACATCAACCATGATGCTCTAAAAGGTTGGTAAAAAGAAAAGTCAAATCTTCAAATCAAGAAGAAAAATATAGTATTAACAGTTATCTCCCCATAGCACAGACTGCTAGAAGCTAGATTAGAACTAAATTATGAGTGAAAAGGGTTAGGGCCTGGAGTCAAACAGAAGGTGGAAGATTTGGATGAGAATGATGTCAGTGGCTCGCCTGAAAGGAAGATCTTCATCTCAATTTCGATAATAAAAATGTTCTAAAATCTAAATCTCATCTTTTTCCACTTTTTCCTTCCAGATTTGAAATGACTTACAATGGATCGAAGCAAATATTACTCAGAATTTTACAGGGCATTTCAGGCTGCAAATCCTGATCTAAAACCCACAGATGTTCAAAGTAAATGCAATGAAAAATGGACAGTCTTAAAAACTGAAATCAAACAAGGGAATCTATCCAAATACAATGAAGAAACAAATAGTTTGAAATTAAAAGCGGCACGGATCAAGTCAAGTTCATCCATCATTTCTTTCTTTGCCAAAACACCATCTAAAACAGTTCAAGCAAGTTCTAGTACCGGTACCGCAAGTTCTGTGAACGATGAAGATGTTTCCAATGTTTTAATTCATAAGAAATCTTCTTGTGTAGTGTGATCTGAATAATATGGTCTGTAGTCAGAGAAATTCCAGAGTTTGTTGCTTGATATCATCAGTTTCAATTTTTTTGAGAATATACAGAATACTTGTTGGAAGGACTTCCATAGGAGGGTAGACTGGTAGACGATTACAGCCATCTTGCTTCTCTTAACATTGAGAACAAAAGGATCCAATCTAGTATTGAAAGATGTGTTGCGTTAATATTGAATTACGTTTAATTACAATTAAGAAAAAATGATGTTTAAATTACTTTAATCGTACACCAGTCAGTATATATACATGTATGGAAGTCCTCCCCACTTGTTTACAGTTCCAGGATATTTTCATGTGCCATGCATAATTAAATTCATTTTTTTTCCTGTGATTTATTTGATATTTATTTTTTCCAAGCTGAGATGATACTGATACTCCAATCTTTTTGCTTTGTTTATGCTTGATATCCAATCCATGCTTGCTATCGAATCTATTTGTTTTAATTATTTTGCTTGGTTAAATTTGGAAATTGACAGTTCAGGTATTTCTTTGAGGTATTTTTTTATAAACAATAGTTTTTATTTTGATTTAAAATAAAGATCAAAGGTGAATATATATATTAAATGCATCCTGTACGGGTTCTATCTAGATGTACATGTACATTTTGGTTGACGTCAACTTGGTGGGGGGGGGGGGGGGGGCATGAGAAAGATGACAGAAGATGACAAGGGGGGAGGGGGGGGGTCATTTTTGGCCAAATTTTAGCTGACATCATTTGTGAACGGTCCCTTAAGTGGCCACTCAATCATATGAAAAGACAGAAAATCAAAGGGTAACCTGAAAATTATAAATTTGTTGTTGATTCTTTTGTTTTAAAATTTCTGTTGGATTTTTGGTATGCCCTAGTTATTTCAAAGTCACTGAAATAATGCCATAATTCTTCTCCAGGTACCTAAAAAAAAGTTCCACATCTCTAGATAGAAAGCCACCCCCATTTGACAAAAGAAGCAAGATAAGGCTGCAGTATGATTATGAAAGAGATCAGCAAAGCTGAAGGCAGATTCTCATGTACCGGTATACAGAAGACAAACTTCAAGATGGTACAAGTACAAAGAACAACAACAACAACAGCATCAAATTGATGAAGAGAAGGCCCACTAGAAGAAATAAAACTAGGCTTCACACTGCCGCATGATTCAAATACATGTACCAAAATTTGATAACTGGCACAATTTGTTAATGTTGAGTCTGATTTTTAAAATTTTTTTTTTTATTTGGATTCTATTCCTTTGATAATAAATACTTGGATGATATATTTTAAATTACTGGTGTGAAGATTATTAATCATAGAACCTATATAAGTACAGGAAGCTGTGAAACTGACCAAAAAGAGTGGGGCATTGGATTTATGTTGCTTCACAGTGATACTCAGTCGTATTAGTTTATTACTGGATTATACTGATGCCAGTCTTCAATGTTAGAAGCCTACTTTGTTTTTACTCTTGTTTCAGTTGATACATTGGCTCTTTCTTTGTTATTGCATTTGCGAAGTCAGTGCTGTGCATGGATAATAAATCTTTGAGTGTGAGGATTTGTCCATATTTTTTCTTGTCATCACAGAGAAATGAGTTCTGTCTGGAAAAAGTGGTCAATAAAATGCTTTTAAATCTATCGCGAACTTCCCTTTGCGCATCAGTAACAAACTGAGGCTCTTGTGGCAAATATTTCTCAAGGAAAACCTTTATCAAGAAACAAAACAAAAATGTGTGTCATTGTGACGTCTTAGCACAGGTCATGTCTAAAGCCTGATTACAACACGTGTATAACTGTTGTTTCACCTATAGGTATTAGGTCTACATACACTTGATACAAAACAGTCAGAAGGAAACTGCTCAAGGGAGGTATTGCTGTTTAAATGGAAAAATCAGTTGATGGTTTTCAGGGATGTCACGATGACACACATAAATGGGCCTAGATCTGACCTGAACTGGGTGAACAAACAAACATTTGATATTCATAGGATATGAATCATCATCAGAAAGAGACAGGAAGAAGTTATAAATCAAGTGGAGCTATGTGCACGGCAGGAATGAGTCTAATGGTGTGTCATCAGTGAGGTCTTAGACAATAAAAGTCACCTTTTGATGTTACAGACCCCATATTTCACAAACAACGTTCAAAGTTATTTTTTAAAGTACAAAATGGGGTACAGTACATCACTACCAAACCTCCCCAAAGAAAAAAACATAAAAATAATGAATTTTAGAAAAATAGGTACAATGTAACAAAATGGACACGACCTTTTGAGAATGAGTCATATTTGATACTGGTGGTCGGAGTGTAAGGATGCGCCCATGCACTCACCTGCTGACGTGTTTCACAATCCAGGGAGTGGCCCCGCCTCTTAGACCGAGAGCACGGCCCACAATGGTCTTTGAGGTACTATTAGTGATCAGATTAAGTAAGCCGTTATGTCTGTTCTGATTGGTCAAAAAACAAGTCATGAAAAAACGCATAACCGTTATTTTCCCGACATCTGGTGAAAATAACGGTTGCCGTTTGGAAAATGTCACTGACTTCTCAGACATGTTGAGGGCCACATAGTAAACTATTGTAAATTGACCTTCTTCAAAAATTGAGATATTTGGTATGCCCGTAGCCCTTGACAACCCGCAGGGTTATTATAAGCTGGGGCTTAAATTCTGAAAACTAAGGGCTAAAGTAGAAAGTTTTCAAATACCGGTATCATAACTACAGCATGTATTGTCTGATTAAGAAAATTCCTCAGTTTTTTTTTTTTATCTTCTCTTGAGAAATTTGTAAACATTGAATTACATTAAAATGTATTCATCATGCATATTATTATTATGAGCTGCTTAATGTCCAGCACATTTATGTAATGTTAACCTACCCAGATGTATTTAAAAATTTATATCAATAATAAAAATTAGAATAAAAAATTCATAACTTTAATTTTGTGGCCACCTTTTCATTGTGATCATGATTTTTGTGACCGTCATGTGTGTTTGTTGCATGATGTAGGCTACAACATGTATGTGTAGGCAAAAGGTGGGATGAAAGACTTTCGGAGGAAAGTCTAGTCATGCTTTCCCACAACAAAAAAAGTGGACAATCACAGGATGTGAAAAGACAAAATAACAAAAAGCTCAACAAACCATGAGTAATTAACACAACCAAGTGCTGCCAAGTTTGTCATGGGAAGTAAAGTTTTGCTTTCATTTTTCAAGCGAGATTATACTGGAACTTAGTTATAACGAGATATAATATTATAATGTACATCAAAAATGTCGCGTTACATCCCAGGTCTCGCTATTCCAGGAAAGAGAGACAAATAAAAATTCCCCCTTTCAAATTTTTTGTGACTACCTTCCTTGTTATTATTATGTTAACATTATTTAATATTCTTTAAACATCAATTTGATGTAATACAGTGTACCGGTACATATAATTAACGGCAGGTCTCGGCCTTCATATCGGTACTGATTTTTTTTCTTTTTAGCCGACGGTAGCCGTATTTCGATAGAATTACGAGACCAGATCAGAGTGAGATGCAAAAGTTAGAAACAGAGAAATGAGTTTGTTTCCAGTGGTTTCCCGTGATGTATCATTCAATGAATGTGAACAGAGCGACCACGTGACAGCGATACAAGGAGTGTAGGAAAGTGGTCAGCCCAGTGTAGACAAATAGCATACGGTGCGGGGAAGAGATTAGTTACAAGCAAGGAGGTTATAATAAATAGCACTGGAGTGGGAGGCTGGCCCGCGAACCCGTGATTAATTGATCGCGTTAGCGGCCATGCCCATGAGGGCAAGCGGTCCGTTGTTTTCTTTTGTGTGGAAACAATATAAAATTATGAGGACTGACCATAGATATACACTAGTGAACTAGATTCCACGCGTCGCTTCGCCAGCCGTCTCTTTCCCTGCTTCCCGACGCGAGCCGGAATGGTCCGCATTAAAACCCCATCTCACCATCGCGGTGTGGGCTGAGCGCTCGATGCTGCCTAGGTAAGGGGTTGAAAAATAGCGGTGATTGTGACTGACTTTGTAGCTTTAATTTGATTGTGATTGATTTTGTAACTTTCATTTGTTTATAGTCACTCACATACCATTTCCGTACACTATGACATAAAATTGAATAAAATTCCTCGATTGAAAAAAAAACAACAACAACAACCAGGGGCGAGGCTTCCCCATAATCAAATAATCAGTGATTACCCTTCGAATATTAATTCTAGAATTACTATGCTTTTCAGATCGAGCCCAACTCCAAGTCCATTTAGTCAGTTCAGCATTCTATTCTACCTTGCTATTTTGGGTTTGTTGTTATAGTCCAACACCCCTCACCGAAAAGCATCTTTGTAGGGACTTACACCATATGAACTGGTCCATAATCAGTGATTAACAAAGACGAAGAAGACTTGACTACACCCAGAAGCGAGCTTGAGCATAGCCTGTGTTCGTCAAAGCGGCGCCGCAGACAGCAAAATAGTGGGGGAAAAAAATAGGTTTAAAATCAAGGTTTGACCTGATTTTACGTACCTATGCAGGTTTTTCACTATGCGGTCGTTTTCATCCCAATCGAAAGGTAAAGAGTAGAGTGAAAGAATTTGTGTGGATTTTTTGTTTGTTTGTTTGTTTGAGGTAATCTAAGAATAATTTACCATACGCACAGCAAGAGCTATCAAAGAATAATAATTATTATAGTCTAGATCTAGATATAACTGTGATCAAAATCAGTCGAACGTATTAAGAACATCAATTCACTTGATAGGTCTCTCGAACCTAAACCGCAACGGCAGATAGCCACTTCTCCGAAATCGCTACACATTGTTGTGTCAAAGAGATGCCATTTAAGCACTTTCTACCATTTAATGTTAATGGGTCCTTTCCGAGAAACTTATGAGATGGTAGAATAACAAAATCTCTGGCTATGAATATGACAATGAAAACGTGCCGTTCAAATTATATTTTAAAAAATGGGTGAAAAACATGCGTTTATAAGTCTGTTAGTATGAATGAATAGTGTTTTCAGATTAGTTTGGCTTGTAAATTGCTGCATTCCTGTCCTGTTGACAAGAATAGTCCGCTCTTTAGATTTTTGCAGTGCCTAGCAACCGTTTCATTGTTTTAGTCGCTGCACTTATGATTATGTGAATATGATGTAGCGATACGTCCTATTATGAGGATCTAACTAGCTTAAATTCTGATTACCCTCTGCAGAGGGCCACGCTTCGCCCCTGACAACAACAACACCAGACTGATTCAACCGACACAACTCACCACAACTACAATGTAAAGCCAATGGTATTAATGTGCATGACACGGTGCAAGAGGGTGGGGTAAGCCCAGAAGGAAGACAACGGTTGATAGATAGATAGATAGATAGACAGATAAACCTTAGAGAGACAGAGACAGAGAGAGAAAGAGACAGTGATAGAAACAGATAGAGAGATAGAGACAGATAGGAAGAGAGATATAGAGAGAAAGAGAGAGAGAGAGAAGCGAGAGAGAGATAAAATAGATAGATAGATAGATAGGAACAGATAGGATCAGATCAGATCAGAATAGATCAGATCAGATCAGAATAGATCAGATCAGACCAGAATAGATCAGATCAGAATAGATCAGATCAGATGAGTATAGATCAAATCAGAATAGATCAGACCAGATCAGACTAGATCAGATCAGATCAGAATAGATCAGATCAGATCAGAATAGATCAAATCAGATCAGAATAGATAAGATCAGATCAGAATAGATCACAATAGATCCGAATAGATCAAATCAGATCAGATCAGAATAGATCATATCAGATCAGAATAGATCAGATCAGAATAGATCCGAATAGATCAGATCAGATCAGAATAGATCCGAATTGATCAGATCAGATCCGAATTGATTAGATCAGAATAGATCAGGTCAGATCAGAATAGATCCGATCAGATCAGAATAGATCCGAATAGATCAGATCAGATCAGAATAGATCAGAATACATCAGAATAGATCAGATCAGAATAGATCAGAGTAGATCAGATCAGACAGAATATATCAGATCAGAATATATCAAAATAGATCAGATCAGAATAGAAAGATAAGATAAATAGAATAGATAGATAGAATAAATAGAATAGATAGATGGAATAGATAGATAGATAGAGAGAGAGAGAGATAGATAGATAGATACATGTAGTACACAGACAGACAGACAGACAGATAGACAGATCAACTTTCTCATAGACAAAGGCCTACACGCTGCTCCGTTTACAAACACGATGACTCAAATAATGAGTCGCGACCCACCCCAAGATGGCCGCCAGCGCCTTCTAACAATCCCATTCGGTCCCCGGCGTGTCTGAGCATTGGGACTGACGGAACAATGGTGAATACATGTGTGGTGTTCGGTTGTGAAACCCGTCGGAATGCAAGCATTGAACGTAGTTTTCATAGGTAATGTTCTCGTCTACTTTTAGATACGAATTCACTAAATTATTTAGAACCTGAAGAAACAACCTGACTTTACAAGTTTCTTCACAGGAATCATGAAGCCCCTTCTAATTCTAACACGTGTTTCGGCCTTACCCTGATAGTTGGGTAGCCCAATCCCGGGAGGGTGGGCTAAGCTCTAGGAATGCCCCATTGGCACCATGTATTCCATAGACCTACAGCTACAAAAGTTACAAGTTATACTGTGTGGTTTTTTGATAGAGGACGATTAATACCGAACCATAAGAAAGGAAATGGAGAGTAAGAGCGAGAGCGATAGAGGAGAGAGAGAGTACTGTTAGAGAGCAAAATAAGATCAAGCTGTCGTCACCAAGTAACAAGTCCATCATGAGAGTCTGGCCGATCGGAGTGGAAGGGGGTGGGGTAGAACAGGGTGGAAAAGACTATAATGTACATATATATGTGTTGCCGTTGTTGCCTATTCATGTTATAATTATATCTGCTTCTTTATACCTTATTTAAGTGCATGGATGGTATAGGAGCTATGTTTGATTTGATTTGTCACCATGCAACATTATTATTATCCACCATATTTTATAGTTACTTGGGATTTACTGGGAGCTTTAAACAAATCTCTTTCAGCTTCCCATTTTCTGATCCCGTTCGTTTACAGCAGTGGACTAGACTTGTCTCTAGAGTTGGTAAAGATGGAAAATCATGGGTCCCATCACCATGAAAAAGTCTTAAATGAAAGATATGTCAGGAAAGACATGGACTGTCACCGTCATAAACATCGGTACATGTAATGTGAGCTGGGAGAATCTGTAAATATGTACATAGAAGAGTGTTCATGTAAGAACAATTGTAACTACCATTTCTCTTCTTCGCATTATTTCCTTTCTGCCTCGCTTCCTACCTTCTGACTCCTCGAGATCTATACATGACATCCGTTGTGATTGTTTATAATTATGATGTTGGAATGACTGGTCGATTTGCTAATTAACTGACCAGATGTGGATGATTGACTGATTGAGATATTGATTGATGGATAGATTGGTTGATTAGTGATTTATTGATCTGTTTACTGATTTGTTGACTCTCTGTTTAAATTGTTAATTATTTCTTATTGTTTCACCTGTCTCGATTTTTGTTAGACGGCAATACTGCCCATATACTGTACCATGTTGTGGTCTGTAGGCTTGTACTTTAAAACAAAATGTGAAGTACGTTTATTTGTATACCCTGGTTCAGTGTGGCAAGGCCTGTTATTTGTTACTTCTTTGTAGAGCTTACTAGTAGGGGGGCCAAGCCGTCAAATGGCCGGGAACCTTGCACAAAAATATATACTCCTGATTTGGCTATAAATGTTAGGAGAACCATTCTCGGCTACTGAAAATGGCGGATATAATGAGATAAAGGGTGGCAACGCTAAGAAATTCGTCAAAAACACCCCCTACGTGACGTTACAAATTTGCGCTCTTTTCAGACAAAATGACAGTAATAAAGTTGTACCAAGCCAAATATTAAAGAGATACCCATGCTTAGTATACATCAAATTAAAAAGAATTCAATTTCCTACTACATGAACGTTATTCGTGCTGATTTGTGTTTATAACAAGAAATCTATTGGACAAAATCAAAACTATACCCCTTATATCGCTACACAGTGCGAGTCCAATATTTTTAAAAATCTTATAAAATATACCGGGTGGCCAAGGCTGAACTTTACTGCCTATTATCATAGACAACTACCCATAGAAGTTTTTGAAAAACATAATGCAACAATTTGAAGATCAAATTATTAATAATAGCAGTTACAGCAATACGTCTATTTGGAGGATCCGCTCTGAACTGCTCCACATATTTAGAAATGTTAGTAATAGTACGTTAAGTCTGTTGTTGATGCCGAGATATGTATACAATATTGCTAACAAGAGTTAGTTGTTTCATTACTGCAGTTCAAGCCAGGTTCATTCATTTTAAATCATATCGGAATGTGCTGTGGAAACAATATATTAGGGCTTGAGAAACAAGTTAAATAACAAACCCCTCTGTGCTGTCCAGTGCGATCTGCAGACAACCTCCAACAAACTATCAGTCTTAGCGTGGCCCAAGTATACCCTGTTTCGTAACTGGGTGTATATTGAAAATTTCCTGCTGGTTTTGAATGAAAATTAAATTCCGGTTCTAGATCCGATCGATGCCACCTGTGAGAATTTGAAAGTTTTTCGATAAATGACGAACTCCAAGATAGCCGCCGCTGAAAAGGTCCGGTGTTTTTCACATTACAATTGAGAACAACTTCCACAGTGAGTTTTTTTTTTTTTTACAGTTGGAAATAATCGAGTTTGTAAAAACAAACAGAAGCATATAAAGATAGACATACATACATGGTGCCAATGTCCCATTACTTCAGCCATAGTAACTTCAATGGGAGAATTCTCATTTTTAGGTGAGTCACATCCAATTCACCGATGAGGTAGGACCGGCAACTTTCCACTGTAACACCTGATGCTGAACGCCCAGACATTGTGTCTGATACTGTTCATAGATGGTGAAAAGCTGAAGAGCTTTATTGTGACATACCTCTTAGCTGCAATTTTCGTGCTGAAAAGATGCATTTTCCTGAAGAATGTCCCCTGTGCCCGATGATGCAACGAAGCTACGAAGTGAAGCAGAATTCTATGATTTCTTCCTCTGTTTAATGCGTGCTCCCAACTCTTGGAAACTGGTTTTTAGTGGTCTCAGCTGGATTCGTCTCAGCTGCCACATCCCTAACAGGATTGCTATAGAGGTTGTCTCCTTTCGTTTGCACAACTGAATACAGGACAGTACATTAGCTTGTGCTGCAGCTCGTTTTGCAACTGCAGCTAAACAGGTTAAGAGCCTTTTTGGTACTCTCAGCTGCATCTCCACAGAACATTACATTTTTAACTTGGTAAGAACTATAGTGTTTCCAGTGACAGCAAACGAGAAAACAGTGTCACGCCCACTGAGGACATGGATTGCAAAGATGTTCAGCGTGGTGGCTTCGGGGATGCTGACAAACAATATTAACGGACATGACATTACTGATTGGCAATAATACTTTCATGAAAGATACTATATTGACCAGACTTCTATGCATTTCAACGTGCGGGGTGTTAGCGAGATATGGCAGTACGTCTGTGTCGTCTGAGTTGACTTTAAGGTTATGATGCCCATCACTGATTTCCTGAACCATGTGATATACCACAATAACACCAGCTTTCTCATGATTGATAGATGTGTGCTGAATTCCACCTCCCAGTTGTACTGGTTGTGTGTCTGGGCCTATGACAATGCGATGTGTATTAACTGAATGCTACAGAGACCTCACCTGGGTGATAATCATCCGTCTGGTTTGTTCTTCGTACGTAGCAACGGTGAGAACAAGGGTCTGCTGGGGATGCGACGGCTCTTCGTAGTGTTAATAAAAAAGACAATTGTGTCATCTCTGGATGGGGTGCGGGAGGGTGGTGGGGGGTATGCAGCTGGACTTTCTACTTAGTTTGAAACACTGGTCGAAAACCACATACAGAATACGAGCATTCTCATCACGAAGGATAAGTCCCTTCACCTCTGAAGTGATAAAGTCAGACACTTTGTTTGGGGAAACTTGTCATGGCATGGGTCCACAGGCAGCAAGGATGTCTACATCTGAAACCCTATGGTGAAATTTTCAGTAGAAATCTTAAACACTTTGTTTCAACACTGGTTTGCTGGTAGATTGCATTCCCACCATTTGACCAAAGAGAGATGACGACACTGAGTGGGAACAATGTCTCTGTTAGGTTACAAACGCGTGCACAGTTGAATTTGGGTTCAATATTTAGCTCAAGAGTGGAAGGTGTATCCCTGGCCCTACCGTGAATCGCACAATACTGTGTTCTCACAACTTCAGATGACCACTCTCTTTTGCCCAATATTCTACACACTCTATGCAAAAATATCATTATTTTTTTGTTCTACCTATGAAGGAAAAGTACAATCTTTCAAATATTTACAGTTAAAAACGTAAGAAGATAAGCAATGCATTTGAAGAATTTGTTTTCTCCCTCTTGTAAATCTGTCCCTTGCACTTATGCACTTTCATATGTGGTTACATAACTTTGCCACCGATAGTTTTATCAGTTTTCTGCTGAAGCCTTGGGAAACGGGGAGAGGGGGGGGGGGGGAGCATTTAGGTCGTTTCAGTGAAAAGATATGACCAAATGCTATGCCACACACCAATTTGCGATGCACAGTATATCTACTGGAAAGAAACCTCTTAACGATGAAGCCCTGTATGAAAGGCAGGTAATACAGTCTGCAGTGTACGTAGCTGTTGTGATCTTCTGCGAAATAATATGGCAGCAATCAAATGAAAAGGCCAGTCACCTTCCTTTTCTCCCACCTCTCCCTTTTCTGCCAGTACAAAAACAGTCATGATGGACAGTCACTGCGAAACCGTTTGTCCACGATTGCGTCGTTCGTTGACTTCACAGTTTCCTGTTCACGCATGTCTAGGGTCCACCATCTTGCGAATTTAGTGAATTTGGTGGTGAATGCTGATCTCAAGAGGTCTTTGACGACTGATCTCAGTGCCCAGCTCGCCGCAGGCTGGTCAGTTAGTTTACCGCCCTCCTGTCAGCTGGAATTGTACCTCATTCAATATTTCCCACGATCGAACAGTATCGGGTGCAGGATCCTCGATATTCGGCATCGATATTGTGACGTCACAAGATAGAACATCAAAAGATCGCTAGTGTTGCAGTACCGTAGGTACCTAGGATGGGTGCTTACGAAGGCATTGTTACTGATCATAGCGAAACATTTTGGCCTCTCATAAAAAAAACTCGACTGGCATCATTTGGCATCAAACTGAACCGAGATCAGTAACTATCTGACAACCTAATTCAGCAATAGAATTTTCCATACGTCCAATCGCTAGGCTCAGATAGCTTTACATAGAAGCCACACTCGAACTATATTCCGTCAATTTGAGAACAATTTGTTGTTAAGCGGTAACAATAGCACAGAGAGCATCCAAACGGAAAATATTTGCTAACAGATTGGTAAAACTACAGAAATTTATTACAGTGGTATTGGTTGTTCTTAGTACTCAGAATGGCGGAGCAGGAGAAATGAGTGCTATAATTCTTGTATACAAAAATTTTTAGGACGTTTGGAAATTCTAAATTTATATTTTGGGGGGATTAATGTTATAATTAGCAAATAAAAAAATGTTTGTAGCATCTTTCTAAGACATCTGTGGTAAAAACATTTAGATAGTACCATATTAGTCACTATAAACATGGATCCGAAATGGTTTATTCGAAATTTTCAGATTTTTTTATGTGTACAGAGTTCTTGACCCATGATATGCAGAATAATGAACAAATAATACATTTGAAGCTTTCAATTCCTGGCCTGTCTATCTGAGAGTAAGTGTGTAGAGTATCAAAGCTTTTGGTAGAAAACTGAGAAAGTAGTGAATATTTTCTTACGCCACCCCCGTTAAAATTGAGCTATATTATCTAAATAGAACTGGGGACAAAATCGCGTCTACATACGTAATGCCACCCTTTAGCCAAATATGTAACAAGTTGTGGCTTGTGAGGGTGAAGGTGTAGATATGGTGTAGATGAACCATTCATGTGGGTTTCACTCTTGTTACTGCGGCTGGTTAGGCCGCAACATTCACTCGGTTCGTGCCAGGGCGGTAAAACTGCTCACACTGTCAAAGAAGAATATAAGTCTATTGTAGGGCACAAAAGACGTTTATTCAATAACACACACACCTGCTCTCGACTGGGGGAAGAGACGCAGTCGTGTAATAGTATACCAATTAACAACAAGACATATATAGGCTACATGTAATGTCACATGGCATAGTTAACACGACTAGCATAATAATAATACATGTATAAAACGTAAATAAATCAAGAGTGAATATAATAAACACAGCACGAGATGCGCGATATTAGAGAGAGAAAAAGAGAGAGAGAGAGAGAGAGAAAGAGAGAACAATATTACCCAAAGACTTCTAAACATTCAGTACGCACTAATATCGTGGTCGTCGATATAACATAACATTTGTGAGCAAACACTCTGCTCGGTTAGGCTAATAGTATACGGCATTTCAGTAAGCTACATGTATCTAAAACAATATAAACAGTATAACCACAAAACTCTTTCATAACTTCCAGAGTCTAATATACTTATGAGGAAAATACATCTATTGCTTACAGAGTTACACTCATCGTAAATATCTGATAGCATCTGATATTATCATCTTAAAATCAGCAAGGACAGCATTATAAGTATTAAAGAGCACGTACCTGTCAAAGAAGAATATAAGTCTATTGTAGGGCACAAAAGACGTTTATTCAATAACACACACACCTGCTCTCGACTGGGGGAAGAGACGCAGTGCTTGGAGCTTGACAGGCCCGGGGTTTTATACGATTCTTTCCCATCCTCCCACGGTCTTGGGGGCGGGCCAGTCTGTCGCTCACAGTTAAGCACTGCGATTGGAACGCGCTCCTTTAAGACAAAATACTGAATGTCAAAATACCACATACCACATATACCCGGCAGTTTCTTACGCCCAGGGGATCACTTTAAATGAAAATACAACAAACAAGAGTATATGTTTTAGTGCAAGGTTCAACGCTTATTTGAAGAGATAGAGCAAGTTGGCCCCCCTACTATACTGTTCACTCCAATAGGTAAAGAAAAAGACTCTAAGAATTGAAAACTGGATACATGTCACTGGAATTGACTATTTTCTACGTCTCCCTATCTGCTTACAAAATGGGCCTTTCCCATTTGCAACTGTTGTACTAAAAAAAAACCAACCAACTAAACTATTTTTATCAGGCGAATACATTAGGTCTAACTATACATGTAGTAAGGCTTGCTACATGTATAGTCAACTAAGCGTCAACTAAAAGAGTTGTTTTTAAAATTATAATAATAATATCACCTGTAAAGTCATGACCATAGATTTACTACACTAAGTTAGTGTAGTAAATCTATGGTCATGACTGATTATCGTAATGCCCTCTTACTTTTACCTGAGCTCTTGGTTTTTGCCTCATTTGCCCTCATGGGCTTGGCGCGCGCGGTCGTCTAATCGGCACAGCGAGACAGTACCGGCACCGCGGCAGTAGAGCCTCCCACTCCAGTGCTATTATAACCTCCTTGGTTACGAGCAGTGACGAATTATCGCACGTCACAAGTAAGTAACCAGACAGTGCACAAGTCTGACGAAGCCACACGATTGTAGCCCACATGGCCTGCCCCATTTGCCTCACTGAGTGATGAGTCATAACTTTGAAGTAACTGCGCTTAGTGTGCTGTCATAGCACGTGGTCAATAGGGACAGAGGGCATACTAGGCTTAAGCGCGAGATGGCCAGATGGGGTCACAAACTCGCAAGGGTTTGGGTAATGGGCTAGGCGCTCTTACTACAAGAGCGCCTAGGTAATGGGGGATCAATCTAAATGCGTTACATAATTGCGTTATGGGCGTGCATATTACAAGCTTAGTGGGCGTGTAGTAACTAACAAAGAACAATGCTTGCAAAGAATATTTTTAATATTATGTCAGACTCCCTATGCTGTTTTGCGGCCGCCTCCACTGTTCGCCGTACTCTTTCAAAATTACACTGTCATTCTGTCGCCATAGCAGGTTTTTAGATTGGAAGTGCATAGGGAGGGTAGGGGGGGGGAAGATATTCCCTCCCTATGCACTTTTGCATAGGTGTAGGGAAGATAGTGTACTACGTCATCACTAAACGTGTGGAATTATTATTGGTCTAAATTTAGTTCATTTGATTTAAATTGCGATCTTAGAATTAATTGTCGGCAAGCCAGTGGCGGCAGGAGCGAATCGCGATTCGAGTCAGTCAACGACAGGAGGTTATATGAATCAAAATCATGCGAATCAGTCGGCGAGTCAGCAAAGACAGGAGACGGACGAACAGCCTAGACCGAGCTCAAAGCAAAACGTAGTGACAAAGGCTCGTTGCTCCATCGCCCACTCCGAGCAGAGAAGGTCAAGACTCATTTGCCCTCGTGGTGCGGCAACATGGACATAACCATGCGCTTACTGAACTTGTGTGCGTGTGGGGGGGCGGGGGGGGATAGGTCGATTTCTTTATTCACCAAAATTGAAAAACTAACAAAAAACCAAAAAAATCTGCGTGGACAATACTGCACTGGCAAGAAGCAAATTAGCTTCAAATAGTTTCAAAATTTTTGTTTCTCCCCTCCCGTGTAATTTGTGGAGAATGACCTGAAATGGGAAGGGTTCGATCGTCGAACTACTGCGTAGTCGAAGTTTCATCACTCCAGCCAGCAACCCTAAGGTAGTCCTCTGTATAGGATGTTTGCACAAAGCAATGGTATCGTTCCTCGTAGATCCGCTGTTTACAGCATTGACCGACGTCTGTTTGATGTAGGGACCCCACCCCTACGGTAATCCAACCTACTCTACGGGGATATCTTGCACAAATACGTCGGATTGACGCAGGGGTGCTGGCTGGGAAATTCCCTGGAATGCTTGACCAACAAGTGCCTCAACAAATTAAATGCCGATGTATTCTTCGTGCAGGTATGCTTTACTGTATGTTTTCCTGAGTAGGCAGGAAACAGCTAGTTCCCTTTGCTCCTCTCCCAATAGATCCACTCTGGACTTTTCATAGGTGCCATGCTCAATTACAATAATACATGTAATTACATTCTGGCTCCATGGGCTTAAAATTAAAGCCTGTCAAATTCATTGTTCCCTCTCACATGAACGTAAATTGAAGAAGCATAAGAACAACAGAAAATCTTTCCTCTTACAGCTTTTTCTTTTTGCCATATTTTGATAGGGGTAAGTTAGGTTTGCTGTCGCCAATGGGAGGTAACGGGGATAGGCACTGCTTACCGCTGGATGATGAGTGTGATACATGACCATTATGTATAATTATGTTTCATAGTTATCGCAAACAGAGCAGGCAAAATACAGGTAGAAAGGACTATCTTCCCTGCCTAAGCAAAGTAGGCCTATTACACAAGAAATATCTTCCCGACCTCAAAAATATGCAGAGGCTAAAATATTTTCCTTGCCTAAGTTAAGTGAATAGCCAAGAAATATCTTCTCTGCATGCACGTAGGGATTGCATAGGCTGAGGATATCTTCCTTACCTACGCAAAGTGAATAGGCAGGGAACATCTAGGGGGTGTCTACCCTACCTATGCAAAGTGTATAGGTGGGGGATATCTTCCCTACCTATGCACTTCCTTTTAGATTATCGATCACAGTGGATAGGTGGACCCCGGGGTGTACCTAGCGAAATATAGGCGTTTTAGGATAGGTGGACCCCGGACCAATGAAAGGCTGTCTTTCGTCGCCGAGTTAGGCTAGTACGAAAACAAACATTCGAATGGCGGCATGGATGTCGATAGTCTTTCTAGATCTATCTAGATCTACATGTTTTGTTGGACCGGGGGGGGGGGGGGCGTGAGGTTCTAGTCAGTTTGTATCAGTGGGCGGTGGTCAGATTGACCAATCAGGCGAAAAAGGGCTGGGGTAGCCATTGGCGATCGATGTACACACAAGTAGGCCTACATTGGCTGAGAGTGAGATCATACCTCCGTGGTGCAGCGATTGAGTGAGTGGACTTGAATGCCAAGTTTCTGGTACCACCAGATAAGTATTCATGACTGGAATTTGTTACTGAATTACAACAGAATTTGTCTTTCCGTCCGGCTGCTTTCTTTCATGTTTTCTTGCTGGTTGGCGCAAAAAAAAAAATGAGAGAGAGTAAGGATTCCCATCATGGGGGGTAGGGGTAATGGGGGATCAATCTAAATGCGTTACATAATTGCGTTATTTATTGGACATTTCCCATTATGGTGATGTTTGACATCCCCCCCCCCCTCCTTTTTTTTTTTCTCTTCCACCACTAATCTGCTATTTCGACCTTCTCTTTACTCGACACAAGTCAGACGGTCCCCCTGATGTCGAAATATTAGGATTGCACTGTATTTGTAAGCATATATATTGTATACGTTACCAAAAAAAAAAAAAACTGGCTGAAAATTATAAGCTTACATGGTTTGAAAGGTTTTTGGATGCCCTTTCTTGTGGCAACTGCTGTTCAGTTTTTCAACTTGATTCCTTTTGTTTTAGATGTGATTTTGAAGCAGTGATGAACATGCTAACAACTAAACAAGTCAATTTGTAGTTAAGGTCAGTTGAGTGTGGGATGGATGTGTAAAGGCAAAAATGAGTGCATTATTTATTAATATAACCTTCTTGGAGCAGTTACTTTTCCAAAACTTATCATAGTGAAATATTCATCAATAAAAACAAGTACAAGTTTTCTCATGAATGGTCAGTTCTCCTAAAATACCCTGTCATTCTGGCAGGTTACCATTGCCGGTTAAATGGTAGGTTAAAACATTGTTAGATGTGGCAGTTATAATATGTTTCATTTTGTGTTTGACTCCTCAATGTCGCGCGCCGTGCATTTTCCCTAATTTGGTGTTTGAAAAGTTGGCAGGTGTGCAGCAGTGAACCCGTTCAGTGTTCCTCTACTCCATAAAGCACTCTATACTTCAGCCTGACATTCATAGCTACACCATAGTGAAATCACACTGAAGTACAGAGGTTTGTGGGTCCATTTTGTCTTTACTAAAGGCCTCTGTCTGTACCCTTTTCACCCGAACAAGCTCTTGGAAATGTGGAACTTCCTCAATAACCTTTTCCAACAGCTCCCCTTCATACCCACTTTTCACTCCAATCTTTAAATTATTATTGTCAGCCAGTTTCTTCCCTTTCCTGTATTTCTCACATTCACATTTCTAACAACTCCCAGCCAAGTCACCACTATCACATAAACTGGGAATCCAGAATTGATTTGTGTAACTGGTTTTTAAACCTTTCAATATGAAAAAAAAATCTCCTGTCTCTGACATTAATTTTGCATCAATTTGTTATGAAGGAGTATTCTTCATCAGAAGCACATTTTTTGGCCTCGAGGAACAAAATTTAGATTGGAACTTAAAAAGCGAAATTCTCACTTTGAAGATGTAACACACGTCACGACACGTCACGCTGCGTTTTTGCCTGTATCATCAAAATATGTAAGAATTATGAAATACAGAATTTGCTACATACACTGCATTCATTTACAAGTATTATTTAACAATTTGGCTGAAATTACTTTCACAGAAATTCCATAGAATGATACTTAAAATGAAAAACCACTTTTTGTGAACGTAACACACGTCACGCCAAGTTGCGCACCATTTTGACTTAGATCTTACCTATAAGTTTTTAAATTAAAGGTAAGAACTTGTAAAGTAACCGTTTCTTTTATTGTCTGAAAGGTTTAAATGATAAATACCTCGTTTAATGGTTCGTTTAGAAAGCTAGCAAGGTGTAAAACTAGTCTTCAAGTGTAACATACGTCACATGGAATGGGCCTAATAAGTATGCTTTCTCTCCCTACTGACCACGTGCTATAACAGCACAATACATGCAGTCAGCTCAAAGTGATGACTCGTCACTCACTGAGGCACACTGTGGGGCAGGCCATGAAGGCTACAGCCGTGTAGCTTCGTCAGACACATGCACTCTCTGGTCACTACCTGTGATGTGCGATACTTATTACATGTAGCACGGCCTTTGATCGTAGTTGATCGCCGCGCGGCGTATGCTCTTTGTTCACACGGGGCTTCGTGACCACATGCCCACACTCCCTGTGTCACAAGCACGTGGTCAGTCTGTTCCCATACTTTGAATGACACAGCACGGGAAACCACCGGAAACAAATTGTAACCTACTCGTCTGCCTGCTAACTTTTGCATCTGACTCTCTCGTAATTTGATCGAAACATGGCTACCGCCAGCATAATATCAAAGCCGAGATCTGCCGTTGGTTTGATATTATATTGATGTACATGTACTACGTTGATGTACAGGACATGCCGACAAAGGAGGGAACCATTAAAACCCCCACTATTTTTCACGGTTACCTTGCTTGTTAGCGTGTCCTGCACATAGTGGGATATTTTAATTCTTTGCCTCGTCTTTCGCACTTTCCTGGAATAGCGAGACCTTCGGTATAACGAGACATTTTAAGTGGAACGCGACATCTTGTTATAGTAAAGTTCCACTGTACCTGTATAACAATAGGATGGCCCACTCTCTTCTTTGCCTCCATTACACTACATGCTCATTCACCACAAACTAATCTTGAAAGCAGAAGAGTGTACAGGCCAGTGTTACCTGTAGATCTATCCCCAGGCCTCTCGTCTCCGAGTAGGCCTACGACTGATTAACTGATTTTCATTTTTGGTTGCACCAAGTTTGTACATGTATCAGTCCACATGGAATGCCAAAACTTTACAGATTCTTTTGAAAAGGTTTATTGTATTTGTAAGGTACTGGTCTATAACTTAGTTTATTGAGAAGAAGAAGGAAACAAGCAAGCAAGACGTAGTTATAAACAAAACAACAACAGCATAAAGATAGTGACTGGTCCTAAACCATGCATGTTTTTTTTTTTTTTTAAAGGATAGGCTCCTCTTAGTCTTGCAATGCAGGAAGCTTGAGGGAGAGAGAAAATCAGATACAATAAGGCAACCATACAAATGTTAAGCTAAATAAAAAGTAAAAAGTTTTTTTAATACATGTATTGTAAAATCACATACAAAAACCAGGACACGAAAGCGATTCACTCGCGTCATGTGTGGTGTTGACATAAATATGTCATATATTCTGTTTCGAGACAGTTCTACTATAATCTACTAGTAGGCCACTGATCGCCTTACTAATGTTCCATAACATTATAACATCAGTTCCTCCATTGTAACAACTGCATCTGCTGATCCGTCCGTATGAATAGACCCAACAAAAGGTGTTAACGGTTTTGTTTACACATGCGACAACTTCAGAACTTTATTTTCTGTTTTTCCTAGCCCCAGTTTCAATGAATGACTGGTTGCGCAGCCTCAAACTGTGGTGCAGCCGAACATTCACATACAACAATACAATGGAAATATAGACTGTTACATCCACTACTGTTGCAGTTCCACAGTTTAGTGTCCATGATGTGTCCCATTATGCGGGCTACTAAATTTTTTCCTACCCCTTCTGCACGAAATACATGATAGGAGAGCATTTTATACTTTGCTTCCATTTCAAGGCACAGAGAGAACAGAGTATCGCTTGGCACACTAAGGCCATTACCACTGTACTGCTTGACGTGCAAAAAAAGTTGGATTTGCTGGTTGTGACTGCAAAAAAAAAGTAAAAAAGCAGACTAGGCCTAGATCTAGACTTACACAAAGTCTAGCTAACTCACCTTTCAGGACTCTTGGGGAATCGGAAATATGATAGATCCGGTTGCTTGTGTCTCGCATTACTGCAATTTATCGCTGCACAGTGCCGACTTTTTCCACGTTTCATTTTCGGCTTGCTTTCGTAAGCTTGAGCTTGAAGCGTAGACATTCTTGTCAATCGTAGGCGAACGAGCGCAAAGTGAAAATGACAGTAGGCTAGGAAAGGCACAGCTTAGAAGTGTCGCGCATTACGGAAGGGGGCGCTGACGCTATTGAGGACGCTCTACGGCTGAAGTTATACTTTGATGCAACACAATTTCCTCTTTTGCAGTACCGTAACTGGACAGATACCAGTCCGTAAGAAGTTAAACAGATGTTCTGTGGTCTTCTCTGGCTTGGTGGCATTTCTTCAACATAGGAAGAAACATAGAATCCTGTCTTCTTTTCACAGCTTCGCTGTCATCATAAGACATCGGGCACATCTTTGTACAAAAATATAGTTCATCTTTTCAGTAGGAAGACTGCAGCCCAAAGGGACGTCAGGCCAGTTTTCCAGCCATCCACCATCTATGACCAGTCTTCGGGCACATTGTCTACCCGCCCATCATCGGGTGACTGTGAAAACTAATGATCTGTCTCTGCAAAACATCTGTCATCTGCAGTCCCCAGTGGATATCCTTCTAGGACTTCAAGAACAGCAATCATATGCCTTTGTACCTGCACTAGTGGTTGCTGTTTTGCATCGAGTTTTCCAAGTGCAATGCATACAACCTCTCAGAAACCCCACCACACCAGTGCAGCAGCCGAGGCGAATCCAGTTGAAGACAGCCGTGGATCTCATTACTGTCTCACAGGTGAATTGGATACGAGACTGACACCTGCTCTAATTTCTAAACAAAATTACTCTGACTGAAGTGAAATAATGTTGCACTTGTGAAATTGTAATGTCGTGTAAAACATGTTCTTAGTGACTTGAGACATACATCGATATATTGACATACATGTAGTGACTTGATGGCGAGTACCGGTATATGAGCTGTCTTTGAAGGCTTTCGCGGAATGAATGACTATAGGCCTAAGTTTGCACTTAACAGAGTTCATTTCCTTTGTACAATGGACATGTGTAATGTATGCGTGCGGTCAAATTCTCGACGAGACCCAGCCTTGGAAAGTCGGTGATTTAGATTTATGGACGGCATTTGGTTAATACGGGGGATGTGTCCCGCGTTTAAAACTAATGTTCACGAGAAAGTCGAATCAGAGCTCTCCCTGCTGCCATTCTTAGAGGATGAAATTTGAATTTAAAACCAACGTGTAGCTGGCAGAGTAATGTCCGAGACAAAATACCGAGACGAACTATTCCTCCTTTCATTACATGTCCACAACATGCTTACGTATAAACACGGTGAGTACTACTCATAGAACTCTATGGTTCTACCCTTGTTTGTTCGATTACCAAGGGATGTGGTGCGAATTGTTGTATGAATGATATGCGCGCAAGTCGACGGACGGAAAATGACGAATTCAGCCATCACGGTATCCTGTGTCTCGGGTAATGTTAACTGTTACCAACGTGTAGTTGGTACGTTACATCAAATGAAATCAACGAATAATTGATAAAGTTGATAAAGTATGTGGTAAACGTGTATGTGGAAGACTTTAAAAACCAGCGCATAGATGATAAATTGTATTTTACAGTAAAACCAACCTATAGTTGGAAAACATTTTATTGAGATCAACATGGAGTTGACTCTATTGAACCAGCCTATAGCTGGTGAAATAACTCTGTCTGATTTTTTCACCTATAAGATCACTGAGAGGTTACCCGGAGGTTTATCTGGAATTAGTGTTGTGTAGAACGTCGGTGACATAGCCTGGAACTTCCAAAGAGAAGAATTTTACCTGTGTAATTTGTGTGAGAGGATGAACGATTTTTATTTTAAATATAATGTACTTTCATTGTAACACCAGTGCGTGAGTAAGGTACGGCTACTCATAGTAGTTTATGGTCACTTGTCTGGCTGCCATTAATTGAATTGTTTCCCTTGTATACATACATGTATACTGTACATGTACAGAGGCGCGGGATCTGTTCCCTGTGAGGCAGCGCGCATTTGGACTGGTCAATTAGAACTTTTGACCACCTGGCATCTAGCTCTTGTACCATGTCTTAAAGTTTCTTAAACTTGCTCATTCTTTCTTGTCAACAGTCAGAAAGACAGGAACTCGGGTTTATTTTTAAGAGTAGGCAGAACCCTACCGGTACAATATAGGTACTCACGATAACATTTGTTATTAAATTGGCGCGGGTCCTGAAATCGAAATTAGGCTTAAAAATACCGATATCGCGATTTTTTTACTTTTCGGTTAGTTTATCCATTTAGGAACACTATTTTACTAACCAAATGTCAATTTTGAATGTTTATAACCCTGAAATATGCCTTTTACTTTTAGTGAGGTAGGGGGTCAAGAAAAAGGCACAAGAATCATGCCATTGGGCTGCAAAATTAGCCCTAAATAGCATCTTAGTGTCGCTATCAAAACCCCTACTCCTTCGTACACATCTGTCATAAGCCTTTGGTGGTTTGGAAATCATTGTTGAGGCTCAGCACACCAGTAACGATGACATTAGACATGTGTAACACGTTTCAATAACATTTTTATTGAAAAAAAACTTTCAAATGCGATTTTCTCGAAATTGCACTCTCGATCAGTGATTTGTGAACTAGTTTTTTATTTATTGACTAATTGGTATGAAATCTGGCTAACAACATGTTTGAACAAATCAAAAAATTCATACAGAAGGAAATTTGTTTCACTTTTCATTTTTTTTTTTGGTTGAATTTTTTTGTGATAGAAAATAAGAAAAAATGGAATTCCGCTACATACCATTTTCAAAAATATATAACAAAAGATCTGTCAAAGATATCAAAATTCCCTTCTGTATAAAGTTTTTAATTGGATTGAATAAGACGTAAGAGAAGTTTCAAATAAATCCAGTAAAATTTGGCGAAGCCTATCTATATTGAATTTGGTACTTTTGGGGATTCAAAATCCAAGATGGCGGCGTTACCATGGCAACAATATGACAAACAAATTTTTTTACATTTTTTTTCTGCTAATTCAGACATCCTGAATTCGATTATAATAGTTAAAGTTGTCTATTTCTCATAATAACAAAAATCGCCTCCAGGACCAGCCCCCCCCCCTACGTATTAATAATGGGCTAAAGTATCCCGCACGAGTTTGTCAGATGTTTTGCTAGTCCCGTCACCTTTAAAAAAATTATATTAAAACTACTGCAGAGTTTCTGGTAAAAGTAGTCAGTTAGAATTTTTGCAGCGTTCCTACTTTGTATCGATACATGTACACCAATTTTATTGTACTTCGATGCACGTATCCTAGTGAGATCATTTATAAGAGTCTCGGATTTAATGTAAACTATGAGCTAGATGCGTATTATCGCCGATAAATAAAATCCAACCTGGGTCAAACTTATTAAATTCTAGCTGGATGGGACGATGGAGTAACTTCTGCAGTTTTCGGGGATATCCGATTGATTTCTGTGCGTACAACATTAGCCGCGCTATGAATTTTCTGTGTCGGTACCCTAACCAATTATTCAGGGCTGGACTCTATGCCAGAGCTTTCCACTTAGTCCAGTAAAACCTCGCTATACCGCCATTCCCGCATACCGCCAGCTTTTCGCCGTGGTACACACGGCGTACAAAAATGCTCCAAATCGCGCCTCTTAGTTGTCGCCGGCTGGCGGTCATAAATCTCGTGCGCTGTAATGCTCACCGGGGTCAATGCGGTCAGATTCGCTCCGCGGGCAGCAATTAACGGGAGACGCTTTCATGTTAAAATTCGACTCTTTTGATATCAAATTTGCGACAGTCCCCGTGGGCCCATCCCGATGTCTTGCTATGAAGTCTCCAGCAACAATCTTTCCCGCACAGTCTGCGCAAATCCCAGCTTTCTACGTGCTTTTGTCTATGTTTTACGCACGTATGTTTATTACCTATACAATGTACTATTTCGATGCCCAATCGCATATAAACTATTGTTAATTACACAAAAACGGCCGAAGAAAACAGTTTGCCATTTTCATCTGTGTGATCAGAAATAATTTCGGATCTGTCTGCGCTAATTTCATTACCGGCGCAGCTTTAGTTGGAACGCTATATCCATTTTTATGTGACGTGCTCACCTATTGTTGTTACGTTGGCTTAACTACTGACTTTCTTGTGATGTAATAAACTGCTTGAACATAATAATAACGTGAATCATGCACGAAATAAGCATATTTCTGCTCTGGACATTTGTGACGTGTGTTTGGAAGATAAAAAAAAAACAACACTAAAAACAGACCAAAAACCATTTTTTTGTGTTGATTAATTGCATGCGACTTTTTTTTTTTTTTTTGTCTGCCGACTAGATATCAGGGAAGGCTATATCAAGAAACATTCCAAATATATCTGTCCAGAATGTTACAAGATAGTTCAGGACGCTAAACGTGAACAAAGCACTGTTTCACTTGATTCTCAGACCTACTATTGAAAACAGTTTAAACATTTGGAGCGAATACAACCCAACTGTAACGAAACAGCAGAGGCAGCGAATGTCTCACGGCTGAGTCCTACTGAAGCAGTTTGCATCCCAGTCATCTCACCTCGGCAGCCGAAAAAAACAACAAGTAACACACCACTGTAGACTCTCCAAGCACAAGTCTCTCTAAAACAAACATAACTGACCAAAACATACCTCACACTGAAACAACCAGCCAGGACATACCCTATATAAATGTAACTAGCATAATTTTCAGGGACACGGACGCCGACAAAACAAAATACAAGAATTGAAGCAGACAGAAGATGCATTATCTCTTAGCACATTTTCTGGGCTCACCCCAAATTCTGGCCCTCTTGCTTCCTGTTTCGATGGAATTCTCAAAACACACAGAATCTCACCACATGCTTATTATAGCAGCAGGTCATTTATTGGTAACCCCTGCCATAAGAATCTCAGCCTCACTGAAGAGATTGTCACTCAGGCAAAAACGCATACACGCAATTATATTCATCATCGAGGAGGCATGTAACACTGCAAATGACATTCGACTATCTCAATAACTCTTTCAGTCGAGTTCACAGAGCCATCTCAGACACTAAACCCATACACACAGAATTACTCTCTGGATTTCAAACTCTGATAATGATACTGATAGACAATTACAATGTGACATACAGTAGGATGTTGCCCAACAAAACAATCCCAGAACAACATATTGTAGAACACCACTAGATCTACATGCTATACTATATAAGACAATAACATTCGGGTTCGGTTGCTAAGTGAGCAAGGCAGTGCAAGTAGCCACCAGGCTATCGCCAAACTCGAAAAAAAATAAGAGTATGTAGCATCAATGATAACTTTCGTAAACTAGAATTTATCATGAAAATCCATTTGTTGCTGAGCTGCACAGTCAAACCCTGGCCTAAAGTCTGACCAAATGAAAATTCAGAGACCGACCCCTCAACACAACAATGAACCAAATTGTGAGGCACTTCGAAACTGTATTTAGTGTACGTAAATAAGCTGTTTAAGTAAAAGAAATGCGCAAACATTCTTACGAGGAGACGGCAAATGCAAGGTAAGGGCGACATAATATGCCAAGTGACAACACGTAGCTGTTTAAATTGACCTGTACGCATTATAAAAGCTGCGGCAAAAAAGCCACTTGGTGAGAAAGCTTGTACATATGTCTACTTCATATGTTGTAAATTTGAAGAGGAACCGACCGGCAGTTACCGAATTATGGATCTTTATTATGTCATATCTAACAACAGTGTCAGCATTGAAATAGGGTCAACTTTAACTACCTACTACAACTAAACCAATCAATATTTAAGTCTTTTTCGTTCGATATCTTACACTAACAGCATTTGCCTACTGCTACCCACTAACAATCAATCGCTGAATCAAACGTTGTTAGCGTAATAACTCCCCGATAAAGTACCAAAAAAACGCGTTTTGCAACATCCATTCTACGGCGCTCGCTGACTGACGAGTAACCCCGGTCACCGTCACGGCCCAACGACCGCGGGCGCCTCCAGCCTATTGCCGGCGGCCAACTAAAGTATCTGGTTTTTGTACGCCGTGTACAGATCTGACACCTATACAAAGTCACTAAAAATCTCGTTATACCGCCATCCGCCAACAGTTTAACTGTTACATTCATAACTTGAGTATCATCATCATCATCATCATTGCCTTTCTCACCCTGGATCAGGGTATAGGCCACCAACAAACACTTTCCATCCCTCTCTATCATGGGCCAGCCTCTTTACATTATTCCAAGTCTTTCCGCTTCGTTGCACATCATTTTCTCTGGCTCTTCTCCACGTTCCGCGCGGCCTTCCTCTTGATCTCTTGCCCTGGGGATTCCAATCCAATACATGTACCTTCTTCGTGATGTTGTTTCCTGGCCTCCTGAGAGTGTGGCCGATCCATCTCCATCGCCTCCTACCAATTTCCTCTCTGACTGGGCTCTGTCTTGTTCTTTTCCATACAATTTCATTGCTGACCTTGTGAGTATACATAGTAAATATTGCTCGTTATAGCGCCAACGTAAATTTAACCCCCCCTCCCCCCCCCACCTCTACCTAAATCCAGCTAATAGACGGAACATCACTTGGCGCCAGTCTGTGCTTGTTACTCAAACACCAATCCTACTACACAAGTCCTGATAGGCCTACTGATGGGGCATGCAGTAGGAAAGGCGGGTCACAGTTCAATCTCCCGAACGTAAGCGCGCGCGAGGTTTATGCTTAAGCTGGTTCGCACCGGTCGATCGCGGGGTACGATATTATTTGTCGTGTTGCGATACATAATACTTTTACTTTTAAGGTACAATTTCCAGAATAGATAAACTCCAACACACATAAACACAAAAAAACAACAACAAAAAAATACAAATGAAAGCAATATAAACTACAAAATGACAACGGTGGTTTATGTCT
Source organism: Onchidella celtica (assembly GCA_963931925.1). Taxonomy (NCBI): domain Eukaryota; kingdom Metazoa; phylum Mollusca; class Gastropoda; order Systellommatophora; family Onchidiidae; genus Onchidella; species Onchidella celtica. The sequence goes on from OZ007567.1 coordinate 66,390,714, forward strand.
AGTGCAGAGATAAGGGAGATGACTGCATTATTTTACATGTTAGCCAGTCCAATGTTGGTAAATTACTTATTTACCTTGTTCTAGGAGGCATTTTCGTTGTTTCACCATTCTCGTTATAGCGCCATTTTTCTATTTGCCCCTTACTTGGCGGTATAACGAGGTTTTACTGTAGCTATCTCTTACGTCGGCGCTGGCTCATACGATGCCAGTTCATGGCCAGGATGCACTCCCATCAAAGACGCCGAAAGAGTGACCAACGCGAGTTGGACTTTGAACCCTGCATGACCTGTGCGCTGAGGCTTGCCACCGCATTCCGCCCGGGTAGGCCTACTATGAATATGATGCAGTAACGTGTAACAGAGGAAACGTGGCTCATGGCTGGTTGGGTTTTTTAATACTTTATGCTAGGGCTTTTTTTTCTTTTGGATTTTTTTTTTTTTTGGATAAATTAAATAAGAGTGCCCGCAAAGCCTGTGTTCCTTCTGTGTGTACCAAGAGGGCCCCACACATGCACGAGCCAATAGATGGAAGCCAGGCACCGCGCCTCACCTCGGGCCAGGCCCAGGGTTATTTTTGAACCCACACGCAGCAGCCACACCTGGAGGTATTTTTTTCGCGCCAAATTAAATCACTGCCTGTCTTTAGCTATTGAAATGATAATGTTTATTGAAATGATAATGTGTTATTGCCCTGCTGAGGTGCTAGGGGAGTGCTAAGGTGTATGACAATAGGAAGGTGATATTGAGAGACTGCGGTGCCAGTGAATTATTAATGTGCTATTAAGACCCTGAGGGGAGAGGCTGAGGCCGAAGTGCCTTTAGGAGTAACTGCCGGGCTGTGGATCCGAGGGAGAGTGTGTGTGAGAATAAGGCCGTTGTACGGCAGTTAATTGCAATAATATAATGTATGTAATTGCGCTATTATCTGTATAATTATGTTTAATAAATGTGTGAGTCTGATGGATTGTTCTGTTAAGTGTTAAACTTGTTTGTTCGTGATTGTTGTCCTGTCATAAACTATTACATCTCCCAGTCTGGGATTTGTGACAATGGCTTCTACACCTTCACCCACACCAACCTTCTCAATAAGTTGCGGTTGTATCCTGGTGACTTTCACAACAAGGAATCCTTGCTTTTCACTCTCCACAGGCAGTGATTACATTTATATATACCGGGTATATAGTTCGATAAATTGCACCTTTTTTTTTTTACCCCACCACTCCCCTCTACCTGGGGCCCGATGGAAAAATATCTGGCGAAGCCTAAATTTATGGCCCCGTGCCGCACCCCGAGCCCGGCCTTATGAAATCAGCTACACACGCAACGATTTTTGACGATTTTGGAGATCCGGGGCCAGATCCTTATCTGTATGGGGCCAAGAGTTTGATTTTTATTGTTCATCCCCGGGGCTCCCCACCCGCCACCGAGCCCAACAATCGGGGCACATGCTCGGATAGCCAGAGCTGTTGTGCCAAGGCTACCCAGAAATAGGACTCCCCACAGGATAGGATTGCCCCAGGTCTCGAACCGCAAAGATTCGATTGAGTGGCATGGGCCATATCGCATGGTTACTTCAAATTGCACTCCAAACAAAAAATAAAATTAAACCCTTCCCCAAATCCCGACTTAAGTAAAAGACGCAGGCAGGAGGAACCGAGTGGGGCTTCCAGTCAGCGCAAACGACAAATCACGTCTCTGCTGGATGTAAACACTGACGACGGGCGGGTCTAAAACCCTGGAAAGAAATTATCAAACATGAGCGTCTTTTTAATCTATAAAACGCTGAAAAGCATTACCTAAATCGGTAACAAGAATGAGAAATGGTGAACCGTTGGTAGAGTGCATAAAAAGACAACACCTAGAGAACCTTATCAAGCAGAATGTCTTTCATTGTGTTCCCTTGAACAGCTCACGTGGTGTCATCCGCCCCGTGAGTTGGATGAGGAGAGTGCAGAGGATATTGTCAAGAACGGCCAAGGCATTACACATGCCCGACGAATCAAAATTCGCCGAGGAGATCAGCGGATTTGCAACTAGCTCCATCATCCTCACGTTCAATACAATCAAGCCTCCAGCTCATCTTAAAGTGGCATATTAACAGGTTCCGGTCTCGCCATTCGTTCCAAACCCCATGCCACGTTTTAGCTGCCAGCCGTATGTACACGGAAAGTCGCACTGCAAGAGATCAGCAGTTTGCGCTGGCTGCGGCAGCAGCGACCGTGCGGACGACAAGGCTTGTACAGCCGAAGCTGCCCAAAAATGGTTAGAAGAAAAGTCTATTCAAAAGTACAAGGCCGACAACGAGAGTACTTTTGCCCAATCATTGCATTGAAATCAAAGACGCCGATGCCAGTGACGTATGCCTCTGCTGCTGCGAAATCGTCAGTTGTGAAGATACCAACAGCACAAGTGCCCACAGACACAAAGACGAATAGCAGCGGAACTGCCACGACAGCTAACTCCGCTGTCAAAGCTGCAGTGACGCAGATGAACAACTTGAAAGAGAAAACAAAGACCAGGAGAGATAGCTTGACGAACGCCAGGAGTGGTTCCTCAGTGTCAGGAACCACGAACAAATGCATCCTCGCCCCCCCCCCCTCCCCCAAATCTCCCTTCTCCCCCAAACCTCCCGCCACCCCCCCCCCCCAAAAAGAATAAAACTTGTAGGCTTCAAGGTAGGGGTGGCATCTACCTCAAAACCTAAATCCAATAGAATATGGTAGATATAATATAAGGTATTATTTCTTCGGTGGAACTGCACAGGCCTCCGGGCGAACTTACCAGAATTGCAGTTACATACTGATGGCCAGACACCAGCCTGCTAGTGCTACAATATGTCTTCGAGAAACTAAATTATCACCCAGTACCCCATTCACAATCAGAAAACAATGCAGCCTATCACTGCTTTGCCCGTGGTACCGACGGGCTAAGTGGTGGAACGTCCATCATTCTAAATCAAAAGATCCTACACATACAGATTTAGTTAATCACTAACCTTCAGGCTGTGGCTGTGATGGCTCACAGCTGGCAAACCTCTTAGTCTGTGCTCCATATATCTTCCGCCGTCTCCTTCCATCTCTAAAACTTGACCTTACAGATTTTATTGAACAACTTCTTCCCCCACACGACCTCATGGGAGACTTCAACGCGCACAGTCCCATCTGGGGCAGCTCCTCAACCAGTCCTCTCGGTAAGGTTGTTGAGAAGCTCCTTGGAGACAGACATTTTCGGAACATGATGGACACGTCGGTACCCTTACTTATCTATACCAATCTACGGGCATGCTCACAAACATAGATCTCACAATGGTCCACCCAAAACTCTCTTTAGATTACTCGTGGTCTGTCTTGAATAGTCTTCACGGACTAACCCACTTTCCAATTTGTCTCACCACGGACCAACCACGGCCAACAGTCCAGCCGACTCGCGCTGACTGGACAAAGTTCCACCGAAAGCGCACTCAGTTAATTACTCCCACCACTGTAAAGTTAGTAAACACAGTCGAGCAATTCCGGGAGCTTCTCCTGGAAAGACCAACCATGGTTCACGGAAGCCTGCAGCAAGAGAGCCATTGCGGCCCTCGAAACAGCCTTCCGCGAATTAAAACACAACCCTAACACACAGGGCATGACGAAATTCAGACAGGAGAGAGCAAAAGCCCGTACGACGATCAGAGAAAGCAAAAGGGACACGTGGAGACACATTATGTCTCAGATCAATAGCCGCACCCCAATTAACCAAATTTGGAAAACGATCAAGAAAATTAAAGGCCCTGCTACCACCTCTGGAATTGGACAGCTCAAAAGGGAAAAAGTAAACGAATTAGCTTCATCGTTTGCAGCTAAATCTTGTAGCGATCATTACTCGACCCCCTTCCAAAATTTCAAAACCAGAGCTGAAAAAAGAAAAACCCAAGATTTCTCAACTTTAGATTCAATCCTCTACAACGAAACTTTTACAACTGAAGACTTAACATCCAGTCTGAAAGAGGCCAGCCACACAGCACCTGGCCCCGACCAGATACATAACGAAAGTCTAAAACACCTAACCCCCCGCACCCCCCCCCCTCCACACACACACACACACCACTCTCCTGTTTGATAAACCTACTTAACCATATCTGAACCGTAGGAACCTTTCCCCCAATCTGGAGGAAGGCTAACATTGTCCCTATCCCAAAAGCCAACAAAAACCATTCGGACTCGGAGCCCAAAATTTATCGCCCCATAGCTCTCACCAGCTGCCTCTACAAGCTGATGGAGGGAATTGTAACCAAACATCTCAATTGAACATTGGAAAACAGCCAGTCCCTCTCCACTTTTCAGTGTTGTTTTCGTGCGAAGTGATCTACGACGGACCATCTCATCCGTCTGGAGACCTTCATCCGAGAAGCCTTCGCATCTAAACAGCACGTAGTTGCGGTTTTCTTTTATCTGGAAAAAGCCTTCGACACGACCTGGGGTCACGGTATACTGAGTGAGAGATCTTCATGGACTTGGACTAGGGGGTACCCCATCCTCACTTATCCATATGATCAAGAGCAGGGAGTCCCCCCAGGGCTCTATTCTATCTCCCACCCTATTCAATATTAAAATTAATTCAATTACTGAAACGCTTTCACAAAATATTGACCGCTCCTTGTACATAGGAGACTTTCTCGTCTGGTACAGGTAGGCCTATCCCCGGATAGATGGAATAGAGCGGAAACTGCAACTACAAGTCAACGCCGTCCAGAGGCGGTCCTCCCAGAAAAAAAAAAAACGCCGCCGCCGTCCATTTCAATAATAAAAGGAAATTTCACAGAGACCCGGGCCTCCTCCTTCATGGGAATCAACGAATTCCTGTGGAGGGCGAGGTTAAATTTCTAGGACTTTATACTCGACAAAAAATTAAGTTTTATCCTTCATATAAAATACAGTGTACCATAAAGCTCTCCTGTCAAAAAGCTCTTAAAAAGTTAATATCCTAAAGACCATCTCAGGAACTGAGTTGGGTGCGGATCAGTCTCCATGCTACATCCCAATCCCTCCCTGACCAGATCCGAACTATATCTTAGGGTTGCATCGTCTACGGATCAGTTAAACCGTCATGCCTGAAAATGCTCGACCCTGTGCATCATCAAGGGCTACGTCTTGCTCTGGGCGCGTTCCGCACCTCTCCAGTCAAAAGTCCGCATGTGGAGGCAACGGAAAAGACAAATTCTCTCTTCAGTACGGATTGAAATTGTCTTCTAATCCAGACAACCCCGCTTACAATTAATTAGTTTTCAACGAAAAATTACATTCAAAATTTTTAATCTTTTAAAGGTGTCACCCTTCCTTTTTTGCCTGCGGATTCAGACTTTCCTGGTATTAGTACTATTAGTGATAAGGGTACGGCCAGAGTGGTGCAGGTTTTTCCGGGAGGGATAACCTGCAGCAAGCGGCGGGTAGCCCACAAAGCTATTATTTATTAACACCGGTACACGCTGGCAGGTGTTCAGAGTGAAGCAGGCAGCCTGCCTTTAATCCTAATCCAAGACCTTAAGCAGTTCACGCATTTTTTACCTTTTCTGAAACCCGTGAGGGTTCTTACATAGAATATAATATAGACATGTTATGTATGGTTGGAAAGTGCATTGGATGAAGTTTAACATGATGTAGTTTATTTATGAACTGAAAAAAGGTTGTGTGATAGGTGACCTATTTTCTGTTACTTATAAATAGAATTTGATGCAAAAAATCACCTGCCCCAACATTCTCAAAGAAGGAAAAAAATAAGTATGAAGTCCAAGACCCAAACGTTTATTTCCTTATCAAATTACATTCATAATTTGCTCAGGTCATGAGCAAAAAGCCATTCAGTTTGGTCCAGTAGTTAACACATAGCACTTGATTATAAAAGACATGTAAAACTTTGAAAATCTGAGCAGAATTCCCCAAATCCATTTTGTATTCAATTCAAAATAAGTAAAGTAAATGTCTACACCTAACAAATAATACTTATATTTTGTGGCACAATGTATAGATTAACTGAAACATTAGAGAAAATTAGAAAATCTCACTGAATTTTCATATTATATAACATTGCGCAAGCGGTGCAATGAAAAGAAATTGAAGAAAAACTACTTTGTTTCAGAATTTGAAATTTTTGGAACACAGTGAATTTGATCTTCTAAATATTGTTTAAAAACTCTGCTCTATGACTTTTGTAAAACCTTTCTGATGAACATGGCATGTGATACATAATAATATGGAACTTATTATTCAGTAGGCATTACATAAGTAAATTGTAGATTTCTTCAAGCTCCAGATCCACACACCAGTGGAACAGGGATGGTTGGCTGGGCCTTCTTCCTCAGTGAGTCAGTACACTCATCAGAATTTAAATACAATGCCGTATAATGTATATTATATGCCCATTTATCTGTTTTATGATCCCACTGCTTGATTGAAGAGCCTAGCTGTGAATGAGACAAACATAATCAAGATTTTTATGAGTGATCTCTGAGATTATTATACACTTTGCCACTGTATGCAAAGAGATAATAATTAACTCAGTGAAAAGACAGTTCCTCATTCATTACTCTGGACCAGCTGAAACAATAAAAAAAAGAATCAGGTACATGTACTTCCTTTTTTTCAGCTTCATGTACATGACGTGACGGTCATCATTTGTTCCCTCACTACAGTTCAAGACATTCTCATCCCATCCATAAATAACTGAAAAAGCTGGCGGCTCCCCTCAACCACTTTTGACACTAAATAATATTATGTACCCGACATGTAGAACCTTTGAATGGTGTAGACCAGGTATGCAGGCTGGCAGAATCCAAGAAAATGTAGCTCATTGTCTGGATTCCTGTAGGCTAACTTCTCACAATCTGGTGCTCTGAAAGAAATAGGCCTACAATATGTTTGAAATACATTAAACATCCTACAAATGATATCAAAAGTAGTTGCAAACATCCAGAATTAAATTCCCTTCTTAGTACCAATCAGAGTCTGTTTACAGATATCTTATGGGTGATGTCTCTGTCACTGTAGGCCTATGATGTAAACAAACAAATGATGGCTCCTAGCAACGGTAGGGTGGCACTCAACTACCAAGGAAACATAAAGAAAAATGCATATTTCACATAAATCATCAAATTTCAAACAAATGAGGAATACAAAACATGTTATGGGCTGAAACTGACCCCATAACCACAGAGGTTTATTTTGTTTTCAATTTAGTTTCAGTATTGGTGGAGAAGAATGTAAGCAAGCCTCTTCTTAGATGGCATGATCGGTAGCTCTAGGGTTGTATTTCATCAGATTTTCGTGATTTCTTCCCCACTGGTGACCAGGAATTAGTACCATCACTAAATTTAGATATATTGCTGCAGATTGCTTTCATGATTATCTGATTACTTTATGTAGGAAAATTTGAAGGTTTTCGACTTGCACTGTCAACGCTGACCGCACGCAACAAAACCAAGATGGCGGACGGCCGCACGAAATACATGTAGTGTGATGCAAAAACAAGTTTTATTTTCTAAATCAAACTTTATCTATGACTTTTTTTTTTTTTTTACAATTATCGACAGATTAACATCTTTTTAGTGTAAATATGTGGTTTTGTAGGCTGGGAACATAAAAATATAGCCATGTTCGATCGAATCCTACAACCACTTGGCCATCGTGTAACGATTTCTCAATGCGTGAACTGCAGAGAGTTAACCTACTTCATATTTTGTTAACAATAATTACAATGCAGCCTTTAATTGGTGCATAAAAAAGATTAGAAACTACTAAAATTAACCCTTCATTATGACTTACAACTTTTGATGAAGTTGAGATGCAAACGTTTACCTTTATGACCGCTTTTGTGCATTTTTGTGAATAACATTGTCATTTTGTTCATTAGTCTTTTTGTTCGTCCTCGTAAAAATTATAACTCTCTTCTTATTCCTTCTTAAGTTGCCAAAAATATGACAAACATCCTTTATTATTCGGTGATTATGCTTCTCGTTTTAATTAGATATTATATAATCTAGATCTACTACAATATTGCCTCCAAAGCCCATCTCTTGGGTTATCTCTAGCTAACATATCAACGGCTATGCGATTGGCATGCAGTTTATTCCTCTTAGTCTTATGGCAGCTGTAAGTATTTTCTGCGTCCATTATCGATGCGATGCAGCCTACTTTTGACTGGTGTTTACAATCACAATACGCCCACGCAACGAGATATCCGTTCTCGTTCTCTCCTCCTCCTACATCTTGCTATTTCCGGCGTCTTGTAGCGGGCAAGAATTGCCCCAGTGTTCTTGCTTGCGCAGGCAGCCAGCAACCAGCCGCTGGTAACACGCGTCTACTGAGGACGGTACGAAGTTACAGGACCTGAGGCAATTCTCAAAGCGGGCTACGGCAGGATGGTACTGGTTAACCCGCCCCGGAAAACCTGCACCACTCTGGCCGCACCCTAAAGGCCGAAATCCTACCATGTGAAGTGGAAAATGGCTCGTTTCCTGCCGTCCCACCATGGGGACAAGGTGGTCTAGGGGCAAGGTGCTCGCCTCTCATGCCAAGGGTCCCGGGTTCAAACTCGGCCGGTGCAGGCATGTTGGAAGTTTGGGTTTTTCTCATATTTTCGTGTCTCTGATCCTATTGGGGGGTAGGATCGAGTACCTAGTCTTCTCGGATAAGGACGAAAAAATTCGGAGGGCCCGTGCGCACGTTGCGCACGTTAAAGATACCTTGGCAGTTGGAAATCGAAAAGAGCAGGCCGAGCAGGCCGCTGCCCGGGCAAAAATCATATAACATTCATCCCTACCATTCCCTCCCCTCTCATCTCCCCCCCCCCCCAAAAAAAAATCCGCCGACCGGCGCTGCACTGTGGCGACGACGTGCCTGCTCCAGTTGTAATTGGGTGCAATGGCACAAAGGCAAATTTCCCAAATGGGATTAAAGTAGTATACAATACAAATGGCTAACATAAACCAAACATTATTTTATTTTAGATTTCGCGGCATATCCCAAGAGCAACATCATGCCAGAAATTTACATGCAGATGTTTAGAGAGGTAATGAGTAAGTACCCTGATCACAGGCCTTTTTACCCAGACGGCTCCAAAGACCATGACTCGGTAGGACTAGGAGCCGCCTTATTCTCAAGTGCAGATGGCAAAACCGAATGCTTCAGCCTCAACCCCAAACCCCCATGTCTTTACCCTTGAAATTCAAGCAATCAACTTGGCCTTAAATTTTATCTGATTCCCACCCAGGACGCTTCATTATCTTTTCTGATTCACTGTCCGGCCTCCAGGCTTTAAAAAACCCAAATATGAAGACCCACGAGATCAATAATCTATTACTATTACATCTATTACATTGTCGAACAGGAAATAAGAAACGATTGAAACTGTTTTCTGTTGGCCTGGAACCCTGGCCACATTGGCATCAAAGGAAATGAAACAGCGGGCACCCCTGGCCAAAGAAACATTGAAATGTCAGCCAGAACGCCCCAAAATACCAACCACTGGCTTTAAACTCACTGTTATTGTTAATAACTTCATTAAATCGAGATGGCAGGAAAGATGGGATGAACAAACATCAAATACATGTACACACTTTATCCAAGATCAACTTGGACAGTGGACCCATGCCTCTCAACAAAGTCGGAGAGATGAAATTGCTCTTAGTAGACTCGGTCTTAGTCATACCCATCCCACACACTGTTTTTGACTGGGGGAGATCCCCCTGAATGTGTGGCATGTAATTGCCAACTATCATTATCAATGTAATGGGGTGAACCATTACAGGGCTGAGAACATAGCCCACTGTAGGGAAAGGGAGATAAACCCGTTATTTTGACCAGCTGGACCACTAGATGTGGTCAAGGGGAAGTAACCACACAGAAACCATAGATAATCTCCCCTTATTGTTTATCGCGCACTTGACATGAGTCATGCAGTGTTGAGTAACATTGCCAACTGATGTACTCACCATAGTCTTGGCGTTGTCTGTATTGTCCAGGATTGGTCAATTTAAGTGACCATCCCTGGTGCCAGAAGTAGAATCTTGTTATGTATCACTACATTATAAGTTTGTTTAGTATTTATCTTGTTAAGTAATATTTTATTAAGATAGTGTATTTACAACATACACGAGCGAGAGGGTAGCTTTTAAAAATGTTTTTATTTGTTTTAATGTTTTATTAGAATTTGCACTTAGTGAACTGTCATGTTAGGCAGTAAATGGGTTGCGCGTTTTTGGGTGACGCATAGATGATAGCGTGGGTCAGTCAGTTCCACCCAAGTCTTCAAGACAGCAGGACGTGTCATTCCGCCCAGACTAACATAAAAGTAAAAGAAGTTGTATAATTTATATTTCAAGATTGGTGAAGTGCCAGCTCTGATGATGTAGACTATCAAGTGTGAATTCATTTGGTTAATTCTGGTATTTAATAATATTTAGATGATGTGAAATAATAATGATTGGATTATACTTGGAAGTTTGACAAACTTGGTTCAGCTTGGTTAGGCAATCAGGCTAGCAGTTAACAATCTATGGTAAAGTTTATCTTACTAAGTGTCTATCTTAGTATCTATCAGTATCCTGCAGAGAAAGAGTGTAAGGTTCTAGAATGCTATCAACGCTAGCGCGCATGATTAGTTCATGTAATTAAATGGAAACATTTAACTGTAATTTATGACAGTCTGATTTTATGTGAAGTGCTAACAAATGGTACTACTGGAGGGTGTGGTCTAAGTCCCGCTACTTGGATCAGAGATAGATCGTTATTCTTAATCTGCAGTTGGTGCCATTCAAGCTCCAAGTGTCCTTCTTAAAGGAGAGAGAGAGAGAGAGTAACGAGCAAGAATTTTAACCAAGTTATTTCTTTACTTTAGTTCTTTTGTGGGTTTGTAAGGTTATTGTTGGATGATGATTATTTCTAGGTGCCTTTAAGTCAGCATTGTGACTATGATGTATGTGTAGATTTGTCTTGTGTGCCTTTTCGTTGCATTTTGTTGATACCGTGTTCATTGTGAGCTTTATGATAATGAGCAGACCAGTTAAGATGGAGAGAGAGAGGTGCGGGGGTTTGCAAGTGCGTGAGTAGGTCACAGCAGACGCCAGCAGGCGTGATCACATGGCTTCTGGTCAAGCGGGTCAAATCAAGACCGGGATTGGTTAGCTAATAGCTTCCGAACGGAAGCTTGACCCAAACAACAATAACAAACCTGGCTGACTGTTTACAGTAGCTACAACACTTAAACAGCATTTGGGATCTCAGATATCGGAATTATACTAAAGGATGATGATTATTTACTTTAATTTCTTCATTTATTATATATTTATTATAATGCCTCTTTGAATTAGTATGTTCTCTAAATAGGTGTTAAGTTGATTTTCTTCAATTTGTACTGGTTAGGTCGGACTTAGAAACTTTTGAGGGTCGAACCTTGAACTTTGGTTGTTGATAAGATGAATCATGAAGGGAAAGGCCTATGCTAGGTGCATGGATGCATTGTCTACGCATCAGGTGTCATATTTTTATGGCATCCTTTGTAGGTGCTCATTGTCTGTTCTTTTGACACACTGACAGATGTAATTGGACTCTGTTGTAATGAAGAGATCAGATGCATTGACTTAGCTCAATCATTAGGGTTATGGGTGTTGCTTGGCCAGTAGACCTATGATATGTATGTCCTTATTATGATATTATCTTGTTGCATTATATAATTATGTTCACTGAATATATGGGAACGTTTTAGGTATCAGTATTGTTGGAGGTAATACAGTTTTGTAGTTGTACCATGTAGTTGGGTTTGGCTTTATGCCATGATTATCATATCACTTGTAGTGGGAGACTATAACTTGCTATTGTTGGTTGAGACTTAGGTGTTGACTTATCATGTGGGTTGGTCCACCTAGAGATACTCCTGTGACTTTATGAGTAAGGAGTTTGGTATTATATCCAGAGGATAGGAAAGGGGTAAGTTTGGCTCTGAGTTGAGATAAGTCTGTGGCAGTATGGACTAGGGTTTTGTGTAGTATTAATAATCTAGCATGTGCGGAATTGAGCTGGGTTGGCTAATGGGGCCTAAGTTAATTAATTTTGACTTAATGAGTAGATCCAGTTGGCTATTGCTATCCTCTGCTAATTATGATGGCAATTGTTAATTAAGGGATACTACGTTGTGCGTGGGTGGGCTAAGTAAGCAGACGGGATTGTCTTTTATTGAGCCACCTAGCACGGGCAGTTCTGTGGTATGAGTGTGTAGACTCAGCAGACTGTATTTTATTGTAGTTAGTTTAACTCTAGCTCATTCCATAACTAGGATAGATTTGGTGCGTACAGGGTGCGCGTATACACATGTAAGGCTTAATGTTATCTTGTCTGGAATCAAATTAAGTTTTCTTCCTGATCTAGAATAATGGCCGTTGTTATAATATAAGAATTATAACGTGTGGGATAGCCCTATGTCAGCCTGTAGTTAAGCCAAGGGAAGTAAACATGTTACTTGGTAGGCTTGCATCTTATACTCGAGTTATCTCCCCTGGAGTGCTCACAAAGTAAATTATACGTTACTGTTCGATAGACATCCCAGACCTTCCCCGTATTTAGTTTACAATGTGAATATGATTATTATTAACTTTTATGTTTTCTTTTGATGCATTCTCTTGTTTTAGTATGATGTAATGATTAACTAATGAGGCGTGCTGTTAATTCCTGTTTTTTTGGTTCTTCTTCAGCGCGCCTATCGGTTGGGTTTATTGTGGTTTATTGTCTTGTTTATTATACTGTTTATTGTATTGTGTTTATTATTTGATTTGTTATTTTCTTTTCCTTTTAATAAAATTGTTGTCCTCTCAAAACCTGATAGTTTTGTTTGTATGTTTGACTGTGTAGAGAGCCCGTCCTGTGTTACATTATTTGGTGTCAGATTAGATAGCTATAGAGGGAGAGACCTGCTCGGTTTACCCGTCCTGTTACATCAATAAAACACATTTTAACTGAGTGTGTACCGGTATAGGCTTCGTGCATATCCAAAGAAAGCACTATGCCTGCAGATCCGTGAAAGAATTAGATCTGTTCTCTGACGTGGACCCGCAGCGTATCTTGTCATTTCTGAAAGAGGTTGAACTCTACAAGCTGATTGAACAGACTTTCATCACATTTAAAAAATTCACATAGACATACTTTCCAGTATGGGCCTTTTCCCGTTAGATTTTTAACTTCACTTTTATCTGATCTTACCTGTTGGCACCTGAGTTCGGAAAGCTAGCCCAAAGAGGGATTAACGAAAAAAACGTGATAGGCGCAAAGTGGCCGTTATCGTGCCGTCAAACCCAAACTTAAACTCAGATTCACGGGGAAACTTTAAGCTGATATTTATAATCCTCTAAGTTGATGTTTTTAATTTTTCAAACCGCAGCTAGCACTGCATTTTAAGTTGTTCTTTAATAATCCTTAGGTAAGGATAGTTTGAAGTTTTGATTTGCATTTTTTTTACTGTATCTTTATCGTCGGTCGTGTCTGGTTTGTTCATTGGTTTGTTTTTCCTATCTTGCTTTGTCACTGTTTGATGTGTTTATGAAATCATATATATATTATATCATTCGTTTAGACAATATAATTAGTAGTAACATTATGCGCTTCTGATAAACTTAGTATTTGATTTAGAATAGATTATATATCGTGGGTTTTGTCTTGGTGTTTTGACAGAGCAGACGTGAGTTTTCTTGTTATTCTGTAAGGGCTAGCCTTGCTTGCTTTCGACGTTGTGACGAGTTCTCTATTCTAATCTTAAGGTGTTACAAAACTCGGTGAGCAATTCTTTTGCATGCTCCTGACTTTGTGATAAAGACCAAGTGTTTCTTCAGCCCCCCTTCTTTCTTAGCGGGATATTTTGGAAGTAAAATTGAGTAACTGACACAGGATTTGAGTTTTGTATGATCTTTCAATTGTTTTCAAAGGATCGATTAGTTCCAACTAAAAATTAAAAAAAAAAACGATTGCTCTTGTTATGAAGGAGAGCCCACCCCTTTTCGTGACGGCCGTTTTGCATTTTTGCCGTGTTGCAGTAATCAGATCTATAATGTAGAACCAGCACCTCATTTTCATTCACAAACCGCTGAGAAACTTTCTATAATAGTCTGTACAAAAGCTCAGACTATATTTTGAAACCAGACAAGGTTGGCTTTAATGCAGTTTTGTCACTCTACGTTGTTTTGTTTTCTGGCATAAGGTACACCTTTTTTTTTCACACATTTCCAATGGAACACTCGATGTGTTGAAAATTTGACATTCAACTAGATCAAATTTAACCCGGTTTGCTCTACATTTTATCTTTTTCGGCAGCTGCGATACCGGTTTATCCTGCTGGTTGTTTATTAAAGGAATGTCACCGATACAAAACCACCAATGACAAAATCACAACTGTTGCTGCTGTCACTGTAACGGTTTCTGTCACAAAATTGACACCGTCATTGACAAAATTACCGTTTTATTATTTTTTTTTTCACTAAATTTAAAAGAAAAAAAAAGTAGAAAATGTGTAAAAGACGCGACCTTTTCTACCTAAAACTGACGCCCCCATTACCGTTTCGTGTGTTTGAGCTTAATTTAAAAAAAAAAAAAATGCAATGTCACACTTGAACACAAAAAGGACTCAGTAGGCCACGTGTGGCACAGTCAACATTGACTGAAAATGGGAAGAAATAGAAAGAGAAGGAAATTAGAAAACTCTTTACGGTTCGAGAATTAAACCGAATGCAAATTCTTCAGAGACCACTTGGCCTAAATTCAAAAATTGGGGAGTTATGAAAAATGCTGAGGTTATCAGGTCGGGGGTTATTTACTTAGGATACCGAGTTTTGTCCCCAAGACAAGAATAGGACGACGGTTATGATTCTGACTTGAACATGATATGACATTTGTTGTCGCGATCTGTTAAGGGTTGTTGTACTATTGAGACAAACTGTCTCTTGTGTTTTTCTTTTGTCACAATAGGCCTAATTATCAGTGGCCAAGTACCTCATTAAGTTGATATCATTTACAAGAAGTATTTGCCTTATAAAAAATCTTACACTGATGTTGTGAAAAGCCGTTAACATTTTTATCACACTATCTGTACCGGTACTGAGTCATTTCAGTAATTTCACTGATGCGCTATGTCTTAATGTAAAAACATAACTTACTTCCGAATTTAAAAGCCCTTGCACTGCATTGAGAGATTGATGCTCCTGTAGAAAACCAGTTGGTCTGCATCTTTTCATTATACTTATTATCAGTTCTAGTATCATTATTCAAAAACAAAACAAAACAACAACAAACAAACAAAAAAAACTCATAAGAGATACTCTAATTAATATCGGTGTTAAAATTAATAAAATCAATATTAAATTTCTGTCGCACATTTAAAAGGCCCTACTGTAGAATGAAAGCATACCACAGTGAAATAAGATGCACAAAAGATGTTGGCTAGCGTTTCGAATTACATCCAAGACAAGATATAACCGATTTCATTATTACTGTTATTACGGTCATATTATCACCACCATTAACATGATTAATAGCAGGAGATCAAACCTCTTCAGCAGACACTGACCCTGAGATGTGCGGTACGCCGCACAAGAAAGAAATACAAAACTTACTATTTTCACATTATTATAAGGCTTGATCAACACTGTCCTTTACTTCATGCATATTGGACAAAATTTTAGCTGTCAAATTTGCACCCTTTTGAAGTACACAAAGACCAAGTGAAAACATATATTAAATAGTCCATAAGTAAATAAATAAATAAGTAAATAAATAAATAGATAAATAAATAAATAAATAAAAATGTAAATAAATAAATAGTAGTGGCGGACATATTTCATTGCGTCGCAAGTTTGGCCGTTGTTGTTTTTGTTTGCTCGGCACTATAGCCTGAATTACATGCAGTTTCAAACTTATAAAATTACATGTAATTTCCTTAAGTGTCAGCTAATGAAACTCAGACTCCATTGCGTCCACCTATTGTATTTATTAAGTTTCAAGCAAACTTTTAAAAACGTTGTTCTGGCGGTAAAATAACACGATTTTCTTTTCTTTTTTTTTTTTCTTTGTTCTCTTTGATCAGCCTACCCCACGGGAAACTGTTTTCAACACGTACCGGCATTCAATTTGATGCAATTTGCCTGCCTGGAAACGAGTGCATAGTGTCCGATAGCGCATGAGATCTGTAGCAAGGCACTAGATTTTTAAAGACAAAAAGGCAACGAGAGAGAGAGGAGAGAGAGAGAGACGGAGAGAGAGACAGAGAAAGAGAGAGAGGCGGGGAGGGGGTGGGGGAGAAGGGCCCGAGCATATGTTTATTCCTGGCAATGGCGAATATCTCATCTAGTGTTAAATTGTGATAGGACATCACCATCCACCAGTGATAAAAGTACCAGAAATTATGAACCTGTGAACTGGAGTTTCAAAACAGCCTCGTCATCTGCGTGGGATAAAAAGAGAGATCTGCACTGTGCAGACGCTTGCAGTTAACTGTGTCCACATTACACAAACTATAAC
This sequence comes from Onchidella celtica, assembly GCA_963931925.1. NCBI lineage: Eukaryota > Metazoa > Mollusca > Gastropoda > Systellommatophora > Onchidiidae > Onchidella > Onchidella celtica. The sequence continues at coordinate 66,407,242 of OZ007567.1, forward strand.
CCCACCTCTTGCTTTTTTTCCCCACCCAAATTTCTGCCCGGGTGGGGGGGGGGCACTATATGCATTAAGTAAGTTCATACGTTTCAGTCACACCTGAAGTGGATCGACGCCAGAAAACAATGTGTACTGGGGGGGGGGGGGGGCATGTTTGTGCATATATATGACCAGTTGCCAAAAGGTACTTATCAGACAAAGACAAGAGTCTTGAAAAATAAACCACCTCAACCAAAACTCTATCTTTATTATGCGACTAAATAAAAGATAATTACCATTTGTTTCTGTCAAAACACATAATGATAAAGTTTAGTATAGTCAGTAGCAAGAAATTCACAAAACATACATTTTTGTCATGACTGGGATTTTGTCACGCGCATGAATGTTGACACCAAAACTCTGGAAAATCTAGAAAACCGAAGATTCTTTTGTTCTAATATAAATTCTTGTACATGCTGCAGTCTTTCCAGTGATAAAAGTGAGCCAAAGAAAATTTTAGAAAGCTGTTTAAAAATCTGACCAAGCAGGGGTGTCAATTCACGCGCGTAACAATTTCAGTTTCTGAAATTTTGTTTCCCTATAATGTTGTAACCTAACGGTATTTCGAAAATTATTATGTTTCAGAATTTTAAAGTTTGATTAAATTTAGGACCTTTGAGTCCTTGCTAGAAGCAGGAAAAGAGAACTTGTAAATTTTTTTTATTATATTTATGTCCTAGCTGGGAATTGACACGGGAAAAAATCGTCACGACCGTGTCAAAAATCCTTCATAGGACCACATTTTGCCCTTAGAATATTAAAACGCTACACAATAAAGCACACATTACACTATTTATGGCTAATTTCAAGTCAGTGAACTCAAAGGAATGTGTGACTGGGCGACATGTCAACAACGACCGTAGAAACAGAGGTCTGATCGTGCCACGCACATGAATTCTACAGGCTCAGCGTTACGCACGTGAAAACACTTGGCATTTGTATTTGTATTTTTTGTATTTGTATAACTCTTTAATCCCATTTGGGAAATTTTGCCTTTGTGCCATTGCACCCCAGTTACAACTGGGCATGAAAAGGAAATCGACTCAACTGGCTTTGCTGTTGTTGTTGCTGGATGTAATAAATTCTTTTAAGAATCTGGTCTGTCTCGACATTACTGTAGCCTGGCTGGTGACAGAGAAACTGTCCTGATGAATACAGGAATGCCTTCATCACGCATGTGAAACGTTGACGCGAAAAGTGGCCCCGAAGCAAAAGATCTTTTCACACAAAGACTCGATTATTAGGATCGCGAATTCATGTTAAACTTGGTAAAAGATGGCTCAGTATCGTGCAAATATAACGAAACTACAGCCCAGTGGAAGTTCACGTCGATTTTCACCCGTCTGTTTAGGCATGTCTAAGGGCTCTTTCACACACATCGACTTTTCGCCGTCCGCCGTGGACGGCACGGCGCCGTGCATTGAAATAACCACTACAGTCTATGGGCACTTACATACACATCGACCACGGCATCTCGCCGTGGTTAGGACGGCGCATATTTCATTCCGACACGACGCCGTGCGGTCTACGGCGTTGAAATATACATTGGAGTCTATGATTGTGTTCATACTTGTCGACTTCACGCCGTCTCCGTCGCAATTCGCGCACACACACTTACTAAGGGCTCTTTCACACATATCGACTTTTCGCCGTCCGCCGTGGACGGCACGGCGCCGTGCATTGAAATAACCACTACAGTCTATGGGCACTTACATACACATCGACCACGGCATCTCGCCGTGTACGACCGCCGTGGTTAGGACGGCGCATATTTCATTCCGACACGTCGCCGTGCCGTCTACGGCGTTGAAATATACATCGGAGTCTATGTGTGTGTTCATACTTGTCGACTTCCCGCCGTCGCCGTCGCAGTTCCGGCACACACACTTCCTAACTAAATATGTGATTTCAGCACTTTTCCTATCATGGAGGACATAGACACAGAACTCCTGATCACATTAGTACATGACAGACCTGTTCTTTGGGACAAAAGTCTGGAAATTTACAAATAAAGCCAATGTGAGACTTTGCACATTTAGGGGGTGAATCCATTGAGTTATTCGGCATCGTTTTTTTTCTTTTCAGATACAGATAACATAAGTACCCCAGTTCCATACGACTGTCCATAATGATAAACTAAACCCAAATGATGGGCTACAGCCAAATGATAATTAACGCCGTCCATAACCCTAAAAATAAGTCGATGTGTGTGAACGAAGACGCCGTGACGATCACGGCGCGCCGTGCACGGCGGACGGCGTTTGGTCGATGTGTGTGAAAGAGACCTGACTAAACATGTGATTTCAGCACTTTTCCTATCATGGAAGACATAGACACAGGACTCCTGTCGACGTGTGTGAAAGAGACCTGACTAAACATGTGATTTCAGCACTTTTCCTATCATGGAAGACATAGACACAGGACTCCTGTGTACATGACAGACCTGTTCTTTGGGACAAAAGTCTGGAAATTTACAAATAAAGCCAATATGAGACTTTGCACATTTAGGGAGTAAATCCATTGAGTTCTTTGGCATCGTTTTTTTTTTTTTTCAGATACAGATAATATAAGTCCCCCAGTTCCATACGACTGTCCATAATGATAAACTAAACCCAAATGATGGGCTAAAGCCAATGATAATTAACGCCGTCCATAACAGGGCTAAAAATTAGTCGATGTGTGTGAACGAAGACGCCGTGTCGATCACGGCGCGCCGTGCACGGCGGACGGCGTTTGGTCGATGTGTGTGAAAGAGGCCTAAGTTTTGACGCCACGATTCACGCGCGAGGCGGCTGTAATTTGTAAAGAAAAGTTTGTAATTTGCTTTAAACACTTATTAAATAATTTCATTTGATTATAAAATGGGATTTTTTTCTCTTGATTTTGAGTTGAAACATTCATTTCATCCCAAATAATTATGTTGTTAGGCTTCACACTGGGCTGTCAAGTAGAACCACCGAAAGTATGTCCTCGGCTCACAAGCCAAAGTCAACATTTTTTGTCACAAAAAATTTATGAAGATACCAATACAACCCCAAACTTCTCTAGTGTCATCACTTTATTAATATTTCTACAATTATAAGACAGACATAGTATCATTTACTCACAAGGGACATTTTACTTTTAAACATAATTATAATGGATCACTGTTATTTCTGCCACCTTTTGGCAACTGCTCATCCATCCACTTTTCATTATACATGTACATGTACTTAATATGTAAGTAAATGGGGCCATCCATAAAGTAAGTGCCATTTTGGCGATTTTTACCCCCTCCCCTCATCCACTCCCGTAGGGCTATGCATTTCTTCATATTCTTGGTCCCCTCCCCCAAACCGGCGTGCGATCATTAGAATGGTGAGTGTCCATGATAAATCAAAATTTGGCAAAAAGAAAAAGTTGTATGTGGCAAAGCCTCGTGTAAGAAATAATACATAAACGAGGCAATGAAACGCAAACTAAAACGGCCTATATTTCGGCAACAGGCTTTTTTCAAGGAAAAAACACACGAAAAAACAATAGAAACAAAAATGTTCTGTCTTCTCTTTTACTTTTAGTTTGCGTTTCATTGTAGCCTATCGTTTGGGTATTATTTCTTTGCTACATAAACTTTTTCTTTTTGCCAAATTTTGACTTTGCATACCGTAGAGCCCTACTGCGACCGGGCTGCGACCCCACAGTTTTTCTGTGGTTTTTATATTTCGTCCATGATAAGGCCTTGATGTTTTAGAACTTTAAACTGCACTTTACAGGGACTATTTGACTGTTTCAAGGGATACATAGCCTGTGTTGGATTATTATATTATCCAGTGACTTACATAAAAAAATATATAAAAAATTCAACTTTCATTCGTTACCACAACTGAAAAACGTGTGCACGCTCCCCACCCCCTTTCATGAATGCTTTTTTATACCCTGGAGTCAACCGCCCCTACGCTCCACCCCCTTTCCGAGCATACTGTAAATTTATGGATGACACCTATTTGTGTGCTTACATAAACACCCTTACATGTGTATTCATCTATGATAATTATACTTATGCACATAGCGTAGGCGACATCTCGAGCCAGAAATGTTTACATATTAAGGGCACTCATGCAGGAATACTTATATATACCCCCCCCCCCACGCTTGTGGGGGCACAATGATTTATGTCATTCACACACGGTGAGAAATTAATTTCTCAGCCACGTGACATTGCTTGATACGATTATATGTCAGCGATGTTGATGTAGAAACTAGAATTCTGTGTGTGCGGGTGCCTGTGCCAAAGAGCGTAGGCGTTATCATACGCAAGAGTGAGTAGTTTGACGAGTGCATATTTATAAATATACTTGTTAAGTATGGAGTTAATTGCAGAAAACACAAGGAGATACGCGGTTCCTTGTCGCCGGTCGTTACGCTGTGGATTTAGGCGGGGTGCAGGACAGAATGATTTTCAGGGTGACTAATAAAAATCCTCTCACCTGATATATTGAATTCATCGGGTTGCACATTACCCACCCCTCCTCTCGCCACTCACACACACACCAGTGCTGAGGGGGGGGGGATTGGATTGAAGAGTTTTGGGGGAGTGGTTTGGTGAAAAAAGGTTTAAACAGTGTTTCAACAAGATATAATACGCGTGCTTAAGATTGTGTTCTGAGTAAGCCAGAAAGACAGAGTAAGGAAGGGAGAGAAAGAGGTGAGAAGGAAGAGAGGGGAGAGGGAGCGAGAGAGAGATAGAGAGAAATGGAAGGGATGAAACACAGACAGACAGATAGCGAGAACGAGAAGAGAAAACGAGCAAGAGAGAGAAAGGAGTGAGAACGGGAAGAGGGGAGAGGGAAAGAGGGACACGGGAGAAGGAAGGGGGGGGGGCTTCTAAACTACAATGAGGTAACAAAACATACAATTTACTGAAATAAATCTCATCATTTCATCCACCGAGACACAAAAGTTATGGCAAAATAACAATAATGGTATTTGTGCTTACACCCCATCTCCGAGACTGCCCTCATTCCTGAAGCTTTTCCAAAAAGTTCGCCAATACGAGCATATGTCTGTGAATGTTACTGTTTAAGGTCTTTGTTTTAGGAGGTTCGCTGCTTTTGGCATTTACACCTCACTTTTCTTGTTTTGTTTCTGTGCGTTTTTGTGGTATGACATTTTTAGAAGTTTGCCAGGGCAGCGGCCTTGTTCGGCCTGCTCTTCTCGACTTTCAACTGCCAAGGTATCTTTAAGTACGTGCGGAACGTGCACGTGGGCCAGTCTGGTTTTTTTTTTTTATCCGAGAAGACTAGGTACTTGATCCCAGCTACCACAGGATCAGGGACAGGAGTCTCCCCCCTCACCCCCTCTCCCCAAAATTCCAGCATGCTTGAACCGACTGGAGATCGAACCTGCCAGCATGAGACTGAGGTGAGCACCTTGCCTCTAGACCAGCGTGTCCCTTTGAATGTTACTGTCGGTCGTATTTAATTTGTGTGAACACGAACTACATTAACCACCGACCCGAATAGATGATTAGCCAGTATACTCCGCAGCCTGTCTTATCGACCTAGGGTAGGGATGGGGTGGGAGCACATTATGTTAATTTTTAACTTGATCAGAAAGACACCGGTACCTTTGGAAGGGAAAATCATGAATAAAAAAACCTTTTTTTCTTCTCCACCCAGGGAGAGCTTTGTGAACGAAGAAGAATGCCCTGGAGCTCCAAATAACAAGGTGAAAAATGTGTCTGCTTAATTTTGTTTGTTTGTCCACGCCATGCCACCAGTCTGCCAAGCATCGTTGACTTCACAGAAATATCGGCGATAGCTAGCCGATGCCCCTCTCCCCATTTCCAGCCCGCAAAAGTGAGACATCAAAGAACTTCCGTTTTGAAGAAATTTCCATTATTCGCCCTAAAGGTACTCTGTATATAAACAAAGACATCGAGAATATAGACATCTACAACTATTAAAATTCCGCACTGGATAAATTCTAACAAAAAAAAAAAGAAGTAAATTTGAAAATTATAAACACTGAGATAGGACGAACTATTTTTTCATATAGAAAGTAGCGCATGGTCTCATGCAGTGCGATGCGTCATAGTTCTTGTATTCATGCGCTGACCAAAGCATTGGCCCGAATATTTTGTTTACAGTTTTTTATGTGCCCGATCGCCCTCATGTGTGTTCATATATGGCTTCAGAACTTTTATACCTCGGCTTTTTGTTTACGATAACATTAACTTGTATATGTGCTCAAGGTGAGTTTGAATTTATTGGGCAGCAATTGTTTATAAACATTTGCCTGACTAAAATTCACGATCACGGTGTGACCTCGCTCATAGAAGAAAAACAACATGGCGCCTGCCCCGAGCAGGGCACCCCTGAAATCAGGCCAAGTGGACAGCTATTTTTTGTAGGTCTAGCGAAGTCAGAAGCTCATTATCAGAGGTTGCGCCCTTAGGAACTAACTTCATTAGCTCCAGTGATGAGGAAAGCCGCAGTACATCTTGGATGTGTTGCAGGAAAATAGCTAGAAGCAACCAGATACCGTTGAAAGGAACAAAACTCATTGAATGAGAGAGTGAAAGAATGGATGAGTTGACAGTGTCCGTGCAAGAACTCCCATATTATGGTCTTCATCCGGACCCAGTGTATTCATTTCACAGGTCGTAAATTGAATTGAGCACTTACCTGGCTTGAGTGCGTTATCATTACTCATACATTTCGACAGTAGCGAAACTGTTGTATAGACCTAGAGTGCATGGCCCAGGAATGGTGTGGTTAAAAATTTAAAATAAAAAAAAAAGTTCTCACTTCTATGCACGTTGGCTGACGAATATTTACGGGAAATGAAAACGCTGCGAAACATTTTTTATTTTTTTTTGCTTCATAAATTTGGGGTGTGCAGAAGGGACTGCTCTCCCAAAGCAATGGGTGGCATGTTGAACTTTTTTTGGGCTCATCTTGCAGTTTGTAGGAACAGCTAGGCATCTTTGTGTTTGTCTTTCATATTTGGCACTTCAGAAAACAGACCGAGCCTATTTTATTGTAGACTTTTAAAAATGGCTTGTCAGTCCTAAGCCAAGGGCACCACTTTTGTGTTGCTGCAGCATTATTAGTGGCAAGTCATTAAAACATCAAAGGAAGACTGTCCAGACTCCTTTTAAGATTTAGGCTAGAATCTATAGATCTAGATCTATCTCTTTTACACTGGATTGTAATTAGGCTACGTATGAAATTCTATGAACTATGATGTAATTTGTATTGGTCAGTACTATTTTGTAATTGAGGTCATGTATGCGACTGACAAAAAGAACAGCTCATGTACATACTTCATGGGATTGACATTTACAAAAAGGCCAATGTAGATTTTGGCTTTAAATATGTTAAAAAAAAAACCAATTCATTTAAGAAGCCAAAATTGTTTAATGAATGTATTCTTTTCTTTTTGTTGGGGGGGGGGGGGCAATTCTAGTTGCCATGGAAAAGGGTTTGTTCCTGTCAGAATGTGTTTCTGTGGACATCTTTACATTGTGGGTGAGGATAATCCCACTACTGTCAGTGTTTTTTTTTTTTTGGGAAGCACTGTATAAAGGCCTATATTGTAGGATCAAGTACCTAGTCCTCTTGCATAAGGACGAAAAAATTCAGAGGCCCTGTGTGCACATTGCACATGTTAAACTTAGTAGATACCTTGGTAGTTGGAAATCGTAATCGCTGCCCGTGCAAAATTAAAATTAATAGGCCTATTCATTATTAAATATATGTTAATATATCTTCAAATATTATTATAATACTTTGCCATACAGTGATTGTAAACTGTTGTGAGTGTGAACTGCGCCTAACAGGCTGTGTTACAATTTGCTCTGAGATAGAGAGAGAAAGAAAGAGAGAGAGGGATACAAATTGAGAAAACAAGACTTTCTGTAAAGCGCCTAGAGCAAACTTGTTTGGATTAGACGCTGTATAAATGATCTCCATTATTATTATTATGAAACATCCCATATAGACTGCCAGAAAATATATCTCCTTATGATATATTGCATTCATTCTGGTGAATTACTGTAACAGTTGATGCAAATTTCAGCACGTTATGATGGGGAGAGTCAGATGAACTGATTGTTTACCCCTTAAAAAACGAAACTGTCTCGAACTGTTGTAGAAATAAATGACAGGATCCGATGAACAATTAATACTAACTTTAATAACTGTAAACACGAGCTGATATCCACAAGTTACTTACACCTATCAGGGAAGGCACTATAATATATCTGACCACGACTAGATTTACACCTACGACCTGCATCCATGGTTTGCACACACTATCCTACTCGCCTGGCCCTCCTTATATATATTGTCCAGGAACGTTCAGGAAGCGGCTTTACCGCCCCATAAGCACGAGACAGACCTAGATCGTTCGGGACACATACAGGCCACCCAATCGTACACAGACACGTCACAGCATTACATCACTCAAGGTCGACGTAGCGTAATCTCGGACACTGCAGAATCTTCCAGATTTTCTAGACATTCTACAGTGAAACAAACAAACCACATCAAAGAAAAATACCGGCCTTGCTGGCGAGATGGGGGGAGGAAGGTCGCCGAGTGAGACTCGCCAAGCGGGGGGGGGGGGGGGGGGGGAGAAAATATCGATCGTCCTACTAGTGGGACGCTACAATTACCTTTTTGGAAGACCCTGCAAATCATAAAATATGATAGGTAATGGACTAACCAGTTGAATGAAATTGTGAATAAAGATTTAAAATTTGAAGAAGTAATCTGAACACCTTTTTTTGGTCTTGCAGTTGCTTCCTCAGATTTACAGACCATTCATGCAATTGTGGTCAGTCCTTTTAAAATGCTTTAGCCACACATTTTAATGAGAGCAACTGCTTGATGATTGTCTCATTTTGTGCTTATTACATTCATTTCATATGTGAGGTAGTCTGAGAAAACCCGCAAGGTTGCAAAAATCTTAGTATTGAGTAATCAGCTTCCAAAGGTCATTTGGGCGACCCTAGGTCTAAATTTAGCTAAGATCAGAACATCATCTATTTCTACATCTTATGTGTAAGTTTTAGCATGTAACAAAGCTTCTAACCTCTTTAATTGTGCGAATTTGTTGACATTACGTGATTTTACCATTATCATATAGTCAACAACTTTTGGACATGCACTCATATTTTCCCACCCTGTCACACCTATACAAATGGGAAGGGAAAATCCACAGCTTTTCATTCATAGCTAGTAATAGTAGTATGCATGAATACATTGGCTCTGTAGTAATTTGTAAGAATTGTGCATCTTAGTATACAAAAGATAACCTTCTGCTTAGAAAAGGCCAACTTAACCACAATATGGGTTTTCCAATTGATTATTGCAGTTGTTCTCTTAAATCTTTTAGCTGTCAAAGTAACCTTTGCTTTGTGCAGGGAAATTTCTTTTGATATATTTTAAGTGCAGAAGAATTTTATTTTAATTAAATTATTATTATTTTAATTAATATCTGCAGAAGATTGCGGTTGCTATCAATAAGATGGCGGACAGAGGAATAGATCTAGATCTAGCAAAACATTTGTTTTGTCTTCATGCAAAAAAAAAGCCCCAGGTGCTTGAAATGTTGATCTCTGCTAAATATTTGAGTTTTGTGATGGTTATAGAGAAATAATGGCACAATGACAGTTTTGCTTTCCTGGTGAGAAAAACACCTCAAAATGTACGAAAATTAATGTTAACTTTAGATGCGATTTTCTCATTTTGTAATATTTGTGTGTTTTTAAAAAGCAAAACGTCTGCCACATGATGGTGCAATTTACTTTAGTTGTGAAATTTTTGCATCGTGACTGGTTTTCCTGGGCTGCCTCACATAATTATATTTGATGTCCCTGTGATTACACAAACGCAACTGAATAATTCACTTTATATGTGCTGACTGCTGGATATGTATCCTAAAAAGAAGTCAGATCAGCTATTAATACTTATAGCTTGATAATGCAAAGAACTTTATGTCCAGTGAATATTTTCATATTTCCTCGTGAATTTTCTAAACCAGAACATTCAAATAATTGTTATATTTGAAAATCACACAAGGTAACCAGTCTTGTACAGATTTTGTTTTTAAAATGTAGACAAGGAACATGAGCTCTGATGATTTAAAAAGCTGGATATTTTACCAATATGGATCATGTGAATAGATGGTGAACATTGTTTGCATGGAATGATTCTGATGGATTTTGCATAATTTGTGATTTAGTGATGTTGGACTCACAAATGAAGCCTTTTTTTTTTTTTTTTTGTGAATTTTTTAAAACGCGCTGTATTTTTGCTACAAGATTTTCATGAGTTTTTAATTGTTTTTGTTATTAGGAACACATTTAGTCTGAACAGAATACATCCGTTTGCCAGACATTTATAGTATTTATGTCCAGAGGCAGATGTAACACTGTATTTGAATTCATCATAACATTGTTTTATGTAGGGACGGGGTATATGATGTAGAATTGAAAACAAGTTTTCAGAGATCTGCATCAGTTTCAGAATGCAAGACAGGAAGAAGTGATCTTGTATTGGTTGATGAATTATTCAGAGTTAGCAGCAAATGAAGATTATAAGCAGTAGTGAAAGTCAACATGATTAGAAAAAGAATATTGGACAGTACAGAAATTTTGTTAACTTTCATGCATCCTTGGGATTCTGCACGGGAAAGATATTATATATGGGTCAGTGCCAAAAAGCTCTAATAGAAACATGGACAGAGGGACTGAAAAATGTACAACACACAAAGGGGAAAAGAGACACATTCTGTGACACTTTGACCATCTTTGTTTTAGATTTTATAAGTTTTATGGCTGTAACTGTTCTTAATTTGGTGAAATGGGATAATTTTCACATGAAAGTGAAACGTGTCGGACATTACTGTGATGACAGAAAAGTAGCAATAAAGTCACTAATATGGCAAAGAATGCACATTTCACCTGTAATTGAGTGTTAAAATCAGTACTGTTAGCCAAAAGTTTCAATGATGTATAAAAGAGTGCACTTAATGCACAAAAAATGCTGCTCTTTTGTAGTGACTACTGTGACAGTAACGTCCGCCACAAAAGGCAAAATTAAAGTTTTTACAGTGTTGTTAATGAGGACAGATTTTATCATGCACTACTGGTCCTATCGAGACTTGATTTAAATTTACTAATTTTAGCGGTTAATTTGGATTTGTAATTGCTACTATAAAAATTAGATAACTTTATTTGTTTATTTTGTGTTGGACGTTACAGGATGACAAACATTGAAAAGTAATGTAATTCCCCATTTTTAAGCAAGTATTTAATGGTTAAATACGGTTGACAATACAATGGACATAATACTTCAGTTTGCATTGATAGCCGAGATAATTTGGATGGGACTACAAAAATTAGATGACTTTATTTCTTTATTTTGTGTTGGACGTTACAGGATGACAAACCATGAAAAGTAATGTAATTCCCCATTCTTAAGCAAATAAATAACTTGTTAAATATACAGTAACCATACAATGGACATAATACTTAAGTTAGCAATGGCAGCCAAGATAATTTGGATTTATTATTGGGACTACAAAAATTTGATGACTTTATTTCTTTATTTTGTGCTGGACGTTACAGGATGACAAACCATGAAAAGTAATGTAAATCCCCATTTTTAAGCAAGTATGTAATTGTTAAATATACAGTGACAATACAATGGACATAGTACTTCAGTTAGCATTGACAGCCAAGATAATTTGAATTTAATTCCAGTAAAATCAAGGATAATGCCATCATCATTCATCATGATTTTAGAAACTAGTGATGGTGGCCATTCACAGTGCCAGATTTCTCATTTTTCATCCTGTGTTCATTGCTGGGACTGGGAAAATGCATTTTTAGGGAACATGTTGCAAATAAACTTATCAGAGCAAGAATCAGACAAAAAAGAGACCAAAAAAATGTTGGTCATTACAAACAGATAGAGGAGCGTGTCGGACGTTACTATTAAATATAGTGTGGCGACAAAAATTTCAATTTCTCTGGAGATTTGTTGTTGCATTTCTTCATCTTGAAAACACCATCCTGTGCTCCCCATATGAGAAGGACTACATACAAACTACAAAAGACCTGTTTAGATGGACTGGGAAAATGAAATGACTGTATCCTTGCAATGTGGCTGGACGTTACGGTGTGACTACAAAATACATGATTTCTCAAACTTTCTTTGTGAAGCCTTTGCAGCTGAAAACTGACCAGCCAAAGGCAACAATTCCCATTATTTGAAGGATAACATGTTATTGGAACACATGGTTAACCTGCTATTACATTGAGGTATTTCACAGTAGGCTCTTATTTTTTCATTAAAAGCGTGACACCACAAGTGACGTCCAGCCACTTTTTTTTAAACTAGCAATTATTACTTTCTAAGCCAATGCAGAAGCTTTTTTTGTTCAGTATTGTCATCTTGATTTGTCACTCTAAACAAAACATACCTGCCAGAATCCACAGATAAAGCAAAATACCCTTTTATTTTGGTTTTTCTGAGGTCCCATACAATGTGTCCATTTTGAGAATGTAAAAAATCAGTCATTTTCCAAAATCAAATTCAAATTCGAAGAAAACGAGAGAAACAACTGTGGTCATCTTGCTCATGCAGGTTGTTGGATCAATTTCGAATAACCATGCACAAAGAAAACACAAATCGGAGCAAAAATGACTGAAATAACACGATCACAAAAAGGGATATGTGAAAAAGAGAGCTTTTTGGCATTGACCCATATATGTATCCAGCCAGTTGAAAAGATATTGCATTTATGTGGCTGCTGAAGGTTTCTGATTTTTCAAGTGTCACTCTGTAAGGCATGTTCATTTGGGCAAATATTTCCTGAGGAAAATGTGACGGAATAATAGATTCCCTCACTCCATCCAGTAGCTAATTATCCTTGGATCACAGCAAAGTTATTATAACAATAGATGGATTGCAAATATAGATAATAAGGCTTGCACTGCATACAGGGCCACTTTTGATAATTTTCACATCTGTATGGTCTACAGTAGTAGAAAAGTCATTTCAACAGTTTAGCGATGAAGTGTTCAGAATTTCATGGTTTTGAAACAGTTCTGGATATTATGCACATTTGTTAATTTGGATGTGTACCTGATATATTATGTGTGAAACGAAGGAGTGGTCTAAGGCAGTTCTTCATACTAAATAGCCTCCCTCTCGGAGTTAGATAAGAATTTTTTGAAGAGTGATTCTATGGTTCATGGAATCTCTATTTTTCTTTTTTTTAGATACTAGTGATGATGTCATGGGCTCATGAGTTTTAACAACATGGTGCATTAATTAATCAGGCAAAATGTGAGTCGTAAGAAAACTTGACATGATATGAATTATTGTGGTGTTTCAGCTATTGTAATTATTAGTAATATTACCGCTGACTACACTGATGAGATATTTTATTTTGCAGAAGGGTTTAATAATTGAGCCAGGGGTTTGTCCAGCAGGGTTGACAAAAGATTGGCCTTATTTTCCCGCAGGGGTGATTTTTCTTGTGTGCGTGTTCTGACATTTGGCTGTTCTAGCAGTAGCATGACGACTGTTTTCTCAAATGTATATTGGTATTGTCTAGTGTTTTATAATCTGTTATTATATTGATGAAAAAATCAAGGAAGTGAATAAATCAGTTCATAAAAAGGCAGACTTGTTTGCGGAAACCTTCAAATTATTCTTTTCATGTACACCTGTCACTGGAAGCCAGTCTGTATTATCATTGTTATCTGGAGGGTTATCTTAAGTTGAACTCGTAAGATTAGTCCATATCATTCATGTCAAGGGTTAAGTGCTTAATAAAAAAAGCAAGAGATGTAAAGATGCATGTGTTTCATCTTTTGTTATGGTTGCATTCGATTTTCCATTCCAGCAGTTTGAAACTCATTTTAAGGTCCTGTAAGATCAAAGTTTTTTGGTGTTTTTTTTTACGTGATGGCACATTACTGGTGCTTTGGGCAGACTTTTGCAGTGCTTTCTCCTTCAGCAAGATTGGAATTTTCAATGGATTATAGGTTTTTGAAATACATGTAATTTGGTAACATAAGTAACAATAGACAGGCATTTGGAAGGGCTACAGTGCAAATTGTTAGTTAAATCTGCAGAACAGTAGACTTTGTTTGAAATCAGCTGAAAGTTATGCTTATAGTGCTGTTTGTATGATACAACAAGTATAGAGTGGTGCACTCTGGTATTCAGTTAATGTTATTATGATATCAGGTCAGGTCAGAAAAATCTGCTACTGGTAACATGTAATCCAGTACAACCTGTTTCATGAACTGGTACGCTAGCATGGTATCAGTGGGCGTGCACCTGTCGGTGTAAACGGCCAGGGCGGAGGAGGTTTCATCTAACCCAACGGCCACATGCTAGGGCACAATGTGACCCTCAGTACTTGAGTCCTTCATATTGGCCCCCGGTAGCGGTGTGGTCATAGGCTTGTTTGCCTAAATCACAGACGAAGAATTGAGCAAACTTCCCGGATGCAGCTTCGAAGCTGGCGGCAGCAGGCCAGTGGTTGATTGATAGGGCAGATGGCAATATACCGTCACTCTGGCCTGGATATCGTGACACAGAGCATCCACCAGTATTGGTGTTCTTTGGTTTGGGTCTTTCACCCTAGTCAGTTGGGACTGCGAGGCTGTGGAGTAGCCTACAGGCAGCCGGTCAGGCAATAGGACTGTCCCTCTGGCATCCTCCTGCACCTGGATACATTTCCAGTCGTCTTGACCCTGTCTTGCCACTTGGATAAGTTGTGTCCAGGCGAGAGAGTGAGTCTGATGTTTGCGCAGCTCTTTTTCACTAAAAACAAATTCTTTGCGCCAGTCTTAACACTCACCTCGTCTTCTTTCATCTTTGTCTCGTCTTCTTTCCTCTCAAAATTCCAACGGCGATGGGCGAGTGCGGTGGCAGCAGGTTTGGATAGACTGGAAGCTGTTAGCACAGACCTACACGTTGGTGGCTGTGGGCTATGGTCGCTTCATCGTCGATTGAAGTGGAGGCGTGGGGAGGCAGCACCCACAGTAGCTGAGCAGCCTTATTTAAGGATAGCACTGCTCACCTCAACTGAGGAAGGGGCTAGAAAAGGTGCCCTAAAGAAAGCCCACTTCACATCACCCTGACTGGTATACCGCGACCAGTGGGGATCCCTTTTTGTGGTCGAAACAAAAAGAAATTCAGCTTACTCAGGCTAGGAGCCTGGAATATACGCACACTACAGGACAACTCAAACAACCCGGAAAGACGCACTGCACTTATTGCCATTGAGCTCAGCAGGTACAACCTGGACATAGTGGCACTCAGTGAGACCAGACTCCCTGATAGTGGCCAACTCAAAGAGCTCAGTGGTGGATACACCTTCTTCTGGAAAGGCAAGGGTGCAGTCGAACCGAGACAGCATGGTGTTGGGTTTGCAATTAAAAATGACCTTGTCAGAAACTTGCAGTCCATGCCAATTGAAATAAATGACAGGCTAATGACACTCAGGATCCCAGTTGGGAAAAGCCAGTCAGCCACCCTCATTAGCGCATATGCGCCCACCATGACAAACCCAGATGAAGCCAAAGACAAGTTCTATTCTGATCTAGAATCTGTCACATGCTCTGTCCCGGCAGCTGATAAGCTGATTCTCTTGGGGGACTTCAATGCTAGGGTTGGCTCCGAAATCTCAGCGTGGCCAAATGTTTTTGGCCCTCATGGAGTTGGTTCATGCAATAACAATGGGTTGCGCTTACTTACTTTGTGCGCTGAATTTGGCCTGTTCATTACCAACACAAATTTTAGTCTCCCCGTGAGAAACAGAACGTCATGGATGCATCCCCGCTCAAAGCATTGGCATCTCATAGACTATGTCATTGTGAGGAAGACTGACAGAAAGGATGTCCTTGTAACAAAGGCGATGTGTGGTGCCGAGTGTGGAACTGACCACAGACTCATTGTTTGCAAGCTCAGACTAACATTGAGGCGCAATAGACGCCCTCAAGGGAAAGCGCCACCTAACCACCTAAATGTTTCAAAACTCTGCTCAGCTGAGAAACAGAGCGAGCTCTCATCAGAACTCTTCTCAGAATTGGATTGCGTGACTTTTGACCCTGAGAACATTGAACAGAGCTGGACTGACCTAAATACGACTGTACACTCTTGTGCCAGCAGCACAGTTGGTTTTCTTGTCCGCAAGCACCAGGACTGGTTCAATGATAATGATAATGAAATCAAAGTGCTCATCAAAGAAAAAAATAGTCTCATCCAAGCTCACTGCAGTGACCCCTCTTCCACAGCAAAAGCTGATGCACTGCGTGCATGTAAGGGTGTACTCCAGAAGAAGCTGAGGAAAATGAAAAATGACTGGCTTGAAGAGCGAGTAAGAGAAACTCAGAAATATGCCGACACAAACAACACTAGAAAGTTCTTTGAGAGCCTCCGAGCTGTGTTTGGACCATCCCGCTCTGGCACTACGCCACTTCTTGCGTCAGATGGTTCAACACGCATTGTTGAATTGAATGCCATAATTCAGCGTTGGGCAGAACATTTCGGAGGTGTGCTAAATCGGCCATCAAATATAAATACTGAGTCCATTGACCGCCTCCCTCAGACTCCTATTAATGCAGCTCTTGCCAAGCCATTCACAGCAAATGAGACCCGAACTGCCACAAATCAGATGTCCTTTAACAAATCACCAGGCGTGGATTCAATTCCTGCTGAGGTGTATGCCTTTGGTGGAGAAAAGCTTATTGAAAGGTTGACCGAGTTGTTCAATCATATGTTGAAAGCAGGGAAGCTGCCACAGGACTTCAAAGATGCTTCAATCATCCATCTGTACAAAAACAAAGGGGACAGCCAAGTCTGTGACAACCATCGGGGAATCTCTCTACTTTCAATTGCTGGCAAAATATTGGCAAAAATGCTTCTGAATCGCCTTCTTGATCACCTCTCGTCAAATGACTTGCTTCCCGAGAGCCAATGTGGCTTTCGTAAAGAGAGGGGAACGGCGGATATGATTTTTGCTGCCAGACAGATTCAGGAAAAATGCATGGAACAAAATAAAGCGCTGTATATCACATTTGTTGACCTCACAAAAGCATTTGACACAGTGTGTCGTGAAGGCCTCTGGAAAATCTTGGCGAAGTTTGGGTGTCCACCCGAATTCATCACAATAGTGCGCCAGTTTCATGATGGCATGCAAGCTGCAGTCAAAAGCAACGGCAGTGTTTCAGAGCCCTTTGCTGTCACAAATGGGGTAAAACAGGGTTGTGTCTTAGCCCCAACTCTGTTCAGCATCATGTTCTCTGCAATGCTACAAGAAGCCTTTAGCTCTCCTCCTCAAGGGGTAAGCATCAAGTACCGAACTGATGGCAGTCTATTCAACCTCAGGAGACTTCAGGCAAAAACCAAAACCAAAAGTACTCAAGTCGGTGACCTACTATTTGCTGATGATTGTGCACTTCTGGCACACGATGAGGATAGCATGCAAAACTGTGTTGATAAGTTCTCTAGTGCCTGTGACAACTTTGGCCTCACAATAAGCACAAAGAAGACGGAAGTGCTCCATCAGCCTACTCCAGACGACAAGTATCCTGTGACCCCAAATATCAAAGTCCATGACAGTCTTCTGAAGGTGTCGGAGAACTTCACCTATCTTGGCAGTACACTGTCTTCCGCGGCTCGTGTTGATACTGAAATTCTCTCAAGAATCAGCAAAGCCAGCTCTGCATTTGGCAGGCTTCGAAAGAGAGTATGGGATGTCGCCGGCATTCGCACAGACACTAAGCTGAAAGTGTACAATGCTGTGGTCCTTCCCACCCTACTCTATGGGGCTGAAACCTGGACAGTGTACCAATCGCATGCCAGAAAGCTAAATCACTTTCATCTGGCCTGCCTTAGAAAGATCCTAAGGATCAAATGGCAGGATAAAATTCCAGACACTGGGGTCCTCAATCGTGCCAAGGAATTGAGCATCTTCTGCCACCTGAAAAAAATTCAGCTACGTTGGGCAGGACATGTTGTCAGAATGCCCGACTCCAGACTCCCTAAGCAAATCTTCTTCTCTGAGCTCTCCAATGGAACGAGGAATGTTGGGGCCCCAAAGAGACGTTACAAAGACACTCTCAAGCAATCACTGAAGGCCTTTGCCATTGTTGTGAGTGAGTGGGAAAAGCTCTCGCTTGATCGTGCAAATTGGAGGGCGGCCCTTACCAGAGGCAGCAAAGCATGGGAAGCTGACAGAGTCCAGCAGGCTATCAAAAAAAGAGAACGGCGCAAAAAAGGCCCAGTGGTACTGAACCAACGGAGCACTCTTGTCATTTATGCGGAAGGGTTTGCAGGGCATAAATAGGACTTATCAGTCACATGAGAAGCCATAAGTCATGAAAGAACAGTCTTTCCATTCTGTCCTCTGTGTCCTTTAGTCCTCTTTATTGTCCATGTGTTGAAATTCTCAACAATTTCTGTTCTTTATTCCTCTGGTGTTGTTAAGGTCATCATCATACCTGATGGACGAACTATTATTATTATGATAAACAAGATTGTAACCTCTGGTGTATTTTTTTAAATATCTGATAAACTGCAGTGTCACATGGCCAACATTTCTTAAAAATATGACTGTAGTTGTCTTGTTTTTCTACTTGAGAAATTTATCGGCAAGATGAACCTTTTTTCAGTTAGCACCAACAACATAGCATGAACTGAACTATCGCTGCGTGCTTTTCAAATTTTAGGTCATTTGCAAAGTCTTTCATTTTCCAAAATACACAGCTGCACATAGAAGGAATTTTAAATTTAGTTTGTAGACATCAAACTTTGCCCAGTAATATTTTTAAATGTGGAAGTGGTGCTCCAGAAATAAAAGAAGGTAAAACATTTTAAAGAAATCACCATAACAGCTAAATTGCCCAGACTGTTGTTGTTGGCATTTCATATTATATTCTGACGTACCAAATTGTTTGGTCATCCAGCCAGGTAGTCGTAAGAATTTAAGACTGTTTTCATAAATTATTGTCTCTACATTCGCACAAACTAAAGACCGGTGTTATAAATTTCAGGAATTCTTTTTAATGACTTGCATCCAGATTTATAGGTAGTTTACAAAGATGGTGCATCCTTCTAGCCTCTCAGGAAATTAGTCCTACTGTTGCAGAAACCTTGTACCGAAGCAGGTATTTGCAAAGACCTGTAGCTTCTTAAAATTTAATTTATTGTTTGTTTTGCCTTGTTTAAATCAGCTTTCTTTTGTGTATCTGAGGTAGACTAAGATTTTGTACATTACAGACCTGTGAAAGAAATTTTATTAGTGTATTCCTCCACTTGAACTCCATCCAGTGCATCCATGGGTCGTTCATATAACTAGTTGGGGATGGGGGTGAGTGGGTGTGTAAAATATCCAAAGGAAAACATATATTATAAGTGAAAAAAATTACTCAGTACATGGTCAACAAATTGTATCTTTTTTAATTACGAAATTAGATTATCAGTGCTACTTTTTATAATATCAAAATATTTGTGTCACCGTATATTTCTGTATAATTATTTTCCCAGGGTTTTTGTTTCCAACTCAGCTCCATGCAGAACATCGTTGAATTACTATTATGATCAGTATTTCTGTTTCCATTATTGATGATTCAGTGGCCATAAAATTTTTTGGGCAGTTTTATGACACGGAATCTGTAATATATGCCTATTTTGATACTCACATTGAACAGTTTATTTAATTTTTCCTGTATTTTGGACTCTTTATGTTAGTTTTGTAGTCTAAATTAGCGTGCGGGCCAGGCATGGTGGAGTAGGGTCAACTAGAAATTTTTCTGGAGATACTGGTTGGATGATAATTTGAAAATCAAATTAATCATTTGTAACAAAAGCAGCGAATTCTAGAGGCATCATATGGTGCTAAAAGCTGACTTCGTGCCAGTGATGTATTTTGTAGATAAGTAGCAAACAATGCCCAATTAAAACAGAAAAGGGAGAACCAATTACGAGCAAATGTGGATTCATTCAAAGGGTTTAGTACTGCAAGAATAATTAATGAACATCATTCTGTGACCATTTGTATTACCTGCCATGTTATGAAGTGCAGGTTGAAAAGTTGAAAACTTTTTGCATACCTGAGATTTGATATGACATAAGAGTTGCAAGGTTTGGGAATGGTAATGGGCCATAGTTCAAAAAGCACATTGTAAGTCAAGAATGTTGAAAGTGCTTTAAAAAGTATATGGATTTAAATCCAAATATAAATTATATAACATACAGCAAAAGTATTTCTCAAAGCAAAATTAGCTGCTCCAAAAGCACACATTTAGACCAGGCAGAGACAAGCAAACTTTCAAGCTTGTAAAACTATAATTACCAGTTTATGTGCTTACTCACAGGTTCTAAAATTATAGTTTCGGTGGAGTATTGAGACACTGAAGTGAAATATGTATAGGAAAATTAAAATTACAACTATATGGACATTAGTTATGGAGATCCAATAGACATGTACACTATTGCCATGCAATTGGAAAACATCACTTCCCTTACACAAGAGGGAGGTGTGTGCAAAGAATAAAATACGATGTAGGAAAGTATGGGAAATTTATTGTTGGTGATCTGTGTTATATTAATAAACTTTGGCCTGAAAATTCATGACCCCAAGATTGCATTGCTCTGATAAGAGTAAGCACTGAACCCAGTGCTAGGGAGTGTGTGTGCCTATACTTTTGGTTGGGTGAGATAAAAAATTTTCAAGGCCTCGGATAAAAAATTACAAATGCTTCCTGCATCTTTTACCCTCCAAAACCTAGTCAGTGATTCCGTAGTGGTGGCATATTTACAAGGGAACCAAATTTCACACAGTAAACAGTGTCATGTTCACCCTCCAAATGCCAACAATCAGTAAATATCATGAATCAGAATGCTCGTCATATAATGTGGCCTGTAATGCAAAAAATTCAAGTCATCTTTAGTAAAATTTTGTATTTCATGATTTCAGATTCACACTTAAAAAGACTACAATTTTGTACCTTAAAAGTAGCAGTGAAGTCTGTAGTGTTCTGATTTTGGCACTGAAAGGGTTAACCCAAAGCTGAATCTTTGGATATAGTTTACTGTAGAAAATTCATTGAAATGTTTGGCTGTGGAACACAAAACTTGCATGGTCAAATTAAGAACATACCTTCAACTTTGTTAAAGACAGTAATGTACATACAGTATGTTCATTCTTTATTCTGATGTTTTATTTTTTAATCATAGGTGGTGTCTATGATGAATTACCCCCAAAATGGGAAAGAACATTTTTGGACACTAGGGCAAGCTGGTCATAAATATTGTTCCCTGGTTCAATTGATTATGTGGTGAAGGGCAGAGTAACATAATATGTTGTTGTCCACTCTGACCTACCACATCCTCATTTGTGTATTAATTTATAACATGCTTCCACATGTCACTGTAGTTATATGGCTGCCCATTTTCGTGATGTAGTCCGGTATTGTTGCATGAAATATTCTAGTGACACAGCTTCAGCATTAATGGAATTGGTGTTTCTCATGGAGTGGGCGTTTTGTAAACATTCACAGGTACCGCCAGACCAGTCACTGAGACTTCAAAATCATTAGCATTGACAATTGTTCAGGTTTTAGTGTGGTAGACATGTTATAACATTCAGATGGGAAAACTTGAATAAATTATCTCACTTTTGTTTGCAGTTTACAGTGTTTTAAGATTTTGTATAAATCAAGCCAGCACATTAAATTGGTGGACTCAGGAGATGGTGAATGCGAGGAATATATGGTGATTACAAATTTGATGAATGAAAAATTTTTGATATCTCTTTCAGGCACCGAGGATAATGAAGTACCCAAAATTGACAAAATTGAGCCAGGGCTGGCACTGGTCCCTGGGTCTCACCGCATCATTGTGCAACGTAAGACACCAGTGTTGCTCAACTGTTCTCTCAATGTGACAGATCAGCACTTGTTGCCATTGAAATACTCCTGGTACAAAGATGGCAATCAGATAGTTGTGGATAAAAAAGATGTGGATAAAAATCGCTCGAAACCAAAAGTGCAGCTATTTCCGAATGGAACATTATATCTTCGGCCACGTCGTCGAAATGGTGGTGGTCATCGCAAACTCGAAGGAGTATATGATTGTTATGTTAGCTCAAGAAAGGGTACTGTTATAGCAAGACGTGTTGAAGTTATAGTGGCAAGTGAGTACAATTTTTGTTTCGTCTTTTGATTGTTTACTTGTTACCTATTATTTTTTTATCATGTGCTGTGTCTGAAGGAATTCTCTGCCTTGCAAAAAACAACAACAAAAGATAAAGTATTCCAAGTGGATTTGTTATTCTTATTCTGTCATGCCTGTTTTCATCTTTTCCTTGCTTTTCGGCTCTGGCTAGAATCATATTGATCAACCACGTTGTTTAAAAAAGGGAATTCATTCAACACAGTTGGAACATGGTCATGACTGCTAGAGGTGTATTTTTCCTGAGAAACTAAAAATTAAACGGACGGTGCAGATGTTGAGAGTTTATCTTCCTGTTTTGATCTTAAATACTTTTGTCGTGCTTAACAGGAGTGAAAGCAAATGGAGACATCCAATAATAATTTTGCTTTTGTTATCTATTGTTATGGGGAGGTCAAATGAGGATATCACCTTTTTTTTAAATAGTAGACACAACAACAAAAAAAAGTGTTGCTAGAGAGACAAGAGAAGTCCCCCTGCAGTACGTAATGTTTGTTTCGGTCGCTTTTGGTCAAAACGGTTGTCACTAAAGCTTCCTTTATTAATGGACAGTGTTGTTTCCGTGTTTTAAAACAAACGTAGGTTTGATAGTATACACAGGCGCTACGAGGTGGTGTTACCAACGAGAGAACTGTGGGTTTTGCACGAGATGCTTAGGAAGACTTCCAGATGGGTAACAAATTTTTAAGGAATGTATGGTAGACGGAACTTCGATTATGTGATTTTGTGTCTGTGGTGATTGCAGTAATCTTCTTTCTTTTCTGGTACTTTAGAATGTGGCTCAGACTGTAATTTTGCTTGCAAATAGAGGAAATAAATGTAAGCATAAATATTTTCGGGTGGTGTTACAGAGATTTGAAGAAAAAATCCTCCTCTTACCGAGCATCGTGCCTTTTATGTAACCCCACCACCTTTTTCTAAACATCTATTTAAAATATTGTTTGTCTTTCATTCTCATTTGGCGGGAATTGAATTGTACCTGTACAGATTTGTCTTTCATCAGTCTGATAACATTTTTGAAGAAAAGAACAGCAAAAAAAAAAATGCTACTGTTGACAGTATGAGGACTGAACTGAAATTTGATACTAGTGTAATTGCTGTATTTTAAGATGTCCTTATTAATGGTAGTTTTTTTTTTTTTAACATTAAAAATTGAACCACAAAGAATTAGTATAACCAACGTCCGCTGTCTTTAAATGGACACATAAATGTAGCTCAGCATTAGCATCTCAGATCCAAATAACGCCTTTCATTCAGTACATTTTATTTACTGTAACTGTCACGACTTTGCGGGGATAAAAGAAATAATTACCAGAAAGGAATTCGGGAAAAGGATCGTAATTTCATATTTAATTATAATTATAACATGAATCCTAGTGATTTAATGACAAAAAATAACTATTTAATAGTCATGTAAATTATAATTTAATTGTAATGTATATCAAACTTATAATAAATAACGATTTAATAATAATATTAGTAATGATTCTATTATAACTACTTTATTATATCATACTGTTACTAATAATAATATAGTAACAATAGTGTTAATAATAATTCTCACAACAGGAATTTTGGTTAATGCCAGGACTTGTAATTCAACTGTTGAATGAGCCTGATAAAGTATAAAACAGCTCGCTTGAAAGCATAATTATAGCTTTATGTTGATGCAAAACTAGGTCAGACTGGCTTGTAATGAATAATAAGGGCTTTCTTTTGTATTCTCATGCATTTGTATACATACATCAGTAATTGCCCTGGTCTGTAAACAGTCGAAAAGAATCGGCACAGGAAGTTACATGTACACAAGTGCAGTTGCCAAGATGCGCAGGGTTGTTCACAAAACACAACTAAAGGAGATAGAATTTTATTGATTTCTTAAAGTTCACTAGTACAGTGAAAAAAGGCGTACGGTATTGTTTTATTAATTATTGTGTTATTGTTGTAATAATTATTATTATAATCATTTTTTTTTATCTTGATACCGCCAGGGCATAATTTCCAGTCGTAAATGTATAACAGGGTTCGTACACCTATAGATAGAATTTCTGGAAAATCTATTGAATTTTGGATTTCAGATTTCATGTATTGAAAATCTATTAAATTTGAGAAATCGGTCAGAACCTATGGAAAAACTATGGATTTTTAAAAAGTCGTCAGAATTAAGAGTTGTCAAGACTCCCCTTTAAAAAAAAAGGCGCGAGCTCGAGCCAAAAAAATCCATGGACCATACCATCTTCCCTGCCTCTGGCGTGCCTTGCATCAGGCTCACAAGGAGCCAGCATCGTGTGTGTAAACACCATGTGAGCGAAATCATAGCGATACGACATGCGATACCCGTAAGATGGAAGCGTACGTTACACTAGTTTTTCCCTCTAAGCTATGCCGTAATAATCGACTCGCTCAAGTCACTGCATTTTCTCGTTGAAAGCCACCTTCCGATTTTCCGACGTAGCGTTTCATATCTGGTGTGTTCGAAACAAGCAGTACTAAGAAGCCTGAACGTACCTCGATTTAAAAAAACAACAAAACTTGATTACCGAGACCGTCATACATGACTGGTCCACTCTTGAACCCGCGATGAGGCGAAGCAGACTTTTTTTTTTATCTTCGCGCATGTGGGACGGGGTATCAATTTTTATTCAGGGATATTGTTTTTTGCGTGATAGTTACTATCTGTTACAGGCCTAATGCAGGTATGGAAGACAAAGCCCACAGACGATGTGATACTAGAAATGGGATCAAGGTCAGACATACGAACTCGCATGCTGTGTCTACTAAGGACATAAAATAATACATTATACATGTATTACCGCAGATACGCAGGGAGGAGATCCATTCGAGTTACATACTACAGGGGCGTGGCTTTAGGAGCGTGGAGTGTGTGTCTGTGTGGGGGGGGGGTCGCAGGGGGCAGCCCCCACGTGGCGAGATAGTCCTCCGTATGGATGGTTTGATAGTAAATGCGGCAATTAGCAATTGGAACATGAAATATGTGCCCGACTAAAGTTCTGTAACTCACGGTACTCTTTCAGATAAGCGTGTTTAATACTAATAGGACCTCTCCTAATTCAGTGTTGAAAATGAAGGTAAAGATACAACTCTCGTGTAGAAGGCGACCCCTGACTGAAGAAAACCTAGAGACAGGTTTTGCGCTGATACTTAAAAGGAATCTGGTCAGCCCAATCTATTAATATTACAATGCGATGCTATGCGATAATTGGAAAGTTGCGGTCCAATACTGATAGACAGTGCAAGTGACAGTCCACAACCCTTAAGCCGAGATTACCCGCACCTTTTTTTTTTTTTCTTTCTCTCTCAAACCCGCGCTGGCCCGACCCGTACGTAGACACGTCTCCGGTCTTGCATCCCTTCTCAGCTCTCCTCCAACTTGTTACGGCAACACACGCATCGTGGCGCCACACCTTATGTAACATCTCACCTACGGATGGATGACCGTAGCGATTACAATGTAGCGGGACACCTTCGTAGACCTGTCGGCGCTGACCGTCTCAGTTTCCCGTGAACTCGATTAAAATCGATATTGCGTATAATAGTACTATAAAACCCATTGCCACGCTCGTTCCGTCCACGTGGGTAATGGCCATCCGTTTGCTCATTCTCCGGCGGTATTTAACATGACAGTGAGCGCACCCGAATTTGAGCAGTCGACAGTGTTGGTGGAGTTAATTAAATAATTGAATTTGTAAAATATCGCACTCGCGTCTAAGGTGACACCCCTCCCCCCTTCCAAAAACTGGCCTTGTAATTGAGGTACGTGTACAAAATGTCTCGCATACAATACCGGTACTCGAATTTTACCGCTGTACGGTAGGTCGATGTAAATTACGATGCCGCGGGGGGCTATCCTTTTGCTTATTACCAAATCAATTTTTTCCAATCTCTATACATGTTGTCAAAATAATTTCTTAGACTAACTGATATTATTAACGGAAATTCTTACATGGCATAGTAGATTGTTTGCCTTTCTGTCCCCATATGGGGCCAAATTGACTTGTTTTTTTAAAAAATTCCATTAAGCTAAATCTGTATCATGATTCACTGAGACAAGTTTAGTTGTTAATGGGTCTCGTACTGCTCAGTATTTAAAAAAAAATGCTTTTACTGTTTAAAACTGTAGAATACCGTATGTTTATTTAGAATGCATCCATACCCCTGAACCTCACACGAGACATATTGTTCATCATGATGTACGGAATAAATAGTGCCAGGCTTCTTTTTAATGTGTACAGTCGAGCACGCGAAACTCGAACACACTTAGGTCGAAATCACAGATCCCAGGAACAGAGATCTAGGTCCCGAATTTATTTCTCAATATTCTTAGTAGTTATTTCACGCAAACCTCGAACTGTGACACGGATTCGTTGAACCAGTTTTCCTGCTGCGAGTGAGATTCAAGCATCCCAGTAGCCTAGAAGTAGAAAAGAAAAAACGAACGCCAACGCCAGAAACTTCATTCGGTTAGCCGTAGCATAACCTAGTGGTGGCAGGACAGTGCGTATGGTCGCCCTCTCCCCCCTTCCCCCGATATAAAAGGGGACTAAAATACCTGAGACGACCGATTCGGGCAGTACAGGAAATAACCTTTTTTTTTTTTTGGTTTGTCCCACGCATAGATGTACATGACATTGTACTACATGGTCATGTATGATCTATGGTCCCGCGCTCATACTTGTCATAGCCATACCGCAATAGAAAAAAAAGAAAAGAAAGGAAGCGTTGCCGTACGAACTGAAGTACCGCCGAACAGAGAAAAATGGTGAGTTGTGTTCACCTTTTAGTTTATTTTATCACTGTTGGGCTTGCCTTGCCCTACCGAAGCACTTCCAGAAGAGGAAAAAAAAAACGTTCGGGCACAAGGTGCGTGCCGCTCTCGCCACGTGCGCCAGTTTAATACATGTATTTGCTTCTCTTTCAACTGGCCACGGGGGGGTGGGGGGGGGGGATTAGGGGAAGTACAAGTAATTCGTGGCACACAGTGTCAGTTGTATTATTTTCCTTAAATATACAGCAATAATACCTCATTAATGCTTCACGTATTCCTCGAAATTCGGCAAACTCGAACAAAATGAAGCGACCCCAAAGATTCGAGTTTTCCGTGCTCGACTGTATATATTTGATTCCCAACTCAAACTAAGTCTGTTTAAGAAGTTTAGTTTTTCTGAGAGTCCAATTCCAAATTAACATGTGAAATGAATTGTAATTTTAAGAAGTTGAGTGCAGAGTGTTTTAAAGGGAAATTCCAACATAGGTTTTTTTTTTTTTTGTATCTCATATCACAATACAAATAACCAAATCAGCAGAAATGAAACTCTGTGTGCACATAAGTATAATTAATTTTGGGTATATGCATGTATGTAATTTAGTAACTAATGAAAATTCATATTAATCTTATCAGTCAGTTCTAAATTGTTTGAGTTATATTCATATTTTTTAGCCTTTGTTAAGAGATTTAAAGTATGGGAACTTCACGCCGAAATGCTGCATTTAGCTCTGGAAAATCTAAATGAGATTATATTATTCCAGTCCTTATGTAACTCCTAGCCGATGCGGTTACACTGGAAGGTGCATTTTTTAAAAGCTATGGACATTTTTGGAGTCAAAAGTGTATGAACCCTGAATATAGAATAACTTATTTATTTATTTATTTATTTTCAAAAGCACAAATAATTAAGGAAAAGAAAGAAAAAGAAATGAGGGAAACGCCATAGCATCTTACAAAAACGATATGGCATACGTTCTTGACTTTGGCTTTTCTCAACCCCTCCTTCCGCCCGTTGTGTTTGGCGTGTACAGGTAAAAATAATGTGTGTCATTGGCCGGGTTGGACAAGAGGAAACAATACGTTCTTGAACTAGCGTTGAGTAATGTGGCATCGTGTAGCCCATAAACCATAGCCCAGTTCTCTCTTTACACTTCATTGACCCAGGAATGACGAGCTATCGACAATAGGTAATTTGCAGAAATTTTTGGTGGTCGGGTTGACGGAGAGGTGAAAGCAAATACATTTACATTGAGAAAATCAGGCTTTCTATGTCAGTATTGGGTCAGCTAACCGCTGAGAAGCAAGCGGGTCGGTCATTAGCCATTATGACCATTTATTGGGTGGTCACATTCAAGTTTTTCATTTTGTCTTTGTTGGCAAACTCCGTTGAGAGACAAACGAAACTGAACACTTTGTGTTTCTCCTCGATTAAGGGTAAGACGTCAACAGAATTTCACTTTTCGTTGCAGAAATTTTTGCATTTTTAACCACCCCCACCCCCACCTTCTTTCCCTTTAATTTTATTTTCAAAGCAGTACGAGGCTCGCGGGAGTACAAAGTGAAAAAACAAACAAACTGTTATTTATCTTTCTAATAAGAAATATTAATATTGAGTAATATTATGGCCGGATGCTTTGTCGAGAAAAAGCAGAAGACAGTATTATAGTTGTTATTATTTTGGCGCCTATGTTTTAAAATGAATGGTGCATTGACACCATTTTTTATAGAAAAAGTGGGAGAAGGGAGGAGACACAACAGAATATATTCATACCGTAAAAGAATTTAACGTAGAGTACTAATATGCAATTATAGCTCTTCGACGCAGTAGCAATCGATGGGACATGTGCAGCGTCGCCAAAAACGTCCCCCTAAAATTGAGTGTGTGTGTGGGGGTGGGGTTAAATGTTGTTATTACTATAATTATTATAGGTCTATTTAAGGCTTTCTTTTTATCTTTCTTCTTCAATTCACAAGAAAGCTGGAGATTTCGATGGGAATGGCTCCGGCGGAGTGAGTGGGATGATACAAATCATAATACATGTGACTGTGTTTCTTCTTTCTTTACTCTTTTTCATCCCTCACCCATCCACACTACATTAGTCAGTGCATTGTTAATGCACCGTTAACCTTTCAGTGAGGGCTGTTTTCTGATCGGTCAAGTAATACATTGGGGGGGGGGGGGTCGTAAAGATTATGAGGGTGGCTAAGTGGGATGAATTCACGAAAAGATCATGGTCAGAAACATTTCTGGTGGAGTAAAAAATTCAGATTTTTGTGTCTTTCCACTTTCTATTTATTTGCCAAGCCAGGGACAACGAGTATCATCCTTCAATTTTCTTACGTCTTCTAAATTTTACTGGAATTTTGAAATTCAGTGCAAGCGTCCCGTTATGATTCAAGCCAGGCCTACGCTGACAGCAACACATTGGGAGAGATCGCCCCCCCCCCCCTCTGCAGTATTATATTATTCCAGTCCTTATGTAACTCCTAGCCGATGCGGTTACACTGGAAGGTGCATTTTTTAAATTATTATTTGTATAGACGTCTGTTAGTTTTTATTTACAGTCACTAGTAGAGTTAACCGACATAAACCTGCGCGCCTGCCCATTTTTCCATCAGGCTTCGAATCTCATGTGCAGCAGGACAATACGCACTCATTTCTATGCGGGGAAATTGTATTAAATTGAATGCATGTCAACCACAGTCTCTCATCAGCTGAGATTGTCAAAGGGAGCACAAAAAATGATTATTGTATACAGTATATTATCGGCATAACAACACATTTTTAGAAGACTATGTTGTGTAAACGCAGTAGCTTGATACAAAGGTTGAACTAGTTGACACTTAAGAAAATGAATTTTGTAAGTTTTGAACTATCATCCAGACTGCGGCCGAATTAGCGAAGGAAAAAAAAAAGGGGGGGGGGGGCGCAGAGACTAATAAAATACCCAGACTGGATGATCCCATTGTGTGACGTCACAAAACAACGAAAGGTCATGAACCACCCGCCATTTTAGGTTTAAGGTAGCGACCGACGCTTCAGCATAGCTACAATTTTGAATGATACCATTTTGACGCGCCTACTGAACGCAGAAGTTTAGTTCTGCACCAAGAAATTAATACATGTACAACCCATCTTGACAAATAAAAAGAAATTTCTACTGCAGATAGAACTAGAATCGGAATTTCCCGAGCGGCGGCCATGTTGTTTATACAGTCGCCGCTCGGGAAATTCCGTAAAAAACGACACAGCCCGAAGCTCGTGTTTCCAGTCTGGTTAATTTATTAGTCTGGGGGGGGGGGGGGGGGTGCGCGCACCGTAATGAAATATTCTGCCACTTTTTTTTTTTTAAGAAATAGTCTAGACGGTTCAGTGGTATATTTGCTAAACTAATAAGTTATGACACTTGAGTTAACAGCCAGATATTATTGAAAGATGAAAACATGAATGTTATTTTGAGGCTTACATCAGGTATTTTACTGTTGATAAAGAAATTACTCCGGTGGTTCACAGGGACACAATATGTAATCTATCTGTCCCAATACTATTAGATGCTTAGTGCAGGCCTGATTGATAGTACTGATAAAGTCGCCAGAAATAATTAAAATGCGAATTTCGAAAAAAGAGCTCGGGAGAAATAAGAAAGTGTGTAAGGGCTTTCGATGTAAGCAAGACTCGCAGCTAAGTTGACTTCTTGGAATGTATAGGATGTGGATACAATAAAATAATGTTGGACCTTAGCTGTGGTTTTACCTTCACTTGTTTATATTTTTGGTCAGAAGAATTTCTGTTGCTAGATAGTAGTTCATGAATCTTGGAACATAGACCAGTCAAAGATTTAGATCCAGCCATTAGACCAGGCCTGAAAATGTCAAATTCTAGCTCCCCAAATGGGGACAAGGTGGTCTAGAGGCAAGGTGCTCGCCTCTCATGCCAAGGGTCCCGGTAGTAGTCCACAGCAGGTAAGCCGTCAAGCTGGAAAGTTTCCAAGAGAATAGGGGAAAATCTGGAGTAGGCTAGAGCTTGGGTTGTGGGCTATTGATTGCCACCACAGGGGTTCTCTCTCACCCCCCCCCGTGCCCAATGCTCAGGAGTAATGCCAGAGGCGTCGATGGTTTAGAAAACGATGTGGGGTAAAGTCGAGCCTTTGTCAGATCTTTAGAAAGATTAAGATTGTACAGTGGGAAAGATAAAAAGGTGGAATTGGCTATTCAGCGAAGGGGACGGTGTCTTTAAATCTTCCCATGTTTTTTTTTTTTTTTTTGTGGTCCGAGGATGACGTGGTCACGAAAGAGTGAGAGGGACGTAGGGGGAAAGAAAATTATGTATAATGCTCGCTGTATACATTTTTAAAAAATCATCGGCGGCTTTTATTTTATTTAATAAAAATAAAGGAATTGTATATCTGTACAACACGTTGTTGGATATGGATAGTGCAATCCGTACAACGTTTACCAAAAAGCGCGACTGGTGAAGGTTTGCTGAAACAAAACTTGGTATGGTGTTCACGAATTTAAAGTGACAACACATGGAATAGTCAGATGGAGCTGGGGGCGTGAGGGTCTAGTCAGTTTGTATCAATGGGCGGTAGTCAGATTGACTAATCAGGCGAAAAGGGGTTGGGGTAGCCATTGGTGATCGACGTACACCCAAGTATATTATTAGCGCAGATCACGCAATCTCCGAGCAGAAGTCGGATTGTTTTGCTGCGAAGCCGATTCATATTTTTAAAAACTATGCAAATTAACAAGGTCAGTAATATAGTATTCCGGTGTGTGTTCTACGTCATCGAATTGTGTGCGTTGTACGTTGACTTCGAGCTTCCATGCTTTTGGCGGACGGACGTGCTTTGGTGCTGCTAACGAAGCAAGAACTCGCAGCTAAGTAAACAGTTTCACTTCGTTCCTGTTGAAGTCTTTTATTGTTCGCTTTTTTTCACTTGAAAAAGGCGAAAGCCGAAAATTTGTGTATTTTCTGTCTTCTTTTTAGTTTGCTTTGTATTGTTTGGGTTTTATTTCTCACGCGGGGCTTTGCAACATACAACCTTTTCTTTTTACACAACTTGATCTGCGTGCCTCAGGAAGAGCGAATGTTCATGGAAACTTCACTGAAGTGCAGTATTAATAATGCTGACAGAACATAGTCCTCAATTTCATGTGTGTGAGCAGGACAGGAAAGAACATGATAATCAGTTAAGAGATTTGAGAAGTTGAATATTACAAAAGCTTCATTCGGCCCTATTAAATTGCATATAATAAGCGTGAGTGATATATGCGCTGAAAGGGATAATTTTGGTATCAGTGAACACAGGTGTGAAATTGTTGGTTTTTTAAATTTCTCTCACTGCCATGTGTCTTTCATTCCGCCGCCGGCTCTTTCCCTGCTCCTCACCCCAGCCTTCCCGGTTATTCCTCGCATGCGCAGGGAAACGCGTCCAATGGCTCATTTTGCTCAAACACAAAGGGCCGTAATACCATAGGTGGCGCTCCACAAGTGGAGGTATGCTTTCAAGCGCTTTCGCATTATCCGACTCGATGTTATCAATGTGGCGAACGTTGCAAGAAGGATTTATTTAAATCTATTTGGATTCTTGAGCATGATTTGATCAACATTAGGTGCAGCTATGGTGTTTTCTTGCCTTATGATGCAAATGGCTGTATATACCGTGCATAGCTTTATTTAAAAAAATGTCTTTATCATGTGATTTTAAGCATCAGCCATTATCTCATTAAATGAGCTTATGGATCATATTCCCATGCAAAGTGAATTATTGATTGTAAAATCGGAGTTGTAGCCCTATGTACCTGAAATTGAAACACTTTTTCAAAAAAAATTCTTTTTTATGCTTGCAATTCCCCGATAACCTGTCGCCTTTCTATATTCTAATCCTGATTGGCAGTGAAATAAATTATACTCCAGTGAACAGTGGGTGTGTTTTCTTAGTGTTTACTATATGAAAACTTGTTTTATGTTGTGATTTGTATGATTGATACGACTTAAACGTTAACCAATTACTTAAAGTGATATTGATATTAACGAAACATATTTACTGACAGAAATAATAATATAATACAAACAAATTAGGTGGGAAATCTGAAACCAGGCAGGGATTGAGATTAAAAGTTGGTACTCAAAACTGATTTTGGAAAGTCGCTGTATAGACACTTAAATTAAGTTTCCAATTGAAAGACCTCACTTTCTTAAGAAGTTTGATACCAAATTTGTCTCTGTATCTCAATATTTGGCAAAGTTGTGATCATCTGAATTTTCATGAAAACACCACCGGTGCGTTATCACTGCAAACATACCAAACTGTAAACACATTCTGTTTACAGACAACAAGCCTAAATTTTTTCAAGGGTTTAAATTATTAATAAGTGGTCTTTTATTTGAATCAAAAATGCCTCTACATTAAATTTCACTTTTTGACAAGGGAGACAAAAATGTCAAAATTTATCAGTTTTCACTGTCATTATAGAAAATCGACAGATTGACGCAGAAGTAAGAAACACATCATTGTGTTGGTTATTCGAAGGCCTATCCACAGAAGGATAAACGGAATGGTTATTTTCAAAATCAACAGCCATATTGAAGCTTAATTTAGGAGAAAAAAATGCGTAATTTCGCAAATTTTAAAACTCCATACAAACATAAAATCGACATACACATACAACAAATAACTTTCCGTAGCACAGGCAAAAATATACCAAAATAAAGGTTAGTTATTCAATGTAATCCAAATATCAGTAAATTGTAATTTTGAGTCTGTGTGATCAGATCCATCTTGAAACGATATATGGGTGTTACTCAGCTCCCGCAGATTAGCGATTTTGGCCGTTAAAATGTCCGATAGTGACTACTTTGGGCTCATAATATTAAAGTTATAACAGCAATGTCATGGAATTGAAAAATAACGTTTGAAAGAGGTATTATTTTCAATGATATTATTGGTATGTGGCATTTTAAGTTATTTTATTTTGGTGCTGAACTACAGAGGAATAAGAACGACCCAATTTGATTGCGGCAGTGCCGATAACCACCGTGATTTTTGCAAAAGGGAACAATGCAATAATCTGGCATTTTGGAGAGAAAACTACAGTTTATTATGCGCAGCCGTCACTTCATGGAGCATCAGTATAGGGCAAATCAAGCGGTCACTTCCGGGATCGGCTGCTGTTTGTTTACCTCCAGTTACTGCGCGCCACCTATCGGATTAAGGGGAAATAATTTCAGCAAAATGAGCCATTAGTTTCACTATAAAAAAAAGGGGGGCGGCAGGAGCACCGGAAATTAGTACACTGTTTTCACAGTTTGATTTTGTTTGTAATTCTGATGACCTAAAGTTTTGTTTTTAGGCGTTTTAGCATATGGTATTTGGCGTAAATCCTTGCGTTCATCAGGATTCTGGTATATCAAGCCATGAGCGAGATGATCAGACGATTTGGATATGGAGCGATGAGCAAGATTATCTTAACTGTTTCTCATATCAAATTACAGCAATATCATGTGACGGTTTCTGATATCAAACCGTAGGCAAGATTGTCGAATAATTTCGTCAGACCGTGGGCTAGATCGTCGAATGATACACGGCTAGGAACGCGCAAAGTCGTGGCTACTTAATACAAAGTTTATGTTATCCATTATTTGAATCCATCGCCAGTGGATGCTCAGAATCTGTCCGGCGAGCTCTCCATCTGCGGGCGTATGTTAATTGTTAGTCTGGCAGGTTGGTCGCCGGTATAGCGCAAACCGGAATTTGCATGTGACATGACAGATACCGCTGTCGTTCTTAGAATGGATGGGGCGAGGAACAGGAGAACTGGCATATTCAAATACATATGTATCTTATTTTAGGGTTGCCTGAATTTATTTTACATTAACTGAATGTTATCGTCACAGTAAGCAAGATTTCTCGGAACCTTCTTACGGGGTTTCGTTTTTTTGAACCATCAAATTATGCAGGATCTTACTAACAGCGCCAGTCATATGGAAACGGTTTCCACTGATACCACTTCCGCGCTTTTGTTGTTTTGACCTGAGGCATAATAAATGTATCTACCCATTTTACTGTATCTCATCCAGTGGCCAGTGCGTGTTGGTGCGCTATGCACTTTTCTAGATCATCGAGCTAATGTGGCCTTGCCATCAGATGAGGTATTTATAAAAAGCAGCCAAGTGGTTCATGTTATTAATAATTCTTGGTCAAATGGCCCCATCCTTGAAAAGTAAAAATAAACTGCAAATAAACTTACGACAGAAAAGCTTTTTTTTCCACCCTAAGGCCCGAACAGGTTGGCGTCATACTAATTTTGGCATTTCCTACTAAGAATGTTGTTGATATAATTATTAGTTTACTCAATGATGGTTTCTGTCATTGCGAATTAATTCATAGAACAACTGTCTCAGTATACAAGTAATAAAACCTGTCAGTGCAGTCTTTATTTCCCTGGTCTGCGTTAGCGACATTGTCAGCGGTCAATGTGGTCCGATCCTCCTTGAATTGTCCATGCACCAGAAAAACAAAATAGATTCAGAAACTCTCTTACCGCCAGTCAAAGATTGGCTGAGCCTAAACTTCTAAAACATACAAGATTGATTTTAACCTACACATGTCATTTATGGAGTGGATGGGATCAAAGCGGGTTAGTGGAAAGGAATGCATTGAGACTAGGTGTTGAGTATTTGTCTCTTCATTCGTTTTTTCTCTGTCTGGACACATCAGATTAGTTCAGATGTGCCTAGCCAGCGAAATGCCAGTTGTTACGTGAATGGCCACGGCAAGTGTGAACAAAAATAAAATGACAAGTCCGTATATACACTAATTCATTGGAATGCAAAGGCCTTTGGGCAAACCTACCACATCTGCAGCAGCCGATGGCCATACATCAGCTTGCTGCAGTCTAAAGCCAAGAAACAAAACTACCACCAAATACCGCACTCACGAACAGCGCAGCGCACCATTGCTCGCAAGGGCCGAAAGCCGACCGTGTGAAGTGGAGGTGACACATTTCCTGTCAACCCACCATTGCTAACACACGAACCAAACGTGATATTAGATCTTGCAGGTTATCCGAAAAACAATATCTAGCTGGAAACCTATAATCTAAATTCTAATGCTTGGGGAAGTGATTGGCGAATATCCTGATCACAAACATTTATACACGGACGGCCCCAAAGACTACGAGCCACTGGGTGCCATCTCATTTTCAAACTCGGTCTTAATCGCAAAACCTCTGTATTTATTGCAGACTTATATGCAGGCAATCTGGCCTTAAATCTTAAATCTAGGGAAAGACGGACTCTTATCTTCTCTGACTCACTGTCCAGCCTTCAGGCTTTGAAAAATCCAAACATGAAAAATCATAACATCAAAGAAATTGCTTTACCACAATCACGCTCTCTCCGGAAAGGGGCACAAAACTGCTATATGCTGGATCCATGGCCACGTCGGCATTATAAGAGGGGGGGGGGGGCGAGAGGGCGGACACTCTCGCCAAAGAAGCCGTGGAGCGATCGCCAGAACAGCTGAGGATTGCGCATACTGATTTTAAGTTATCTAATAATTGCATCATAACGTGATTGCAGGAAAGTTGGGATGAACAGACTTCGAATAATTATGTTACTTTCTATCCAAGATCAACTTCGATGGTGGACACATGCCTCTCAGCAAAATCGGAGAGATGAAACTGTCCTTTAGTAGAACTACGTCTGGATCATGTCCACCTCACCCATATCCTTTACTCCCTGGGGGAGATCCCCCCCCCCCCCCCCCGAATGTCAGCTGACTGTCAGCCACATTTTAACAGAATGTGTGGATTTCGCACACAAAAGCATTATGTTTGCGGGTCCATATAAGACTAAGGCTACGTTCACGCTAAACCCGGCAAATTGCGCACTGCCAGGGCGAAGAACACCTATTATAAAGTACTGCAGCGTGTTTATAACTGTATTCCCCCCCCCCCCCCCCAAAACACAAAAACAACAACAACAACAACGAATGGACTTACGACCCTGTCATGCTGAGGCTCGATTGGTTAGTCTTAATATGTGCAGTTCTATGGGTGTCCATCCACGATATCAGTTTAGTCCACAACCAGTGCTACTGCCAAGACAATGCAGGTGGAAACCGGCGGATAAATGAGTAGACCCGTGGAGGCGATTCACAAAATAACCAATAACGAAAGGAGTGATAAATCAGGTAGCCATCCACCGTGTCAGATCAGTGAGAAGCGAATTTGTGTGAATCAGCAGTTCATTGAGCCATCCATTGCGCAGCCCAAGCGCTGTCACAACAAAGGGTTTATCTGGTCAAAAGTTGCAAGATCACAGAACAGTGATGTGCTTTTGTAATAAATTACATTTTTATAATCCATAGTTGCGCGGAGTAAATATTGTAAACCCCCCCCCCCCTGTTGTTAGTAATAGTATAGATACATGTTCTTTCATAATTAGTACTGTGCGCTGATGTTGTCCATCATTCCTAAAAAACAGTTGTCAGGTTGCCGCAGTTGTTTTTTTTTCCCCACCAAGCAGACTTTGTCGGCTTTTAATCTCTCTCTCTCTCTCTTTCTCTCTCTTCCCCCACCCCCTTTTTTTCTGCAACTACTGATTTTCGTTCTTCTGTTCTCTCAAGGTGGCTCTTTTATCTTTCTGTCCTCCTACCTGTCCCGAAAAGAGTATACTCGTTTCTCTTTCGATCCTCCTACCTATCCCGTTTTCTCTTTCGATCCTCCTGCCTGTCCCAAAAAGAGTACACTCTTTTCTCTTTCGACCCTCCTACCTGTCCCGAAAAGCGTAAATTTCAGTAGCCCGAATATGAACTTAACGTTGGGCATCCAGGGAGCATGATTCTGTTTGATTGTGTGTATTAAATTATCATATAAAATGGCAGCAACCCTCACTCGTTTTGTTGGTATCCGATTTTATTAAGGGCTGGATTTTCCATATCAAGATATCTTGAGGGTCGTGCATCGGCCATAATTTCTTTGCAAAGAGGGCCTTTAGAATTGGGGAAAGGGTTAGATTTAGGTTTGTGGAAAGAAAAAGTAATACAGAAGCGGGAACGTCCTCATTCTGCTGAGCCCCCCCCCCTCCCTCCACAAATGCCGTGGGTTTCCGATCGGATTTCTGGTCAGAATACCCAGGGGGGAGGGGAAGGAAGGAGAGAGGGGTGTAGAATAGCCAGCCTCCTTCACTAGCAAGAAACCTTAAAATCACTTGAAATAGGACATGAAGACATAATGCATAGTCCACCACTTATTACTTCACGAGTTTTAAAGTTGGGGACTCTTCGTTTGAATGGATTTCTCAGATTGACATTACTTATGTTTTTTGCATGAGACATCGAGTTCGCCCATGATTTGCTCCAGCCAGTGTTCAATGGACAATACAGAGAAGTGAGAGAAGTTTTATACACCATTATTTTTAAAATATGATATCACCGAATGCTAAACTCACGTTCACAATACCGTTTATTAGAATGTCCAGACTTAACGGTTTCCGCGGGATCTCTGCCGCCAGGAATCATAGAAGCATGAATCACAAGACTTCTTTTCAGAAATTAATTGTCACTACATACTAAATTTACGTGTTTTGTTTTTTTCACTCTTTTTAGTTACATGTATTTGGGGATAGTTCCGTTGCTAGCACGGCTTAATACGGATCTGGCGTGACGGACCGGATCAAATTTTTAAAAGTTAAGGGAGGTGGTTTGTGGCGAAACCACCCCCCCTTTTTTTTTTTTTTTTTGGAACGGGTTTATGAACTTTTAATGCTTTCCCAAAAGAGGTGTGGTTATCGAGTGCTATTTCCGTCGGCCATCATGCCTAACAATGTAGAAGGAAAGTAGTCATAACTAGGTGTATTTGAATGCGGGTATGCTATTAGAACTGACACTGTGACAGTTTTTTTGCATTTTGAAATGAGCACGTGAGCATTGTGCCAGAACAATTTGCACTATCCTGCCAGAAACCGGCTGTTTTCACACATATTTATTTATTTATTTACCCATTCACGTATATTTTTAAAAGAAATCTGTGAAACAAGCACAGGCGCTCCATGTGGCCGTTCGGACTGTCGAAAATAGGCCGCTGTTTTAGCTGGTCGGAATTCGACAAAAATTGAGCATTGTAATGTATATTATGTACATGTATTTCTTTCTTTCAGATTATTCACAGGCACGCCACATAATAATATAATTATTATATAGTCGGTGAACATTTCACACTGCTACATTATTTCGTTGCAGGATCTCTCTTCTCTGTCCTCTCGGTCCCCCGCCTTTGAAAATAATGTTTTGTTTTATTTTTGAATTGGTAGGTATGTTTTATTTGATTTACTTGTTTATTTATTTAGCAAAATAGTGGGAGAGCGGATCTTTTGTGAGCTGGAACAAACTGTTTCAGAAAATTAATTATCACCTCCAAGTGTTTCGGGTTTATTAAATTAAAAGAAAGTACCGGACGAATGGTCAGGCTTTCTCTGGTGATTTCCACATCACGAGGCCCACAGACATATTTCTTATTCCTACGAAGAACATATATTGTCAAACCCGGTGTGAAGCTAAGGCACGTGACCACCAGGTTTGGCTAACACTTTTGGTAATGGATGAAATGAATTGTTTTATAAGATGGAAGTTTAGAACGCTTGTCCTGGATAAAAAAACAAACAAACATTACGGGTTGAATCCCCTTGGGGGCGGGATCCAGCCTCACTTTATCTGGCGCTACTTTTAAGGGAGTGGAGGGGTATCCTGGAAGTGATTTTTTGAAACTGCTGCAGGTGGACAATTTCATCAGTCATTGAATTGAGTTTGGTCAAATTACGGGAAAACGATATCTATATTAATAAAAGTGAAACTTTGCGACAATTGCAGCGCGCCTTTCACTATTCCTATGTTAATGCTGATTCGGAGGCCCGCAGATTTTATACAGCGCTTAGTATAGATGTCGTCGTGTTGCCGGCACAGAAAATAAAGAAATAATTAATAACTCGCAGATCGTTAGTATTAGCTTCAATGTTGCGACACATTGGCGTTCGATCTATTTTTTCGGCAAATGTAATTGAGATTGGTTCCGGTATCTGTATCACACTCACAAAACAACTTCCGGTTAGAACTGGTTTGAATGATGAGATTGAGTTAGACTATCAGTATCAAGTATGAAACTTTGTGTGTTCTCAATGTGCCTAGACTATGAAAAAGAAAGGGTCTGGAATTGGGAGATTGACGCTGCAGGGCCAAAAGTACAGGTTTGTGTTTTCAATATGCCTAGGAAAATATTATAGTATTTCTTTTCCATTAACACATGACGTTATGGCAGGTTTCACGCTTGTGGTCTGCATTTATCCCAAAAATGTTGAAAATAATGTAGAATCAATGATGGAGTAATATATACCTATTGGAAGGGAATCATTTGGGGATCCCAAAAATGATAATTAATTGAGCTTGAGACTCACCTATATTTCATAATATTCCACTGGCGTTACCTGCCCTTGGAAATGCAGAATTTGTAGAGTGAACAGAAAACCCTCTGGTAACACATATAAATGCACCAGCAACACATAGGAACATAACAACTAGACCAGGACATGCTTATGAAGGAGGAAAAAGATAAGAAAAGATTTTTGAAATTCTCTCAGAAAATAGGTTTTTAATGTTGAATATAACGCATACAAGCCAAGACATCAAATACTTATGAGGAAGTTAGTTACCAGCATCATTTTATAGGAACTGAACCTTTAAAACTGAATAAATGTTAATTAAGCTGTTCACATTAATACATTTTAATGGATGAACATTTTACAGAAAAAAGTATTCAAATTAGGAGTACAATGCTTTTAATGTATTGCAACATCAATTTATCTCCCTATCAACATGTAAATTTTAATTCATATTATGCTTACACTCATAATCATTACAGGTATGACGCATGAAGGGCATGAAGAATATTTTTAAATAGCAACTATTTGAAATCAGTTTAAAACACATTATCCATATGATATCAGAGTAAGCTAATTTCTTGAGGTATTTCCAGACCTATCCGCTATTTGTTTGGCTGAGGTTGCTCTCCTCCTTTGCAGTCAGCCCTCAACGTCCTGTTGAAGACAACATGTCTTAAACTAAAAAATATCACGAAATAATAAGTTATTATTATCATTATTATTATCATCATTATAATATAGTTACAATTTCAAATCACAGACTGTAAATGTACCTGACGAAAGCGTTGTAAGACAGTCTGTTTTTCTCTAACAAATGAAAGACTAGGATTGCACAAAGTGAAAAAACGTAATTAAGCATTGTTTGAAAAATAAGAGTGGTAAGAAACTCCAGAGGAAGAGTGAATTCTTTCATTAGATGTTTCGGCCTTTAACTTCCTGACATCTTCTAGAACCCCCGGCCACATTGAGTTCATGGACTCTCGGCGTTCGTCACTCACCTTTTATTTTTTTTCTCGCCGCCAGGTCCTCTTTGGATTTTCTGGTTTCTTTTTTTCTGTGCAGGTGTCTTATCCATTTTGCCAAAAGTGCCACTGGTTATATGGTATAATTTTAGACTATGAATTTAGTTTTCATTTCTTTTACACCAAATCCAGCAGGAAGCATTTTCCGCTGTTGTTGCTATTTCCTTAAGAGCACTTCTAATTTTCCTGCCACCTCGATTGAGTTTCTTCAGAAGAAAGTACATTGTTGAAACGACAAATCCCCTTGCTCCTACTTCCACGGCGAATATGCTTGACTTCATTCCAGCATTCCTTAGATCCCTCAGGAGATCCTGGTATTTGGCCACTTTGTATTCACGCTGCTGCTCAATGTTTGTTTCATACGGGACCGTTAGCTTGATTAGGACGTATGTCTGAGCTTCCTTTGAGCTTAGTACAATGTCTGGTCTCATATCGGAGGTCCTTACCAGCTCGGGATAGTCATTCCATCCTTCCAAGTCTGCTGCCACTTTCCTGTCACTGGCTTCGTCTAGTAACCCGGGTGCAGGGGAATGTATGTTGGTGCGGGTATTGATGGATGCCTGGATGAATGTCTTTGTTTTGGGTTTGTTAGACTTCTTCTTTGCCTTTTCTACTTCTGATGCAATGGTCGTTGCCAGAATTTCAAGGACACGATTATGTCGCCAGGTGTATCTTCCACAAGCTAATGCGACCTTGCACTCAGACAGAATGTGTTGCAATGTCTGTTTCCCTCTGCACAGCGGACATTCATCGCTGGTCTCTTTGCTCCATTGAGTGAGGTTTGTCTTTGTGGGAAGGACATCGCATGCAACGCGAATACTGAACGCCAGCTTCATAGGCGCCATGTGCCAGATGTCGTTCCATGAATAATATGCTCTTTGCAAAGCGCTCTCTCAGTTTGTCCCCTGACCTTGCCCTCCTTGTTGCACTGCTTTCCGAACTCTTTTCTCGTCTTCCTCGCATCTGATCTCTTGAAGTACCATGTCTCGCTTTTCTTTGGGTCCTGCTGTAGACACCGGCGGATATGAATGTTCGCCCAATCCTCTTCTATACGACTGAGGGGTTCCGATGATTTCCTTTATCTGCAGGGCGTGTTCTGCTGCTGCGACTGCTTCTCTCACTTTCCACGTTCGATCTGTTTTCAGTTCAGGTTCTGTGTTTACATTAGATGAAGGCGGGCCTTCCCTACATTGTATTCCTCATTCAGGGATTTAAGTGGTTGTACATGTACTAGCTTTGCTTGTTTGCATGCAAGTGCGTCATCGGTTAAGCATGGAAGGAGTCCGAGCCATTTTCTTGTGTAGCGATTTATCTTTGCCTTTAGCCCCTCCACAGTTGAGGGTGGAATCTCATAGACTAGCAGTGGCCATAGAAGTTTGGGGATAAGCTTGAACTGGAGAATCCATAGCTTGAACTTTTTTAGGAGGCCAAACTTGTTTCTGAGAAAAATGGCTTATGATGAAAACCCCGTGAAGGTTTATGGCGATGTTCAGAATTCTTACAGAGAGAAAGACAGTTAGTCACCTTGCATAAAATAATAGTGGTTCAAGTACTGAAGTTGTGTATTAAGCTGCCAAGTTAAATTTAGAAATTTTAAACGGTAATGCCAACAACTTACATTTACTTCAGTTAGTGCACAGCAAAGTCACCCACATGGGCCTTGTTCATAGACAATGTGAAGTTTTCACACCTGCAAGCACAATAAAACCATGCTAAGGATCTGAACTTTATGATGTAGTCGCTGACACTCTGTATTTGATGAATTTTCCTTGTTCCTGAAATGATAAAAGTGGTAGTAAGTAACCAAAGCCACCCCATCTGAAAGCTATCTTAATTCATTTTCGGGTTTTTTCAATTTTGTTTTTTTTTTGTTTCAATTGTTTCTTGTTTGACCTGGCGATGGATTTGATATAATCGGAAAACTTGAATTTTCTCCTATTTTAATTCTTTTTGAATTTCTAGT
The DNA here is from genome assembly GCA_963931925.1 of Onchidella celtica. Taxonomy (NCBI): domain Eukaryota; kingdom Metazoa; phylum Mollusca; class Gastropoda; order Systellommatophora; family Onchidiidae; genus Onchidella; species Onchidella celtica. Next base: position 66,450,737 of record OZ007567.1, read on the forward strand.
ATGGTTTGTTTGTTTAATGGTCTTTTTGTGTTGTCTTTTTATGTTGCACTTGTTCCTTACAAGGCGGTTGCAAATTATAACTTGTTCTTTGTTTTGAAAAGTTTTGTATTTGGCTTTAACAGCTCTGTCCGTGGCCTGGCCGAGAATGCGGGATTCCCCATCTGAAACCCCTTTGCCATGCTCTGAACCAAATAATATACGCTGTACTTTTGTTACAGACATGAGAGTGAGGTCGGCAAGCGTGCTCTTGCCCTTATATCTAGATTTAATCTAGATCTACATTTTTCTCTAAGAAAAAAAAAAAGAAAAAGAATCTGGCGGCTCCAGTATCCAAAATCAGATTTTATTACTTTGTTTTCAATTTCAAAAAGAACAAAAAACAAAAAGGTAATCTCAAAACCTAGATCTGCATCTTATGTACAAATCTAAAACTAATAATGTCAGGAAGAACATAAATAGTCGGCATAAATAAAACCTAAACTCCTTCTAATATGAAGATCATTCACAAACTAAGACCTGCAAACTGGGGAATTTGCGATTTTATCATGACAGATTCTGTTCGTTTGAACTATAGGCACGGACGAGCTAGCGGGTAAACCCGATGCTGACTAGATCTAGAGCGATCGGGACAATGCGATCAGTATCGGATAGACAGATTTATGATAACTATAAATGCAAACTTACCCAACAGCTATCGAATCCAAACTGAGGATTCAAAATGTTGTGGTGCGAAGTGTTTTCTCAGAGCACAAACGATGTGCTGGCCGTCTGCAGTCGAGAGCAACAAAATGCCGAAACATGAAATCGTACGGTACTATGTGTCGGAAAAATAGTGGGTCGCGTGAATTCTTCAGACCCAAAATACTAAAATTTTCTTGTAAAACCGACCAGTTTGTTTACACAGCGCAAAATCGTGCTTTTTTTCAATGTCCAGGTGAAAATTAGATCTGAACTGCAAAAAAAACAACTAATTCCGTAGCAAATTTACAGAAGCGAAAGTTCGGATCAACCAATTGCCCCCACTAGACAGGAAGTAAACAAAGGCAGATTTCCATTACAACCGTCTGTTTGACAACAGTATACGATTTTCTTTTTTTCCTGGCATTTTTTTTGCAAAAGAACCCATTTCTGGGAGGTTGCAAACTATTTTCAATAAGATATTTGACTTTTCTTTGGGATACCATAAAACTGGGATGTTGTATGCATCCGAAAAGTCACGAACGATCTCCTTAAAAAAATATAATAAAATCAGTAATTTGGACAACGGCAACTTAAAATGGTTGGCATGTTTATTTGGAACCAACACAAACCAAAAACAGCCCAGAACAACATTTTGTCACACTTATGTCCATTCTGTGGCAGCGCAAACTTCAGGTGACCTATTATGGCCACAAGCGTGAAACCTGCCTTATCACTTCCTGCGATGTGCAAACAAACTAACCCGTGCGCAAATCGTAGCCATTTGACGGATGCTGGCGGGACGCGCAAGATGTCAACGCGCAAAAGGAGAGCAGTAAAACGTATCTAAAAACAAACAAACAAAAAATAAAATAAAGCTAAAGGAACAGGCAAAATGAAGCAGGTCCATAATAATCACCCAAAATTGAAACTAATAAATCGATTTATCCCGGGCAGGACCGGGAACTCAGCTAGTATATAGACACACACGCACAAGCTTAAAAGCCGCGCCCCGCGCGGATTCTCTACTGCTGCCTTGCCCTTTACTTTCTCTACATGCATGGTATTCCCCGAGATACGGGTACTCCTGTGTTCTAATTTTAGCTGCGAGACAGCGGGTTAAATCAGCCGACAGCCGTGACCTACATACGACAGGACGTATTCGCACCACGGGTCATGTGCTCGTGAAAAAAAGGGATAGGGGCGAGCAGTCAGCGGTACAGAGCCGACTCAAAAAAAAGAAAAGCAAATTTGGGCGCACCCTCCACGATATTGGAAACCTACATGCAAAATTTGGTTACTGTAGGTGGCTTAATAAAAAAGGCCCTTTGCGTCCAAAGGTCGAGAATTTGTGAATTATATAAATATATATTATTATTTATTTATTTACTAGATGAAGTTCCCGGCATTATCCGGGATAAACCTGTGAACCATATCTGTCTTTTTTTTTTGGTCTAGAAAGTTTCACATAGTCTACAGTCTCACTACGGACTTCATGCGCACCAGAGCACTACGCACTCAGAAGTTCCCAGCATTATCCGGGATAAATCTGTGAACCCATCATTCTATCTCTAGCTTTTTTTTCAGTTTATAAAGCTTCCCATATTCTACAGTCTTACAGATTTCATGCGCCCCAGAGCACTACTCACTCATTTCTGGTGAGGAAATTGCGCGCACGGAATTGAACGCGTGTGAATATCGTTCCCGGCGTGATGGGCTACTACAGGGAGCCAAAACAGAGATCGTTGTATTGTACATTTTTACAACTTTTTATTTAAAAATAGCTGAAATTTGAATCAACACAATTGGTCGATATAAAAGCGATTGGACTGAATTAATTGACACTTAAGAAATTAAATTTTATAGTTTCTATCAGTTAGGCTGCAGCGCCGAGCAAAAAAAAGGGTCAAAATTGCACCACAATGAATTACTCCCGCCGCTATTTTTTTTATTTTATTATTATGGGCTAGATGACATACCCCCCCCCCCTCTCTCTCTCTCTCTCTCTCTCTCTTTCTTTCTCAGTCTCATATATAATAAAAGTAATAAACTATAGTCTTGCTTCAGAACTCATGCGCACCAGAACACTATGCACCAAAGTGAACGGTTACTTTTTATGACATGCACGGTACTATATAATTTATTACGAAACAAACATGCAAAAATACAGATGTTACATAGCAATACACGTTTTTTTTTTTTCAAAATACACGCTTGAAGTAAACAACTTTTAATTATAGCCATCATCTTCCTTATCTCAATTGCCACCTTCCTGCCAAATTTAAGGCCTGAAGAGTGTATAGTTTGGTCAGTTAGTCATGCCAAAGGTTGCAAGTTACTGAAATATATAATAGACTAGATGACCTACCGGGCATTGCCCGAAATAAACAATCATGTGCTTCTCTCTCTCTCTCTCTCTCTCTCTCTCTCTCTCTCTCTCTCTCTCTCTCTCTCTCTCTCTCTCTCTCTCTCTCTCTCTCTCTCTCTCTCTCTCTCTCTCTCTCTCTCTCTCTCTCTCTCTCTCTCTAATATAATAAAAGTAATAAAACTACAGTCTTGCTTCAGAACTCATGCGCACCAGATCACTACGCATCAGACTGAACGCTTGACACGGTTACTTTTTATGATATGCACGGTACTATATATTACGAAACAAACATGCAAAAATACAGATGTTACATAGCAATAAAAATGTTGTTATTTTTTAAAAATACACGCTAGATAGTTGAAGTAAACAACTTTTAATTATAGCCATCATCTTCCTTATCTCAATTGCCACTTTCTTGCCAAATTTAAGGCCTGAAGAGTGTATAGTTTGGTCAGTTAGTCATGCCAAAGGTTTCAAGTTACTGAAATATATAATGGACTAGATGACCTACCGGGCATTGCCCGGAATAAACAATCATGTGCTCCCCCCCCCCCTTCTCTCTCTGTCTCTCTCCCCCCCCCCCCTCTCTCTCATATAGAATAAAAGTAATAAACTACAGTCTTGCTTCAGAACTCATGCGCACCAGAACTCTGCGCACCAAACTGAACGCTTGATACGGTTACTTTTTATGACATGCACGGTGCTATATTACGAAACAAACGTGCACAAATACAGATGGTACATAGCATCTATCATATAATAATGGAGCTTGGCCCAACTTTGCGACCGCAAAGGCTTTTTTTTACTACGCAACGTAGAGAAATGAAACTTGGCACATGTGTGTAAAATTTATTAAGCCTGTACGTGTCGAGCTCATTTTCCCCCGGAACTCTTTACTTTCCCCAGAAATTCAGTTATAATTATCAGTTATCAATTCATGATTGCGAATACGACGTGATAATGTACTTCCGTCAATTTCGTCATTTCCGCCTCTTACCGGAAATGTAAACTAGAGTTCACGATCCAGCCACGCCAAGAAAACCTTGATAGTGATACCGAGTATAGTGTTATAGGTAGAATGCGCATGACGTCCCAGAGGTTTTGTTTTGTACTTCCGCCAAACAAGATGGCCGGTGGATCAGCTGATGAGTGTAACTCCGAGATGTGTCTAAGCAGTTAATATGCATGCTGGTTGCATTGCAGTTGACTGTTGTGACAGGGGTGGAAAGGATGTATCCAAACTGGTCCGATTCCCTACCATCCGTGTAAACAAGAGAAAGGAAGTGAAAGAATTGACCGAACGTCTCCCATGTTCGTATACACACGTGTCATTGTTTGCAGTAGTGAAGTCGCCGCCGATTGGTTGGCGACGCCTTAAGTGGGTCCGGACAGACAAGATGGTGGATATGCGCATTCTACCTATACAGGCTGATGAGGTGAGTGCCATTCATTCATACCAAGAAAACTGTGCGTAAATATTTAGATCATTTTTTACGAACACATGAGCCCAAGAAAAATGCTCGGTGCGCACCACTGTGCACTGTGTACTACTGTAATACTATCCTCGAAATATCATAAAAACCACAGAAAAACTGTGGGGTCGCAGCAGGGCTATAAGCAAAGTCAAAATTGGGCAAAAAGAAAAGGTATGTTGCAAAGCCCCGCGTGAGAAATAAAACCCAAACAATACAAAGCAAACTAAAGAGAAGACACTTTACTTTGGTTACTTTGGTGTAGAACCAGCCTCCTCGCACTCGGGACACACCCATACGTGCTCAGCTCTCCGCGCCATCATGTCGGACAAGGTCTTCTCACTAACAACTCCAGTAAGACGTTGATTGAACAGTCGTCTTGCATTACCACACAACCGGCTCTTGACTCCACAACCTCTCTGATACCCAAACAGTTTTATACGTTCGATGGTGTCCCTGTCTTCTTGTGGTGCTGTTTCTCTCAAAGCTGCGAGAATTTCATTTTCCCCGAGAGTAAGAGAGCCTTGCATTGGGGCCTCACCAGCAAGCTTATCCGCTCTCTCATTTCCAGATACTCCAGCGTGTCCAGGGGAGAAAATCCAAGTCAGCCTTTTCAGTTTACTGTCGTGCAGATACTGTACCCATTCAGGTTTGAGGTATCCTGTCTCTATTTTCCTGAGCATGCTCTGGGAATCTGTCACAATGACGGCACATGTGTGGGTGCTCCTCTGTAACCATGCAAGTGCTTATTCAGCGGCTACCTCCTCCATTTTCATACTAGATGTTGTGACTTGATATGCAGCTCCATCTTCTGCCACTGTCCTGCCATCAACGCTGACCGTGTAACCCCATCCAGATCTTTCTCCTCTAGTGACTGATCCATCTGTATACACTACCGCATCTACTGTCCTGCTGTTCTCGTGCACCAGTTCCAGCACGTCCGCATTAACGGCACATGCAGCCCTCTCACGGCATTCTCGGCCCATGGTGATGACCACTCTAGTGTACCTGCGGGCCATGTTATCGTCCACTTTCACATACTCCTCACCCCTTCGCACATTGTCAAGTTCACACACTTTTTGTACAGTGGCCTCAGCTTCAGCCAACCATGATCTGCCTCGCTTTATTCTACTACCTTTCCTGACATTCAGCTGGTCATGCAGCAGATGTTTTTGGTCTTTCGCCACTCTAAACATTGCCTTAACCTGATAGTGACAGTGTCAGAACGTGTTCAATCGCACTAGAAAAATAACATAGGCTACTTACCTCTCTCTGTCTTTTTCTGGATTTGGATAGTTATGGAATTTCAGGCTTGCTCCAGTTCTAGGATCAGTGGAAGTCTTGGAGTTAGAGCTACAATTAATATAAGAGCAATAACGAGCTCCTCTTGTCGCCATCACATAAACAATCATCGGGATCGGTGTTCCCAGATTTGTTTTTAAAAACCCGCCGAAGTTACAAAAAAAAAAAAAAACTAGCCCAAAAACCGCCAAACTGACAATTTTTTCCAGCCCAAACCCGCCAACTGAAAATAATCATGTTTTATTGAGGTACATAAACGAGTAATGGTAATAACTAATGTGTCTATGGGTTATTTGCCTCTAATCCTAGCGGTATGTTAGAAATACATATTATATGCGATATTGGTGAGAAAATTTGGGGGTATGAATTAAATTTATAGATGAAAAAAGTCCAGTGCTCGTGCAAAGCAAGTAGAGCTGAGGTTTAAAAGACGATACAGCATCATTGAGGATAAAGAAGAATAAAACTCAATGGATAATCAAAAGAGCAATATTAATGAACGACGGTCTTCATCCATCATTTCTTGTAATCTGAAACTTATTTAAAGCAAAAGAAAACGAGTGTCCTGTATTAGACAAATGTAACGTCTGTGACTTGAAGATTGCAGAATTATAGTCTATAGTCTATTAGCATGGCTTCATTGTTGCTGTTGGTAAAATCGAGAGAAATGCCGCGGTTTGGGGAGAGGGGGGCAGTGAGGTAGAGAGGAGACCAAGTGCTCCCAATCAGCCGAAGGTTTCTATCTGTAGATTTTACGGCATCCGCTCTGAAGAGCGCGGGTTTAAACTGCACAGTTGAAACTGCATTCATAATGCCACTCCTATTCCCAAATGCATCAAGTCTAGGCCACTTTTCAGACATTTTAATCGAGAGAAGTTAGCGTGACGTGAAAATGCCATCCTAGTTATATGTTTCGTTTCTTGAGAAAAACATAAAACCACAAAATACATTCCACAAAATTGCATGGGGAAATTAATTTGTGATCGAATTTCATCAGACCAAACCAGAGTTGTCTCAGGCACGCGCAGAATGACCACTCCCTTACTTTTAGGTTCACACACATGCCAACCTCGTGGGCCCTGTTTACCTGATTTACTATACTTTCAAACAAATGACTGACCACATGCGACTAGTCTTGCATCATCGCCCACATCCGCGGTGGGTGGCCATCCCACTACCGTAACTACCTCCCACAGTTACACAATCTGGCAGTCTTGCTGAAACCATAGATAAATAAATATACATAGATATGACATAGACGCATTGGGCTGTGTCGGTTTCTCCGGAAATTTCCGAGAATGCACCATCTTGGTATTACTGTAGAACCTGATGCCATATTGTTTGCGTGATGGCGACAAGAGGAGCTCGTTATTGTTCATATATTAATTGTAGCTCAAACTTTAAGACTTCTACTGATCCCAGAACTGGAGCAAGACTGAAGTTTCACAACTATCCAAATCCAGAAAAAGACAGACAGAGGTAAGTAGCCTATGTTATTTAGGTATAATATAAATCTAGTGCGATTGAACACTCGCTGACACTGTCACTGTCAGTGTTAGCAATCACAGTGATCGGTGACTGTTGTTTTTTTTTTTACTCGATTGTGGTTACAAGTATACAAGAGAATTTGAAACACAATTCAGTGCGTTTGGGATGTTTGGTTTTATTCCCAAACATAAATGTCACTGGTTTGATGAGTGTTCTGATCCTACAGAATTTGGTAACGAGATGATCAGAAATGAAACAAACTTTTTGACCGGAAGGGGACACATGCGTTCTCTTCTGATCAGATTTAGGGTGATGTTCTCACAAAGGATCAGTTAAAATACTAGATGTGGAAATTTAATTTTTATAATGAATAATGGTTTTCGCCACCCTTAACCTGTTAACACTATGCTTTATGGGCAAATATATCTGTCCCCCTGATTATTTTCGGCGGCAAATTCAGGCCTATTCCGCAAGAAAATGCAAATTCCCACTTTTTGGAATGAAAGCCAGAAACATCGACTTCTAGTCCTGAGCAAAATGCGAAAGGTACACGTCATTGGCAAGAAGTCATTCATTTATTTTGTACTCGTGCCAACTTGCTTTTACTTCTGAAACGTGAAAATTACTTTATGACAGTTATAAAAGAAATGTTTTGATCAAACATTTTACTCTCAGAGCTTTATGTCTAGCAAAGGCCAGAATTTTATCACTCTGTGCACAGAGACTGTCCCCAAAAAATGGTTTCATGATTTTTTCAAACAAAACTGTAATTTCCTCTCCAGCTTAACGGCTCTTCCAAAACCAGCCCAAAAACTAGCAAACCGGCAAACGGAAAAAAATACCCGCAAATCACGAATAAAACCAGCCCAATTCCGCGGTTTCCCGCTCAATCTGGGAACACTGAAATTCGGGATCTACAGTCATACAAAGATGGCGCATTCTCGGAAATTTCCGGAGAAACCGACACAGCCCGAAGTGTCTATGTCCCATCTATGTATTATCATTTGTCTATGATTCAGGCCGCTGCCTAGAGGCCCGACTCCTACTACTACTAGACAAAACACCCCACCGTTATTCTATTCAGGCCGTTAGGTGCCTCTAGGCTGAATAGACACTCCCTTTATTTTATCAAATCATATGAAGGAGAGTCATTTCGCGACTGCTTACCTTCTTAAAAAAAAATAAAAAAATTTAATAACTGCTCTGAGCTCAATTTCCCCCAGTTTGATGCTCAATAAGAGAAGATCATCACCTCCTTTCACTTACAGTATTCTATCCCCAAGGCTAGTGAACGGAAATTTCCGAAAATTTGTACACTCTTTAAGTAAGAAGTTGGTGTGCATCCACAGTAAGTTTATCTCTATTCATTCATGTTCAGGTGGAAAACTTTTGGTTTGCCCCTTGTAATTATTGTAATGTATGTTGGATTTAGGTCGTGCATGGGACAATGTATTAAATAGTTGTACAACTGGACAGCTGGATCTGAAAGTGTGTCACATGGCAGTCTTATCGACTAAGTAGAACTTGCCACGTTATTGACTTCTTCAGTTCTTGATCCATTCATTCCAGTTTTAAAAGCTCACGTTCATGTGGTCCGAGATGGTTTAGATAAGACTGTCGTACACGATGATTTCGGTATGAAACTGCATGTACTGTCTCATCTGTGGCGGAAGAGCTTGATCATTATGTGGCCTTGTTGTTGTTGTTATAATTTTCAGTGGGGACCTTAAAAAATTGTTTTTCTTTTAAAGTAGGTCACTGCACTTTTATTTTGTGTGCTCAAGATAAATTTCTTTACATCATTAGTTAATGTTCTTGCTAGGTTTATCAAATTACAGCGTGGTACGGTGGCTAATGAAGCAGTAAACTGTTCTTCTCGATTGATAGGGTCTCAATTACAAACAGCAATGAAAGGGGGGGGGGGCGGAAGGGAGGAAATGCTGCCTGCATTGCTTAGCCCGAGTAATATAATGTATTTGTTAGTTCATTGTGAGATCTGCCACACCACTGATCATGTCCATTACTTTAAGGAACTCAGATCAGTGGTCTTCAAACTGGAAAGACAATTAATTGAGAGAGACGTTATAAATGCGTCATAGACTAAGATCTCATACAGTGTGGAACACGTTGTTTTTCCCACTGCCTTGTAATGCTTCTGATATTAAAAACTAACTGTACTGCGACAGGAAATTAACCTAAATAATTATATTCTGTTCTGTCCTAATCTTGGGTGATATGCAGCATGGCCAGATAAAAAAAAAAATAAATAAAAACTTTGAAGTTCAGTCTGGGAACTGTAGAGGAAAATAAGTAGCAGTGAGGTTGACGGTCTCCTTTTAAACACATAAGTGAAAAGGGCACCAGTTTGAGGAGGATTTTTTTCCTACTTTGATGTCTCGGGGAATTTCTGAAAAAGATTTCGAAACAGAAACGTGGTGAAGACCAAGTTTTTTTTTTCCGGGGGAGGGGGGAGGAGAAGAAAGTAGTTTGCGACACTGAACCGTCACCCCAAACGATACGGATAGTAAAGGGAACCATACACGTTGTCGTGCTCGGTGTTGGCAAGAAGATGTATGGAGTACAAAACTTTGTAGGTCAAAATTCATGCTGGGTGTGCTGAGGAATCACAGTTCGTGTCTTGTCGAGAGCGAGAAAGAGCTAGAAGGGATAAATAGCGCGAGGAAATTAACCTTCAGAAATGAAGACCTAGTTTCAGCGCGAGTAAACAGAAAGGGGGGGGGGGGGAGGGGGTGAGAGAGAAACAACCCAAAAAACTGGTGACCTATTTTTTTTTCTTTCCACTGATGGATCTCCGCGTTATCGATTTATGCCTCGGGATGACATACTTTCTGGTGTTTTTTTCCCCCCCTCGTTTTGTCTTTTTTTTTTTTATTCCCCTTCCTCTTTCCTGATCTTTAATTAAAAGAATGTATTTTTAAAAAAAAAACGACTTTTATTGTGGGTATGCCGTCTCCCCTTCCTCTAAGTCTCTCTCTTCCTCCCCACGTACCCCACTCCACGGAAAAAAAAAAATCTACCCTCCCCCATTTGTGACCACACTTGTATTTTTATACCTTCTACTGGCTCATCCTGGCCCTCTCTTTCCGTTTCTCGCGAAAGAGACGGAAAGTTCGCGTTGATAAATGTAAATATTGTAGAATTGTTTTGTTTTAAATTGTGGTGAGATAGATACGCATTTCAATGTCATGAATACTATCTGCCTCAGTGTAAGGTGTTTTCTTCAATAGGAATTTTCATTGGATTACGGCCTTAATTTATTTTGAGCTTCTCGCCCTTGTCCTGCCATAGCTACAGTGACTGGTGGGGGGGGGGGGGGTCCTTACGTGTGTGTAGTGGCCAGCAACTGGCAGATCGGACTTTGGCACTTTTTAAACAGTTTAACTCTGGTTTAAATAGCGCCTATTTTTATTCTCAATTTCAGTTCGAATATAGTGCCCAGGCTAGTTTTTACACGGGGGTTTGCTTTGCAAATGTGGTCATGTCAGTGAGGCAAGGTTTAATTACGAAATGCAAATATAGTGATTGGAATATTGGTTTTGGCAGCCATTACATACCACCAAAAATCAAAATGGAATACATTAAGCGGTCAACGTAAAATAAAATCTGTCTTGGTCGGTTTCTTTTTCGTGCCAAACAAAAGAGGGGGGGGGGGAGAAAGGGCGCTGTTTTTTGAAGCGGTCGGGGACACACCACTGGCTGCATGGTAGGACAGGGAAGATGACAGTGGTGGCTTGCCAACAAAAAGTATTTAGTATTGAAATACTGCAATAGTAACAACAATAGCTCTAATAAAATTAGTACTTTTTGTCGGTGGTTCAGGTCAAAGAACTGAATGCGGAGAACACAGATACACTGGAGACAATAAATATACTCGAAAGCGTGGAATTTCTGATCCGCCATCCTGAAAGTTCTGGCTTCTTGTACCTTACAACAATGGCCGACACATTTTTTCACCATCGATCTATCATATTCTGTCGCCGCGTGTTTCCCATCCCCGCCCAGGAACATCTAAAAAAGAAAAGAAAATGTTCATTGACATAATTATATTATTCTGCCTCCTCTCGCAATTAAATGTCATTCCCGCCCCTTTTTGTGATGTCTGATAAGAATGCTGATGATCATTACCAAGATTCTATTTCCCTCCACACCCTGAAACAACCCCCCCCCCCCCGAAAACATGCCTTGCAGTCACGTTCACAGTTAACTGCGCAGTATTCCCCCCCCCCCCCCGCCCGTCCCAACTTGCGGCACCAGCATAGTACTTCCATCGATGTTAACAGTTAGTGACTGACCCGGATTATTATTGTACCTGTACCATAGACAAGCTTTGAGCCACCGAAACAAGCATTTGCAACACCGGCTCAGTTGAAATTTCGACGAAGGGCGATTGCGAAACAGTGTGCGATGTAGTACTAGTAGCAAGAAACTCTCAAGAAAGAAAAACAACAATAATAATTAAAAAAAACCAGCGCAAGTTCACTTCCAAGTACGTACTGCAGGCTGTGTAAGCGCCATATTGTTACAGGATTTGGTAACTGGCTGAAAGAAGTGTCGGTAAGAAGGGCCTGCTAGGCGGGGGCCACACACGAGAGGAAAGGTGGAGCAGTCCTGCTAGGCACGAGCAGGCCCTGGCCTGGTGAGGTTAAAGGGGTTAAGCTGGCCCTCTGCCAGGTCACATGACTCAGTGATCCTGGCACTACGAGGTCAAGGGTCAACCGGATTTAGTGCCAGCGGTTGAACTGCGAGAAGGGGAGGGGATGGGGGAGAAAGAACGAAAAATGGGCCACTTTGTGTGGATTCACTGCCCACATTAAAAGTTTTGCTAGCCATAGTTGGGAAGTACTACCAAATAGGACAACAGTGAGCAAGGAAATGTGCGGAGCACAGATTCGGATTGCTGGGTTACCCATTTGAACGGGGTAAACACGGCAGGGCCAAAAATAAAATAAAATCAATGAGGGGAAAAGAGAAAAACAGGGAAGCATTTCTTCTCGTTCCTTCTATTTATTTCTGTTGTTTTGGTAGCTACATTATATTGGGGGGGGGGGGGCTTTATTCTTCTTATTCATTCCAGCCCCCACATTTGGTGTGAACTTGTTGGAACAAAAGTACTCAAGAACTCCTTAATATTATCGTATGGTCACTTCTCTCTTCCTGGTGCTTGCTTCCCTTTCTTGTCCCTCCTTTTCTAGCTCTTATGTTTCAATCCCCTTCATATTTCTCCTCTCTTTCTCTCTCTCTCTCTTCTTCTCTCTCCCCCCCCCCCCCCCCCGTTTCGTCATGATTACTATTGTTAAGTCATTACACAGTCGAGCCCAGTCTGCACGGACGGGAGGCGATGACGATATACTTGACACTCCTCCCCCAAAATGAGGCGGATGGCGCTAAATAAATAGTTGTGTAAACTGTTGGTTGGGGGGGGGGGGTGATTTGAGGATCACCGGCCTCTGAGCAAGATAATTATTGAGACGGGAGAAGGGGTGTCAAACAGCTTGTTTTAAGAACCTCTGGTGCAATGTGTTTCTGTTTAGCTTGTGTTGAAGTACAGCGAACCTGTCCAGAGAGGCGAGGGGCGAAGAGTGGGGCTAAGGGATGGACGGACCAGGGTACTGGTGGGAAACAGTGCTACAGCGGCGGCGTGTGGTCGGGACGATGACGCCGTAGGTACCGCACTAATCATTGTCATTTTCCACCGGGGGGAGGGGGGGGGATAGGTGTCGAACCGTATCAGTTTATTTCTTGAGGGGAGGAGGCGGCATAGTCTTTGCAACAAAATCTTATCAGCTGTCAGAAAGCAGCCCCTCTTGGGGCGATTTGGAGTCTCTGGGCGGCGAAAACGACAAGGGGGAGGGGGGGGGCGAAAACATGAGGGGAGTGAATTAATATTTTCTAGCTAGTGATTACAGTTTTGCACAATATCTTGACCGTAATTTCGCTTCTTTTTAGCGTAGGACCATAATATTTATGCCCATTGTCAGAGAAAAATCCTGTCAAATCCATGCTGTTCAATTTCCTTGACCATTCAGTAAATTTGCTAGTAGATCTAAATGATAGTAGGTGAAGGATTACTTTAGAGAGAAAGCCATACCGATGATAAGTAATTTCAACTGCAACAGATGGAGCACATATCAATGATGGGATGGCATCAGAGCTTCATAGACTTCATGCAAATAGAGGTTTCTGACCTTCTCGCCGTCCGTATTGAGAAACCTGAAAGATTTGAACGACTTCTCCACCTAGGTCCGCTGCTTGTCAATATAAGTAATTGACTTCGTCGACGTTTTATGGAGCTGTTTGAATCAGCGCGGGAGTTTTTTTTTTTTTTTAAAGCAGTAAGCCTCAGCACGCCAGCGCGGAGAGAGAATACAGAAATTGCCTGCGTGTAAAAGGATTTTTGCCAAGTTTAACGAAATGAACTTTAACAAGACAATCTAGTTAAGGGATGTGTATGACAAGTAAATAAATAAATAAAGAGGGAGGATAGAGAGGTGATAGCAATGGGTTTCAAGTGACAAACTAAGTACAAAAAGATCATATAACAGCAGGTCAGAGGTTTTCGGAACAGTAATGAGCCGTGACTACGGCTTCTGTTTATTTTACACACCAAGTAACTGCATAATTCATTTCAGATTTTAGTTCACACACAACAGTGATAGACCCTCAAAATTTTGCACAGACCCAGTTTTGACCGTATAGAGTGAAATTATGAAGCATTTTGCCTTTTAAAGTTAATAATATTTATCTTACAACATGATATCAGTGAGCATTTACCGACATCGATTCGGAACCTCAGGCAGTGAGTGAATAAACTTCCTGAAAGACACATTATAATAAAATCTTGAAATATTTCTTCATAATTTCACTAACCCACATCCAGACAACACCCATGCCAAATCTCAGCAAGTCACTTTCATAAATAAGCCCAGAATATCCGAAAAACCAAATTAAATTGCATCAAAATCAAGATTTGAACGCAAATTAGCAAAACATCATCTCAGTCTCCCACTTTCAAAGTTATTTTTTACAGTAAAAGAGACTTTCGGTTGAAAAATATATTGGTTCGGATGCAAGGATGGCTAATGAGTTCAAAAACACCAAAATCTCAAACTCAATATTTTGATGGTTACACCCATATTGGACCCCCAGAACATGTCAAACACATCCCTTAAGGCAAAGTGTGTCCTGTCGTCTTTCACCGTCGAACTGGATTTATGGGAAACTGGGACGAATCGTTCATTTCCCTCAACTTGGCAAAGTCATCAACAGGCGATTTTAAGACCCTATTATATTTATGGACCCTAATGCCGGTTACCATGTACCTTGACGCCCAGGCATTGGCATTTTAGCAAGCAGAATTGCTACATTTCCGGTACCCCCATCGAGAGTCAAATCATTTTCAAACAAGAGGGCTACAAACTTTTCTTGATAAAACACCAGAACATCTATTCTTCCCTCTGGAAGGATGTTCCTTCTCCCTCTAGCGAGTGGCCTTGGCCCATGTTTTTTCTAGTTTATAGGAAAAGCATCACGTGCAGCGTAAAGACGTCTCAAAAACTGAGAAACAGGCTTTGTATGTGTGGGAGGGCGACCTGTGCTTGCTTCTCACAAACACCGACACCATATAGCTGACCACAGCATACCAAGCGCGGGAAGGTCACTGACGTGTTAACAGTACATGTACATGGGTTTTATGAGCTGGAATAACCAATAGTTAATGCATTTGATGAAGGATATTTTCTATTTTTGTTTATAGCTCAATAATCAGTAAATCAAGAGCCGTTAAAAAGCTTCCAAAACTTTAACCTAATTTATGTCTAGTCTGTGCACGTTTGGTTGCATGTTAGATTGGGGATGGGGGGAGGGGGTCAGTGAAGTGGGGAGGGGGGCATGGCAGAAAATTTGGGGCCCAAAGGGGCGATTGCACGAAAAAGTTTGAGAACCATTGGTCTAAAGTATGACTAAGTGTAAAAAAAATTTTTTTTAAATGATAAGTTGGATTTACAAACGTCGGAAGGGCTTTTAACTCATTCCCTGTGATAACTTTTGTGGGTGTGGACAGGAACACTCTCAACATTATTCAGTTTGAAATTCAGACGTAGATCATAGATGTTTTTTCCTTCACTATTAAAACACGGTACATAATACATCCGACATTAAAGTAAAGGAAAATCAATGAACCAGTATGGGATTCCTTATTTTGAGAAGTTTGGCATAGATATTGCTGTTGGAAAATCGGTGTGCACTTTAGCCGAATATTTGGCTTTCAGCAGCGAATGAGTTAAGTTAAAAAAGTTGACACTGTTAGTTTGTGGCCAATTTTTTTTAATGATCCATGTTTGTAAATATAGGTCATTTGGTTTGCATGTTTGCAAATATAGGTCATCTCGATGGCGAAAAAGGACCGCTTAGGTACATATAATGTCGAATTTCCCCCGACTGATACTGTGTATGGTTACTTAAAATATTCACAAATCTAAATAAAATTTAGTTTCTGGAAATAATTTGAATTAGACCTTATGTTCAAAGCGCTTCAATTTTCTAAAAATGCCCGTCAGTGCTTAAATATATTAATAATTATGCTTGCAAATTGCAATCACATCACGACACCAATATTTACAGCGTATAGCTGTGTGCATAACTGGTTGCAAACAACCGAACCGAAGTTGTGCGACACACCTGATCGTGAGAAAAACGTTCGATTATCCGCCCGGTACTGACGTAAGGATGGCCTGCTGCATTTTCATTGTCTATATCTATATTAATAAAAGTGAAACTTTACTACAACTGCAGCTCGCCTTTCGCTACTCCTCTGTTAATGCTCATTCGGTGGCCCTCAGATTTTATACAGCGCTTAGTATAGACTGTCGTCGTGTCGCCGGCACAGAAAATAAAAAAATAATTGATAACTCGCAGAACGTTTGTATTAGTTTCTATGTTGCGACACATTGGCGTTCGATCTATGTTTTCGGCAAATGTAATTGAGATTGGTTCCCGTAGCGGTATCACACTCATAAATTGCGCATTCGATTACAATATCACAAGCACAAATTGCAGTCGCCGATAGTGCTGAATCGCCTTGGCTTAGCCCCTCATATTCCACGTTTAATCATAGACACATGCAAATACTCAAATCTAATTATCTACGCATATTGTAGCTTTAAAAATGCATTTTGTCATCGAAATTTAACTCAAACTTGAACGAACGTTAGGGACCGTTCACATATTATGTCATGACATAAGGGGGGGGGGGGATATCTTGAATGATGACAAGTGATGACATGGTTGGAAGCGGGGGGGGGGGGGGGGTGGGTGTTGAGTCCAAAGATGATGCCATCAATGTGGTTTGGTAAAATTGAAAAAGAACAAATATATAGATCAAATTCATATTTTTATTATAATACCTGCCAATAAAATAACTAATTAATTAATCAACCAATACCTTGAATAACTGCTATTACTAGTATTACTACTCAATATTTGTTAAACTGCTAAACCCACCACAGAGTCAACACTGCATCATGTCTGATTTGGTGCTATATTTTTCACTTCTGGTTCAATGTTTATCTTCCTGTTTGTTCAGCCTTATTTTTCAAATCAAGCGAAATGAGAATCTTCAGTTGTCTACTTTTTTTTTTTAATCCTAGATTCTAAACTAGATCTAGACAAGATTTGGTTTTAAGACCTAGGTCGATACTTACATTTGGCAGGAACAATACATCTTAATTCTTATTCAACTAGATCTACATATATAATATATTATATTTGAATAAACATGAATTGCAACAATTTTAAGTTTAGTGTAATTTTGGTTCTATTTTTGCATAATTTCAGAGAGTCAGATCAATGTTATCTTATAATTGGGGGGGGGGGGGCAGCGTAGCGCAGTGGTTAGCGCGTCGGATTTGTAATCCGCTGGTTGTGAGTTCGAACCTGTCCACTGTAGTTGCTATGGGAAACCAATTTACCTTTAACTTCCTCAGTCCACCCGTCTGTAAAACCGGTACCTGTCATAAAGGTAGTGGAAAGATCTTATCAGTTTGCTAACAGGCAGCTTTTCTGTATGCTCTTTGTGAGTTGAGATGGTATTAAATGGTTGAATCAGCCTGTCAGGGACACCCTGTAAAGCGCTTAGAGCATTAGTGGATATTAAGCGCTGTATAAAAGCTCTTATAGATTTTATTTTATTTATAATCTGTTAGTTTGAATTTAAATAAATAGCAAACAGCACTACACAGGTATTTTTAGTCGTTATTTGTCAAGTTTTGATTACATCATCAAACAGGGGGAGGGGGGTCAAAATTAGTCCATTTTTTACGGTCCCTTAGATCTAAAGGTTCGAGTTCTATCGGAACGGTGAACGACTACAATACGAGAACAACTTCCGGTTAGGACTGGTTGAATGATGAGATTGAGTTAGACTATCAAGTATGAAACTTTGTGTGTTCTCAATGTGCCTAGACTGGGAAAAAGAAAGGGTCTGGAATTGGGGGATTGACGCTGCAGGGCCAAAAGTACAGGTTTGTGTTTTCAATATGCCTAGGAAAATATTATATTTCTTTTCCATTAAAACATAACGTTATCACTTCGTGCGGTGTGTTCACTAACAAAAAACTAACCTAGCCATATTTGACGGATGCTGACGGGATGCGCAGGATGTCAACGCGCAAAGGGAGAGCAGTAAAAACTTATCTAAAAGCAAACAAAAATAAAATAAAGCTAAAGGAACAGGCAAAATGAAGCAGGTCCATATAATCACCCAGAACTGAAACTGATAAATCGATTTATCTCAGACCGGGCGGGGCAACTCAGCTAGTATTACATATATATTTTTTGGTATCTCGAAACTTTGGACACCTAAGGCTCAGGAACCGCATCACACTCAGGCTTCAAACTTTGCACAACAGCATATTATCAATGCGGAATTAACGTGCTTTATTGGAAATTATGAAATGTTCATGCTTCTACGTTTCATTTTTCATTGTTTGGGCATCATTTAGATCTATTTCTAGTCATCGTGGTTCGCCATTTTTAGTACCGTGTCGCAGTTCCCCTCATCGTTCATTCGCTGAAGGAAGCAAATTGTGGATTAACGAAAAAATGGATCGCCAGTAAACTTTACCGACAAAGGGTAAACAAACTCCAGTCCAGAGTAGGCGCGGAATCCGAGTCGATACTGATTCTGTCATTGTATTTTTTTGTCTGTGGAAGGAACTTTACCTGGTGTACTAGATCTAGATCATTATAAGTAATAAAGATATTTCTCCCGGGCAGGGCCGGGCCGGGTAACTCAGCTAGTTTGACCATAATTAATTATACGGGAAGAGACAATCGATTTCTTTTTTTTTTTTTTTCTTTAAGAAAATATGAAAAGTTGATCGTGGCGGAAACGATGAGTTCCAATGCGAAAATTTTAAAGGCAGTCAGTCTGTTGACCTTGCGCAAAAATACCAGCCTTACCGTATAGTTAGGTATATATATATATACAAGTATTGAACCCGCGAAATTCGCGGGGGGGGGGGGTGAAAAGTGTTGTGAGTAGGTCTGGGGGTGGCTGCAATGGAGGGAGCATTACTTGACCGTTGGCACAGCAAAGTGCAGCAAGAACCACGAATGTTATGAATGGACTCGGAAGCACGGTTTCAAATTTGGGGAACCGGACGTTGAGATCGCACGGTGGACCGCAAATTCAGTGACGTCATGCCACATAAAAACTCACGCCCGGATGGTATTTATTTGGAACAAATGCAAATTTGCGTAGTTCAAAAAAATACTTACGGAGAGTGTTCAGCAATGAGTGTAGCAAGGAATCAACTTCAGACCAAAAGAAATTTGTATGCAAAATTTGAGCTCGATTGGTGCACAGATAGCCGAGCTACGGCTTTTACAAAAAAAGCGAGTTTTTTTTTTATAATAGATTTTGTATCTTCTTTATATTTTCCACATTGTTACTGTATCGCAAGTGGAAAGCAGCGTAGCCTGTTCATTGTAAGTATACGAGGGTGGTTCAGTAAGTTTTGCAAGTTGTGTATTAATTCAAAAAGTTTTAATCGTGTGAACCAGAAATTTTCAGAGTCCCTCAAAATATCGCTGTCTTCTTTGTATGCAACGATCCAGCCTTGTCAGCCACCTGTGCAGGGCAAAACGCTAGTTAGAATCTGGTATGGTGTGCAGCTCTCAATTGACAGCTTTTGCGAAGTCTTGTATACATTCAAATTTGCTTCCCGAGAGCTTATCCTTCAGTGTGGGAAATAACCAGACGTCACAGGGTGCTAAAACTGCTATGTCTGGACTGTAGGCCGGATGAGGCAAAAACTTGGATTCCTTGTTCTTCAAGGCACAGAGTTGTATTCCTTAATTGGAAGGGGGGGGGGGGCATTATCATGAAGGATTAAGGTGATTGAGGTGTAATGAATCTATATCAATATATTATCCAAAATAGCCTTTTGTTTTTGCTCATCAGCAGCTATTTTCACTCGGGGCAATATTTTTTCTACATAGTAACCAGAGGTCATTGTAGTATCATTTGACATAATATCGCCCACTAGGGGACCCCTATAGTTGAAAATGATGGTGAAGAGCCTCTTTGTCATTTTGAAATCCTTGGCGCAATACGACTGGCCTGTCTCCACTTTCTTCCATCCGCACACAATACAATCGTTTTGATGGGACCCCAAAGAGCGGAACCCAGGTTTCCTCAAACGTTACTATGTGGGGCGTAAACATTGAGTAATTCAGTGGCACATCTCACCCTCTCCAGAGTTTGCTCTTGGGTAAGTATATGAGGTATCCATCGCGCGCATACTTTTTTCATGTGAAGTTCTTCATGTGTAATTTTTTGTACCGACCCAACCACAAGTCCAAAGATTTCGCTACGTTCCTGTGTGGATGAATGTGGATCTTGTTCAGTAAGGTGGCGGATAATAATCACAGCAGAATTTGGGCAGCCAGAACGGGCGTCAGCAGAAACTCTTTCTCTTCCTTTATTAAATTCTCTTATCCAACGACAAACGGTGTTATATGATAACCCAGATGTTCCACAAACAGTTTGTAAATTTTCATTCGATATTCGAATTGAGGATAGTGTTGTCTTGTTTTGGATTTATTAGCACAATTTCTGCCATCTTCAGTTATTTTGTTCCATTATAATGCATGTAGTGCATCGCGGATTGTTGACGCTGACTACAGTGCTTGACGATTCAAGATAATTATTAATTAACATGAATACAGCACCTTTCAGTTCTTTTCTGGGCGGTCTTACCTTAATAAATTAAAAAAAAACTAGGGTGGATAAGATGCATCATTAGAATGCGGCCCTGTCTCGTAATATTCAGTTTCATGCGCTATTTTAAAGCATTAAACGGGCGTAAGTTAAATTGAAAGAAAGAAGTGATTGTTTCCCACTAAGCCCATTTAGTATATTGTACAAATAAACATAGGGAAAACTGTTGTTTCCATGAAGCCGTTATTATATTGTAAAAGTAAACATGGGGAAATCAAACCATGCATGTTTTCCTATTTATGAACATTTAATTTGGGGGGGGGGGTTTAGTGTCAAAAAATCAATTTTTGATTTTTGTTCATTTCTGAAAGCTCTGTCATTTCTAAACACAGCTGCACTGTGAAGCATCCCTTATGGTATTTTTTTTTGTTCATACCAAAATCAGCTACCAAAGGCAGCAGGAATTATTGTTCATGACTTTTTGTTGTTTAAAATATGTTTTTCTCACTGCAGGTTTTCAACAAGAGTTTGCGATTAATCACTATTACCTTGAAATCTTGCATGAGAGCAGTTTGAACAAGATATAATTTTTTATACTTTATAAAGTTCCCAGGGAATGAGAAATTTAGGGGCGAAAATTGGGGGAAAATTTGTGATTTGTGTAAATTATATGGTGATCCTGCAAGTTTTATTACAGTGCTGGCATTGAGAAAACATTCCCGCAAGAATGAGGGCGTCTTCGTTTTCTGACAAATAAAAAATCCACAGAAAATTGGAGGGGTCGCAGCAAGGCAATATTGTATCGTTTGGGCATTGTTGGGGACAAGGTGGTCTAGAGGCAGTGTGATCCCCTGTCATGCCAAGGGTCCTGGGTTCAAAACCTGGGTCCCCCCCCCCCCCCCCAAAAAAAAACCCGCCGACCGGCGCTGCACTGTGGCGACGACGTGCCTGCTCCAGTTGTAACTGGGCTGCAATGGCACAAAGATAAATTTACCAAAATAATGGGATTAAAAAGTTATACAAATACAAATTATTTCTTTCGCAAGTCTTAGCTGCATACAACTTTTTCTTTTCGCCAATTTTTAAAAATGTTTTCTGAGCATTTTTAGATAAGAAGAGGGCCACTTAGTCAAAAGTACAAAGACATAATAAAGAGAAAATACTGAAACACTGTTCAGCTTTAAACCTTACCATGTAAAATGCAACGGTCCTTATCAACAGCCCCGTTGGAATTTGTTCGAGAAAGTGAAGAAAGAAAACTACAGGTAGTTTCATAAAAAGATACAACAAAAAACACTCGTATTTTTGAGAATAACTTTTTTTGCCAATTTACGGATTCTTTCGAAATTTTGCATGTAGCCTTGAAAGAAAACATTTTGTGTTACTTACATACATTGTTTTTCCAATGTGATATGTTGAGAATTAAGCTTTTTTTTTTTCTTCTGTCTTTGTCTCTGTAATGTCATGGTTTTTATAAAAACATGGTGCCACAGAAATCATTGTTCATACTCTCGAAACAGAACACAGAGTGTACCGTTCAATACTAACTTGTGCTCTTTCACTCACTTGAAAAAAACAACACAAAACACACACACACACACATACACGCACACAGAAAAAACTGAATTCCCAAAACTGCACGTGTTTAAAGTGGAAAATCATCTGAATCCAATGGGGTTGACACTCATAATAAACTTAAACAGTGCATGGTGTAAATCTCCTAAACTTAGAAGAGGTGAGAAAGGGCCTTAGATACCCAGTCTGTAACGAGTGAATATTACACGCGTAAAAAAGTACTAAAATTCAATGTTCTATACAGACAACTTAGTGTTATATCACACTGCAAAAAGCCAGAAAGATACCTCAGAAAATAACGGAAGTAATCACGAAAAGTGTTTTTTTTTTTTGGGGGGGGTCAAGAAATGAATGAAATAATACATTATATAATATTCAGGGCTGGGAATTGTCCGCGGAAATGGTTTTTCAGCTCCTCGGTTTGCAAAAAGACTTGGCAGCGATGTGGGCATGGTGGCAGGTATCACCATCCACGTCAAGGAGATGCGGAGCTCTTTCATCGCGAATTCTTTTTTCCAGGCCACTCTTAGATCCCCTCATGACATTGCATTATGTTACAACCATTCTTTCAGCATTTACGTGGTAAATAAAAACCACACTTAACAGGCAATTAAGCCCCTGTTTATTTTCATCAGTGTCTGGCCTTGCCCCTGGACCCCGGCCGCATTACTGTTTCCTCTTTTTTTGCTACTTCCCAGCCCTGAATATTATCATCTCTCTCTCTCTCTCTCTCTCTCTCTCTCTCTCTCTCTCTCTCTCTCTCTCTCTCTCTCTCTCTCTCTCTCTCTCTCTCTCTCTCTCTCTCTCTCTCTCTCTCTCTCTCTCTCTCTCTCTCTCTCTCTCGTGTGTGTGTGTGTGTGAGAGAGAGAGAGATTTTCAGTGGTGTTCGTGACGAAATCCCAACCTTTCTTAAATATTTAACACACATCAAATTGTGACAGACTTCACAGACTGTTTGGAAGTAAGCGCTGACAGACATGACGAACGGACCTGTGCTTCACCCAGAAAAAGCTTTCTTCCACTTAAAGAGTGTCGTAGTTCTCGAGCACTTTTCATCCCTTCTGATGAATGCATGGGTTGACTTGTAGACACATACACTTTTCTCCCTGCGCCTCTCACTTCTCCTTTCCTACACACCCAAACCCGAAAAAAGAAATTAAATAACCCGTCACATTTTTTTTCGGACACCAAATTCTCCCTTCCGTCCGTCAGCTTTCCCACCCACCAGGAAAACCACCTTCATTAAGATAAGGGTAACTGTTATGCGCAAGCAGAATTGGCTGGCTCGGGTGCGTTGGGCGGGGGGGGGGGGGGAAGCAGCAGTACGTTTTTTTTTTTTGTTGTTGTTGTTGTAAATGATTTAAGCGTACAAAGGTCATTTATCTTTTGGTAGGCCGACAATGTAGAGAAAGTCGATTTCAGCGACTGACTCACTAGGCGTCGATAAGTATAGGTATTCCCTTATATAAACCAACATGCCCCACATAGAAGCTACAGGCAGTAGGCGCCGACTTGAATTCTATCCACGCCTATTCACGCCTATATAATAATATAGTAGATATAATGAAATGAATGCGTTATAAGGATAACAAAGTGTCTGTTGGAGGTATGCAGAGATAAGAAGCATGACTAGTTCCCAGCATGAAGCCGACAGTAACTGCCTCGAGTAAGGAGATAAATTGAAATACTTAGCTTGTAATTACGAAATCAAAATACTTGTCCTTTATAATATATCAAAGGAGAACTGTAAATGATCAATTTAATGCTTGTATATTATCAAAAGTTTTCGGCTCTGGTCGGCCTTCTTCAAAGAATCTCAGATGAAGTCCCTCTATTAAAGGTGAAATTAAGAAATATGTGTCTTGATTTTGTAATTATAATATATAACTACTGAATAGGTGGTATGCCTCAACTAAGAAATACTTATTAATCTATAAATATGTATACATATCTCTCTGTCTGTCTGCAGTCTGTCTGCCGTCTGTTTGTCTGTCCATCACTCACCTCAGCGTCACCACCAATCGCTCCTCTGGGAGAATGGGTCGATGCAAGTTGCACCAAGTCTTAATCAATCGA
The DNA here is from genome assembly GCA_963931925.1 of Onchidella celtica. NCBI lineage: Eukaryota > Metazoa > Mollusca > Gastropoda > Systellommatophora > Onchidiidae > Onchidella > Onchidella celtica. The sequence goes on from OZ007567.1 coordinate 66,474,936, forward strand.
TGTTCAATCTTGTCGAGAATATAGCCGAACGTGTCGATGTTCATTCTCGTGAAGGCATAAAATCGATCCGGGTATGTCTTTAATTGGAACAGATGATGATATTCACCAAGAAACAGCCTTTCCCTGTTAATGTCATGGACGCTAGTACTACGCTTTGCCCTCTTTAGTTTTGGGAAAAGACTATCCAAAAGGAAAATTTCATCGTCGGATGACGAGTCCATTTTGGATTCACACACCTATACAGACAACAACACCTAAGCAGCCATCGGCACCTTCAAAAATAGGCGTTCTTTATGTAGGGTCCAGCAAATACCTACACGCGCTTAGAAACGCCTATTTTCAGCGCCTAAAAGTTCAGCTTTCTCTATGTTGTCGACCGGAGGGTGCTTTAATTGAATTGGAATCGACTGGATCAGGTCGGTAGCCAGTGCAGAAAGGGATATGCTCTTCTTTAGACTATGGAGACATGATGTTATATTTGGAGGGAGGGGGTGGGGGGGGGGAGAATTTAGAGGCAAACGCATACTGTCTGACCTCACACTCTACGCACACAAACTACACACACCACGGGGTTATGTCTCACATTTTCTGTAACTGATTCAGGAAATGCTTTTCTCACTCACATAATTATATGCATGCCTTCTATCTTCCAGCTATGAAGACAACATAAAAGAAAAGGACAAAAAAATGAACCTATCCGAAACCCGTGCATTTCGTGCTGTGGTCAGAGGGTGAAATCGGTGAAGGTAGCGCTTAAGCCTTGAACATTTACAGACAGTGACACCTGCATGTGTTCTGAAGATGCAAGAGCAAAGTGTATGTTTTCAGCTTCAGAGACAATTCGCCCCTCATCGCTTTATAAGTTTATTATAATTTTTTTTTGGTTGAAAATCATCGTAATTGTATTATTTCCTGTTCCCAGTAATTTTGAAACCCGCTATCATCGTTGATCTCTTGTAAATCTGAAAGCTAGTTGTCCTGCTCTTCATGTCACAGAGATTTGCGAAGATGGCCTATTTTGGTCAGAAAAGCCTCCCTCCCTCCGGCAGCTGCGACAGGGAGACATGTTCAAAGTATCCATCTTCTGTGTCCGGCGGCCTGTTGGCGTAACGTTGGGAAGCAGCGGTACCACCTCCTATGGGCCGGATAAACCAATGACCCAGTTTCGGTGGCACCCAGATCGATAGCTTCTGCACATGTAGACCGGCCACAAGCCCATCACCCATTGCTTCCTCCTCCTCCTCCCCCCCTCTTCCCCGAAACCCCAGGCCCCTCTCCTCTTCTCCCTCTCAGCTTCTTGTCTTACAGAGGTCTTGCTCATCTTCCTTATTGAGAGGTGTGATAGGGGCAGAACGCGTGGAGAAAGGGGTGGGGGGGGGGCAGTGAAGCGGTGCCCAGCCAACAATCACCCACAGATTGTGGACTTGTGGCTGCAGCAAATGACCGGTGGTCATCGCTGCTTAACCAGTGCTTTTGCTGCGAAGGAAACTAACTTCTATTTCCTTTGTTTTTCTCTTCTCTCTCTGCTCCCCTCCTCCCCCACCCCCTCTCTTCTATTCCCGGGGGCCATGAGAAGACACTTTGCTTTGGGACATTCCATTTAGTAGAAGCTAAGGGGTTGGTGCATTGGGGGGGGGGGGGGGAGAGAAAAACTGAACATCACGGGTCTTAGAACAAATTCTGTCCTTCGACTACCATCTTTGTGAATAAAACGCCCCGGAGTTTGCCGACTATCAGTTTTGAAGCCGTTTCGTGGAAAGAAATGGGTTTCCAAACCTAGAAATATCTATGCATGGTGTTCTTTGACAACTTGTGAAGCAGGTACAGAATTCAGGGACCCGGCGTAATCTGAGGTCAAAGATTTTAATTGGAGGGGTGGGATGAGCAAAGGTTAAACTGACAAACGCAACAATTATCTGGGCATGCTGGGTCCAGCTCACTTAGTTGAGCCCAGTAAACTTCGTGTTTCAGTTGTCAACTTACTTATGACTCCGTGCCTACTCGGTAAATACCCCCCCCCCCTCTCTCCCCCTCCCCCAGACAAGAGGCCATTTTTTTCCACCACATATAATTATTACATGTGTATAGATTGTAGCAAAGACTCTTCCACCTGGCAACCTCTTCCTCGCCTCCTCCTCTTTTTCTCTTTTCTTTCTCCTCCCCTCCCCCATCTCTCCTCTGGTTCTTCGGCCCCAGACCCCTTTTTTCAGCGTATCTTTAATCCAATTTCTCTCTTTATACTACCCCGTTTATGCCGTTAATACACATCTCCCCCTTCTTTTTTGGGGGGGGGGGGGCGGGGGACAAGATTGGGTGTGACCGGAGAGAAAAGACACAAAAAAGGAAAAGGATTGGGGGGGGGGGGGTACATAGTTACTCTCTCATTCCGAGACCCAGGGACGCAGTTCCACCACTACACCCGTTTGATGTATCTCTCTTTTTTCATTACTGGGGTTTGAGAAACACAAGCAGCTCCTCTGAACACGAGGCCATGTTGTTTTTAAGACTCCAGAGAGTTGAGATGCATTAGCGGCTCGGAAGAAATTGATTAGAGAATTAATAGCAGGAATAATACGCAGCAGCCGCTGGCAACACTGTGTCAGGGAAAGACTGTCCTGGAGGCAAAGGCGGCCATTTTAAACTCGAACAAAGGGATTTTCAGCCCTGGATTAAATTGGCTTTTTATCTTTTTAAACCAATGTTTAAAATTTTAGCAAAGAGATTTTCATTTATCGGTAGTGTTAAACAGTCATATTAATGAGTACAGTTTTATGTTATCTTCGTCTTATTATTATTTGTTTTTTGTTTTTTTATAACAATACCCACAGAGGTTCTATTCAGTTAAAAGTGGATGGGTCATAATGAAATAGAATGTAAAAGCGATCAGTTATGTAAGTATGGTAATGGCGATGTATTCCGCGTCTGTGCTTAAACAAAGAAAAAAAAAAGAAAAGAATAATTTTTTAAAAATAGATAATGGATTATCTATCTCCTCCATTTTTACAGATTACATAGCATAAATTTGAGAACTTGTTAGCAGTCGAAATCCATAAATACTTCTGCCCACGAGATCGATAAATGAGCAGAATTTGTTGATCTGATTATTTCCCATTTTTAATTATCGTCAGTGACACACACGCGCCCCCCCCCCCCAGTTTTCGGGGGTTGGGGTGGTCGATTTTCACGACCATAATTATTCGTTATTTTCGGCAGGGATGGAACCGGTTCCGGAGGGCTGGAATTTTTTTCCCGCCGTCATTTATCCCGCGCTATTGATATTTTGTCTGACAAAAAAAGTTCAAATGCGAAAAAAGTATTAAAAGAGCGATTGCCGGGAAACACAGATTACCGGAAATTCACAAGTTGACACTTCAGGCCTAGGGTACCTTTCGCTGCTTAGGTCTAGGCCATCCTACAATCTATTACGTTTGAGTGATAGATCTAGCATCCGCAAAGAGCGATAACTTTATGAAATATTAATTGATTGTTTTCGTGACTCAGAAGTGGTTTTCTGTTGGATTTATTACAGGTGCTTCAGGATGAAATTTCAAGAGAAGTGTCGGTGATTGTAGTCTTTAATTTTCGCTGCGCCATTATTCAAATAAAAGTAGAGAACTAGACCCTAGACCCGGATCTACACTAAATCTAGAACCAGGCATAAAGAGACAGTCAACATGGTGGATGTCAGAGTCACATGTTTTTTTCAAAATGCATCTTAGTCTAAGAAATAGAAAAAGATCACATCTAGCATATGTACACTTCTTTTTCGATATTTGAGGGATGTAAATCTTCCGTCTTTTCCGTCCAAAGCTCGGTTCCCAACTCCGCCCTTTCCGCCCGAGGCGCGATCACCGACCGTCCACGCCATCCACCAGTAGCACGAACACCTGCCGTTGTCCTCAAATCGGCCGGCAGTTCTTTAGAAATCTGGCAAACCGATTAAGGGTCTAATCGTGATCTCTCCGGATTGAAGATTTCTTTTGTTTTTGCCTTTCACTTCCGTTGGCCAAGTGGTGTAGCCTCACCGCCTGTAGCGATGTTTCACATACGGTTTCCCACACGGAATTTGGTGGTGTTGATGCTAAAAGCTTTGCCAGCTCTAGATTGAGATTTAAATATTTTCTCAGTATGAATAAATTTAAAATCTATCACCAAGTGCTATTGGCAGATGGCGTGTCTCTGATTTCTGAAGCAGTTCAGGTGGCAGTCGGCAAAGACTAGATCTAGACTAGATCTCCAAGTTTAGATCCTATCTAGTCTAGATCTAAAGAGAATTGACACATAGGCTACGGGGATTTGGTATCAGCTTCTTTTTTAAGAAACTCAGCCAAGACAGTTATGCATTGTGCTTGTTTTGTTCTGGTTAACTAGCGGACATCATCAGTCCCTCTATAGACCATTTAGGTGTAATGGATCTGAAGTACAGCCCTTCTAAAACTGTGTAAGTGTGTCAGATTCTTTCTTCTTATTGTCTTTCCCTTTATATAAAATAGATCTAATGTATAATTTTAATTCAATTACCAATATCAGGCTTTGTTATTTTAAAACGGTCGAGATTAATTACACTACATACTAATCATTTTTCTCTGCGGCTTCTGGGCATGCCGCACAATTTCCTTCCATACTGTCGCCGGCTGTTTACATCCCTGTATTTCATTCTGGATGAATTGCGACTTGGTAGGTTACTTGAAGATTATCAGCTGTGTTAATTATAGAATATTAGACTTGAATTAGATCTACTGTGTTAAAAAGGGGGGGGGGGAGGGGGTTGCTAAACAAAGTTAGATCTACCTTGCGTGGGGATTGTTCAACAGAATATTTGGATTGTATAATAATTTTTAAAATTATGTTTTGGTTAACATGTAACCTTTGCAGTGTAAGCCATCCAGATCTAAGAAGTGTGGTCTTAAAAATGAGAAATGACTTGGGATCAAGATGGCACCTAATATAATTCGTACTTAAATCATAACTGTAGCACAGATTCCTGATGGTATTATTGATATGTCTTCACGTATTGTTCAGTCATCTTTTACATTCTCGCGCTACATGCGCTTGCTGGAAAAGGTTCAGGAAATTTCTTTGTGGCCTGGTTCCATCCCTGTTTCAGTTGACTTGGCTTGGGAGATTGTGTCCGCAGCCGGAGATTACAGAGGTTGGTGTAGGCAATGCTTTTAGCATGCAGGGTTGTTGACAGGGCTAGTTTCCGCAAGATGAACTATAACCAAACAAAAGACAAATGCTCGTTGTCACGCCGCCGATTTCATTAGCCCGAACCCGGAAGTAGGTCCGAGGTAGGTCACTAACTGCTGGTTGTACAGAGTATTTATGAAGGTCACGCCCCGACAGAAGGCCCAGAAAATTACAAACTACATCAAATCGGTAGTCTTAAGCTGTGTTCTCATATTGTGTACGGAAACGAAAATGTTAAAATCCATTAAGTAATAAAACAGAAAGGGTGTTCTCATGTGTACGGAAACGACGTAAGCAAATGCCTAAACATTTTTTTTTCGCACTGGGTAGCGATTTTTAGCCGTTGCCGCACAGCCGCAGGTATTCCCCCCCCCCCCCCCCCCCACTTTTTTTTTTTTTCCCCAGCGCATTTTTGGTATAAACTGAAGCGTGTCTCTCTGGGTCAACCAGTGTGGCGGAAACCTTCGTATGACAAAGATGCCAGGACCATCTCACATAAAATTATCAAACAGTGATATGGAGAAGCCCATTGAGCTTGTTAGACTAAACAAGACACTTTTTGATGTGAGGAGGCCAGATCACAAGGGCTCCCATTTACACAAATATATTTGGGAAAGTACAGCAAAGGCGATGGGGAGAAATTAGGCCTATTTGACTGTTGAGTTTGTGCTTCATCCTTTGATTTCATGTTTGTACTAAAGTGTTGTCTCTTTCGTAAAGCTATAAAGAAACTGCTGCTACGTGAGCACAATGATTACCAGCTAAACTGATATATCTTAATGCATGTAATAATCATCGTCAGTGGGTCACCTCACAGACGGCTGTTTTAACATCATCCCTGTATGTATTTATATTTGGCGAAAAGTAAATCTCTGTAGGATTGATTTTATCAATATTTTACTCCCCCCACACCCACTCCGGAACCATGTACACCTTTTACAATCTTGACTTCAAATTTAATTTGCTTTTTTCCGTCTTCATCCTTTTAAAACTAAGTCACTATCATAATTAAAAACTGCACAAATGCTCATGCTTTCCCGACCCCGAACCTATGTACAATTTTCATTCGCTGACACTCTCCCATCCCCTTTCCCCTTTACTTCTCTTGAGCAACTCTTTGGATCTCTATTCTAGCATTCCTGAGTTGAGACACATGTATATATATCTGTATCATAACATGATTGCTATAAGTGTGGAGCCTTTGAGAATTGTGCATTAAAAAAGAAAAGAAAAGAAAAACCTCAGGGCTGAAAGTGCTGAGATTTTCCATTACAGATTAGAAATGGAATTATTTGCAATTACATCACTACCAGGCAAAGACAAGTTCGTTTAAAAAATGGAAAAAAAGGGGATGTCTTGTGAAACAGTTAACATCATTCTGTTGCATTGTTAACCATTGTAATTCTTGTGACAAACAATATAAGATAAGATAAGATATAACTTTATTGCCCTATTCTTAGGAGATTTGTTGTCACAGCATCAGTAGTAGAACTACATCATAATAATAATAATAATAATGTATGGCATTTATATAGCGCATACCCATTGCCATTAGAAATGCTCCATGCGCTTTACAGAAGCTCTCTCACTCGCTCTTTCTTTCTCTCACCCTCTCTTTCTGTCACTCTCTCTACCTCTCTCTATCTCAGTGGGCTCAGAGCAAATTGTAACCGCAGCCTGTTAGGCGCAGTGCACAACTCACAACTTGTAAAGTATTATAATAATATTTGAATATCTATTAATATTTATTTAATAATGAATTATAAATTTTTGTTGGGGGGGGGGGGGGGGGGCTAAATTTTAATCTATTAATTTTAATTTCAATTTTGCCAGGGCAGCTGCTTGTATGGCTTGCTCTTTACGATTTCCAACTGCCAAAGTATCTTTAACGTGCACACGGGCCCTCCGAATTTTTTCGTCCTTATCCGAAAAGACTAGGTACTCGATCCTCTCCTCCCAAAGCTCCACCCAAAGCAAGAAACTGCATTCGGCTCTGGACGAAACAGCTGCCATTATGGTAAAGAGAGGAAAAAATAGCAGACTGCAAAGAACGAATCTCATGACTAGAGAAACAAAAGTGGTATTTTCCTTTATTTAGACCGTTTCTGTTTCCCCACACATGGAAACACAAAATATTATTCCGCACGTCATTTCCGCATATCATTTTCGTTTCCGTACACATGAGAACACAGCTTAAAGCAGCACAAACATAATAATTTTGACTTACGCCTGTGCAGCTTTGTATCGTCGGGGTGATAGGACCCAGGTGTTTGCGGGGAGCATTTTTGGCATTCGAATCTTCTGCTTGGATATGGCCAATCTTCCATATCATTCAGTTACAAGTGCTGCAAAAGCCGCGGTCGTAACTGACGTAGTGACCTTTTTTTGCCGCCGATAATTATTATTAATATTTATAACTTTGCTCATGATGAAAAATCTCACGGACCCGTAATATCTTTTATTTGCTTATTAATAATTTTCATGCCTGTAAAATTTCCGACTATAGTCGGATTTCCGACTATTTTATCACGACCAAAAAAAAAAAAAAGTCGCCTCGGATTTCCGACAATTTTGGTTTAAGCAGAAAATCTCGACCCAAAAAAAAACAACAACATTCCGACCCGATCTTAGACAACGTCGTTTTTCCGATGTGGTACTTAATAATAAACCGGCGAACGTTGTAAATGTAAGGTGGCGAAAATGTACGTCGAATGCTATTTACTACGACGGCCACGTGTCGATATGCGGTACTTAATAATAAACCGGCGAATGTCAGAAAGGTAAAGCAGCGAGCTCTGCTACGGTACCGAAAAAATTTCAGACCGTTTTGTCACCGTATTCATAATCGATGCGTAAACTAAAGTAAATACGTTGACTGGTGTTAACACAAGAAATTGTATTCATTTCTTGCGTTAACACTAGTTAACGTATTTACTTTAGTCTACGCATTGATTATGGATACGGCCACAGCTACTTACAGGTTGTTATTTGATGACAGTAGTGAAATGACGGCAGTAGAGATGAAAGTATTGTGCCAATTTTCCATGACATACATCGGCTTTCTCGATCAGTCTTGAAGAGTGGATGGTTGATACCCAGGCGGGTGATTTTATCAGGTTTAGTCTACCTGTCCATTTAAACGACGTATAATTGTAAACCGAATAAGTGTGTAAACTGTGTTGGTGTGGCATCTCAATCGGCCTCGAAGCCTGGACACCAAAGATGATAGTAACGTTATAGGATGCTCTTCCATTATGTTATGGGTCCACACAGCTTCAGACGAATGTAGGTCAGGGTGCTGCACGTGAATGTTAGTATGAAAAAATGTGGTGAGCAGTGCGCTTTTATTATCGTGGAGTAGCACAAATATTTTGGTCCTTTGGGTGTTTTATTGATTCCATTTCACAAAGAATACAGTGACTATCCTAACAGTGATACAAGTCGTGGTCGGCTTCGACTGGCGCTTTATTCCCTGTCATCAAGTGAAAAATAATGACACGTGGAGAGGACATGAGCATTGCAGTGTTGTCTTTTTATTCTTAGTGTTCGTGATGACGATATTTTCAGGACCGGAAATGGCAAAACATGAACTCTAGGCGAGATACAGGGTGCTATAAGGAGGAAAGATCAGAGATGAATCCCAACAACACTGACATTTCACTTGTTCCATCAATCTCATATTTCGGTACTCATAAGTTGGATGTAAAAACTGTAATTAAAATAAAAAAAAACTGTTTCAAGTACACATTGCCCTGGACTGAAAAATAATTTGGTCGCCATTGTTTGTACAATGTACAAAATGATGCTAAGATCAGCAAAATTTGTGGGGACTTGAATGAAAATTGATAATCAGTTGTTTTTGTTTTTTTTGGGCCTTTTTTTCAAATTTGTCTCTTACACAGTATTTCTATTGCACACAGACTTCCTGTATGAGGGCTAGATTTTCATTGTTCTTAAACAATGATTTGTGTCTTTCACGGGCGTTTTCATCCAGTTACATGGCCCAGTGAATTTTTCCGACATTTAAAAAATTCCAGTTTCTGGAATTAACAATTACTCCATACAGTGTCAGTCAAATCCTTCTCGAAGTGTACTAATTATGTGTTTGCACGCTGTCCTCTACATCCAGACAACAGGACATCCATAATTCCACAAACCCAGAAGTTACCAAATTGAAGGATTGTCGATAGAACGAGGCATGATCGAGCGATACTTGCGAGAGCGCTGCAGCATAGGTCTTGAACACGTGTTTTGATCTCTACGGTTCTAAGTGCACCAACTTTGGAGAGCCACCGGAAGCACAAGAAAACTGAACTGGGTTAACCTTTTCAAATGTTTGCTTATTTAACCGGCTTAGCTTCGAGTATCCAGCACTGGAGAAGGAGGGGTGCAGATGACTACATTGTGTGCATTTTTAACGTGTCTTACTGGTGGGTTGTGGTGCGGCGGGGTCGCTGACGTCGACACTTGTTCTTCTCCCCCCCCCCCCCTCTCTCTCTCTCTCTCTCTCTCTCTCTCTCTCTCTCACACACAGCCATTTTTTACTTGTCTGTTAACTAACTCGCACCTGTCCTTGGTGCCCAGTTCTTGATCAAAGTTTATTCTTTCTGTTTTGCCATGTCTTCGCCTTTCCTCCTCACGCCCGCCCCGCCCCCCCCCCCTTTTTTTTTTAAAATCTAGAGACTGTAATGCCCCTTGTCTGTTTAAAATCTTTTAAATTTTAATTATCACAAAAGTTAACTGCTCACGGATGTTACAATAATGCCCAGTTTAAAATACGAAGTTGAGGATGTAGTTCAAAGTTCCGCCCCGGGATGGATTGGAACAGAATTACTCCGTGCAGGTTCATTCACAAGATTTCATGCATTAAATGGTAGCCTTGGAAAACAATTTGCCACGCCAAATGCACGCCTAATGTAATTATGTGGATCACTTTGGTATGTTCTAGTTTCCATTCATTATATAGTCGCATGATAATCGGCCGTGTCTCCATCATTTAAAAAAAATAAAAAAATCGAAGATTTTGTTAGAAATTGTTGTGCATTGTTGCGATTCAAAGACACCGCCAACAATTGTGACACATTCAAACCGTGGCCTTCGAGTTACGAAGGCCACGTTCAATCTGTGCACGGGCGACGAATCTAGTGAAGTTGGCCCATAGTTGAACTGGCAATGCCACTGCCCCCGTGTCGCTGATTGGTCGACCTGTTCTATATAGGTTATCAGCACCTGTTGAGATTTGTGGCCCGGTCTAAGCTTTTGAGATTGGTGACAGCCTATTCTATTGTTGATAAGTTAACGGGAAACCAATCCGATTCCGGCCTCCTGGGCCTCCTGTCCGCCTGTGAAGTCGATTGTTTCTCTGTTTTGTTCTTGTCATTCTGTGCTCTCCTTCGCAAGAGCACTGTGGTAATTGACAGCTGGTTATCACACGCTTGACCTATAAATGTCGCTGAAAATTATTGGGCATAATTGTTTTCCCCATTTCCGTTTTTGTGCTCCTTGTCTGGCTTGTCTGGTTAAAGGATTTTTTCCCTTTCTTTTTTGAAATGCGGGAAGGTGGGTAAGAAGCGGATTATAGTCAAAGGAAAAGGCGTGAGACTGAAATTGATGTGAGTAAGATAAAAATATATTATACTAGCTGAGTTCCCGGCCCTGTCCGGGATAAATCGATTTATTAGTTTCAGTTCTGTGTGATTATTATGGACCTGCTTCATTTTGCCTGTTCCTTTAGCTTTATTTTATTTTTGTTTGTTTGTTTTTAGACACGTTTTACTGCTCTCCTTTTGCGCGTTGACGTCTTGCGCGTCCCGCCAGCATCCGTCAAATGGCTACGATTTGCGCACGGGTTAGTTTGTTTGCACATTGCAGGAAGTGATAACGTCATGTGTTAATGGAAAAGAAATATTATAATATTTTCCTAGGCATATTGAAAACACAAACCTGTACTTTTGGCCCTGCAGCGCGCGTCAATCTTCCAATTCCAGACCCTTTCTTTTTCCTGGTCTAGGCACATTGAGAACACACATACAAAGTATCTCTTGCTTCAAAATACTAAAAACAGGATAACTAGATGTGTAAAATCTCTCTCTCTCTTTCTCTTTCTCTCTCCCTCTCTCTCTCTCCCTCTCTCTCTCTATATATATATCTATATACACCTATATCTATTATATACTTCAGTAACTTGCAACCTTTGGCACGACCAACTGACCAAACTATACACTCTTCATGCCTTGAATTTGGCAGGAAGGTGGCAATTGAGATCAGGAAGATGATGGCTATAATTAAAAGTTGTTTACTTCAAGCATGTATTAAAAAAAAATAACAATGTTTATTGCTGTGTAACATCTGCATTTTTGCATGTTTGTTTCGTAATATATTATAGTATCGTACAATACTGTCATAAAAAGTAACCGTATCAAGCGTTCAGTTTGGTGCGTAATGTTCTGGTGCGCATCAGTTCTGAAGCGACTGTAGTTTATTGCTTTTAATAAAACAAGAAGACTGTAAGAACGCTTTCACAAGAGAATTTAGTAACATCCCGGTAAATGATATGGAATCACCAAGCGTGGATGAAACATGGAACACAATTAAGACCAACATATATAACAGTGCCTCAACAGCTTATGGTACAAAGCCATCTTTCAGACATGATTGGGTTGGAGAAAACTCCACCACACTTCTTCCCCTGTTAGAAGAAAAGAGGAAAATGATGCTTGAATACAAGAAAGATCGCTCGCAAAGCAACAAAGACAAATTCAAACACATCAAGTCAAAGGTTCAAAGTGAAACAAGAAAATGCGCCAATGAGTACTGGACCAACTTATGCTCTGAAATTCAATCGGCCTCTGATGCAGGAGACTCCAGAAACATGTATGAAAAGATTAAAGTTGCACTAGGACCAACCATTTCAAAAAGTGCCCCCATCAAGACAGAAAACGGCCAAGAACTTACCGACAAGAAGGAACAACTGGAGAGATGGGTCGAACATTATTCCAAACTATATGCAAACGAAAAGCCAGCAAATCAAGGCTTAGAAGAAGCAGTCCCAAAGCTACCTGAAATGACGGATCTGGATGTGGAACCAACAATGAAAGAACTCTCTGAAGCCATCCAGGATATGAAAAATGGAAAAGCTTGTGGAGAGGATAACATTCCAGCTGAAGTCCTCAAAGAAAACCTTGAAACACTATTACCACACCTATACCACCTACTAATCGTGTGCTGGAAAACTGGAACAATTCCATCCGATATGAAAAATGCAAAAATTGTAACTCTTTACAAGAATAAAGGAGACAAAGGGGATTGTAACAATTACCGCGGCATATCATTGGTGAGTATTACAGGGAAAGCGTTCGCCAAAATCATACTCAAACGATTACACAGGCTCGCTGAAAGAATCTTACCAGAATCCCAATGCGGATTCAGAGCAGAACGATCAACTGCAGATATGATATTTACAGTCCGTCAACTACAGGAAAAATGCAGAGAACAAGGAAAACCACTGTACATGGCTTTCATAGATCTGACAAAAGCCTTCGACACCGTAAGCAGACCATCGCTTTACATTGTACTGAAGTCCATTGGATGTCCACCACAGCTATTGAAGCTGATCATCTCCTTTCATGACGACATTAGTGCATGCGTCCAGTTTGACGGAAACATCTCAGATAAATTTGCAGTGAAGACCGGAGTAAAACAAGGATGTGTACTGGCACCAACTCTATTTGGAATTTACTTTGCAGCACTCCTACAGTTCGCTTTTCAAGACTCCACAGATGGTATTTTCATCCGAACAAGATCAGATGGGTCTCTGTTCAACTTGGCCAGGTTAAAAGCAAAAACAAAGACTCGAGAAATCATGCTGCGTGAACTCCTCTTTGCAGACGATGCTGCAGTAGTAGCCCAAAACAACGAACAACTGCAAAATATGATGGACTTATTGTCAAATGCATGCGACCTCTTTTCCTTGACAATTAGTGTTAAAAAGACAGAGGTAATCGGACAAGGTACACTATCTCCTCCCGACATTTCATTGAACGGCAACAAGATCAACTCAGTTGAAAAGTTTACCTATCTTGGCTCCACAGTAACAGCATCACTATCCCTGGATGAAGAACTAAACGCCAGAATTGGGAAAGCAGCTACAACTTTTGGCAGGTTATCTCAGAGAGCTTGGAACAACAAAAAGCTGACACTCAAGACCAAAATTCTTATTTATCAAGCTTGTGTCATCAGTACCTTGTTGTATAGCTGCGAAACGTGGACCACCTATACAAGACATGAAAAAAGATTAAACAGCTTCCATCTTCGCTGCCTGCGGAAAATCATGGACATCAGATGGCAGGACAAAATCACCAACAGCGAAGTTCTCAAACGAGCAAAGCTCACCTCAATTCAAGCAACACTGAGAACAAGACGACTCAGGTGGATAGGACATGTCAAAAGAATGGATGATAGTAGAATCCCAAAGCAGATACTGTATGGTGAGCTAAAAGAGGGAAAACGTCAAAGAGGTAGACCAAAACTACGTTTCAAAGATATCTGCAGGACCACACTGAAAGATTTTGGGATCGATGAAAAATCATGGGAAAATGTGGCAGAAGATCGAACGACCTGGAAGGGAGCCGTCAGGAAAGGTGCTGCCAAATTTGAAAAAAATCAAAGAGAAATTAGGGAAGAAAAAAGACAGAAAAGGAAGGAAAAGACAAATGAAGTCACAAACGAAGGCGAGTATATGTGCTCACTCTGTGACCGAAGATGTAAATCGAATATCGGACGGATTAGTCATGAGAGGAGCTGCTCTCGGCATCTGTCTTGAAGTCAGAAAATGCTGCAAAGACCGTCTGCAAAGACGAAAAGGGTCGTATATATAATTATGAGAGAGAGAGAGAGGTTGGGGGGAGCACATGATTGTTTATTCCGGGCAATGCCCGGTAGGTCATCTAGTATACATATATATTGGTAACTCGAAACTTTGGTCACCTAAGACCCAGGAACCGCATCACACTCACGCTTCAAACTTTGCACAACAGCATATTATCAATGCGAAATTAACATGGGCTATATTAGAAATTATGAAATATTCAGGCTTCTACGTTTCATTTTTCATTGTTTCGGCATCATTTAGATCTATTTCGAGTCCTGGTTCGCCATTTTAAGTTTCATTGAGGAAATTACTCTCTGCGTCACCATTTACTCATTGCCGGCCGAAAGTCAACTTATCACATCTGTGTATTCTGCAAGAATTGTGGTGTAACAAAACGATCTATGAGTCTTTGCATCAAATCTAGATGCCGTTATGAATGCGACCTAGATCTAGATATACGGCTGGATGTGATACAAGGAAATATTGCCAGATTTTACCTTGCCGGGGTTGGCTTGTATAATGTATATATGTAGATAATGTATAATATATAATTCCCAGCGCAAAACAAAAGATATTAAAGTATTTGTGAACACATTTTTAAACGTTTGAACTTCACACTCAGTACGTTTTGATTTTCAACATCTCACTTCCTTACGTTAACTGCATGGTCTTGATATCCGAGGAGAATGCAACATGACTATAAACGAAACGTTAGTTAATCGTCATCGAAGGACTCAGCACCGAAAGCGACAAATCTAACATAATTATTAGAGAATAAACTTCAGCAAACAGCATGGGAATCGTTACTCATTTATGGTGAAAGGCAAACCCTGAAAGTCCATTTTCGCAAAATGAGCCGAGTTATGCTTCGGTGCTTTGGGGTTTGGACAGCATGACTGTATACTTGAACGCATCTTTGACCAAATCTATTATATATTTCAGTAACTCGCAACCTTTGGCATAACTAACTGACCAGACTATACACTCTTCAGGCCTTAAATTTGGCAGGAAGGTGGCAAATTGAGATAAGGAAGATGATGGCTATAATTAAAAGTTGTTTAGTTCAAGAATGTATTTAAAAAAAAAAAAACAATGTTCATTGCTATGTAAATCTGTATTTTTGCATGTTTGTTTCGTAATATATAGTACCGTGCATGTCATAAAAAGTAACTATATCAAGCGTTCAGTTTGGTGCATAGTGTTCTGGTGCGCATGAGTTCTGAAGCAAGACCCAAGATTATTGCTTTTATTATCTAGAGGGGGGGGGGGTTCACATGACTGTTTATTCTGGGCAATGCCCGGTAGCTCATCTAGTACAATATAATCACAGGGAGGAAGCAGTATCTTTTCAATATGGATTTGCTGGGAGTGTCCGCTCGCCTAGATGCGTGACAGTTGCTTAGTAACAGTTTTATGTTTTATGTCAATAATTGTCGGAAGCGGCAAGGACATTGATTATCCAACTTTCATACCTGCATAGCCACCTTTCACCTGACCACCTGGAGAAGGCGAGCAACTCTGTGGCATACAGTTTTTGTTCCCCCGCATCAAGACTATAAACATTTTCGTCATTGAATTTTTGTCAACCCCAAAAAATAAAAAATCCCATCAAATGGCACAGGTGTCTCATTGACAACCAGCTTGTTTCCGATACTGAATGTGGGACCTGAAAAAGATCATTGCTCTTTTACTAGTGTGTTGTGTCACGTCTATCTGTACTCAACAACTCGGCGATAATGACGAAACTGAATGGTTTCGGACCGAGAACGCATTCACCCATTCATTGATGTATGAGCTATGAGGTTAAAAGCCCTTGACACTTGAAGAGGCCTCTTGGGGTGCAGTTGAACGACTTATTGGTTATAATATTTTTAATCCTAGTATAGTAGAACTTACCAACCTTTTTATACTTGCATTTAATTCTTCCTTTTATGTTTTTTAAGTCCTTGGTTTTTTCGCCCTGGCTTGATGTCGGAAGGAAAAGGACACATTATATCGAGAATCTGGGAGGAGGTTAAAAAAAAATAGTAATCAAATGCGATTTTTTTAGTTGGAAACATTCGCATTGACCGTAGGCAGCCCAGTCTCTCTCTCTCTCTCTCTCTCTCTCTCCCCTCACCCCCCGAATTTTTTTATTTTTATTTTTTGGCTTTCGTGATCTGTATCACTCTCCGAGAATCTTAAACCCTGAAATTTCTTGATATTAATATTAGCATCAGAGAAACGATTAACCATCGAAAAATGGGAAACAGCTGCAACAACAAGAAGCAAGCCAAACAGTCCATCATCTCCGTGTTGCCCACGAAAAAAAAAAAAATCTTAATTCCTATTTCTGTTTGTATCGTTCCACTGCCATGATGTGAGGAGTACGGGACTCGCGCTTTAGTCATGTCGTCGAATTAGTAAGCATAGTGAACGTCAAGCTCCAGTGACCTACTTTTTTGTAGCTTACCCAAACTTACCTGTCATGGGAGGGTGGAGGGTGTGCACACGGGAAACGAACGTGCTAAGAATTACCTTTTTAAAAAAAAAAAAAAACGCGCTCAAGATGTCACAGTGTTTGCAGTGTTTCGGCAGTGGTGCGTGGTCGTTGAAATGAAGTTCTTTAAGACCAGCGCCGTTTTCTCTAACCCCCTCACATCTTCCTTTTCAAGTCTTATGAGGGTCATAATTATGTGAAATTGTGAATAATAAGGCAAATAGTAATAATAATAGTGATAAACCAAAAATCTTTCTGGAAACTTGTATTGAAATTTTGCGCTGTTCTGTGTCACTGCACTGTGCTTGTGAATCAATTTTTTCCCCTTCCCCAGTGTTGCATTTGGGGAAAATGTACAATGTTAAACAAATCCCACCCGTACCTTACTATTGACTCTGGGGTAAGCAACAAAGATTACCTCGGTAAGGAAAGAAAGGAAACGACGACCCCACCACCAACAAAATCGGGTGACAAAATAATGTGATCTATCTAAAACTAGCTGTCGCCCCCGGCCCTGCCCGGGATAAATCGGTTGGAATATTGGTTTCAGTTCTGGGCAGTTATTATGGACCTGCTTCATCTGCCCTGTTACTATTTGTTTATTTTATTTTTGTTTGTTTGTTTTTAAATAGGTCTTACTGCTCTGCCTTTGTGAGTTGACCAAAGAGGTTATATATAGCGGTTTATTATAAACTCTTTGGAGTTGACACACTGCGCATCCTGTACAACAGCATGATTTGCGCACGGGTTAGTGTGTTTGATAGTGAACCATACCCTCCGTGTAGTGAACACATCGCAGGAAGTGATAACGAAACCTTAAAATGGCGAACCATGACTCGAAATAGATCTAAATCATAGCGAAACAATAAATTTCCAATAAAAAAACAACAACACCGATTTGAGACTTCTGTTAAAACTGTGCACCCTTACATCCATTCTGATGCACCATATAAAATTTGAAGTCTGAGTGTTGAGTGGTTCAGAAGCCTTTTGCAACGAAAAATCTCAAGTCCACAAATATATATAGTATAGATTTCTCATTTTTACATAACTCGATCAGCCAAAGATTACACGCTACTTTGACCTAGAATCGAGCCCACCAGTCATGGAAAAAGATCAATGAAACTTTATCACTGGCAGGGCCAAGTCATTCAAAAAAGGCTGTGCACAGCCCGACATTGCGTAAAAAATATTCGAAGAAAAAATGAGTTCGCAGGAAAATATCAGTAGTGTAACTTAGTGCGCGAATACCATCTTCATCGGATCACGCGAAAGGCGTTCTTCCTTAAAACACATGCTCGGAACGGACAATGTGCACGCTTCGTACCTCCGAAATTCTCTTTGCACACCACATCTATGCATACTTTCATTCACAATTAATTTGATTCAAGCTGTTCATTTATGAATGAATTGGTATTTCGCTCGCGCGCGATCTCTACACTCGATTACAACCCCTCCCCACCAAATCCCCCTTCGCATTCTCCCCCCCCCCCCCCCCACCCTGCGTTTTTTTTTTAGGTCAGCCCGGCGAATGCCTAGGTATGTGTGTGTGTGTGTTTGTGTGTTGGCCGTCCCACCATCCACTTCGTAACTTGCGCCGGCGTGTCGCTCCTCCTCCCACCGCGCTCCTTGCTACTGCGTGCCGTGACCTCGCTGTTTACAGTCGGCCATTAGAAAACGTTATGGGGTCGCGAGCTACACACAGCGGCATTTTCTTCCGCCTCCCTCCCCTGAACATTGTTGTTAGTCTTCACTGCAGCAATTTTTGTTGGTACATTCGCGCGCCCACCCCCCCCCTTTTTTTTTATTTGGGGGGGGGGGGGCATTTCAAGAAACTTGGTTACTGGGCCTGGTGGATCTTGAATTTCGGTTCAGTTAAGCACCTTCACTATTATGTGCGGTCCGTTTTCGTTGCTAAGAACTTTGATCACTCATGTATAGGGACCCTCAACCACTTGACAGTGCTTTCTTTAGGGATCCGCGAATAGACGTCAGGGGGGAAAAGGGGTGGATTGATCATAATAAGGCCTGGAAGCCAGAGAATGTGCTGCAGCGATATTTTCATTTTTTCAGGACAGGCCACCATTATAATTATTTTGTGGAAAGTTTAGGTAATCATTTCCAGAAAATGGGAAGAGCTCTTGAAGTGGAAATGAGAACTGATGCCATGGCGTACATTCATGTGAGCTAGCCCTTGGTCTGTTATCTCCTGCTTGCCCTCTTGCGACCTCTTGTCCTGGACGCGCTGGGGTGGGGTACGAAATACCGAGTGGGGAGTAATAGAGCTGTCTGTGTGTTGCAAGGAGACTAAACATCCCACAAACGGGTGGAGGGGGGGGGGGCTGTAGGCCGTGTCAGTCATTCAATCATTAGTTTAATCTTTACCGCACGCAAAAGCAAAGGAATCGATAATCCCGCTCATTTGACGTACCAGCGGGCCAAGATCCTCGCTGTTGCGGTATGTGGCCTCCCTCCCTCCCCGAACCAACTTAGTCTTGCGCGACTCGTCAAGGTCATTTGTTCTTGGTCGTATGTAGGCCAAGGGGTCAGAGCAGTAGAAACTGTTCAGGAAGATTTGCGATCGGTGGCCCTACCAACCAAAAATTCAGTTTAAGGTGACTTGTGGATGACGATGGCAGAGCGATCGTACATCTGCAGGCCAGGCTTCTCCCCCCTTTCATCTCCTGCGCAAGCGCTTTCGGTGTCGAATGGATGAGGAGATTGGGAAAAAAATACAACCAAATACTATCGATTTATTCTGCTCGTGAGACCTTCGCCTACTTCTAACTCACGAAGCTCCGGTTTAGAATGTGGGAGCTCGCAAGAGTACACAATCAATGCTTCTCTGAAATGGAAACCGTGAATAAATTAAAGTGAGTGAAATAAAAAAAAAAGGGGGGTGGGGGAGGGGTTGTTGAGCTATCGGCGAAAGATCGTTCTGATGAACTCGCTAGTGAAAGGTTTACTATCGTTCTTCGTCCGTGTATGTTGGTCTTTTCCCGCCTCATTCAACCATTCTTATCTGTCGTTCTAGCTGGCACATTTTCCACTCTTCATATCCACGGCAGTACCAGAGCCAATGGAAACAGTCCTTACGGAGATTTTGTAGAAGAATCACGAATCTCTGTCATAGCCAGAGAACTTACATGAGCTCATAACAAGTAGAAGCAACATACACTTGGGGTCATAACGAGTTGAAGATTACACGTGAATTGATATGATCTGGTCACTAGAAACAACCATGCATTTTAGTTCATATAAAGTGCACAGCAATCCGAAAGAAGACACCTAGGTATATCAAAGTTTATTTGGAAAGAGAGCACCAAATAACGTATGTAATGAAATATGAAAATGTGGTACCACAAATACATGTAGTAAGAGTGCAAGCCTGTCAATATCCCGTTTTATAACTTACTTCATCTTTCATAGGGTTACTTTTAATGCCTGAGATCTTTTGTAATGGTTTGGTTCTGAGTTGCTTGATTTTCCTTTTAAAATAAAAGGGAAAAAGAACAAAGCAATAAAAAAAGGTTAAGAGGGTTCTATTATCAACAACATACACACAGAGCCCCAATGTTGAATCGATTTTGAAACAACGAACATAGAATGATTGAGA
The DNA here is from genome assembly GCA_963931925.1 of Onchidella celtica. Classification (NCBI taxonomy): domain Eukaryota; kingdom Metazoa; phylum Mollusca; class Gastropoda; order Systellommatophora; family Onchidiidae; genus Onchidella; species Onchidella celtica. The sequence continues at coordinate 66,495,090 of OZ007567.1, forward strand.
TGGGTAGAGAGAGGATCCAAGAAAGTGCCCCAGAAAGGTCTTGTCATTTTTCAGATCAAAATGGAAGGTTTACAGAGGAGACAGTCATGTCAGGCAGTGGATTGCAAATAAAAGGAGTAGGGCCTCCAATGAAATCATGAAAAGCCTTTTAACTGCTGAGGCTTAAATTCTACAAAATATCATATTACACAAACAAAGACGCATTTTCTTTGAGTAGAATTAATAAATGTGACAGGAAATTTCATTCTGCGCCTCGCTTTACACACTGGTGATTGAAAGGCAACTTTAAAAATCACATCTGTGTATTCCCCAAGTCAGCAGGCCAGCATGTCCTTATAATCTCTTTTAAAAAAATTCAGACAATAGAAGTTGAGCTCCAGACATAAAGAGGACTTTTTCCTATTTGCGCTCACACGTGTGCCTCGGGGCTATATCCTGTTCCTTGTAACCTCTTATAGAACTGTAAAGTGTGATGTATGCAGGCGGGTACTGACTCATCTATGTGGACAAACTGAGATGTGTTATTTCCATGGGTTTTCACATTGAGATGGATATTCCTTGTTTTTCAGGCCAAAAACCTAGAATGAGATTGGTATAAGTTGTTTTAGAAATATGTAAATCCAGGGTAAATCTGATTTGTTTTCACTATCTAGTAAAGTGAGTTATGGGTTGAAGTATTTATCATAAGCTAGAAGAGTATTGCACGTGTTCCATATTAAATTTATAGAATCACCATGGACACACGTTCCTGAGGCTCAGTGCTCTGGATGTTGGATTTTGATTGTGGAAGTTTTCGGGATACTCTTGTGTGCACATGAATACATCTAGGTCTACCTTTAGGTCAGCATGTGAATTTGTATGTGTAAATATCTACATGTACATATACCTGCTTTGTGAAAAGGACCTAATTGTTGTGCAGTGTATTCCCATAAATTACTTTGTAGTTTGAGCTTCATCAGATTTCTTTGTACAGAAAGTATTCATTTTACCATGCCAGATTGTAACCTGAACTAGCCCTAACCAGCTCTCCATCTTTTTCTTTGCAGGCATTGCTAAAAACTTCTCCCTTGAGCCATCTTCAAAGGAAGCATTTATTGGAGGCATGGCTCGCTTTGAGTGCAACATTCGGGCAGAACCCAGAGCGCATTATGTGTGGCACAAAAACAATATTCAACTACCTCAGGCTGATGAAAGGTGAATATTTGCTGTACACTTCGGAAGATTTTAATTATGATAGAAATGCTATCCACAGCTGGAATAACTCAGTTTTTTTTTTTTTGGGCGGGGTGCGCCCTGCCCCATAATCATGGACATAACAGTTACATGCTTGGGGGGGGGGGGGGGTCCAGTGGGTCAGATGGAATATGTTTTCTTTTTTTCTTTTTCAGATTCACCCTCCTACCCTCAGGCATTTTGCAAATCTCAGATGTTAAGCTCAGTGATGAAGGTTCCTACTGGTGCCAAGCAACACCCTACCTCTATATTGTTCAGGAACAACCTCCCAGCATCCGATGGAAGCACAGTGGACGTGCACCGCTCAGAGTCATAACAGGTAGTTTGACATGACTTTGTCTAGTGTCAGTCATATGGTAGAGAACTGCTGGTTGAAAGCCGGCCACTCATTTATTGTACTACCGGGTGCTCTGCTAAAGCAGGGCTTCCAGAGTTTTGTGGATCCGTGAAAATCTGGGATTGAGGAAGGTCTGGTCGTCCGTGTTGAAATATCAGTCTCTTCAATATCCATCTACAGCTAAGTACATTGTATCCTTCATAGAACTGTAACCAATACAAGGGATTTTAAGGGGTTCTGCAAAGCAGCAAGAAGTGTTTGGCCAAATGGTGGTTTTGGCTTTTGCATGCACAAATAGGAGGAAGTCATGGTAGCAAATCGCGTTTACTTGAATAGCATTCTTCATAGCCAAGTTCAGAGGTTGGCATCATTTATCACTGACAGCACTGCTAAAGAGAAAAGGAAGAAGACATTCGTACTTTCAAGAACAGTTGGCAAATGATTCATTGAAGAGTGCAAATTTCATGTTCTCACTGAAATCTCTGCATTTCATTTGATTGAGTGAATTTATGAAGTTGTGATTGTATTCTTTATCAAACTTGTGGAGGACAAAACTGAAGCAGTTGTTCATAGCAGGGATGGAACCGCCGGAAAGTTTTTCCCCGCCGTCATTTATCTCTGCGTTATCGAATTTTGTCTGGCCAAAAAAAAAAAAAAAAGTTAAAATGCGAAAAGAGCTTTAAAAGAGGGATTGCTGGAAAAACACCAATAACCGGAAATTCACAAGTTGGCACTTCCTGTCTTCGCCCTGGGTACTTTTCGTTGTGTACGTCTAGCCCTCGCCACAGTCTTGTCAGTCCGGCTCTTTCTTTGCGTTTGAGTGATAGATCCAGCATCTGCAAAGAGAGATAACGCGAGGTCACATCAAGTGTAACCGTTTTCATGGCATCATGAGTTATTTTCTATTGGATTTATTACAGGTGAAGCCTGTGAGATGAAATTTCAAATAGTGTTAGTGATTATAGTCTAATGTTCACTTCATCGTTCAAATAAAAGAAAAGTAGGGAACCAGACTCTAGACCTAGGTCTACACTAAATCTGGAGCCAGGCATAAAGAGATGTCAGTATGGTGCAGTGCAATGTCAGAATCACGTTTTTCAAAATGTATCATAGACCTAGAAATAGAAAAAGATCACATCTGGCTTATACACATTTCATTTTGGTGTTTCATTCAGGATGAATTGTGACAGTAGGTATAGTAGGCTAAAGATTTTCAGCTGTGTTAATAATTAGAATATTAGACTAAAATTAGATCTAGATCTAGTTTGTTTTTTAAAAAAAAAAGGGGGGGGGTGAGATTACTAAATTATGTTAAATCTCCCTTGCAATGGGTAGGGATTAGTTCAACAGAATATGGATACAGTCACTATAGTAATAAGTTTTATGTTTTGGCTAGCATGTAATCTTGCAGTGTAATGCACTCAGGTCTAAGATAGTGTGGTCTTAAGAGACAAGTGAGAAGTGACTTGGGATCAAGATGGCACCTTATGTCATTCACACTTGATGGTATTATTGACGTGCCTTTATGTATTGTTGAGTCATCTTTTACATCCTCCCGTGGCCTGCGCTTGCGGGTTAAATTTCAGGAAAATTTTTTTGTGGACTGGTTCCTTCCCTGTTATAGGATGCCCTATTTATTTTTAGAAATGTTATCCTTGAGGGAATGTAACAGTTAAACTTGTAGTAATATGTACATGGGTGCCAGACCTCCGGTATATACCAGATTTCCGGTTTCGCTGTGTCTCGAAAAAAAAAATTCTGGTTTCGCGATGTGAAGAATTGAAAAACAAAAATAAAAAACCCCCCAAAAACCTGGTTGATCAAAACAAAAAAGCGCAAGCGAGATATCAGCCTAATTTGTGCCTATTTTTAGCATTCATGGTGTCTGAAGGCGTTTTGACAGCATAGGGCTACCGCCGTGTTCCTCTGATTCAGTTTTAGATCAAGTGCTTCACATGCATCAGCAGCTCTTCATCGTGCTGACAATAACGCGAATTTGAAAGTGAGCGAAGAGTCATGTATTGCGTCCAGTCAAGACCCGCTTGTTGAACCGCGTATCGTTTGAGTGGACTTTGTCTACCATGTGTTGCACTGTCTCATGTGTCAGGCCCTTCGCCAGAAATAATGCTTTAGACGCCTGAAATGGAAGATCTACGAACTTTTATTATCGATTGACGATGGATGCTTTCGTTTGGAATACCCGCTTGCTTGGTTCCATGTGTACTGTGAGCGTGTTGTGCGAACTGATCTGACGTGTTACTACTGTTACGCAAAAACATAGAATCTAGATCAACGTCGAGCATGCCTCCTTGATCTGTACCAATATAACTTGTATGGTTACTAATAATCGTACTAGATCAACCCAACAACGGATGCTTTAGTTTTCAAAGACCTGGATTATTCTACTTTTCTAGTTTTCTGGCATCAATATCATCGGCATAGCTGGATTTCACTTCATCCAGTCCAACAAACTGTACTTATACATCAAGCGTGAGTGAGGCCTATAGATCTCACACTTTAATTACAACCACGGGGGTCGTAAGCAGTGCGAATCAAGCAATGACATACTGCTTAAGCCTTGTTTTCATGTGTACTGAAACGAAAACGTCAAACCTCCATTAAGTACATGGCTTTTGTGTGGTTCTGTTTCACTGCTTGATGGGTTTTTGACGTTTCCGTTTCTATTTTCGTACACAGAAAAACCCAGCTTAGCGGTGATGAATTGGGGAGGCAACAGGATCTATTTTATTGGCTCAAGAGACATTAATAAACATGAACAAAAGCAATGGTTACATGTTTTGTCTGTAGGGTGTTTGTGATAGGTATTACAAACTTATCAGTTATTGGAGAAATTTTTCCCACATTCAGATATAAGTAGGAAATAATATTCATCTTATAAAACAGAAACTGCTGCAGTCACAAAACAGAAACTGCTGCAGTCACAAAACAAAAACTGCTGCAGTCACACACATTTTACATGAACAAGGAGAGTTATAGGCATGCACAAATACTTAGTAACGGTGGTACATTATTGTGACATGTAAAGTATTTTGTCATTTAGTTGATAGGTCTCTTGTTTTATCACGGCGTTGCTCAGTGCCTGCGACTTCAGATTTGGCTGATTTGGTCAGAGTGATTTTCAGGTGACAGACAGCTCTGTTGCTGGCACCCATGTATGTAACAGTTAAATTATTTTATACCTCTTGACCATAATATGTTGGATTGATAGGTGAAGAAATGAGTAGAATTCATTTGTCCACAGACACCAGCAGCCGACCTATAAAATTAATAGGCAAACCTAAAAATATCAGCGTGGTGAAAGGTGAAACTGCTCTGTTTGAGTGTTTTGCAGATGGTAATCCAACACCCACTGTGGTATGGAAGAAAAAAGGTAGGTGCTGTCACATCACAAGTCATCATATGTGAGTGTGCATGAGAAAACCCGGCATAAGTCGGCAACATGACATTTTGATTTCTGTACAAATAATAAAAGACAAGACATTTCTGATAAATTGAAGTCAGTGACACCCCTAAAACAAGATTTTGAGAAAACGGCATTTAATCCTATAAGTGGCAATAGCTAATTGACCAAGTAGTATTGGAGTGATTGCTGTTAGGAGACCGTAGTCTAATAACTAAGCCGTTATAGAGATCATAGTGAGTAGTGTTCACTGCTCATCTACAGTTTACCCTGTAACATGTCACGGTCCCCTAAACAACAGCCAAGTTGGAAGTTTTTGGATCTTGTTAGGAGACCGTAGTCTAATTACAAAGCCGTTATAGAGATCATAGTGAGTAGTGTTCACTGCTCGTCTACAGTTTACCCTGTAACATGCCACGGTCCCCTAAACAACAGCCAAGTTGGAAGTTTGTGACGGACCCATATTTTCACTTTAAAGCCGTTTTTCTCAAAATCAGCTCTGCCGACTTATGCCGGGTTTTCCCATGCACACTCACATATCTGTGTAATGCTATTGTTTTTGTTGGGACGTTTGACTAACGCATGAATATTCTGAGAATTGAAAGTAGGTTTACATGGTGCAATATTCTCGAAAAATTCTCAAAATTTGGTGTGAAAATAAAAAGTGGGCAGAGCAGAGGTCCGTTCTACAGCTATGCCATGGATTTTTCATGTGTGACCTACACGAAGTCTTACTGCTTAAATATCATTTGAAAAAAATGTTCATCTTCTCAGGTTTATTTTCTGTTACTATTACCTAGTGGTGTGAACACAAATGATTTTTTTTTTCCACTCATCATAGACGTGGTGTTCATTGCACAGCATTGTGTGTGTGTGTTCCTACACTTTCACACCTATACGTGTGTGAGAAACATTCCCTTTTGTTATTTTGGTTTGGTCTGTGTGCTGCCAGTATACATCAGTATGCGTGGCCTTTTGTGTGTGTGTGTGTGTATGTGAGAGGAGGTCCCCAGTGAAGGGTGAGACATAAAGATAATTCATGTGTGTTTGGTTTGTGAGAGGAATAGTGATTACTGTTCATAAGAAATTAATGTTTTTGTCTATTATTACTTATTTGTCTAACTGCATGCGTCAATTAGGGATGAACGAAGTCACTATCAGTTTGTGACACAGTAAGGCAGTTGTGTTTGTAATGACCATTGAGGCATTTGAAAAACTTCTGTTCCTGTTGCATAATTTTGGCAGGTTCCAGAAATGGAGCCTCATAGAAACTTACGATTCTACAGAGCATGCAAGTGCTGCACTTTTAAAAAGAAAATTCGCCATGAGGGGAGAATTGAATAGTAATTCCATAAAGTCTAGCAGAGAGGTATGGGAAGAACAGGCAGAGTTTCTATGCTGTAGACATGTGGCAGGCAGACAGTTGTTGCTGCTTCTATTGTTTGCTTCAAGCTCATGTTGAGCATAAGAAGCTGGTCTTTCTTTTATGAAAGTCATGTGGAATCTGGGAGGGGGAAAAATGCCGTTTGTGTCAAACATAAGCTTTTTTTTTTTTATACATTGTAAATATTGTTTGCTGATTTCTGAGGGTGGACAGGGAAGTTCTTTTTGTTTGCTGTGCTCACCATTCAGAGGTTAACATGTTATATTTAATGTATTAAACACATCAAATAAAGACATAAAGGTTCATGCATGTGAACCAGATTTAAGATTTTTATTTAGTACTCATTTGCAGACATTGCAAATTCTGTTGTTAGTGCCAGGCTGCAATAGAACTTCAGTCCGTCATTTGACCCTCGTCCCACATTGAGTGAGTTCATTCACGTAACGCCCTGTGCGGGGAGAGCTAGTGGCCAGTCATCTGCTCGTTTGCGTGTTGGCGATAACCTAGGCTGTCGGGTCGATCTGGTCTTTTCTAACACATGTATGATGTTTACTTTGGTAAGGAGTAACAAAAATAATGGTGGATAAATCGTGAGTGACCCCTATGATATTTGGATAAAATACTTGTGATGAAATGCCATAAGTTTTATTGTTGAGTAGAAGGCTTATAATGAAGAATTTTCTGCAATTGCACATGTGTTAAAAACACTTTTAACTTTTCCCAAGAGGGCTGTGCTTTTATGTCTGTATGTCAGGCCATTCAGGTGAACAAATTATTTTTCAAGCGAGGCACTTAACATACCAGCTACATGTATCATAACATTGCTTTCTGTCTCTTCCACAATTTTAAGGTTCAACTTCCGTGATTTTAGTTTGCAATTTGATTTCCAGCTCTTATATATATATATACAATCATGTACTTAAAAGTGGTTTAACCAAAGGAACACATATCTTTCTAAATACCACATCAAATAAAGACAATTATCAGAACAAAGTTGGTCATTTTCTCCCAGTTTTCCTTGATGAAAAACTCACTGACAGACGCCTTTGTGTAGCATACCTAGTATTACATCGGAATTCATTATTACACACATGGAACAGCTTCTCAAATAAACAGATGGCCCCCTTATAATTTCACCTGTAAACGACAACCAGCATCAAAGTAAAAAGTTTCCCTTAGATTTTCCCCAGTTCAAACTTCAGACCGTCAGCACTATTACATGAGTATCATGAATAGTTACGAATAGTTGCATTGTAGTAAACATAATCAGATGATACCATTTTGTGAGAAATAATAAGGTGTCAGGATAGATAAACAAGCAAGACGTGTGGGGGGGGGGGGGGGAAAGATAGTCGTAGCAACCAAATAAACAAAACATGAGGGGGGGGGGGCGCACACAGAGTTGGTAGTCAATAAAGGGGCCCCCTGCCGGACCCGGGGTGGGTGGAAAATTTTTTGGACACAGGAGTGCCTTGCATGTTCACTATGGTGGCCTCCTGCAGGATGAGGGTTAATTGTTACTGGAACATCTTATCATGTCAGAGACATTGCTACAAGTATAATTGTATGAAACATTCTTTTATTTTGTGTGAGCTTTTTTATACATCATTTTTTTTTTCTTCTTCTTTTGTTTAGGCAACATTTTTTTTAGACAGTATTTCTGACTACAAGTTTCATATCGGTGTAAACAATAAAAAATCCTGTAACCATAATCAAAGCTGACACCCCATAAAACTCATGTTCAAATTTATTTATGGTATATTTTGTCTGTAGTCAGGGTCAAAAAAGAGATCATCATGCCACTTGCCTTTGTACATTTGCTGATAGTGTATACCTTCATCTGTCACATTTTTTTGTCCTCATGTTCTGTTTTTTATGCCTAAAGAAGTACATGACCAAGGAAATGAATTTTGATAAGCACCAGCCCAATGTCAGTGATGTTTTGACCTTTTGCATCTAGAGACTCACTTGTGTGTGGCAGCAGTTACATTGTCAGCTAGTGCAGTCGATATGCTTTGCAGTAACTTTAGATGTTTGGATTGTTCAGCACAGAATTAAGCATTGAGTGAAGACTGAGAGTCTTGGTGATGGCAAGATCCAGGATAGATTGATGTGAACCTAATTAGATTGGACGGTGTAAATTGTAAATGTAATAATTTAGGAAAAGTTGTGATGATGTAACATAAAAAAGGAGAAAAACGACTACTCTGATGTCACACATGAAAACCACAGATAATCTGTGCGCACACTTTACTGAATATTTTTTCTTTTAAATTGATGTCAGTACTGTATTAAGCTCTTTACAGATCAAACCTGACATATTCACATTGTTAAAGGAAATTTTGGAAAAGAAGCAACTGTTAATAAATTTCTTTTGAAAAGGTCCTTTTTCACATTTTCTGTTAGCTTTTTGGTTTCAGCGAATTATAGAACTGGGCGAGTGGCTTTTCTGGTTAAAGATGGTTATTTAGTGTTATGAATTGATTATTACCAGCAGCTGCTGGGTAATATTCTTCCTTACTGTAACTAATTATCTTTGTAAATACCAGTTCGCTCACTGTTAATTAATGTTGCATCAGCAATTGGCTGAAGAAATTGAATATAGACAGTCCCGTAAGTAGAAATTATATATTTTATTTATGGGTTGTATGTATCATGTATGTAGGTGCTTAAGTAGCCATGCACAGTAGCGACCATAAAAGAATATAGGCATTAATTTGTACACATGTTGGCATGTCTTTTGTCAGTCAACTGATTACAGTCAAGGATATGGCCATGGCAAATCATTGATTTTTTTTGTTGTTGTTGTTTCTTCTTTGAACCCAGATTCTGATGTGGATATCAGTCCTCAGAAATTACTCGGACAAGGCAACCTTCAGATAAATCAGGTGACCCCAGAAGATGCTGGGGTATACGAGTGTATTGTGTCAAATTCAGTCCAGAGAATTACAGCTGAAGCAGTGCTGACAGTTCTAGGTAACAGCTTTAGTCTGGAATCTGTACTACCACAGTTGGCTTTTATAATGGCCAAAGGAAGGCCGTAACAAATTGTCTTCAAAGGAGTGAAGTAGAGACCATTACTTTTTTAACTGCAATAAATTGCCATTAAACGAGGTGGAAATTCGTGTATTTCTAAAGGTTAGGGAAAAAGTCGCTCAAATTGCCAATGAAAGACCCACAGCATGTAAAAGTTTCCATTGGTAATATGTTACATGTCTGGAACAGACCGTGATATCATCATTGTTTTTCTGAACTCTGATCATAACGATCAGTAAGATTTGCAATCTAATTATTTCATTTGGTTTAAATTATTTTCAGTTCCCATGATCAGCATAACAACTCATATTCCTTAGGTGTGAGAACTATATTTAGCATCCGCCGACAGTCCAGCCTATGCATCACACTTTTCAAACCTAGAGAGACTAGTTTAAAATTTAAAAGCAGAAAGCACAGCAATGATTAAGAAATCCCACACCACACTACATACATCTGGATATGTAGAATTTTGGTGAATCGCATTTTGTTGGGCTCATCTCACCCTTAATTTTGATGTTTTATTGAGCGGTACCCATTTCAGGCACATTCCTTACCCTTCACATTTTCTGCAAGTATTGTAAAAGGGTGTATTTAATATTAAATTTCTTTGTCTGCTTTAGTTCCACCAAAACTGGAGAAGAGCCTAGGCTCTTTCTCTCAGCCCGTAGCAAGAGTAAGACCACTGATTTGTCAGGTGTCTGGGGTACCAACTCCCAAAATTACCTGGTACTACAATGGAAAGCCTGTGGAGGACACTGAGCTAGCTTGGCAGGTGGGTACAGACAAAATCAGTTATCTGGGTCAAGGAGCTGGTTTGTGTCCTAAGGGGATTGTAAAAGTGAAATGCTGAGCATCTCTTCTGAAAGATGATGTCATTTGATAGGAAGGTTGGCAGTATGCTGGACTTTGATGATTCACATGCTAAGAAAAGCAGGCAATTAGAGAGGAAATCACCACATGACAAATGGTTTTGTTTTATCATTGAGTGTGTAGATGTCAGATAATGAGGAAAAACTATAGCTGGCTAAACTGAAAAGCAAGATGTGCCGAATTCATGAAAAAGCAGTAAATTCTGTTTATTTATATATTATTGCCCTGCTGCAAGACTTGCGTAACGGACGTTTTCATGTTTTTCTGGAGAGGCAAAAAACTGATTTTTATTTAATGCCAAAGCAATAGTGATTGGTGTAAATTTATATGGTAGGAATATGCGTTTCTGTTTATTTATATATTATTGCCCTGCTGAAGACTTGCGTAACGGACATTTTCATGTTTTTCTGGAGAGGCAAAAAAACTGATTTTTATTTAATGCCAAAGCAATAGTGATTGGTGTAAATTTATATGGTAGGAATATGCGTTTTGTTGCACCTATATTGCCCTATGTGCCTTAACCACTAGATTGGCAGCCCACATGCCAAAAACCTTCCTTGGAATCACCATCAAGGAAAATAACTCTAAATGACTTTACGATTGGTCGCAATGTAAAGGTCATCACTTTCTTATTTCTTGATCAATTTTAATAAAATAAATCTTTAAAAATCCAGGATTGAATGACCTTTCCATTGATACCATGCATTATGCATTTTGCTTGCATTTTGATTGTCAAAAAATTTCTGAACTTGAAATCAGCCTCCTCTGGCTCACTCTCATCTTCACTGTCTAGGCCTATATCGGGAGTAGATCTAGGTCAAGGGGGATCATCTAAATCAAGTTCTACATCACTTTCACTATCTTCCCCTTCATCTGGATCTACAGAGGTAGAAATGTCTTCATTATCTGGATGAAAATCACCTGACGGCATCAAACTTTTCAGAAAATTGAAGGCCATTTTCACTAATGTCGTAGCAACAGCTGTCTCCACATATTTCGTTTTGGTAAAAAGCAAAAGGAAGTAGAGCCTTTATATTACACCGGAAATGTCTTCTCCATTATAATCCATGCTTATTATGGTCCACAAGGTTGACTAAAAGCAACGTAGGCCTAGCGGGCGATTACGGGCGATTTGCCAATAAACCGTCGCGGGCGACTCCAGGCGCATTGCATATCTAGTGGTTAATTGAAGTAAACATAAGCAGAACATGTTGTGCGTGTTGGGAGTTTAATTTCCTAAATCCCATAAATGTCTGTAATGGGCATTTACCAGGCATGCACTTCATTAATTATTTGTTAGTTACAGGAATTTTGTATTTAGTATTTCAGAAAGCTAAAGAGGAGGGAAAGAGATATTGAAAGAGAGAGAGAGAAACATCAGAAACAAACAGGGAAGCACACATATGACACAGAACATAAGAAATTTGTACAAAATCATGAATGAATTAAATATACCTGTTTTAATGTTTAAAAAAACAACAACAAAAGGTAACATTTCTGAAAGATTGCACAACAAACAAAAACTATCAATGTTTCTGCAATGATGTGAGATAACATTTATGACTACAGCCAGATATGATATATGAAATGTTGATATTGAAAACAAACACTGATTGATCACTTCTTTCACAGATTGACAAACCAAGCCATGGCCAGAAGCTTTTTCTGTACACCCTACAGGAGCAACACTCGGGATTTTATCAGTGTATAGCTGAAAATACTATAGGCCGTGTGATGGCTGTGTCATTGCTTAGTATTATTCCTCGGGGTTGGTATTTATGTATTTATTTATTTATTCAGTTTATTTATTTGTTTAATTATTTACTTGAAACGGTCCCTTTTTATGAATGGCCAAAGACTTAGGGTACCATTTTAGACTGAAAGGAATCAGAACAGTGAAAATTTGGTATTGGTGCAAAATTATATGTCTGCTTTATGTCACCCACAAAATTCAGCAACCTATGTAGGTAGATCAATTATTTTTGTTGTTTTAGTTCTGAAATTTTTTAATAACTTGACATTGTTGATATAAAACTTTCATTTGAATATGAGCCAGGTTTCTTCTTCAGGTTTTTTTGTTTTTTGTTTTTTATTTTTGTTATATTATATATTTAAATGGAGAATGCAAGCTGAAAGCTCTCCAAGAAAAGATTACTGGGGAGCTTATGCCGCAAGGGTATCATAATGTTTTTTCAACCAATCCCATTCCACACTGAAACATCTCTTCTCCACCAATCACCCCAGCAATTAAAGGGGAATGAAGTCAGACCTGTATGTGTTTAAGAAAATTCATTTCAATAATCATTGTGAATATTTTGCAGGGTTTTAGATACAGTGGTGATATTTTTAAAAATGCAAAAAGCCTGAATAATGTTCTTGAATTCTTGAGTGGTAAAGGTAATGGATGTTGACATTTGGCAATTCACAGATAATGTTCCCAGAGCTCCAGAGAATCTGGAGGTTATAGCTGTTAACAGCACATCAGTCTTGGTTACATTTGACCAACCTCTGAAACTGATGGCTAAAAGTTACCCAAATGTCATCGCATACAATATAGTTGGTAAGTAGATTTGACACCTCTCCAAAACCTTCACAAAATTGAAGAGCATTTTGCCAAAACTGGGTAAATTCAATTTGCATAAAATGAGTTATGGCCATTTCCAGATAGTCATTCAAAATTAGTGTAAGACATGGTGTAATTTTTCACTTAAAACTTGCTGTGTCCCGTCTTTATAAATGTGTCAGATGTGGGTGTTTTTCCAAAACTGGGTAAGTCCAGCTGGACTGCTCTAACCAAACTTGGCAAATCTCTGTGGGGAATGCAACAATTGCTTCAGCAAAGCCCAGTCCTTGACTCACTTGCTGCCGGACCTGGAAAGGTTCGGTAAAATTTCGTAGACCGCTTGCTGCCGATACCGAACCCCGTTGGTTTAAAATTCCCCTATATTTTTCGACTACAACCCGATATGCTTTGCTAATGGCATGTCCCACGGGCAAACAAGCACCTTTCCTGAATGGAATGAGAGTAGTTTTGGTTATGTCCCTTGATAACTGTATTAAATTTCGAATTTTTTTCCGGACCACTGAAATGCAACAATTTTTGCAAGATGGCGAGCAAACGAAGCAGAAATATTTTCCATGTTCTCAACCCTTAGGGGACGTTCAAATATAATCTTACGCCTCGGGGGGGGGGGGGGGTGTTGTGTTGTTGTTTGGCTCCTGTAAGAAAAGTGTGGGGGGGGGGGGGTGTCTTGAACCAATGTAATATTACACCGGAAGAGGAAAAAGAGCAGGAACAAGACCCGGATTTTCAAGACAGCTCAGCAGATGCCACAGTTTTTAGAAATATCTTTGACATTTATATGATGAAAAACCCCTTTGTTGATGATAACTAATTTAAGACAGTTTTGACATTGTCTTTGGCATGAGCCTCATTTTTCCCTCGTTTGTAAGAAGAGTACGTGTTTAATGTATAATTATTACATTTATTATTGTAATATTATGGGATTACGATGATAGTGATGCCGGTCCTAGTTACAGGGAAGGTCAAGAGTATAGCAGGGGCAAATATAGAGCTGTAGGGCTGAATGAGAGTGATCTGAATGATGAAGATTCTGAATCTGACTTCGATCTCATGGTTCCAGGGCCTAGTACTGCCCCTCCCCTCATAAACGTAAACAGAAAGAAAAACATCTAGGCCCAGCAGGAGCTGGTGATGTCCCAGCAAACCTCCAAGTCCCGGCTACCCCCAGGCCCCAGCTGCCCCACCCCAAGCTCATGCTGTTGATAGAGATGGATGGACTGATGACTTGTCTAACTTTCCAAACATTCCTCCCTTTACTGGTACACCAGGCCTACTATTTGATGATGAGGAACACAACACTCCACTGTCAATCTATCAGCTTATCATCACACATCACACCAGATATGATAAAACATTTCAAACAAAAAACAAACAGGTTTGCGCATCAAACACTGGGGTCTCGACGAGAAAGAAGTAAAGTGAAGGACCATAGACGGCTGCACTCACGGAAAACTGTGACAGAACTGGAAATACAAGGTTTTCTTCTCCTATTGATCCACATGAGTTTAGTTTTCAAAAGCCAGTTAGATGATTATTGGTCACAAAAGTATATTATGTACACTTCATTCGCCGGAAAAATAATGCCAAGGAACAGATTTCAGAACATTCTTGCCATGTTTCATCTGAACAACAACGAGAACTATGTGCCTCCATATCAGGACAACCATAATCCTCTATTCAAGGTACAACCTTCTATGACCACCTCAGAGCTGTGTTCCCCACTCTCTTTGTGCCAGACAAGAACTTGTCCATTGATGAAGCAATCTGTTGTCGGAGGGGCACGTTGCGGTTCAAGATCTACAAGGACAAACCTGTCTTCAGGGGAATAAAACCGTACATGCTGACAGACCGTGATAGTGCCTATGTTTACCAGTTTGAAATTTACGCCATGGAACCTGGCCTTTCCAACAAAACCCATGACGTCTTTCTTTGACTCATGGCACCGCTCCTTGACAAAGGGTATCACTTTTTCGTCGGCGATTATTATATGTCTCCACTCCTGGCAGCAGCGCTGTCCGAACATGACACCATGATCACTGGCACCCTTCTGCCCAACAGGAAAGGGGTTCCAAAAGATCTGGTGAAGAAACAGCTGAAGAGTGGTGAACTTGTCTACAAATGAAAGGACAACACAGCAATTCTCAAGTGGCGTGACAAGCGGGATGTCTGCATTCTCACGACCGCCCATGTTCCCACAGAGACAGTAACCGTAACCACTCGTCATACCACAACAGTGAAACCGGTTGCTGTACGTGACTACACAATGTGTGGATGTGATAAGAATGATCAGCTTCATGCATATGTGCCCCTGCGTCATAGGAGTGTGAGATGGCGGAAGAAGATGTTTTTCCACCTCTACATTCTCTCCATCATTCAGGCACACATCCTCCACAACAAAGTTTGTGCAAAGAGGAGCCTGAAAACCTGGGGGCTGAAGAAGTTCATCATCAATCTGGGAGAATCACTGTGGGAGGATTTCATGCAGAAGAAACAACTGGGCCCTGCCGAGGCCCTCCAGGCCACTCCCAACCCTGGTCCTGCATCTGCCGACCGTCTTATTGGTCGGCACTGTCCTGTTCCCCTGCCTCCAACCCCAGGAAAGGCAAAACCAAGAAGAGACTGCAGTGTGTTCAGAAAGGATAAAGACAAACTCTGCAAGGAACAAGAAGTCTCGCAAATGTACTGAGTCAAAGTATTGGTGTCCAGACTGCAAGATCCCTCTTTTTGTGGACCAAAGTTGCTTCATTGATTTTCATAGCAAAGCAAATTTTATTGCATAGCCAGGTCAGGCTTCAATTTTCTGGATAATACCAGTCTGTTGTGTTTCTAAGTGCTTTACATTGTTTTTCAGTTAATGTAGCCTTGTTTTGTACACAAACTCACATGAAAAGACATGCATACATACAAAATAAATGACACACATCAAGTTTCGGAAAAAAGTTTATTTTCAAAATTCTGACACATTTTCAAAAAATCATGAATAAAAAAAAAAACCTTTCAAGATAACCCAAAAATTTCTTGTGTTTTGTACATTATGTTTTATTGCCTTTTGGCATGGGAAGTTTCATTGGCATATGGTAAATAATAAGGCCACAATGATTTTTTTTAAAGAGGGGCCATAACGCCTGGCATTCCTCAGACGTTGAGCTGAAAAATGCCTGGCAGCGAGTGAGTTAAAAAAACATGTACCCAAATAAATTGTGAAGGGAGAAAAGTGGCTGTTGTCGTGCCGACGTACCGTAAAACTCAAACTCAAACTAGTAGCCTACTACTAGTAGATCTATCACTTCGAATGTAAAAATGTTTCACGATATTTCTCCCTAAAAGAGTAAAAGTAGACGTTAGTTCCTCAGTCCTAATTCCACATTAACGCTCACCCTGCGCGCTACCTGTAAAGCCCACTGCCCAGTCAGTGACCTTACTCACGGAGAATCTTATCTGGGTTCACTGACCCATGCCGCTAGACAATGACCACATATGCTGTCCACGTGGTTCGGTTTTTATTGACCGGTATGAAAACATTCGCTGCTATGCCTTATCACGCTTGATAATGAATTAACCAGCAAAACCTTAGTCTGTCAGTCTCTAACCAATGATCTGACTTATGATTCCAAACTGACAGCTGTAGTTTTCGTGAGAACGAAGCATGATAACTAGCCACGCCCTCCCAAACCCTACACAAATGGTTTTATCCTGATTGACACATACTAATAAACCAATGTGGGCATTTGGGGCAAAGATTATTTCAGAGCTTGTTTCTGATTAGTTCTAAGATACAGACAACTCCAGATGGTCACCAGCTTGTGAGAAAATGAGATAATACAGTAGCCTCCGTCTAAGAACTCGCCGTCTTAGAACCCGATCCGCCTTAAAACCCGCTGATGCCGTGAAACAGAATTTTTTCACTGTAATTTGCATGCGTAAGAACCCGCTCTGAAACGAAAAATCCGCCTAAGAACCCGGCATTTGACCGAGAGACGAGCACACTTTTACGTAAAATATCCATATTAAACGCAAAATTCTCTTTCAAGTAGCCGTGATAGAACAAAGCCACACAGTACAGTTGAAGAGAACGGGTGGAGGGAAGATAGGGGGAGGCGAACTCTACAAAGGATGGAGCATAGTTACGTCTTTCGTGTGCAAGCAGGCCACTCCTAGACTAAATTAGCATAGTCATTACCTAACATTTATTGTTGTCTGGCTCGAGGGGCAGAATTTTATACATAATTGACCACGCGCTTGGTTTGCACGGCACATGTACTTAGAGCTGATTGTGGTTATTACAAAGGGTATCACTGGGCCTCGTGTTTTCTAAAATCGGCATCTGTGATTCCATTCGTTACACATCACTGTAAGAAAAAAGCATTCTGCTAGCGATAAGTTGTAACTTTGACCATATTCGCAAAACACAGAAAGAAAAAACTAAAGAAAAAATGTCCAGCGCATAATTTTCATTATGAGGTCACGACCCAGGTCCGAGCAGTCAAGGGGAATAAAGCCATCGACATGGGTGGCATCCTTTGGCATCCGCCTAAGTGCCCGGTCCGCCTAAGAACCCGCTTTTTCTGTCTCCCGTTGACCGGGTTCTTAGACGGAGACCACTGTATTGCAAACTTGTTGAGCAATAGTTCGCATGTCGGAGTTACATCTTCTGAAAGTGTGGGGAGAGCCTTTGAAAGCTTAGTCTTTGTGATTCCGGCCAGTGGTTCACTGGTTAACATGTCCATGTCACAATGCCTTTCATTTAGAAGAGATACAGTTAACAATAACACGGTGGTTACGTCTCAAAAAGGTCAGTGACCTGACGCGTGAAAATACGGCTTGCGCATGGCGCGGTCAGCTTGACCTTTCCGACTTTTGCCGCCCGTGTGGCATGAGCGCTTGCGAGTCAATATCGACATTTGCCGCCCCGCACAGGGTGAGGGTTAACCTTATCCGTATGTCGTGGTAAGAAATGTTCCCACAGCTCTCTTTAAAATTCAATATAAAATATACCATTGACAGCACGGTACTGAAACTCCATGTATTCTTCAAGTTTCAACAGAGGATTCGTCTGATACTATAAAATTGAATGTTTGTTTGTTTTAGCGGGTTTTATTTACACTTACTTTTTGGTACCCCTTACCGTACCTCGGAACAAAAACTACCAGACAAGCAAAGAAAAGATTTATTAAATCTAATGCGTCCATGGTAAAAAATGTTCCCATGTAACAGATGCTGTAAAGAGTGAAACAATCGGGTGGTTGTCATCATGTTTCCCAACATATACATGCTGCCCCACCCACCAAACCCCTCCTGAAACCCAAGCAATAATGGTTTTTGAGGAGATCAAATTTCTGTGGTAGGTGTAATATGTGGCGATGAGAACAAAGTAGGGTGGTATTGGATGACCAACCCTCTCATTCTTTGGTGTGAAAAAAAAAATGAAAGTATGAGAAAAACCTTAACACCAGGTATAAGGTTACCGTGGTCGAGTAAGTTTATGTAATCTGTAACCCAGTCATCTTTATGGGCGATTTCCAGGACCATCCTCAATATCGACTGGGCAACATTCTGGTTGTTTTTGATTTGGGATTTTGATTTTGTTTTATAGGACAGGTACATTATAGAAATGTCTGTAATATGAGCAGAGGATTATTTCTCATTTGTATAGTTTAATTTTATGGCCCCTTTATATAACAAAATATGTAAATCTCTTCATTTTATGTATTATTTTCCTCTCTTATAAAATACCAGATGACCAGCGCAAGATAAATCTTGCAGATTCTTTATAGGAAGCCCAGCCGTATATCTAGATCTGGACTACATTAAAAGCAGCGTTTGGATTGGATGCAATGATTAATAGAACTTACGTAGAATTACAAAGATGTGATTACATTGATTTTCGACCACCAATGTGTAAAGATAGGTCGAGGACATAATTTCTGGTCACATTTTTCAGTCCTATCCAATAAAAATGTGTCTGTTTTTGCGACTCAAAAAAAAAATAATTAATATAACTAATAGTAAAGACTGCTTTTTGTTCAAAATGAATGTGTCCAGCTAACTCTTTGTAAAAAAATTGAAGAAGTTTCATAATTTTTTCGGGGCGTAGTCGCAAAGTTTTAGTTGCTTACAGGTTCACCCTCTAGCTCAATTATAGTAAGACTAGCTGAGTACCCGTTCAATGAACAGGTTTGTGTAGTTTTTTTTTTTTTTGGTAAAACTTAAGACGCCTGTGAACTAAGAAAGGCATTAATGCTGCATAGATAGCTTATAATATAAGAGATGCAACAACAAAGGACACCACTTCAGACCGAAAGGAATGAGAACAAAAGCCGAGATGCATAGGGTCATCCCCAAAACTCAGCGATAGGACAGTACACAGTGTGCAGTGGTGCGCACCGAAAATTTTCAGAAGTGATGACGTCATGTGCCCATAATGCGCATGCGCAGCTTCAACGAAACCTTAAAATGGGGAACCATGACTCGAAATAGATCTAAATGATGCCAAAACAATGAAAAATGAAACATAGGAGCCTGAACATTTCATAATTTCTAATATAGCCTATGTTAATTTCGCACTGATAATATGCTGTTTTGCAAACTTTGAAGCCTGAGTGTGACGAGGTTCCTGAGCCTTAGGTGACCAAATTTTAGAGTTACCAAAATATATATATTGATACGGTAATCGAAATCGACCACGTATGAACTTGAAGTGTTCATTTCTGCTCCATCCGAAAGTGTATTGTTGATAAAACACCGTATGTAAATCGTGTATTTTCCAAACTTTTGAGGTAACAGAACACTATGGCTGAAGTTATTTATTGAGCGCTGTCGGTAGTGAGTGCAGCCTTCGCCTGCACGACCAAATGAGTGTTGAAGAACTGACTTGAATGTGAATCCTATTAAATGCACAGGTATTAACTGGCGAGTGGGACAGTGAGTGGCACATAGTGACGAAAATATGCAGTGCTGACAAAATGGTCATGAAAGTTGATAGAGCTTCAGCTAGTGCTACTCAATCTCTGAAGGAACAACATTCAACACGAATGTGAATTTGTTGCTGAAGATTACATGAAGAAATCAGGAAATTCTTTCTGTAACCCCTTTTGAGGCCTGTCATTGGAAATTGCAAGTCAATCGAATGGTCCTCGCGTCCCGTTGTTATGTTTCCCACTCAATTCTGAAAAGCCTGAAGAACAGTTTCGTCAACCATAGCTCAATGGTTGGACGCGCAACGCGTGGACAGCGACAGGAATGTTATTTACTGCTCATTATTTTAATTTTTATAATTTTTATGTACATGTATTTGTTCCCGAAAACATTCCTTGTAATCATTAGCACCCAAATCAGAAACATTTACATTTCTGGGAATCATTGCACTTTGATTTCACCATTTGTCCTTGCCCCCAGAAGACTGTTTTCCGCATTATGGTTGTACTGTGTTTTCTCAGACTTTACTTTTTGGACCTTGATTCATTGTTGCAGCACTAGTTACTAGAGGTGAATAAAAAAAATAATGTGGCTTTCTTACTATGCTGTGCTCATGAGCAAATGACAACGATAGGTCTCATCCCACAACATAATTTCGAACTAAATAATACAATACTTGGCAATTTGTTACAACCAAAAAAAAAAAGACAATTAGGACAAGGTGAGGGCCGGGTATAATAAGATAGTAGCCTACATGTATTTATTGAAAAAATAAGCATCTCTGAGGCTCTTCCTGTACTGGCAGAAAGCTGCCTTAGATAATAAAACTTACCTTATTGTTGCAGGTGGAGTGGGGGCAGTATGGGAACATCGTTTCAAATTCACAGGAGTATAGTCATCTTTTTGTAATTACATACTACAATTACACACCTTGTTTCCACTCAAGAAGAAGCCGAAAGAAAACTATAGGCAAGCACCTTATTCTAGCGCCCTGGCTGGGAATCACGGTGGTCGGTCCACTGTGATACACATTATCATATTATAAATGTAGAGAATAAACATCTCACGTAACGTTTCTTTTGACAAAAAGTGGTCCCCTGAGTCCCCATGGAAGCTGCATTGGATAGTATTTGTGATCATGAGAGATCGACCGACTGAAAGCGTGTTATTCTACTCTTGTCTCAGTGGGATAACAATTGTTCCCAGGATGTGCGGATAGGCATAACCTGCATTTTTCTCTATATGGGACAGTGTTGTAACAAAATTTACCACGATGTACAGACCGCAGGGAAAATAGCGACGTACGGAAAAGGTTAAACAACAGCTAAAACTGCCTAGTGGACACTAAACTACATTGCCCAACATTGTGTGGACTAACTCTTCTTACTACGGTAATGCTAGCTTTTGCATCAGCAATAATTCAGCTGAAACTAGAAAGCATTGACAATTAGATATCACTACAGAGTAAGGAAAGAGATTAAGGTCTACCACTTTCAACTACATACATGTATAAGGCAACCTAGATCTAGTCTTTTATTAGAAGTTTTATTAAACTATCACAGGGAGATATGAATGTAATGTTTTGATGTCTATATTTTTATTCTCAATTTTATATGCATGTATCTACGTATACACTATTTAACGCCTTCTACGTAATGTTTTATAACATTTTATGTCTTTTGTAAAGCGCTTTGAGTTTATAAGGAAAGCGCTATATAAATAAACTTATTATTATTATTATCTAATATCATGTGTCTAGTCTGACTTGACTATTAACTAGCCTGTGTGTCCTGGACTCACCTCTTCTCTTCTTTGCCTTTCAATTTCACAGAAGTGTCTGTTTTTCACAGAGATTGAATTTCTGTGTCTGTGTTCTGTTCTGTTTGATGATTGAAAATGGGTGGCACAGAATCTGGTCTGATTCAGCGCTGTGTGGTGTTGTAGCCGATACACTATTTAGCAGACAGCCTGGCCTGGCTCGAAGTCGAAGTGCATCCTTCACAAAACCACTGCTTCCTGCGAATGGCAATCTACTGGCCATTGTTTTGGGCTGAAGTTTTGTTCCCATCTCTTCTAGGTTTTTTTCCTCTCTAGGAAAGTGGTGGAAGCTCACCATTTCACTTCCTGATGTATGGTTATTTGCAGATCGACAGCTAACAGCAACATACAGTACCATTGCCCAGGCCGCTTTTGTTTATGGTGTAGACGATGTTACTTCTGTCTCTGTGAGGACGAACAGGAAAAACTCACTTTCGCGTGACAAAATTTGACGAGCTGATAATTGTCATTTTTACAGGAACAATCGCCCATTGGTAAATGCTTTGAACGCGTTGAGGTGAATGAAGGGACATCTTTATTACTGAAAATGGCCTGAAGATGTTGACGACATTCCAACATTCACATACCCTTTAAAGTTGACCTTTCTTGACTTTCTGGGTTTGTGTTTGACAGTCTATTAGCATAAGATAAGTTTGTTTCCTGCTGGAAGTGAAGTGTTCATGTGATCAGTTCTTTGGAAGGGAATTACACCGGTCTGTGTCTGCAGTCATGGGCCAAATAAAGGAGTTGTATGTTGGTGTGGCTTATGATCCAAGTTTATACTGTAGTGTGTGCTCATACGTTGTTTCTTTTTATCACCAGGTAATAAGAATCCACCAACACAATTTTTATGTGTACCACAAGCCAATATTAGCCAGGAATGTTACCTGAACAGGCTTACCCCATACACTAATTACTCCGTTAATGTGCAAGCATTCAACCCAAATGGAGCCAGTGCACCCACCGAAAAAGTGTATGTGCAAACCTTGGAGGATGGTGAGTGGAAATATTTAAAACCTGAATTTGATTTTGCTCTGGTATTTTATTTTAAGAGCTGTTTTTCAGTGTTTTAATAGATGAGCTGAACTTGCTTGTCTCTAATAACATTTGAAGATGAAATGAGTTCATTATTGAACTGCCACAAATTTTCATTGGATATTTGATATACTTTTTGGACAACAAAAGACCCCCCCCCCCCCCCCCCCCAAATTCGTTTTCTAGATGTTATCTCTTATTTTTTTCATATGAGCCAATCATATTCCTGAGATTGGTCATTACAGGTTGTGCTCAACTTCATGGAATCAGCTCTTAAAGTTCTTACATTCATTGTTTTTGATTGTGTCAATAACTTTACATAGGTTCAGAGAAAGACCAGTTGTGTTTTATGTTTAGTGTGTACTGGTATGAGATGATTTTCAGCATTTGCCAATGCTAAAGGAGTTGTTTTTTTTTCTTCAAAGGCTGAAGTCGTACATTCCTATCATTACATTGTCTTTTATTCAGCCATTCAGATTGATTATGTTTGTTAAAAAAAAAAAAAAAAAAGTCAGTATCACCATCTTTCCAGTTAAATAATATCATTAAATTGAGTTCTTTTCATCGCCAGTGCCTGTGGATGTCCCAGTGCTTTCTGTGACCAGTCCTCAATTCCACGCTATGCTTTTAGCTTGGGACCTATTGACTCGTGCTCAGAGCAGAGGTCGTGTCATATCTTATCGTGTATATTATCGTAAGGCAGGACATTGGGAGGAAACCAGCAAAGAGATCAGTGGAGACAAAACATCCTACCTCATCACAGGTCAGCCAAAGGGTTTGAGGCTGTAATATGTGTGTGTTTAATGGGAAAATCTACATTTCCTGGCATAGAAGTTCCCTCATTGAGTTATAAATGAGAAACCAATATGGGAGGAATGAAGCCAAAAGGGAGAAAGGGGATCCTTTTTCTTTTTATTCTTGTTATTTTGCAAGAACAAGAATAGGAGTAAAAAAAAAAAAGGCCCTGACATGCATAAATCAGTGTTGCTTTGTGTTTCTGGGTCAGTTTGATTTCTAATCAACATCTTGGAAGGGGGGGTTACGTTACTCTAGGTAAAATGGTAAGAGAAATACGGCAGTTTATTCCTGCCAACAGGCTATATTGTTGGTAAAATGGCAAGAGAAATACAGCAGTTAATTCCTGCCAACAGCTTGTACTGTAGATGAAATCGTAAGAGAAATACAGCAGTTAATTCCTGCAAACAGCTTGTACTCTAGGTGAAATGATAAGAGAAATACAGCAGTTAATTCCTGTTAACAGTTTAACTCTTTCCATGCCGATCGCCAATATATCGGTGCTACCGTCTGTCGAACCTGTGCCAATCGCCGGCTGACTTGCATTGTTTTGTAAAAGGTTCGTTTCGAGTTTTGAATTTGAAGCGTCATTGCAGTTTTCATTGTTGGTAAAGCCTTTTCTCGAACTTGTGAACAGCTGTGTTTGTAAACAAGAATGGATAACAATGCCGCTTCATCATCTGATGTTTCTTCACATACTAAGCGACCTGTGAGGCTCAAATCGGCTCAGGCAAAGAATCTAATGGAGAGGTTATTGGCTGAAGGATGCGACGACTCTGTCTCTGAGGCCGAGGAGAGTGATAATGACCTCGTGGATAGGGAATTTGGGAGATCTAGATCTAGTAGTGATGAAAGCTCAGCTGATCAAGATAGTGACATTGATAGTGAAGACATTGATGATTGATGCAGTTCCTGCTAAGAGACCCCGAGTTTTTGGAGGGAAAGGAGAAGGAGTAGGATAAGGCAGATCAGGAGGCAATGCTAGCACTAGTAGGTCTAGAACTAAAACAACAACAGCTCAGCCAACACAGCCTTCAGGAGATTGGAGAGAGGTGAATGTAAGTGAAAAAGTGGGTGTGTCATTATTTCGTGATGGGTCAAAGTTGAATCTGGATGAGACCAATACTCCTTTAGATTTCCTGAAGGAACTGATGAATGTGGAAATAATTGACCAACAGGTGGATTTCATGAATTTGTATGCCACAGAAAAGATTCAGAAGAACACACCACTGACAAAGCATTCATGCATGCGGCACTAGATACCTGTTGATTGCCTGGGACATCTACAACTTTCTGGCTGTCCTGATCTATCGGCATGGACCAGAGACCTTCAGTTGCTGACTACTGGTCAATGAAGAGTTTCAAAGCAACACCATGGTGTGGCCAGATCTTCAGCTGCAACAAATTTCAGCTGATGTTCCACACCATGCTGCATGCATCAATGGCCGGCACAAATGGAGCAGTGAAAATAGAGCCATTTGTTAACAATCTACTCGTCAGATTCCAGGAATCATTTTATCCCTTTGAAAAGGTCAGCATTGATGAAATGGTGATCGGGTGGAAGGGCAGATTTCATCAAACGCAGCATAATGCATCAAAACTCCATAAATATCACATAAAGACATTCGGAGTATGTGATTCTCTCACTGGCTATGTAATAAATCTGCTTTGGGCAGAATACAGCTTACAACCCATCTGTTGATTATACTGATTCAGTGGCAGTCAAAGTATTTGACACTTCTTCAGCCACTGCAGGGCAAGCACCATATATACGCTGACAGGTATTATACATCTGCAGCCTTACTGGAATACCTTCAGGCACACAACTATAACTACACTAGAACTCTCAACACACAATGCAGGGGATTCCTAGTCCAAATAAAAGATGGGAGACTGACACATAGGACTGCAAAATGGTTTACAAATCAAGACAGTGATGTTCTGTGTGCTCTGTGGCAAGACAAGAAGGCCAAAAAAACCATGCGTCATTGTCACTACCCATAGTGAGGCATCATTCGTCACTCACCAGGAAGGCTTCACTACTTTGGAGAAGCCAACACCTATCGATGAGTACAATCAATCGATGAATGGATGTGTTCAGATAGATGAAAAGATCTTGTACTATGGTGCCTATGGATGAAAGACAGTGAAATGGTGGAGGAAGATCTTCACGTGGATCATCGAGGTGACCCAAGTGAATGCCCATATTCTTTACCTTCTCTCTTGCCCTGACGGCTCAAGGCCTATGCCCCTTGCGGTCTTAAAGAAGAACCTTATGGAGCAGCTGACTGCTTTGTTAGCTCACAGGCGGCCAGCCACTGCTCCAGCAAAACCTGGACAAAAGCCAACGCAGCCAGTATGTGAATGTCTCCAAGAAAACGGACACCTCATTAACAGTGTGTGTATTGCAGCACCCAGAAAAAGAGAAAAAGGAGTAGTTTTTTTTGTTCAGGGTGCACATACAAACCCCACTTGTGTGCTAAAGCATGTTTCATGAAGTACCATACTTCTGTGAGCCTTTAGCTTTCTGTGAGCCTTTAGCATGTTTCTTGAAGTACCATACTTCTGTGAGCCTTTAGCCTTTAGCTGTGAGACATGAACCACAAACAGTGTCTATTGTTTTTTGTTTTTTTTCGATTTGTTTATCTGTGAACTAGGAACACTAAAAGTGCCATTACTTTTGAACTAATTGAGATATTTCACTTCTGTAAAAACCTGTACATCAATAAATGGATACACTATATGCAGAGATAACTGGATAGCAACACACCTGACTGCTCTGGAATGATGTGAGTACAAAAAAATTATGAATAAAATTATCTCCCCTTTCAGAATGTCTCCTCTTTCTTTCCTCCCAATACAATTATTTGTCTCTTTTTCATGAATCCCTTACTTTCTCCACATAGCTGATTCATTTTCCAACACAGTGACAAATAATACATGACCCTTTCTTCCATATATTGCATTGTTATAGGCTGTTTAAATAAGCCATTGTGGGTTTGATTTTAGAATCGGAGATTAATCTGGCACAGATCTGAAAAAAAAATATGGCATGGAAAGAGTTAACTACCTAAGCACATTTATGTGAGAATGATAGATTGAGACGTATTGATTCCTTTGAATCTGCCCTAAGCACATTTTTTCGCATTCTTTTTGTCAGCAGACTAATCGGAAACTAGCTTTTCCTTTACAATTGAACATGGCCCATTGAATCAGCTACAGAAAAATAAACTAAATGAGTCATTTCAGACCGTTTCATTCTTTATTTAAAGTATCCAAAGCAACATCTGTATGACACTAGATGACTGTAACCCATTGGGTCGTCCTTTGAGAGACAGTTATCGTACCTGAACTCAAACATTCATCCCATCAACGAAAAGGACAAAATCTGTGTTCTGAGACCTGAAGTACAAGAGAAAAGCATTACATGTTGGTGGTTGTGATAGCAGTCATTGGGGGGGGGGGGGGGGGGGGGGCAATGGCTTGAACCGCATTTTCAAATTCTACAGTTTCTCTTAGGCCCTTTTTTTAAATCATTGATTGGCTACCTTTGAATGTCAGCAGCACCTGGATTATTTTTGCACCTTAACTCTTTCTGGACATCAGGGTTAGGGGATTCGGTCAAGTCTGGATGTAATTAATTTTTTTCCACTTTGGGGAAAAAACAGCATGGTTCAGAAAAATGCTCACGGAAAAAAAAGTGTTGATAGTAAAGTAAAATTTTATACATCAAGTAAAAGAGAATTGAATATAGAATACAACATAAATCGACGATATGTCCGAACGCGTTTTTCACTGGCTTTATCGGTGATACGTCCCGAAATGCACTTTGAGTAACATTGAGTAAAAAATTGCTGTACTTATAATGCACGGTTTCGGCTAATTTGAGGATATAAACAAACAGTTAAATAGAAGGGTATTGTATGTAGATATCATATTTTTATATCACGATTATATCAAATAGTACATATTCTGGAAATGTTTCACATTGCTTTAGTTACAGTTTGAGTAAAAAGTGTACAATGTACCCATATAAAAATTTTATTGTCTGGCTTGGATGTCTTATGGGAGGTTAGTAAAATAAAAATGTGAATAAAGTGACAAAGCTTTGCCACTGCCATCTTGCAGGTGTTGAGCCTGAAACCACATATGAAGTTCTAGTCATTGCAGCAACCAGGGTGGGCTATACCAAGATGAAGAAGTGGCCATGGGTCACCTACACCACTCCTGCTGCAAATGGTAAGTTTGGCAGCATCAGAATATTACTTGTAAAATGTCAGCTAATCAATTCTTCTTTCATTGTCAGAAATAAGAGGTAGTAGAAGTTTTAACTCACTGAAGACCAGCCCGCCACGGCGGAACAACTCTTAAAGACCAGAGGTTTTGGGGGGTATTTCAAAAAATTCCCACAACCACATTTATTCACCAATCCATTCCATATTTTGACACATAACAGGTTTTAAATTGAACAATGCAAAAAACAAAACTTGAATAAATTTATTCAGATAGTTTTGTTTTCATGAATTTTCAAAATTTGGCAAGTTTCTTTGTTTCGCAAAAATTTCTGGCCTTTGTGTATTGTACTGATGACCTAATAAAAATGTCAAGAAAATTGTATGAAAGTGTCACAAGTGTTTGAAAGTAATGTTATTATTCACCTTAGTCAACAAGAACTAGACCTACTACTGGCTTTGCCTTCCCCCTTGCCCTTACTCAGTGCACTGGCCTTAGCCTTAGCACGATCGCTGGTACTGGGAGGGCTAGATCTAGAATCTGAGTCAGAATTTCCCTTCCCAGGCACGAATTCAGGATCTAGATCTGAATTATAGGCTACATTTACCTCAGATTCATCACTGGTGTATTCAAACAGCTGGAAAATGTTCGTTTTCTTGCGTTTTGAAGCCATTGTCTTGTCTAGATCTAGCGATCAGCTGTGACAGATCGCGCAACTGACAGAAGTTCTTATCTCGACCCGGCATAGAGTGATAGTTTTTAAAAAATTGTTGGAAAAAAAAAGTTGCCAGCCGAACCCGGTGAAACTTTCAACGAAACAAGTCAAGATGTTAAACTGCTGCAGAGAACCAATCCCGTAAGCGTTGCGGGAACAGTGCAGGGGTTAGAAATTTTATTCATGTACCCCGCAGGAGGTGCGGGATTGGGCTTATGCGTCGATTTAGGTATCCCGCAACTTGTTCGGGAACGGGCGTCAGTGAGTTAACTCACAATGAATGTTGTACAATTCAAATGAACAAGGGGATATTTTTGTCCAGGCAAATCCTGAACAGCTCCAGTTTACAACTGCTTGTTCCTATGCAATAAATAAACCTTCCTAAAGTTGTCCATTTGTGGCATTTTATTTACACTGAGCTTGCTCATGAAATTGGCAACTGGCTTGTCAGATGTTAATTGCAAGTATGAACCAGTTGTTGAAATTATTTTTTTGTCATTTGTATATATTCTAAACCTCTTAAGTTTTCTGACAGTCCACCAGTGAATCTGTTTTTCAACCAGAGATTCTGACCTTCTGCAGTTGCGACACCACCTGAAATGATTTTATTGTTTGAGGTTGGAAGCTAATTTAAGATGCTAAAATTGAGAATGCGGGGAACGACGACTGGCAAGAGGGCATGTGCGAAACATCACCAGATAAATGTATTTTCACTTTTTGTCTTTGAATGTCGTATCAAGGCTACTCTAGATCAGGCCCAACGTTTAGATATTGCAGTATCGCATTAGACTAGACCTTTTGCCATGGTGCCAGACGATGTCAACAGAAACGTAAACTTGAAAAAAGTTGAATATGGTGTGAAGGATAAGTTCAGAGGACATTTTGTATCCGGTGATTTCCCATGCTGTATCATTCTAAGAATGGGAACAGACTGGCCATGTGATTGCAACACAGGGGATGTAGGCAAGTGGTCACGAAGCCCAGTGTAAACAAAAAACATATGCCACGTGGCAATTAGTGGCTATCAATGACTGTGCTACATGTAATACATGTAACTATTGCACATCACAGATAGTGACCAGACAATGCACATGTCTGATGAAGCTACACAGTACTGAGTAGGCCACAACTCGCAAGGCATGTGTGAAGTAACAAAGAGCAACACATGTATATTGTCTGGCTCCCAACACTTTGCTCGGCGGCTGCCCCCACAATTTGCCATTTGCACCCAGAAGTAATTATCTCGTTACAGTGGGTGTTTGGATTATCATTGCCATTATTCAAGTATTTTATGATGTAGCTCATATAGCAGAAAAATGCAGGATTTAAAAAGTTTTCGATGTCGGCAAGGTCTGGTTATAAGCAGTGTCGTTAAACAAATGGTCCACTGTAGTTCTTCTTTCTTTCTTTCTTTCTACTTCTTTGTATTTTTGAGAAATAATGTACACACCAATTCCACCAAGGCTATCAAAACCCAAACGGTTCACACAGTTATGTCTCATCATCTCATATGATGAAGATGCTGTTAAAGTAGGATCAGGTTCACATTTCAGTTATGTGGGGAAAGTTGTTTTGTGTAATGGTTTCTCCTTTTTTCTGCATTCATTTCCAGCCTCCAGCCCACCTAGGTTGTGGATTAGATATGTGAATGTAACAGCGGTCCTACTGGAGTGGCAAGCGCCCATGTCGTCACCCAGACCACTATCTAGGGACCAGGCTGTCATTGGTTATGACCTTGAACTGCGTAGCCTAAATGGGATGGGAGAACCACTGAAACACATTACCTTAGCAGCATCCATTCGCGCTCATACACTCACTGGTTTAGGTAAGCAACAGTAGAGAGGATATGTGTATATATACTAGTTTGACTGATGGTTTTGAGGGTGGGTTTTTGAGGTGTGTTGTTGGGAGATGGTGAAAGAGCCATCGAAATATTGCATGCAACGTGCAGCTACATAAATGCTCACTCATCGAGGTAAAGTAAGACATAGTCTTTGCCATGGGTTGATAGTCATAAAAGTTGAGACATCGGACTGGTTAGTCTGATTAAGATAGAAGAGTCACTACTGTGGTCTCCAGAGAAGATTTATTGTGGATGTGAAGGAGTACTGTTTTAAATAATCTGAATGAAGGAAATTTTATTGTCAGAACGTGAAGCAGCTTTATAGTGGTAGTGGTCTGGGAAGTTTTATTGCTGAGGAAAAAAAGTGGTCTATGAAAGCATGTGTATAGATGGTTATATAAATGCCATCCATTATTATTATAGATGGTTGGCAAAGTTTTCTTGTATGCAGATGGTAATATAACCTCTTTCACAGTCTTTTGAGGCATTCTTCTTTAAATGAGACACCTTGCCCTTCACAGATAAGGAGCAGAAATATGAAGTGACATTAGTAGCCAAGACACAGCAAGGTCCTTCTAGTCCCAGCACACATGAGTTTGAGCTGACAGAGCTACGCACCCAGCTGGTGCCGGGTGATTTTCAAGCCAAGGCTGTCACATCTGATGGCATCACTTTGACCTGGTCAGCTGTTCCTGGTGTGGATGTGGAATATGAAATATGTTTTCATAAGGAACTGGAAGAATTGGACAAAGTCTGTGAATCAAGGTAAATCTCCCCCTACCATGGCATCTTGATCATATAATGTTGTCTAGACATTTTCTTTGGTCTTTGCAGAAATGCCGTAGTTGATTCAAAACTGACATAAAGGGAAGCAGATTCATGTTTGACAAATGCCATGAGATTTAATTTTCCCAGATCTTTTTGTTCTATGCCAAAAAGGTCTGTTTGATCTCAACATCTAATTTGATTTTGCAATTAATTTGAGCAGGGCCCAGGCAATGCCACTTGGCTTGGTTTGATGATTGATTTAAACTAGTTTTCTGGCAAATACACGGCGAAGTATTAATAAGGACATTTTCGTTATCTCCTCCAGCGGAGATAGATGCTTTCATAGCATACTGACAGTGTCATAGGAATCTGAGATGTCAAGTGGCCGGGCTTCCAGGTTATATCTGTTTACTGGAAAATTCCTATTTAGTGGGAAAAATGTGAGAAACAGCCCCCTTTCCACCGTAATTCCAATGCACTTAATTCTGACAATAGCATAAAACGATGCGTATTAATTGGGAACAGAATGGAGATAGGATGACTTAATTTCATGGGTGCCAGACCTCTGGTATATACCAGAATTACAGTTTCACTATATCTCCAAAAAACTTTTTTTCTGGTTTCGCTATGTGCAGAATGTAAAAAAACAAACCAGTTAATCAAAACAAAACAATGCAAATGTGCAAGTTTGAGAGATCGGTCTTATTTGCATCTGTAAGCATTAACCATGTCCAAAGGCGTATCATCATGGATTAACGTTGGTCTACCGTCATGTCAGATTTAGCACTCAAATTGCATCAGCCAGTCTTCATCGCGTGGACAATAATGTGAACTTGAAAGTGAGCGAAGGGTCACAAGATGACGCAGTGTGTCTGGTCACAGCCCGCTTGTTCCGCATTTTGTATGAGTGAACATAGGCTACTGTGTGTTGCACTGACTTAATGTTGAATAATGTGTTTGGCCTACACCAGAATTAATGCTTTGGATGTGTGCAGTGGTAGATCTACTCGAACTTTTATTGTTGATTGAGGACGGTGCTTTTGTTTGGAATATCTAGGTGGTTGGTTCCATGTGTATTGTGAACGTTGAATGTGTTGAGCGAACTGATTTGACGTATTGCTACTGTTAGGTGAAAAATCTAGAATCTACATCATGGTCAAGCATGCCCCACGGCTGTTTACTGTCACTACCAGAGTGGATCACTTAGTTTGCCCACGGGAAGGTCATTAATCAGTGGCCGATCCTTGTCTTGTCAGGTGCACAGGTACCGGCGCCGCTAAACCGTATCAGATGCTGTGAAATTTTAAAATGGGCCTTTCTATCATGAAAACCTGCAAGTGTGAGGTATCAATTAAAAGCGCAGTACCTGCTGTTTGTCCTTGTCTTTGTCCGATTGTGATTGCATTATTCATTCAACCTTGAGCAAGCTTTGAAAAGTATGTGTGATTTCTGGTCAGATTTTTCATGTTTTTGTTTTTAAGAAAGGCAATTTTTGTTATAATGAGAAATGGACAATTTTAACTATTATAATCGAATTCAGAATGTCTGAATAAGCAGAAAAAAAAATGTAAAAAAATTTGTTTGTCATATGGTTGCTGTGGAAACGCCGCCATCTTGGATTTTGAGTCCCCAAAAAGTGTCAACTTGAATATAGATAGGCTTCGCTAAATTTCATTGGATTTATTTGAAACTTCTCTTATGTCTTATTCAATCCATTTAAAAACTTTACACAGTAGGGAATTTTGATATCTCTGACAGATCTTTTGTGGTAAATTTTTGAAAATGGTATGTAGCGGAAATCCATGTTTTCCTATTTTCTAAAAAAAAAAATTTGAAAAGTTAAACAAATTTCCTTCTGTATGAATTTTTTAATGTCTTCAAACATGTTGTTAGCCAAATTTTATACCAATTGGTCAAATAATAAAAAACTAGTCACTGATCAAAAGTGCAATTTCGAGAAAATCTCATTTGAAAGTTTTTTTTCAATAAAAATGCCTTGTTATTGAAAAGTGTTACTCATAGCTAAAGTCATCTCTACTTGGTGTGCAAACTACCAAAGGCTTATGACAGTTGTGTACGGGGGAGTAGGGGAGGGGGGATAGTGTAAGTTACAGGGTGGAACGGAGTATAGAACAGTCGCGAAGGGGAGGGGGGGGTGGGCAGGCGGGCTTGTATCATATAAACTTACGCAGCAACATGTATTAAAAGGACTAGTGAAGAACCTCTCGTCTTTCTACTAGCTTTTGAACCAGTTACAATTAAGCTCATCTCAACTATCCTCAGTAAAAACAATGTAACATAACATTGAGCTCATCTCAACTATCCTCAGTAAAAACAATGTAACATAACAAGTACTCTTCTTCTGTTACTAGTCTACACCTTTTGAGATCTCTTGTCTGACTTTTTGCAACTGCAGGGAACGCAAAGTGACTTTCTACGTGGGTATCTTTCACAAACAGTAACAAATTCCATGTCGCAGAACAACGTTATAAAAACAAAGACTAGAAACAAATGCACTGTGCAGTCAGCTGACACTGTACTCTTTAGGCTATTATGTGGGTCACAATCTAAATCTGGTGAATGTGGAGGGCATGACCGACACCCCAGACAATGAGAAGGTTCAGTTATTGCTTTGTTTACAGTCGACCGATCAGTGAAATAGAGGCGAGGTGAAGGTCGGGGAGAATCGTGCACCCTGCTGACAGTGTAGTGGTGTTGTATGCTTGTATAGAAGGGAATGGCATGTCTCAGGCAACATATAAATTAAGGTCTCAATACCAAGTATTCATTAAAACTCGTGGTTTTGATAGTGACACTGAGATGTTATTTAGGGCTAATTTTGCAGCCCAATGGCATGATTCTTGTGCCTTTTTCTTGATCCCCACCTCCCTAAAAGGCATATTTCAGGGTTATAAACATTCAAAATTGGCATGTGATTTGTAAAATAGTATTCCTAAATGGATGAACTAACTGAAAAGTACAAAATCTCGATATCGATATTTTGAAGCCTAATTTCAATTTCAGGACACACGCACACACACTGCCCCCACCCCCCCTTAAAACAAACAAAACTTGACTGCTGCGATTGTTATGGCTGGTCCAATCCATACGACAGTCTAGTCAAAACCTGAACTTGCAATTAGGCCTAGCTGACTTTTTTTTTTCTTGGCGTGTGTGGGGCAGTATCAGATTTCATTCAGGGATCTTTTTTTGTGTGATAGCAACAGGCCTAATGCAGGTATGGAATACAAAGACACACGAGAAATGGGATCAACGTCAGACACATACGAACTCACATGTGCTATGCCTACTAAGGACAAATAAAATAATTATTGCGTAGATATGCAGGGAGAAGATACGTTTGAGTTAAATATCAGGGACGTGGCTCCAGGAGCATCTGTGAGTGCCCACCACGCCCCTGCCCCCCGGGAGAGTTAGTTCTTTATTGGATGGTTTGATAGTAAATGCGAGGCTCGGCGATTAACGCTCAGAACATGAACATGAACTATGTGCCCGTACTAAAGTTCAGTAACTCACAGTACTTCCTCCCGATATGCGTGTTTGCTTAATTAGGACCTCTCCTAATTTAATGCTGAAAAGGAGGGTAAAAATGCTACTCTTGTGTATAATGCGATCCCTGACTTTGCAAGACCTCAGTAAACAGCTTCGACGGAGATGGAGAAACCCAGAGACAGTTTTTGCGCTGACACCTAAAAGGACTCTGGTCAACCCAGCGTATTATAATGCGATGCTATGCGGTAATTGTCAAGTTACTGATAGACTTAGTGTAAGTATACCAGTCTATAACCTTTCAGGCGATATTACAAACACCTGATGTTTTTTTCTCTCTCTCAAATCCGCACTGGCCCGGCCCAGGTATGTAGGCTCCTCTCAGGTCGTGTATCCCTTCTCATCTCTCTCGTGACGCCACACTTCATGTAACATCTTACCTACCGACGGATGATCGAAGTGATTACAGTGTAGTGTGGCACCTTAGTAGATCTGCTGGCACTGACCGTCTAAATTTCCTGTGAAAACGAGTAAATCGGTTTTGCGTAAAATCCATTGCCGTGTGCGCGTTCCCTCCACATGGGTAATGGTCATCCGTTTGCTCTTTCTCCAAACTAGATACTGCACTGTAAATTCTTTTGATCGCACCCCGTGGTGAATAAGATTTGGCTATGGGCTCACTTGAGTTTTAGGGATCGACAGTGCTGTTGGAATAAACATAATTAAATTTGTAAATTCCCCCCCTTTTAAAAAAAACAAAACAACTGGCCTTGTAATTGAGGTACGTGTACAAAGTGTAAACGTCTCACAGTATACATGCCACACTGCAGTATGGTAGGGGTAGGTCGACTTTAATTACGATACCGCAGGTAACAAACCATTTTGCTATTACCACATCAATTTCTTTGGGTCTATGTATGTTATCAAAATTAATTTCATAGACCAGGGGATATTAGGGGAACTTCTGACATGGCATAGTATGCCTTTCAACCCTGTATATGGTGGCCATATTGACTTTTTTTTCTTTAAAATTCCATTTAAGACAAACCTATATCATGATTCACTGAGACACCTTTAACATGAGATTTATGTGTTAGATAGGTCTTGTACTGCTCAATATTTTTTTTTTTAAATGGTTCCTGTTGTTTTACTGTTTAAAACTGTAAAACACTATGTTTATTTTGAGCACATCCATACCCCTGAACATCCCATGAGAGATACTTTACTCATCACGATGTACTGAATAAATAGTGCCAAGCTTCTTTTTAATGTGTGTATTTGATTCACAACTCAGACTAAGTCCTTTTAAGTAGTTTCATTTCTTCTGAGAGTCCCAATTCCCAATTGACATGTGTAATGCATTGTATTTTAATGTAAAGAAGTTGAGAGCAGGGTCTTTTATAGGGAAATTCCAAAACTAAAACTGAGCGCTACTTTAAATCGTTTATTCCATCATCAACTAGGATGTTACAATAATGTCGTCATCTTGATCGTAATCTGTGCACAGTTGAATTATGTCCTGCGTGTCAGGTCAATGTGTTTTAGTTAGGGAAGCATATTGTGTGCACTGTTAATTTTGTTAATTTAGTTAATTTATCAGTGTGTGTGTATATATGTGTGTGTGCGCGCTATGTATCATACTTTCTGCTTCTGTAACTGTATTGTTATGTATTCAATGATCAAAACAAATTTCCTTGTACAAGGACGAATAAAATTTATCTTATCTTATCTTATCTTATCTTAGACATGTAGGTTTTTTTTTCTGTCTCATGTCACAATACAAATAGCCAAATCAGCAGAGGTTTATGACTGGTTGAATATATTTACAAAGATGGTAACAATCATGAAACTTCGTAATTTTATAACTAATGAAACCTTCTATTTCTTTTATCAGTCAGTTCTAAATTGTTTGAGTTGTATTCATATTTTGTAGCCTTTGTGAAGAGATGTGAAGTTCATGAAATTCGTGCCGAAAAGCCGTATTTAGCTATGGAAAATCCAAATGAGCCTATGAAAAATCTATGGAAATTTTTGGAGTCAAAACTGTTGCTTGTGGCAAGCGAACTCAGCAAGAAATTCAGGCAACATACAGACTTTTAAATCCCACAGGCGACATCATTTCAATAGTTTACCATAGCCGGCCTTTTATGGTAAATCGTTGTCACAAGTACATGGAACAAATAACACCCATGACAACCACACTGACTGGTCAGAGTGATTTTCAGGTGTCAGGTGGCTCTGTTGCTGTCACCCATGTAATTTATAATCTGTGACACAAGGAAATTTATATATTTGTCAGTTTCTATATGTCAGGCGGGGATAGTGGAGTTTGAGCTTTTGTCAGACGTTTTTTTAAAATAATGGCACGAGACTATTCATGAGCATGATGTAGGATGCCCAAATAAGGGTGTCAGTCAGGACATATTTTATTCGCAAGGGTCTTTGGTAATTTATCCGGATTTGCTGAAATTTCTTTTTTTCAGATTTTAAATGCAAAGTGTGAAAGAATTAGATTCATCATTATACATTTTGCTCCAGTTCCTTATTTATAACTTGTAAACTTTGAAATGGTACACTTGGATCAAAGGAATCTACCGCTTCTAATGAAGCTTGTGAAATGAAACTTTGCATGAGCTCTTGCATCTGCAAAAACGTTATAAATCTAATTATTAATCTGACAAACGTGTTTTGCAACAGCAAATTTCACTATTTGCGCCCTTTAAAATATAGAAGCTTTATTCTTGTTCACCTCTATACATACATTAGTAGGTATACATTATTTCATTGTTGTTTTCTGCCGTGTTCACTGGTGATCCAAAAAATGCGCTCCAAATTCATGCTCAATGCAAGTACATAGCATTTTCTGAAGCAATGGTGTAGGCTGTCAAAATGTAATGTGGTTCACATTGAATCTTGAGGATGTATACACAGTGCTGACGTGAATGTGTTGTCACATAATGCTTTTATGTCACTTTTGATTTTTCTTCAGTTTCTGGTGTACAGTTGTGAATTCATGGTTTAAGTGTTACCATTGTGTCAAAATATTTTATTCTATACAAAATATATAATAAAGAGTTAATTCACTCATTATGTCTACAATAAAACTACACTTGTTTCCGGGAATTGCCTACAGGTAGTAGATCTATTGAACACAGTAATTTCAGTGTTCACAAGGCTTTTAAAATGGCGGCTTACGGACCTTGACGATGTCCTCATGCTCAGTCTGATACATTTCTTGTCTGTGGAATTTATAAGTTACCGTATTATTAGTATATCTATTTCTGGATTTGTCAATCTATATTATAATGCCACTCAAAGTAAAGTTTATAACTTTGCAGAAAATCTCTGTCCAGGTGTATACGTACTTTGGCAAAGAGGTCAAAAGAAAGGTGCTTTTTTATAACCTTGATCGCCCAGCAGATCGGGTAATACCTGCTCTTGGTATATCAAAATCATTTAATCGATGGATCAAGCAGTCTTCAACAACAATTGATGATATAAGGAAAGGTCACAGAAAACAGAAATGTGATGACTTTGACCGGCATGTCATTAAACGCTCTATTTTAAACGTTTGATAACAAAATGCAAATTGCCATGAAAAAGCTGAGAATCAAATTTACAAACCTTATGAAAAACAGTAAGGAAACTTTGTTTTACGTTCAGAAAAAATGTTGGCGGTATGAATGTGTTGTGTGAAAAACCTCGCTGAATTGCAAGCAGATGTAAATATCTGCTCAAAATAAAGTAAATATGTCAGAAGGGCTATATGTTCAAAAACTTGACGAATCCTGGATAAACGCACGCCACACAAAAGAGAAAGAATGGATATCACTTGACCGCCAAAAACGATGCCATGTCCCAAGCAGCAAAGGTCAAAGGTTAATCATAGCGCATGCTGGTAGTTGTCAGGTTGGATTTATCCCAGGTGCTGAATGTCTTTCCAATCCAAATCAACCGACAACCGCAACCACCATACTGGGATGAATGGTAAAATATTCAGTGAGTGGGTTTCGGATGCTTAACTACCAGCACTAGACAGATCGACCATCTTGCATTGTGATGGACAATGCTGCTTATCATAATGTTGTCCATGTGAATGATAAAATTTCAACATCATCCACTAAAAAGTCATCACATATTCAAGCTTGGCTGGAAAAAGTGCACATATCATTTTCTGAAACAATCTTGAAACCAGAACTGTTGTCAAATGTCAAACAACAAAGAAGAACAATGTCATTTCAGATAGACAAAATAATTCAAAAGGCTGGACATACAATCTTTAGGGTAGAAACTCGGTGACACGGACAGAAACAGCCAGCTGCTGTCACAGCAACACTTCAAAAATCGTGCACACCAAAACCACTCATGATTTCTTTAAATAAAAACGCGAACCCGGTCATGCTGAACACGGACAGGCACGGACACCGTCAGCCAGGAAAACTTGAATGGTGCGTGTTATATTTCTCCTGTCGGTCTGTTTCAAGGGAGTTAAAAATACGATTCAGTTATCGTTCCCAGTGACTGTTCTATATATTTATGTCAGGATAGACGAAGAGAATTTATGACAAAAATCACGCTTATCGTGATTATATATATGTTGAAGTAGTGGGAAACCATAGGCCTTATTGGGATCGGATTGTAAGTTTTCAAAGATACAAAGATGAATGTCTACCTGTTGTACCACTGTGTCTCAATATTAGATGCTGTGTCATGGATGGCAGACCTTTTTGAGTTTTCAGCAGGGAAATGTCTAATGTTTATGAAATGTCATTTTAAAATGTACTTATTCTTTTATGTCATTTCAAATTGAGAAGCAACACTCCCCGATGGTGAAATGAAATATTCTGTAAGAGCCATCCTCCCTGCAATAGCGTCTCGTGTGGGTCTTATATCATTGACGGAGCAATCCCTGGTTGTGTCCGTAGAAAAGTCGAAGACTTCACTAATCAGTCTTACTCTTTCAGGCTCTTTCAAGTGAATAAAGTTGTGTAAAGCACAAATGGCCTTAACAATGTCACAGGCAAAATCTTCTGCTACTTCTATTTTTGTTGGCTTTCGTAAAATGCGCCAGATACTGGAAGTCACACCAAATGTGCATTCAACTTGTCGGCAAGCCCGTGAATGTCGATAATTGTATTATTCTCTTTCCGTCATTTAAATTGAGTCTAGGAAATAATTTCATCAAGTTTCTCATCAGTGGAAAAGCTTCGTCTCCCACAAACAGATAGGGTAATTCAAAATTGGTGTTTGGAACTTGTTTTGTCTCGGGCAGGTTCAGTTTATTGGCTTTCAAACGTTTGAAAAAAGATTTCTGAATGTTGAAGGCTGGATTCGAAAATATTCAATGAACTTTTCCTCATCACAAGCTGTGGGAAGAGATGGTGATATTCCCCTTACAAAAAGCATTTTCTATTAATAGGATGAACTGCATATCTTCGATGAGAAACTCTTGAACGTGTATTTCTTCTTCTTTGACAACGCCATTTTTGACAAGGTTGCTGTCGCTTGCTGTGTTTTAATGTGACCACATTTTCACGTGCCTGTCCGTCCCTGTGGGACAGTAAGTGACTATACCTGTCTGTCCGTGCAAACGTATTTCTACCCATAGACTTCCACCGTACCACTGTCACCTGAACCCAATTGAAATGGTTTGGGCAAACATTAAACAGTGTTGCTGACAAAAGCATGGCATTCAAACTCGCCCATCTGAAACAACCAACTGAAAAAGCAATGGCAGCCATTGACACAGACTACTGGGAAAACTGTGTCCAGCATGTGATTGAGGAAGAAAACAAATTAGGTACTGGCAGAATGACAACTTGACCCATCCTGTTCAACCTACCGCCATTGTGAACTTGCTTGACTATTCTGATTCGGAAGATTTTTTAAAATAACTTGGTCTAGTGCATTTGTGTTTTGTGAATCGTGCAAACAGGATGTCAGACGGAATGAATAAAAACATTTAGTTTAGACATTAAAATTCACCAAGAATAAAGATTGTGTATCAGTCTCTTCCCAGGATAGAGGGACGGAGCACGCATAGATCTAAGAGCAGTGTAATGATGTCGCGACCTAAGTAACAAACATTATGGAAACTACATAACGGTATAAATTATTTTACTTGAAATAATGTTTGCTTTTCTTTTCTGTATTTCCCATTTTTTGTGGTCTGTTTTAATTGGATGCATTCACACAATGAGCCAGTGTTCCCTACAGGATTTTTTTGTGAGAGTCATCATGACTCTCAGCTGTAAATTGTGAGAGTCATTGTCAGATATTGAATAATTCGCCATGAAAACATTCAAAACAGAAAAACTAGATCTAATCATATTTGTAATTGTGTTTACTGATGGCTTGACATTTGCACTTTCAGCAAAAAAAAGGGGTGGGAAATGTTAGAATAGTTAGTGATAGTATCTGTTTTAAAGAAATACTTCTCCCTCTCTCTGTCTACTTTCTTCTCTGTTTGGCAGTCTGGAAGCTGGCAGTTCCTCGCCCGCTGCCTTGTTGTAGTACTACTAAACCACTGAAGTAACGCCATGTTGGATACCTCCCGATACTTCGCGAGAAGAGGAAGGGCCGCAACTCTCAACGCATTAGGCCTAAGTCAGAGGCACGCATGAACGCATTTCCGAGAAATATCTGCCGTTTCTGAGAACACTGCACCGCGATAATCACACAGTCGCACTTCTGCGGAAAGCCGGACTTTCATGACGCACAGACACCCCCAAATTTTGTAATTTGTGCGTCAGTAAAACTCTGTGTGGATTTTTCCCTGCGTCATGTCATCCTGTCTGTGCGTCTCAGACGCACGCGCGTGCGTTATCGGGAACACTGTGAGCCATCTTAACACTCCGAGCTTTCTGGATCTTTCAACAAAAATGAATGGGTACACCTTCCCATGTATAAATATGTTCGATTTTATCGTTTACTGTATAAACATTATACTATTTTTTTAACTCTATATCAAAGGTCATGGTTTTTATTAAGCGCAAATTAAAGGATTTTGCGATTATGATGATTTACGACTTCCAAAAAAAAAAATAGATTATGAACGTTTTTTCAAATACATGTATAAGGTCGCGTACAAAATTTCATAGAAATTGATGCACCGGAAGTTGTCGAAATTTTCGCCCAAAGTGTACCACTTCAAAGTTTACAAGCCATAGCAATCATTGTTCAGTGGCATCCATGTGTAACATTCAATGATTTTATTTTCAGCAATGAGACCTCCTTCACAATATCTGGACTTGAAGCTTTCAGACGATATGAATTCAATGTACGAGCTTTGATGGATGGAATTGAAGGAGCTTTCAGCAAAAACTTGATTGTGCAAACAGCAGAAGACCGTAAGTATTTGAATTTATCAGCACTCAGATTTGTGGTGTTAGGTTATTTGCACTTATGTGTGTAATGTTGTGACATAAAATACGTTGTTGTTTTTTTGTGAAATCATTTATGCAAGCACAATTGTCAGGGATGTTACCAAAGGTCATTAAATATATTAAATTTCTTAAAAGTTAAACGCAGTCAAGATTTACAAATATAATAAGGGTTGTGATCTTCCCATTTGTGCCATAACGCTCATCCTGGACGTGATGGCTTAAAGCCCGCTGTAAGGTCAGTGACCTTACGCACGGAGAATCTTATCAGGGTTGCACTGACCCCTGCCGATGTACGATGACCACACTTCCACTGTCCATGTGGTTCAGTTTGTATTTGATTGGTATGAAAACATTCGCTGCTATGCCTTATCATGCTTGATGGTGAATTAACCAGCAAAACCTTTGTCTGTCAGTTTTCAACCAATGATCTGACTTATGATACCAAACTGACAGCTGGAGTTCTTGAGAAAACGAAGCATGATAACTAGCCACGCCCCGCAAGCCCTGAAAAGATAGTTTCATCCTGATTGACATGTAACTAATAACCAATGTGGGTATTTGGGGCAAAGAAAGATCATTTCAGAGTTTGTTTCTGATCGGTTCTTAGAGACAGACAACTCTAGATGATGGTCAGCTTGTGAGAAAATGAGATCATGTTGCAAATTTGTTGAGCAACAGTCCGCATGTTCATATTACACCTTTTGATAGTGTGGGGAGAGCTTTTGAAAGCTTATTGTGATTTCGACCAGTGGTTCACTGGTTGACATGTCCATGTCACAATGCCTTTCATTTACAAGAGATAACAGTTAGCAATAAGACAGTAGTTACGTCTCAAAGAGGTCAGTGACCTGACGCTTGAAAATACGGCTTGCACGCTGCGCGGTCAGCTTGACCCTGCCATATTGGTACGCCCATGCAGAGTGAATGCACGGAAAGTCGATGTCGTATTTCAACCCACCTCGTGCA
Organism: Onchidella celtica; assembly: GCA_963931925.1. Classification (NCBI taxonomy): domain Eukaryota; kingdom Metazoa; phylum Mollusca; class Gastropoda; order Systellommatophora; family Onchidiidae; genus Onchidella; species Onchidella celtica. Next base: position 66,537,938 of record OZ007567.1, read on the forward strand.
AACAGGATATCGGACGGAATGAATAAAAACATTTAGTTTAGACATTAAAATTCACCAAGAATAAAGACTGTATCGGTCTCTTCCCAGGATAGAGGGACGGAGCATGCATAGATCTAAGAGCAGTGTAATGATGTTGCGACCTAAGGGATAATCTTTAACCTATTCAGTGTCACAGACCGCCATATTCCTAAATATATGCGCCCAGACCGCTATAGTGGTCGATCCAGGGTAGGTTAGATCTACAGTAAAGTATTTTGCAAATGTGAACGAGGGTATTACAATTTCTTTTCCATAAGTTTCAGGAGTTATTTCCCTTGAAGTTATTTCTTACTTTTGGCATGTACAGCATGTGTAAAGTTGCACAATATAGAAGTTTGTGCTTATTTATGAACTGGTTGAGCCAGATGTCGAAATGGCAGATGGTGAGGCCTCAAGCATTGACAGTTGGGGGTCTTATAATCACAATTGTTGTAAAATCCATCCAGTTTGACAATAAATGTTGAAACCTGCAGTCATATATGGAATATTTGAATGTTAGCGCTGATGACATAATTAGCATCATGGTGGAACAAAAATCAACAAGAAAGAAGAATTAACAAGTGAGTAAATACATGAAAGAAAAAAAAAAAACCAGTAAAAAATACTCAAATTTCCTCAAATTTATACTATTTCACCCAAAAATTCAAAATCTGTTTGAACATTCATGCTTTCACATAAAATATCATGCATTTTCCTTTAACACATTTCCTCCCGCGAACGGGTATTACCCGTTCTCCAAGTTACGATGCGACCGCCCGCGGACGGGTATTACCCGTTTTTGAGGTTTCGTTACTCTACAGTAGTTTACAGTCTGTAGTTTTTATTCACAATGATTTCCCTTGATGGATATCGAAGGGAAGCTACTCTAATAATAATAGGGAACTGTTTTCATGCAATTAACTGTATTTTTTCGCGATTTTAACCACGGCGAGGTAATTTTTCCAAATTTTTGTCAACATCCGAAACTTTGCATGAAATCTGCGTGGATAGTGACAGTAATGAAGAGGTGATGGAGGACGACAGTAATGAAGAATTTGTTGCAGATGGTTCTGGATCTAGATCTAGTGATTCTGAAATCATTGATGTCGTCAACATTTTATAATTTTGTACTTTTTTCGTTTTGCACCTCCATACAACAATTCTCTGCATTGAAATATGACAAAGACACAGTTTTATATTAAACAGTAACCAATTCTGTACTTTTAGCACAAAAAAAATTCAAAAACAATCAATAAATAATCATTTTATGCACTTTTTTCTATACCAACCGCACAGTGGTCAAATTTGACAAAAATTACTTGGGCAAGGGAAAACACTCGTGTGAAAAATACTTGGGAGGAATAGTGTTAAGAAAATGTATAGTTTTGTAAACTTTGCTTGAATGAAGAATTTTTACTGATTTTCGTAAAAAAGCAAATGCGAAATTCTAGTGCATGCTTCAGGGGAGGGGTAATACAATTTGCCATCATGTCCCAGGGCTGGGCTTACAATTTTTGCTGATTCCTGTATGCAGGACCATCCCAGCCACTCAATCTGACAGCAAAGGTAGTGGAGCCAGGCTCTGTACAGTTGAATTGGCTTTCCCCAGCACATCCTAAAGGGATCATCCTGTCATACATTGTCATGTATGCCAAGGAACCCAGTGAGCAGGAGAAAATTATGTGGAAGAGTATCACGCAGACAGGTAAGAAAAAAGTTACCATAAAGTCCTTTATGTCAAGTCTCAAGTTTACGGCACAGACTTCAGAATTGGAGTTGTTTTTTTTAAACAAAATTATACTGCTTGAATGAAATATTATTCGTTATGGTTTTTATAGAAATTAATATTTGCTGCTTGGAGACGATACAAATATTTATTTTCGTAAGAAATTTACATTCTGAAAATAAATCTGTGAAGCTTATCATTGTATATTTCTTGAAGTGAGAAAAGGGGGGGGGGGGGGGGGGGATGGGATGGGATGTGGAGAATGCCACTTTTGTGATGTCAAATGACCAATTGGAGATGCAGATAGATTTGAATGAAAGATTTTCTAATTATTACAGGTACAGATTTGTCCTATAAGATAGATGGCTTGGGTGTAGGCCGGTACCTTTTTAAGCTGACTGCTGCTAACAATGCTGGACGAGGCCCAGCCACAGATGCTGTGTCTGCCACACTCACATCTGACAGTGTGAAAGGTTGGTATCAGTTCTTTGTTGTGATAGAATTCACCAGGACCACATCAAAAAACAATCAGCCAAGAAGCGCAGAGTTTCTCTTTCGTGGTCCTGCTCCCATCATTGCCTTTCTTGTCACTTAATGAAGCATCCTTGTTCTCATCCACATCCCAAATTTGACAGTTATGTGTTTGCTGTGTCAGCTGCGACAGCATATATGCCTGGTTTCGAGTTCTCAACTGTTTGCGGCATCAGGCGGGAAATCACAGGTGGGCCACGCTGACCATGCAGTGCTCAAGTGTGTTTACACGTTCCAGGTCACTATCCTTTCTGAGACGTAGTTACCGTCTTATTCCTCTTCTAAATGAAAGGCATTATGACACGAACGTGTTAACCAGTGAACCACTGGTCAGTACAAAGACGGCAACGGGGGAAAGTCAGAGATTAATTCCGGGAACCAGAAAGATGTTTTTCGTTTTTTGAGCTGCGCGGAATGATCTAGACATGATACACTTTCTTCTCATGTATAATTTGTGCAGATGTTATGCGTATTTCTATTTTTTAATGAAATTCGACAGTCACTTTATGTCGGGAAAAGGCACTTTCTCGTGCAGCCAAGGCAAAAGCATGTACTGTTGATCTCCCAAGTAGGTTACGGCCCCTGATTCTATTGATCGATACCATGAATCGTGAAATTTCATTGGTTGTTAGGTTATTCTGATACCTTAAATAGAAAAACGTCCCTGCGGAATCTCTATTTCACCAGCTCATTCACCAGCTGGTACTGTCATTGCTAATGTAATTACTGTTTGCAATCATAGATCCTAGGTTTAGGCTTTAGTAACGCTTAGATCTAGTCTGCCACATGCTAGGCCTTTGCCAACAAGTACAAGATAATTCTTATTTTTTTGTACTGTTCTTCAAAATAATGCACTTTATGCACTGAACCTCTCTCTCTCCCTCAGCCCTTCTGCCTCATGGCCTCTGCCCTTTATTTCCAGTCACAAAATAACACTAAGACGTGACACATGCCATTGTCAGCACAATCAAAAGTGTAAATAAGTGTGTGTGGGGTTTTTTTTCCATGTTTAAATTATGCAGGCTTTATAATTGCAAAAACATATGAAGCATTTTGATGACCAGTTGGCAAAAGGGGAATATCCCATGAAGAGGGTAAATTCATTAAAGCTATATATGTGGAATTTACACCACCTCTAGGAGAGAGTGGAAATAAATAAAATTGTGATCATTTAGTTATAAGCATTTTTAAGAGCGCCTAAATGCGGTATGTAGATATTTTATTACTGATATTGCCAAACACAGTAGCCATACTAGTAGCTGTGCTAAACTTATAAAACCGAGACATCCAACAACAAAAAAATAGTTCTTCTCACAGATGCTAGGTCTGTCCTGCAGGCCCTTCAGAGTTCACAAGATTATCATCGAAACAAACTCACTTCTGCCTTAGTGCAATTGTGTCACACAGCAAGCAACGTGGTTCTGCGGTGGATCCCTGGCCACAGTAGTCACATTAAGGCAGCCTTGAAATTCAAGGGGAAGCAAAGTCACCCAAGCCATGTAACAGATGATGCGATACACTTGCTCAGCAGAAAGGAGCAAACTCTAATTCAGGCTAAGAACTGGACATAACAGACTCCGGCAGCATCTTTACAAGTAATTCAGGGTTGGAGAAACTGAGACATGCCCATGTGGAAATTCCCCAGAGAATGCAGAACATGTCCTCAAACAATGCCCCTTATACAGACAACAGAAGGAAGACAGCTGGCCCCGAGGTGCGGCACTGCACTCTAAGTTATATGGGACAGCAGAGGAACTCAAGAACACAGCGTACTTCATAAAGGCTACCGGCCTCCTGATATAAACAGTCTGACACGAAGAACGAAGAAGGAGAAGAAGAAGCTAAACACAATCTCCACAATTATATTATTGTCAGTCCTCTTTAATGCTGTTCCTGGTTTGCTATTTACATAGTGCAGGTTGTGCTGATCACAGTGTTTTTGAATTTTTAAAATCGGATGATAAATGCAAAAGTTATGACTCTTTTAAGGTTTTGTAATTGCGCATTGTGTGATTTTATACAATATTGACATTTTCTGTCAATCTCATTGCGATTTTGAATTTACCATGGTATTTGCCATAAAATTTCCATTCAGAGAGCAAAGTTTTAAAATCATATTCCCATAAATAAATGTGTTCTTAATTTTTTTAAGCAAAATCCTACAAAAATGTATGTTTTTCATGGCCACCTAAATAAATTACTATATAAGCTATATGATTGCACAATGATTTTAATCAAATTTTCGTCAGGAATTTTGCTGACTTTCGTGGCTTTAAAATACCACAACCTCTTTATTTTTTATCTGATTTTGAAAATTCAAAAAACTGGCTTGTTTCCAATTTGATAGGCTTTCATTCCATATAAAGAAAATGTCTTCTTGATCAGTAATAAAAAATGCTTTAGCCTTGCTAGATAAATACTGTGTTTGGCAAAAAAAGTTCAGACAATTTTGTCAGAGGTCACTTACAGGGCTATAGTTATCATGCTTCGTTCTCAAGGAATTTGCAGGTGTCAGTTTGATATCATTAAGTTAGCTCCTTGGTGAGAGGCAGAGGTTTTCTTGGTTAATTCATTATCAAAGGTGGTAAGGCATAGCAGTGAATGTTTTCATACTGATCAGATAGAAAGCACGTGTACAACAGTAGTGTATTCATCGGCCAGGGTCAGTGCTACCCAGATAAGATTCCCCGGTGAGTAAGGTCACTGATCCGGTCAGCAGGCTTGACCAATAGCGCAGCCTGGGGGTTATAGGTTTACACACAATCCATTGCCATACATCACCACACTGTGGAATGTAACCCAGCATAAAGGTTGGGAAATTTACAGGTCATCACAGTGAAATTGATGATCTACTTGCCAGCAACGCTATTGTCCGGGGAGACCTGTAGCATGACAGCGGAAGAAGACACTGGGGTGACCCCATAACCAGAATGATTGAGGGGAGATGCAGACAGAGTGAGGGAAGGATGTGCGACCAGGCTGGATGAACCTGACAACTGTGGAACCAGCGGGCCACTGGGACCATAAGAGGGAAAGCCCTCAAATGGATCTTGGAGTGGGGAGAAGAGCACTTATAGGGGTGTTTGGTGTGCTAGGATTCTGGTTCCTGAAATCAAATCAAAGCAAATGATGAGAACTGAGCTGTACAAAGTAGCTTGCATGCCCCGAATAGCTCAATAGTTGACAGTTTCGCCAGCTCCACTAGATATATCAGCTGCCACTTCAGTCGTTTGACTAGATCAAGAAACTAGTCATTTTGTTGATCACCACTTTCTTGAACTGGTGCTAGGCCTAACCCCAGTGCCTGGCTAAGTGCAGAGGTCAATGACCATAAACTTTTAACAACTATATGCCTCTTCAGCGGCCAAAACTCACTTGTAGTTATTTCCTTCATTGCGTCATTGTGATGTTCGGCTGTCATTGTTTCTATTCAACCACATTCACATGTTCATTTCTCCACTGAGATTGGTGAGTTCTCAGATGTTGGATGCAGGCATAAATTAGAGTGAGACAGGCAGGAGATTTTTTCAGAATGGCTTCAAAAAATGCAGTGGCTTGCATGGAAAATGTGTTACATCTATTGGCAAGTTTGTTCTAACAGGGAATTTGACATTTCGAACAAAGAAATTTCTGGTGTTTAGGCCAACTGAGAAAGTGCAGCACACAAGGAAGAGCTCAGTATCGCCTATAGCATTGCCAAACCCAGTTTTATTTTTTGAAGAAAATGCTGGTTGAAACAAGGCAACGTCATTTCCAACTCCAGCGCATTCAGCTGCCTCTTCAATCTTGCTTTGTGACACTGATATGATGAACTCATAAGCCTTCAGTCTTGCAGTGACTTAATGGGTATTGATTTTGAAGATGATGTCACTTCAAATTCACACATGGATGTGTACATGTATTATGAGCAACAGAGTATGCATAACTTTCTTTAAAATTTATTAACACTTTCGCCGCTTAGGGGTTTCGCTAATTTTTACTACACTAAATATTCAAGCTCTGGTTCCAGTTTACGCAGGAGTTTTCATTTGTTTTGAGGTTGTGTTTGTTGATTGGATATAGCAGCATAAGTAATGAAGATAACTATGTAAAGTTATATGTTTTATGAAAGGTAATATAATGAACTTTTACACCAGTCAGGTTTTCTCTGCCTTGCAGGCCTTGTTCTTTCATCCAGTGAAGCTATTTTCGGAGTAGCATTTTCATCACGGGGGGGGGGGGGGGGGGGGTGTGGATGTTGTTGTATAATACATGCGATACATGCTTTCTTTTTTTTTAAATAGTCAATCTGCTGAGTTTCTAAAACGTTGCAATAATATCCCAGTTTTTGGCAAAATCTCCCTGGTTTTTTTAAATTAAATCTCCCCACAACCTGCTTGTATAAGTTGATAGGTCTGCATCATGGCATCTTAGATCATCAGCTGATGCTATAAAAGCTTAAAATTCCTAAGATACCTCTTAAGACCATGGGTGAAAAATCTTTTTCTCTTCGGGGCTCTCAGATTTGAAATTCTCTGCCTCTGTCTTTGAGTCATCTTTTTACACTCGGAATGTCCAGTTTTTGTATTTTCCTGAGTATGCCTGTGTATTGCATAAGTGATAATATGATATAAATATTGTAAAGCCCGTAGAGCCTGGTTGTTAACGGGATGAAGCACTATATAAATGCTGTGTATTATTATTATTATTGTACTATCAATCTGCTGAAGAAGCAGATTTATTATGTGTACAATAGTCCTGTCACAAAAAATAAAGGCCTGTTTTTATTTACTGTATCTCTCGCTGCCATGTAGGTCTTTGTAAAAACTGTTTGACATGGTTCAATGTAAGAAGCAACAAAAAATAGAAAAAGTATGCTTTGCAATGTTTCACTGCCCACTCCATCTTCCTAAAGATACATTTTTATTATCTGGGGTGTAAAATAATAGCCTACTTTGTACATGTATAATTTAAACAATAATGTTGAAATACATTTTACATCAGTGTATGCATAATCATAATTTTCACAAGTTGGAGTAATGAAGACAGCAAATAAGGTACAGATCTAAATATACTCATCGGTGTAACCCATATCAATGCAATTTTACAGGAGAAGCAAAAAATCAGTGTAACTGGTAATCTGTGAATGGATTTGTTTGAAATTTGAAAATGAGACATTGGAATATGATGTAAATCATATAGTTTACATTTTTTAATCGTGAAAACGACCATTTAGGTTGTATGTGGGATACAGGATTGTTTCCTAAGATATTCTTCGGCAACACTCCGGTATGTGTAATTACAGGTTTGTTCATCTCACTTTCTTTAGATTTATATTCTACCGTAATAGACTGGAAGTTGGATACAGGAATAACACCAGGCTCCTGCTGGTAAATAGACTTTTCAGTCTCATCTACTGAATTTTATCTCCATTCTCATTCTTCTCAAAGTTTTTGAGGTCGGCGGACAGTTTCTTTAAATCAAAAATGCCCTCCTTTGTCAAATCCATGACGTTGTAATGTTGTTTGCCACGATGAGCAGTCCGTATTACAGCAGACCACTGGTCAGTTGTATGAAACGGTATGTGCTTTGCCGCTTTCAATATCACCGAGTGGACAGAATCATTTTCATTTTGAGCATGACCTCTCTCCTGAAAACAGTACCTGATTTCCTGAAGAGAGGGGTAGTCAAATTTTCTAACGGAGTACCGCAACACTGAAGCCATGTATCTATTTCGATTTTGTCCCCTGCAGTTCAGGGCTGTTTGAAATAGCCTGAGAGCGTGCATTTAGTTTGATGTGGCCAGGGTAATAAATCTCGGTTGCCTGACAGGTGTAGGGGTGCATCAGTGTCCTGCGCTATCCAGGTGGTCTAGCTTTGATATCACATTCTTTCACTATCTGTGCTGAAGTCAACATTGTGTTGTGACCACTGTGTGTTTGTTCTGCTTTTTCTGTGTTTGATGGTACAAATTGTTTCGGTATATTCCTTTTAGTTCTTTCAGAGACACGTTTTACAAAGGTGTGTTTTCTTTAAAAATTAACGCATTGTTCATCATATAACCCAAATCTCGGTAATGATGCCCACAAAATTAATAAAATTACATTCAAATGAAGCAGTATCCATTTATATTTACTGTGTGAAAGTGTCCCATGACGCACACCTTTAGGAGCTGATTTGTGCGAAGATTTTCTTCATATCGATGGTGTCAGGAGCATATATTTACAGGAATAACAAAAAACTGCCGCTAAAACTAATGGGAAATGGACATGGCCGGTTTGATCACATGCTTATTTTGAGTATTTCTGCTGGATAATGATAACAGCTACTTTTACTTATGATGCAGGATTCCAGGCTTCATAAATTGGTACTATATAAAGTAATATAAAATTTTTGGACTTGGCCGGTTTGCGCCTGACACCATTGATATCCTCTATAGATTTACGTTATTGTTAGCAAACTGTGGACCATTGTAAGGAAAAACACATGGTATTTTTGAATGAATGTGCAGGTTATGCGATGAAAGAATGTTGACAAAACAAGAAAAAATAGAAACAGGCGAATGCTCTAATGTGCAGACTTTTGATCTGACATGTTACTGCTTTTATTATCATTGTGACTTAAAAGAAAGGGGAGACTCATTCGAAGTATCTGTATTTTAAGTGTCACAAAAGACTGAACAATTTGAAAAGAGGAGGAGAACAGTCATAGCAAGCAAGACAGGTCGGGGAGAACTAACCAAAACAAAAAAAAATTAATTTTTAAAAAAAAATGTGGACAGAATTTGTGATTTTGACCACACCATCCAGTTGTTATTTGATTGTGATAAATACTGTACAGCATGTCTTGGATCAGTTAAGCGATCCACCATGCAGGTCTGGTCAGTCCAGAGTACACATGGAACACACACACTGAAAACAGTACAAGAGCACCTGCCCAATACAAGTGTATACAATACAGTTAGACCGTTTACAAACAACATGCAGTCAACATAAGCCAAAATTAGCTTTACTCTGCCAGTCACTGCTCAATCCACGCCAATAAAACAGACATTACAATCTTTTGTATTACTGAACGAACAATCCACCTTCGACACATCCATGGACAATACACGGTCAACAGCAGCGGAAATTACCAACTGCTCAGTCCACATCAGTTAAACAGAAACCCCAATTAGTTGATTGCGGAACATCTCCAATCTTCAACCCGAAGCGCGAAAAGTCAGCACAAAATCAATTCACTCAGAATAAAGACAACTTTGTAAAAGTCAAAACTGGGGGCCAGCCGTCTTATTACCTAATAACACAGACAAGCCACACAGTTACAAACATTCATGCAATCCAGTCTTTTACAAATATCTCAAGATTTACAGTCACCAGTTCAAGCAAAACAGAAGAGGACACAGAAAACACAGAACATTTGGGTTTCAGTCATTTAGTCTCCAAACACGCTTCCAGTATTATGTTGTATTGCCGTAACACAACTTGAACAACTTTTTTTCCTTCAAATTTGTGTTAATAACATAAATTAGTAAGGAATGCGACTAATCAGAGGTGTGGCTTTAAGATATTGATTATCTGCTATTATGTTAGACTTATCGGACGCATTTATTTCTTGTTGTCAGTGGTGTAATTTTGTTCACGCATGGAGTGTAATTCATTGGATCAAGATTATTCATTCCTTGATGGAGCGCTTATACTTGGGATATCGTGCACAATTCTTGGATGTTTGCGTAAGTTACAGACACCTCAGTTATATTCTGTCTGGGTCTTGTGAGTCAGCGAGTATGTCTGAATTTGACCACGTGGATTTTTGAAAATGAATTGTAACTGAACGAGAGATGTGCGTCAATCCAGATTTATAAAACCAGAAAACGTAATAAATCACCTTTACAAGAATATCAATTTCATGGCAGTCCCCAGCTTTATACGGCTGAAAATAACTATTTAGTGATCCAAACGTTCAGTAAAAACAGTGGATTTTACGCCACTCTTTTCTTTTCTTGTATTCTTTAGAGATCAATGTCAAATATTTAAAAATTATACAAGAGAAAAGTTCATGAATTCGACTTTATGATGGCCACTTTATTAGAAGCATGCACTAAGTTCTGTCTTGTCTGTGACTGTTTACAAGTACTAATTAGCGATAAGCCGACGGCATTGGCAGGCGTGGGTGCAGCAGGGCGTGATTGACCTTTTGAAGCCCAGCTAGAAACTAAAAGCATGGTGAACAACAGCCGTGACAAGATGAATTTCCATTATCCCCTTCTGAATTTGCGCCTTTATGAAGTGGAAGACACAAGAGGCAATTTGGTCAGCACCTCTTGCAGACAAGGCCTCTGTCCAAAGAAATCAGGAGACTTCACTTGTTGCAAGATCGTAAACTGTTAGGTTGTAAACACTGAGCTTGTGTTTATAATAAAAGCTCGACGCCTCTTCATGTGGGCACTGCAGTATTTGCTGGAGATCAGAGCAGACTGATGAAACTGATGCCTTTTCCTTAGCTTGCTTTAAGTTCCTCCTTGTGCTGTCTGGCTTTGTCTCGTCAACATGAATAGTCAGCTTGCTTTTGTCTTTCTTCTGCAGTCTGGTTGCAGATGTTTTCAAAAGCCTGACACTCGTCACACTGGTCTTTCTTAGGATGATGAAAAGAAATGTTAAATAAGACAATTGTAAAAAATAGTCTTGTACATGGATTCTTTTGCACAAGGTACACCTTCAGCGGTGCATTTCTCCACATAAAGCCTGTACATTGTCGCCAATGACAAGCTGGGATCAAGATACTGCTTTTCAGAGGATTTACGGCAGTACTGTGAAGGCACATTAGGATATGATTTTATGTGGTCTTTCACGCCACTGGTAATAGCTTCTTCAGCCCTGTGATGTGAATGTTTCCCTCTTCCATCAAGGACTGACACGCCCTGTTCGGTGGTTTTATTGACAACGTCTTGCTTGATCCCCAGTGTGGCCAAGAAAAACTTTTTTGCAAGTTTGTACACTTGTTTCAGATTTGAAAAGGGAGTAGTGAAATGTAAATGCACTTCTTGACTGCTGACCAGAGTATGGCCTTTTCTTGTTCTCTTTAGTGACACACTTACTAATAAATTGCCTCTGTATGTCAATGTTTTGAAGACCCCAGAACTGATCAAACACCGCCATCCTCTCTTCTTCTGAAAAATTTGCATGATATGCTCTTTGCAGGAATGGAATTACCTCATGATGAGATGTAAGCTTTTCCCAAATTCTTCAGGAGTTTCCTTGTATTTCTTTCCCAAGAGCCTTCATTTCATTTTTTTTCTTTTTTGATTGGTGGGCACTCCTCTAGGTTGTTTCTACAGAATCCACGCTGTGGGTTGCCTTATCTACTTCAGCCATGGTGTCTGCATCAGTACTCTATAGAGTGGCTGGATAATTTTCTCGAGGTGATTGTTGTTCATCAGTCCTAGTGCTGGGGTCTTGGCCAAGGTTTGTGAAATCCTGATGCACTCTCTTCCATTTCTTTCTTTGTTGCCAGTGGGTTCGGTGTAATGGATCTGCATCACTGTCATCCAAGGAAATGTCCGACGCAATCGTCAGTTTCGAAATGTTTTATCTGCCATGCTTGATTGGCATGTACAGCTGCCTTTCGTTTAGATGGAGACTGAATGCCATTTACAACTTTCTGAATGCCCTCATTTTCTGCAGTCAGTAGTTTCTGGGTCTGTTGATGTTTACATCTCTCGTTCACTTGTTCCTTCAACACAGTGAAATGGGCAAGTGGCACATCAAAGGAATCATCAGGGTCAGAGTGAGATGACATTTGTCAACAGAATAAAGTCAAGAAACTACAAACATAGTGACAAAATATATATCTATATAAAAAAAACTAATATGGCCATTTTTGTGACATCGAAATGACGTGATGACGTGACCGTGGGCACACCAGTGTGTGTAGGGTTAAATTTTACACATTGGAAAATGAAGGAAAGGGTAAAGTTGGACGGAGGTGGAGGGAACTAAGTGACAAACCCTAGATCATCAGTCGTTTGAAGAGTAGCTGTGACAGCGTAATACTGCCCAATATACATTTCTCTTACTAACCCTCTAATATCTATATTAATAAAAGTGAAACCTTACAACAATTGCAGCGCGCCCTTCGCTACTCCTCTGTTAATGCTGATTCGGTGGCCCTCAGATTTTATACAACGCTTGCTATAGACTGTCGTCGTGTGCCCGGCACAGAAAATAAAAACATAATTAATAACTCGCAGAACGTTTGTATTAGTTGCTAGGTTGCAACACATTGGCGTTCGGTCTATTTTTTCAGGAAATTAATGTAACTAAGATTAGTTACGGTATAGACTGTATCACACTCACAAAACAACTTCCGGTTAGGACTGGTTCGAATGATGAGATTGAGTTCTAAGACTATCAAGTATAAAACGTTGTATGTGTGTTCTCAATGTGCCTAGACTAGGAAAAAGAAAGGGTCTGGAATTGGGAGATTGACGCTGCAGGGCCAAAAGTACAGGTTTGTGTTTTCAATATGCCTAGGAAAATATTATATTTCTTTTCCATTAACCCATACCCCGCGCGCTACCCGTAAAGCCCACTGCCCGGTCAGTGACCTTACTCACGGAGAATCTTATCTGGGGTCACTGACCCGTGCCGCTAGACGATGACCACATTCACTGTCCACGTGGTTCGGTTTTTATTGATCGGTATGAAAACATTCGCTGCTATGCCTTATCGCGCTTGATAATGAATTAACCAGCAAAACCTTAGTCTGTCGGTCTCTAACCAATGATCTGACTTGTGATTCCAAACTGACAGCTGTAGTTTTCGTGAGAACGAAGCATGATAACAAGCCACGCCCTCCCAAGCCTTACACAAATGGTTTCATCCTGATTGACACATACTAATAAACCAATGTGGGCATTTGGGGCAAAGATTATTTCAGAGATTGGTTCTTAGATACAGACAACTCCAGATGGTGGTCAGCTTGTGAGATAATGAGATAATATTGCAAATTTGTTGAGCAACAGTTCCCATGTCGATGTTACATCTTTTGAAAGTGTGGGGAGAGCCTTTGAAAGCTTAGTCTTTGTGATTTCCGACCAGTGGTTCACTGGTTAACATGTCCATGCCACAATGCGTTTGATTTAGACGGGATACAGTGAACAATAACACGGTGGTTACGTCTCAAAAAGGTCAGTGACCCGACGCGTGAAAATACGGCTTGCGCGCGGCGCGGTCAGCTTGACCTTTCCGACTTTTGCCGCCCGTGCAGCGTGAGCGCTTGCAAGTCAATACTGACTATTGCCGCCCCGCGCAGGGTGAGGGTTAACACAATATGACGTTATCACTTCCTGCGATGTGCAAACAAACTAACCCGTGCGCAAATCGTAGCCATTTGATGGATGCTGGCAGGACGTCAGCGCGCCAAAGGAGAGCAGTAAAACGTATCCAAAAACTAACAAACAAACAAAAAATAAAATGGAGCTAAAGGAACAGACAAAATTAAGCAGGTCCATAATAATCACCCAGAACTGAAACTAATAAATCGATTTATCCCCGGGCAGGGCCGGGAACTCAGCTAGTGTATTTGATATTACGGGCATCCCCGACCCATTCATTGAACGGGCTAATGTACTTGTATATATTTACTTTACACTGTTAAGCCCCGCGCACACTGTCTTGAAAATTGCAGCCTGTTCAATGCGAGCAGGCTTTTGCGTGGTGTGCAAAACTGGCAGTTCGCACACTGTGTGTGAGTTGCGGGGGGAGGGGGGGGCAATGCGTCAGAAGTGTCTGCAGCTTTGTTGTGGTGTGTAGGCTTTGTTGTGGTGTGTAGTACTAGTAGTAAGGTCATAACTAGGTCTTGATGGAAGAATTGGGGGAATTGTACGAGCTGTATCTAATGTACAAGGTGTATGAGAAGAGGAAGAAAGCAAAGAAGAGACAATGGATCCATGCAATCAGCCACATAAGAGAAGAAAGGGGTGCATTTCTATACCTGATGCCACAGATGAGGAAATCCAATTTAAATTAATAACAACAAAATAGACAGCAGCAACAAAAAAAAACAAACAAACAAACAAACAAAGCCGAGACCACGCCACAAACCAATACAGGTGATCTTTATTAAAATATCATGTTCTACCTGCACTGAACTAAGCTACTTCCGATGGATGTCGGGAAAAAAAAAAGACTTACACACACCATTAATTTTGAACCGTGTATGCCAACACAGGTCTACACATAGGCCTACTACTTCTACACATGTACTACTACCGGTTCTAGGCTAGATTCAAAATGTAGGTCAACCGCAGACCATTACACACGTAGAAAATAGAGAATATCTTGCATTTTCAACGAAATTAACCTGTGCATTGTAATACTCAATTGTATTGAAAAGAAATAAAGTCTCTCAACTTCATATTTTTAACTCAAAATGTTCCTAAATTGCCAAAATTCTTGTAGAAAGCTTGAATCGACACTTGTCTCTGCCCGATGATAGCCGTGCAAAGATAAAACACGAGCCAAAATGCAACAGCTCGGTTCGCGTCAAGCAAGCGAAAAACCATCATTCGCAGCCAAGCCATGGGCGAAATATGATAGTGCGCGCGCGACCTTAGTTAATGTACCACAGGGGGGGGGGGGGGGAGTGGCACAGGCACGGTGGATAGAGAGTAGGTAAAATTGATATTTTTCGGGCACTGAAACACATAGTGTTTTATTTTAACATGAGAATATTTACACACAGGGGCACGCCAAAACACATCACAGACTGACAGACATGACGCATTTAGTTTCAGGGGTGTAAATCTTTCAGATTTTCTCTGATTTTGACCCCACCGGGGCCTATGCGACCCCTGGTGTTATTTTTTCAAATGTCATTTACACCCCTGTAGTTTGAGGAAACAAGCATGGCAATAGATCTAAATATTTTTAATGTCGTTAATCTGTGAATAAACATTGTTTTAAATATATAATTTAAGTAGAGATCTAAAAACACTATTTATTACATATAAAAAAAAAATACTTACGATTTTTGGGTCAGCAGATTAAACAGGATTGAATTATCAATGATATATGACAAAGGCAAGCTGCAGTCGTTGAGGAAGAACACACAGAGAGCACACCAGTGGTGACCAAAAAAAAAAAACCCAGACACATTCCATTCCCGTTTGTAAAAAAAACGCAGTATGGTATTGGACCATCCCTTGTGCCACCCCTATATATTCATGGTGCAACAATCCTGTATCATACACATAGTGGATTGTTGCATTGTAAAGCATGGAGCATCAAGGTAACCACCGTTAGAGGAGTGTTGCACAACACTTTTAATATAAATGTACCATACAGGAATATTTCACAATGCGATTACTCAGTTCCTTTTTTGTCCGATCGGGCCAACATTTGATACGACACGGACAGGAATCGATACTAACAGAAATTGACAATAAGCGGGAGTCGAATATTTTGTGGGTTACAATTACAATGTAGGTGATGTAATGGTAATTCTGTTCTCTTGTTGGCAGGCAGTGTCGGAAATGTTTTTGTTGCCATTAGATTTAAAAACTCTGTATGCATGGAAAGAGCAGAAGTCTGAAATTAGACATCCTCTAGCTTCAGAATTCAAAGTTTATAATTTGTCTAAATATTTTTTTAAAAGTTTAGTTTTGGCATCCCTAGGTTTCTCAAAACATTTTATATCACACCAAAATCCAGAGGTTTGTAAGTATTGGCTAACAAACCAGTTATGTTTCTTGTTTTTCATTGGTTGGTGATTTAACAGTCATTTCCAAATTTATTTATTTACAGGCAAGTAATCTTTGTATTTCATTGGAATTTTCATTATTTGTTGAAGTGTATTATCAGTGGAGCAGCTCCATGTTTATTTACCAAAAGTTTATTCGTGAATGTTCGAAGTTTGCTTTCTTTATCCAACTATCTAGCTTTGACCATTCACATTGATCAGAAGCCCAGAGTCAAGCAAAGGTGTCCTGAACTTGTGGACTGGGGCAAATTGAATTGTGTCAAGCAAATAATAATGAATATTTATTTAAAAAAGAACAGGTGATTTTCAAGGAACAAATTGTGTTAGCATAAGTATAGTACTACAAACTTTCGTCCTAACTCTGCATGCACTGTATTACAGGCCCCTACACACACGTAGAGGCAAACCAGGGATAGTGTGCTGGTTGTTTTTTAGAGGCTCAAAGTAGACTTTGTCCCATCTATTTTTGTCTTTGGTAGTAACTCCCTTCATTATCTTAGACCATACAAATGTTAAAAAGGGTGAAAATAATATGTTTGGTCAAGTAATGAAGACTGGCTGAAGATATTTTGGCAAGAGTTTGGCTTTACTGGCACTGCAATATAGATAAAATGGAAAAATGAATTTGAATTCAGAACAATTCAGGTTCTTTGTGGGGTCTTTTTTGTGTATGTATATGTCACAGTGGGAATTAGAATCCAGGGGAATTTTGAATTCCACTAGTGGAGATTAGAATTCCAATCTGTCCTAGGGTAAATTAGAATTCTCATTTGCACTGAATAAATCCAAGTGGAGCATAGAATTCCAATCTCTCCTGGGGCAGATTGGAATCCAAATTCTAGTTGAGATTAGAATCATGGTTTGAAGAAAATTAAGGTTGATCATAGGTTTGCCGGTTGGTGGAATTTTCACGGGTTGTCGCTTATTGCAATTCGCACATCTTTAGAAACAAATCAATTGTTGATCCTGATGGCTGGTTTTGAAGAAAAAGCTGCTATCTTTCTAATCCTAGATGTGTCTGCTGACTCTGATGCAGAAGACACTACCAACAACAGCTCTGCAGGACTGACGAACAAGCAGATTGGTATCATTGTGGGCTGTGTGCTGGGAGTAGTCTGTCTGGCTCTGTTTGTACTGCTGGTATGGTTGTTTTACCGAAGGTAAGTCCTGTCCACTTTGGGATTAGTGCTATTGCTGCTCTTGGGTTGTAGTCCAGTGATTCAGTATCAGGTTATGAAATATGGGCCATGTTCTGAAGTATTATTTGTTTCCATGTAAGCAGCTGGAAGGATAAGGCACCTCACCTGATTTTCAGTCTTTTGGTCATCAGTCATAAATAAGTATGGCATGAGATTTTCTGTTTTTCTTTGTCTTTTATTTATTTATATTTTTTATTGATTACTCATTATGTGTCAAGTTGCAGAATCCACAAGTGACAGTGAAAGAAAAGGGGGGAAAAGTATCATTTTTGGTGAGATTTCAGCACTGAGATGCAGAACATGAGAGCAAAAAAAAAAAAACCAAAAAAATTGGGTTCAGTCATCTGTATATCTGGGGGAAAGCATAAACTTACTCATAAAGGGAGTGAGAGGGAAGAAAATTGTAAGTGAAGGATATTGTTCCATTAATGAACTTATTAAATGGATATGTGGTTGTTAAATATTTAAGGTGCTTATCAAGGGATCAGGACCCAAATGCCAGCCACTCCCCTATTTATCGTGGCAATGGCCATATTTTACCTCCTCCGGGACTGCCAGTACATCATCGTCCTGGTAATGGCCATGCTCATCTGATTGGTAACACCCCTGGAGGGTATGGGAACATGGAGATGGTCAACTTCAATGAGTCCACACCCATGCTTGGGCAGGTCAGTGTCAGACTATTCATGTAGTTGCTCCATATGTGATGGAAATCATTGCAGAATTTGGATAGCCTTATCTTTGTCAAAGAGTGGTAATGTCAAATTTGATGATGAGATTTTTTATTCGATGGATGAAACTAGATCAATTTTTTTTGTTGAGGAGGTACAGCAGGAAGTTGCTGTTGAATTTCTGCTAGTGATTAAACTTCTTTTCTGTCTGGAATAGCAATACAATCTTTTGCATGCAAAATACCTTCTTTCCCTTATAAGGCGGGAGAAATAGTAGAACTTTACCCAGGAAAATAACTTCTCTCTCATTTGAAATTGTCGGAGAATCTTTCTTAATAATTTGTAACTGGAAGATTCTTTGAATCATTAAGAAATCAGAACAATCAGCATTTACAGGGGTAAAACATAGTTTTGAATTTGGATGATGCTGTAATATTTCAGATTCAAGAAAATGAACAATCAGATTCCAAAGGTGGGCCACATATCATCACACCTAATGGTCTGCGTCCCAATGGGGTGATTAAAAACCACAAGCTTGGGTCTTCGTTGCATCCTCATGCTCCACAAGACCTGAATCGCAGTAATAACTCTGAGGTGGGTACTTTTCATTTGCTATGATTTTTACATTCGTGTTCAAAAGATTTGTAAAGTCACTTTATTGATTCTTTAAGCCGTCATTGTACAATCTTGAAAGGAAGCAACATAATATTGTCAGCATTGAGTTTCGATTGTTCTTTAGAATCTGTTTATTTATTCATTGTGAGAAAGCACATACAGGCCTCCTAAGTCTCCCCGTTTTTGTGATAAAACCACACCCTCCCCGTGCTCCTTTGAAAACTCCCGGATTCCGGGAAATGGGGGGGAAAAAAGTTTTGCTGATCACACGAAAATTACCGTAAATGAACCATTGCATTATTCAACTGATAAAATATGTATTAGAGACAGAAGCTTGGACAGTCTCCACTTAGGTGGGGGTGGGGAGGGTTGGATAGGAACTTATGTAGAAGGGATGGTGTGCCCATTCAGTCCTTTTCCTCTGGAATAATGTAGTGACTGGTTGGCACCCGTTGTGTGTGTCTGTTGAGTTTCTAAACGGTTGCGGTAGCTTCCCCAGGTTTTTGTGAAATCCCCCCCCCCCCCTTTTTTTAAAAATAAAATCTCCCCATATCCTGCTTGTACTAGATGGGAGGTCTGCACATAATGTGAGCAATAAAATTTTCTTTGTGAGAAATGGTGACATAGTTTGGTTTTTAGGGAAGTTCTGACATAATATTCCAAACATAAAGAAAACTGCCTTTAACATGTTTCGGTAATTTATTGGTTTTCTCACTTTAACCACAAGAAAAGTTAACTTAAAAGATTCATTTGTCCAAACTCAGTGATGGTGATCTATCACCCGCAGCAAAATGCAATATACTGTAAACTATTTCCAACGGCATTCTTGGAATTGTCAAGTATCCGTCAGTTCGGGAGTCAAAATTGGAATGGAATGTTAATATCCCAGTTGTACTAGATAGACAGGCAAACTTTGAGCAGCTTTTTATTTAGAAATTTTGTTATGTTTGTACTCGCTAGCCATGCACCAATATTTCACAGCTTTACTTTGGCCTTACCATCTTAATAACACAGTTACAATATGGTATTTGAGATAAGAAAGTGACATTGTATTTTCTTCCTGCTGTCCCAGGAACTTCAAGGCCTCATGGCCATGGGGGGAGGTGATACGCCAGGTATTGCAAGTGGAGAACGGATTCAGATGTCTTCCTTGGATGACATTGATCGAGGTGATGATGAACTGGGTGATCAGAGCAGTGAGGATAGTGGAACAGGATGCAGCAGGCACGCTGGCATGCTTGGCAGTAGAGACGCGATACACCCAGGGGGCTCCAGCCAGGCCAGTTCACCTGGTGGGAGTAGCTTAGGGCGGCACCAGCAAGGCTGGGAGAGGGGTAGGCAAGTGGATGAGATAGGAGGTGTGTTCATAGACAGGTCTACAGGTGCTGTGATTGGGGAGGTGTCACCTCGTGCCAAGGCCGCCAAGGAGGAGGGTGGGGCGGAAAGAGCAGCAGAAGGAAGGACTTGTGAGGATAATGCTGCAAATGACCGCGATTCTGGTCATGGCAGTGAAGCCAAATCTCATGGTGGGGTCATTCATTGTACGGGTGATACAACTGCAACTAATACCTCTCAAGGATTGAACTTTGATGTGCCTGCACCTGCTGTACCTGGTGATGATCGGCTCGAGGATGGGGTGGCCAGTTCTTTACCTCTGCCGCCGCCTCCTCCTCCACCTTCGTTGTCTGTGTATTCATCACCAGCACAGCCATCGTCTTCAACGCCATCTTCTCAGCAGCTACCTTGTTCTAGCAGCAGGAGTGTATCCAACACCAGTCGACCTCAGCACAGCCAGCGCTATCACCAACGTGGTGTGCGGCAACACATCTCACACACAGATCTACCTCCACCCCCGCCTCCCCCTCCCCAGTCTTCACACACCCTGCCACCTCTTCAGGGTTCTCCGGCAGCAGAGACAGCAGCAACAGCAGCAACAACAACAACCGCAGAGCTCAACAGCAGCGGCAGCATTGATGAAGGGGGACGGCAGCGGTCAGATGACTCAGGCAGCATTTTATCCAGGCAGTCGGAGGGGAAAGCAGCGGTTGCATTTTCACCACCATTTCCTCCCCCCAGCCCCCCTCACATTGCCTGATGCAGGAGACAAGGATACACCCTTGATATACTGACATTACTGACACAACCAGAAATACCTCATTTTTGCTGCTCAGGAATCATGCAGCCTCACAGAAATTACACTGGATGTATACCTCAACATGAAGAACGCTTTACCTCGGCTATTTGTTGTTTATTCATATTGGAGGTTCAAGACTCGTTGGTCAAAATGTTTTGTTTCGCTGTTAGATGCTTCAGTCTGGTGGGTTTATATGGATTCATCTGCTCTATTAAGTATTTTTTTTTGGCATCACCTAGTAGCTCTATTGCTTATGTCTTTATATTCCGAAATCTCATTTGGGAAAGGAAAGATCTTCACATTATGTATAGGTTTATTTTCTTCTTCCTGCAAACCAGGTAGGATATATACAGGTAGTTGGGGTGTGACTCATGTTTTTACACAAAACAGATCTGTGTCAGTATTCCTTTTTTACAGAGGGAGCGAGAAAGATGCGCATGTACATTCTTTTGGCTTGGGTAAGGATTTCCTTCACAAGCATTGAATATCTTCAGGCCGTTTGATGCATTACCACAAGATGAGTTGAATTACAGCATGGATGAAAAAAAAATGTGTTTTTTAAATAAACTGTTACATTAAAATGATTGCATCTGCTTCTTATTAGATGTAATCATGAATAATCTACATGTGTTACCATGTTGTGAAATAAAATTTATGGGTCGGTTTGTGCAAATCTGCATTCATTTGGGATGTTTGGTTTTCACAGAATCTTTAGTAATTTGTCCCACTCGATTGCTGTAAACATTTTGCTGGTCAGGGTGAAGAAGTAGATTATTTGACACCGTGGACTTGTTGGTATCAACTATCTTTACTCCATGTCCCTGAAAACAAGTGAATCTCTATAGCATAGTTAAAAAAGAAGAAAAAAATTATGGCCACGCCTGTTACCTCCACGTGGGTAACCCATTTGCTCTATCTCCTTATTGTAACCTCTGCCCCCAATGCCTGACCCGAATAAAATCAGTGGCTATATGCATTTTATGACATCTGATCGATCATTTACTATTATACTGCATTATCGGTCCACCTGATGAATAACACATGGCAATGATAATGAGCTCGCCTGAGTATGAAGAATGGGCAATGCCAGCAGAATAAAATTTGTAAAACCCTACAATCATGGACAAATCGATGAGAGCCAGTCATATGCATAGCGTCACGGGTGCACGCAGGGTAGTTGACATAACAGGTGTAAGCAAGGCAAGGTAGGCAGAACAATGGCAGGTATGAGCTGTAGCGAAACAGCGATTATGAAAGATGACTGCGTGCATTTGACTATGACATGGATTCTAAGCATTTTTTTCCCCTTCTATTGGTCTTCAATATGAGATTGCACAATGAGTAAAGACAGATTCCAAAATGTCATGTTTTTTCCCCGTAGAAATGAGGCATTGGGAAAGGGATATCAGAAACACATCATGCAAAAAGAAGATCATGTAAAGCCACCTAATGGTATGTGGCGTCGACTATATATGGATATCATGCAGAACAGAAATCTCAAACCCGGATTTTGACTGTCTCCCTTTTCAGTGGCCACCCTCAAAATTTAAGGGGAGGGAGTGTAAATGGGATGCAGAATATGGAATGATAGTTTCCAGATTCTCTTTCTCTGTGCTATGAGGAAATACTATATTTACCACTGCTTTTGATCTGCTCTTAGTACATGATGACTACAGCTAATTCTTTTGAAAACAAACAGATGTTGACTACATGCGGGTACTTCCCTGTTTGTTCAGTGAATACTTAAATGCATTTGTACATATGTCTCTGCTTAGTCCTGGTGTTGTAGCTCCTCAATTTTTATGGGATTTTTTTTTTTTAAAAACAGGAATGCAACATGTTACAGCCATGAATATTTTTTTTTTTTAATTTTGTTGTCACGTATCACTTTTTTAAAGTGTTTTTGCTAAGCAACTGAACCACATGGGCTGAAGCACAATTTTAGTGGGTTTTCCTAATTTTCTGTAATTTGCTTTGTGTTTGTAGCAGTGATTCTAAAATGTGGAAATATTTTCTTTGTATGAAGTGGCCAGCTTGATGCTGGCTCTCTGGTGTCAAACAATGTTCAAAATCAGGAAAGCAGATTTGCTTGCTTTTTTTTTTTTTTTTCATTGCCTCTGGTTGTTCAGAGCCTAGCCATGGATTTTATACCATTTCTGTGTTGTACATTGCAATGTTTATTTATAATCTGGGCATTTGTTTCAAGCAAAGGTGCAAAAAACATGAATGTGAATGAATCTATTTAATATTTAAAAAAAAGGTATATGATTCTTGTGCTTTTTTTTTTTTTTGCTTATTTATCTGTGCAGGGTATTAAGCAGAAACAGGACACATGCTTTAGTGGGACATATGAGTTTGAACTAAAAATTTAGTGGTTTGTGGCAAGCAGCAGTCAGAACAAGGATATTTTTCTTTTCTGTATATAGTGTGAGACAGTAACACCCGTTCGTTTGATATATATAAGAAAAATTTAAGGGCAGTAACTTCTTGTTTCTCAGTTTCATGTTAGTCATCAGCAACTTTCTGCAGTGAGAATTTTTTTTAAAAATTTCAAACCACATTTATAAATCCACAGGCAAGCTTTGGGTAATGCTCTGTAGCTGAGCTTTGCCAGGTTGTGTATGCAATCATTTGACATTTATTGGAACCCTTTTTTTTTCCAGTTGTTTCACGTGCACATTGCTGGGGAAATAGTTTTGTAGACAAGCTTGGCAGCCTGCAGTCCATGTTAAGATGTCTTCTTCCATATGATACAATATTATCTCAGATAGTAGATTTGAAAGATGAAGAGGAGTTTACTTATGTTTGTAACTTATTGCACTTCCAGAATTGGGGCTCAGATTTTTTACTGGTAAAATGTTGATATGGCTTATGGTTGAGGGCTTTCATCTTTACATTGTCGTTATTTAAGGTGCACTTTGAGTTCTTAGTGAATGATAGTCAATACAAAACTTTGACAAATTACACAGACTAATGTTCTGGTAACTTTTGTTTAAAATAAATTTATAGAATGTGTACTGCTTTGCAAATTAGGAAAAAAAACAAAAATTTTGAGCAAAACCGCTGCTCATTTCATCATAAGTTTAAGCCAAAAGATTGTTTTGTTTAAAATGAAGTATTTGCTACTCAATCAGCATGTTTGTGTAAGCCAACAGCTCTACAGTGTTGCAGAAAAGGCAGTAAACACCATCCAGGTCAAATTCACTTTATAGCATCATTTTAAAGAATGACAAGTTTTCTGTTTTTCTACATTTGTTACAGTTTTACATGATAGTTTCTTTTGGTCATCACAAAATGGAGGAAGAATAAAGCAGGGCCCAGAGCAAAATGTTTGTTGTTTTATTTTTTGCTTATCTTCTAAAAGTGTGTTATGGCATATACTACCTTTTTCTATGGCATGGCAGAGCTGTGGTAGGTCAAAAGTTCTGAAAGTTAGATCAGTGTAGGTCCAAGTGACAGATGAAAGCCCAGCACACCAAGACCATTATGTGGAACTGAACTAGTGTCATCATGAACATTCTCATGGCATCGATTAAGCCTGCAAACAGTAGCCCCATTGTTTTGTGAAAATTATGAAGTGATACATGAAATTGTAAGAAATTAATAATAACCATTTCACTGAAAATTTCACATAAGAAAAATTCATCGTCCTCAGTACAGGGAATAAAACTGACATTACTTGCAGTGTGTATGTAATATATTCATTTCTATTTTTAAAAGTGCAGCTTTTAAGCACAGACTATAATTATAGTAGCATTAATATATTATTGATCAGAAATGATGCAGGGCATCTGGCTTCCTTCAAGCAGTCCGGGTCATATAGGAGTACATTAATGTATGTTGCTTTTGAGAACTGAGCATCATTTGGTGAGATAAGCTACTACATACATCATTCAGAGCTATTTACATTTTTTGTTCTTCCCACTTCCCTCCTCCACAATGTATTTATTAGCAACGTTGCTTCTTTGTGTTTGAAACCTATTGCATACCTTGTGAAATAGCCGTGACCGATGATACCAAGAGTTTTTGATTGTGATGATGTATACATATATATTATATATACCAATAAATATATATGTGTGCTGTCATCAACTGTGAATTAATAAATATGATCATAATTCTTCATGCTTGTTCATTGCATATACATTGTGTGGATATCTTGCTGTGTGGACCTGTGCACTCAGTACTAGTATAATACTGTGCATTGAAGTACTTTTTATCTTGAACAGGTTTACACTCTTCTATTCAATGGAGTGTTGCAATTCATTTTTCGGGGCAGCTGATTGCTTGTAATTGATGATGACTTTTTGAATTGTTACCTTTTATGAAGGGGCATTTTTGAATGCCTCATTTTGCCATGAATGAACCTTCACCACGGATTTTCTGTCTTTGGTAGCTTCATGTTCTTAACTCACTTGAGCCTGAGCAATTTTTGGCCCAACAATCACTGCAGCCTGGCATTTTTGGGGTTTAGTCAAAAATTCACCAAAATAAACCCAATTAAGCAATCACGTTGAAATTAAGTCACAAAGCAAACAAATAAATGTTATATCAGATAAAAAAAACAGAACTTCAATTGATTTTATAGTTTTCATTTTATGAATATTTGAAAATGGACAATAGTTCAGGGTCACCCAAAAAAAAATTTTCAGTGTGAAAAAAAAAAACAACAAAAGAGTTCTGTACTTGTTTGGGTTGTTTTTGTGTGTATAAATGATTTAGATCTACTACTACCACTGGTGGTACTAGTTTTTGGCCCTGTTCTACTAGCTTTTCCCTTGCCACGAGTTTCTGTAGTGGCTTTTCTTAGTCGGAAGTATTTCAAAGAGTTTCTTATAAAACTCGACCCCAAACTTTAAACAAAATGAAAAAACAGGTCCAGCAAGCGTCTCGCCGAGTCCTGCAGCTCGTACGGGAAAAGCACGGAGTTATCGATTGATAATGTTGGTGTATGTATGGGATTTGGCCACAGCGCTCGTAGCTCGTCCCACAAATACATGGGAACCGGCTCAAGTGAGTTAAACCAGCGCGCCCCTCCCCCCTAAAAAAAAGTGGGGGGGGGGGGGGGTTTTCTTCTTCTGCCGCTGCTGGTTATTTATAGGTTTTGGACAAACTGAATCTTCCAAGGACAGTGTGTCATCTTCATTGTATCTTGTTTGTATTGTCTTGAGTAATTTGATTAACGATAAAGTTTGTTTTCAGAAAACAGTAGATCAACTGGTCTTTGTGCAACTGGGGGCTCTAGTTTTTGTGTTGGGACTATTCACGGCAAGGAATCAGTCACTGAGCTTTGCTGTTTTTCCATTTTTTTTGTGTCCATTTTTTGCCCCTAGAAGTAGAACTTCGGTTCGGTTTATAGTAAAGTGTTGCAGTAACTCATTGGTCGGTATTGATGAGAATAAATGCACTTTCTTATCTGAGTAGCTTGTAGTTCTTGACTGAAAGGCAAAACACCAACAGAACAGCATTTTTCTTTGTCTCCTGGTTCTTTTCCATTTCCCCATCTTGTCATGCCACACTGGATGTCTTTTTTTGCCTTTGTATAGTGACATTTCGTTTTTTTATGTGGTTCCATTTGTGTTTTGGATTTATTTTTTTTCTTCGAAAATTAATTTGTTATTGCCAGTAATATTATGGCCTCATCAAAGATTGTCCCTATTAGTGACACTGATATTCTCTGATCCTGAAAGTATTGAAATGATTGTAAAAAAAAAAACACTGATATGTATCAAATACATGTTTTGTTCTCTCTTCTGTTGACTGATAACGAAGCAGCTATTTTATGTCATCTGATGAATGGTTCACACTGGGAACTGACAAAAACAAAAAAAACAAAAAAAATCATACAAACCATGTCATCACTTCCTTTTGGTGGTGACGGGAAATGAACCTCATAAGGTTTTGTGAAGTTTTACTGCAAAATGTTTTATGCAACACAGATTTTCTGACTGGTTTTACGAGTACAGAACAATTTTACATGTTATATTTTTAATTCCCTCTCCTACGTTGGCATTTATTTTTTAAACTCAGATAGAAGATTGTGTATGTTATGAGTGGAGTAAGCTTGAAAACATGAATTGATACAGAATTGATTCATGCAAGTGACGGTTTCGTTCCACTCATCCCTTCTTCTCATTTCCAGCAGGTTTTTTTTCTTTTCTTCTTGTGGAGATTTCCTTCTGACAGAATGACCAGCTGTTTAAATTTGAACTGTAAAGGATATTTCTCCACAGACACCTGAGGTAAGCATCTCTAATTGCAAAATCTGTGGGAGCCTGCATATGTGGAAACATTGGAGATTTTTTTCTGTTCCATTTGAAAATCGGACATTAATAGAATGGCCACCACTTGGAGAATTTCTCCAGAGTTGGGCAGATCAGACTTGGAGAATTTCTCCAGAGTTGGGCAGATCAGTAAAGCAAGATGAGTCAGGATGTAAATCCAATAAATTTGTAATGATTTTCATCCAGTATCTTGTATGGTGGTTTGGTCTCACATGTACTTGGTTAAATGCATTAGATTGGAGAGAAGAAATTTTCCACCATGTTTCTGATGAACGAGCTTATCTATATCATCTGTTGGTGTAATTAATTTGACCTAACAGTGGCAGGGAAAGTAAAAACTGCTTGGCTCATACCACACTCAGGATTTACCTGGCTTGGGAGGAAGAAATGAGGGCAAACGATCTGTAGCACGTTAGTCGATTATACATCCTTCCTGAAACAGTAAAAAAAAATTTTTTTCAATCTTGACGGAGATCTACCTCGTATGTTACACTCAGGGAACAGATGCAGTCAACGCCACTTTGCCCCCGCCCCCTTCTCTTGATCTGTTCTATTCTCTGTCACATACCTGTTCTGTTCACAATAATTTATTCATTCATAGCCAGGGTTTCATTTCTTTTTTTCCTTAATCTTTTTCCTTCCCCTACCCTCTAAAAAATTATGGTTTGACTTTTTTTTAAATTGCAACATCAATTGTTATGGTCCTGGTGTGATAGAAGTATCACAAAGATGTGCTTATAGTTGTGTGTATATGACAGATCTTGTATGCGAAGGTAATTTCTGCAGTGGAACACCACTATAAAAGCTTTCATTCCTCTGTAAATGTTGGAGGTGACTTTCCCTCCACAGAAGAAGTTCTGGAAGGTAGAATAACATGCTGACTTTTAAAAAAAAAAAAAAAGGCCTCAGCACTGAAGTTTTTATCTTTGTTCTCAAATTGTATCATGACAATAAATTTTGACTCTGTCCCAGTAGAAATATGCCTTTTACTTTAGATCAGTCTGTTTACAGTCTTGTGCAAGGGTGGGTGCAGTTTTAATTCAAGGAATTTGGGTCAGGGATCATGAAATGCAAATTGTTGTTTGATCGGTGACTGAACAGCTACTTCACACTGTATTATTTCCTGTATTCAGCATTGAAGTTCAAGAAGTGATCTGTTGGTAACAATCGATAGCACAAGTATTGTATGTGAACAGACTGGCAGCAGAATTCAGGTACACACAGCTATCAGATATCACCAGATAATCAGTGTTACTGTGTCCTGTTCTTCTTCCTCTCACACTGTTTTAACATAATTTTGTTTATGTTTGTTTTGTTTGGAAAAATGGAAATGGTGGATTAATTTCATGTGTTCTGGTATGGATAAATCACATCTGTGGTCATGTTTTGTCCACCATGAAAACTAAGGGGAAAGAAATGATAAATGTTTGAAATTTTTTGCTTAGGATTGAATTTGAAAATGTATATTTTAAACTATTAATGTTGCTGTACATAGTTAATATTCAACTAAAAACATGATAGTGGGTTGGGTTTGTGAATATTCAAACTATGTAAATGACTTTTTTTTTTTTTTGGGCATTTGAATCATGGATGCCCAAATATAAAACTCAGGTGTACCTTTTATGACAGATCACATTACAATTTCTCTTCAAAAACATCATATTTAGTCATGGATTTTTTCTGCATAGTTTCCATAGATTTTTTTGTAATTTCATTTCTGCTCATTCCCTGGGATTGGCAGAGTGTGCAAGAGTCATCTCAACCTCCCACTCCCCTCATACTCATTCAGTGACATTTTGTATAGTGTTACTCATTCATCCAGTGAGATGTTTTGTTTCTACAAGGTCATCCACTGGTTATTTCAAAAGCCACTGTACATATTTTTTATTTTTGTTGATTTTTCCCATTTTCTGAATTTTTTTTGTTCCTTTGTGCTTCTCCAGATTTCTTTTGTTATTTATCTTGTTAGGTTTAAATCCATCCATCCCTCCGCAGCCATGAATGGTTGTAATTAAATACTGTTTACATTGAAGGAAGATAGCCCTGGAGGTTGAGACACACTGCTCTGCATATTTTTGCCATTATTTATTCTTTGAAATAACCACACCTTTATCATTTGACCTACAGAATGTAGTGCTCACCAGCAGGTTGCAGTTATTTACATAGAGTGAAAGGGGAAGATGGTAATTTTTAACCAGCAGCTTACAGAAACAAGCATTTCCTTGTAATCAGCCACGTGTCCGTGTGTGTAAGGCTGGCCAGCTGTAGCCTTTGAATTGGTTCAGTTTTGTCAGTATCTTCCCCCTCCTCTATCAAATGTTGCAAGTTTGACAAAACTGAGCAAAAAAAGCAAACTGTACGGCAGCAACAAAGCCAAATTTATGTATGTCTTACAACTGTCCCGGCCACAGTTTGGTTAGTTTCATGTTCACCACAAGAATAATGGAAGCACAAACAAATAATTAGAGATTAAGATAGACAGATCCTTGTGTCTCCAAAGAGACAAATTTCAATGTCAAATCTTTTATATAATTGAAGCATTTTGGCCAGAATTCACTCAGATTCAAAACTGACCAGAACTGACTTAATGATGCTTTTGATCTGCATTTTAAATGGGCTTTAAAAAAAAAAAAAAAGACCTTGTGAAAAAGTACGAGCATGTACATGAAGTCTTATTTCTATCCCAATAGATAAGGGTCTTTCATCATGAAATGACAAGTTATTCATAGTCCTTGTGGCAGTGTATGACTGCTTTTTTGGCAACACTTTTGGCGTGAAAATGTGGCATTGCTCTGTTAAAAGGTTGCAGAATTCCAGCAGTGTGTTTATGCTTCAACCTCCACATAGTTCAGCTGTGATAACTGATTCTTCTTCCCCATTTCACCAGCCTACACTCAGACACTCTTTGACTTGCTCAAGGACCCGATCCAGGGCCATCCTCAGCAGTCTCTATTTATTTGAACAATTGTAGCACCCCAGCATCTGTCTGTCATATTTTTTTGTCCACCTCCTCCTCTCGTTTCTAAATAGAAACAATTGTTTATTATTATTCTGTTGTGCAGATGTGAGATATATGCAAACAGTGTAAGAAAATGAAAACCTGTGGGTATATTGTTCGAGAAGTAGGATTTCAGAAACCAGAAGTTTCCAGGTTGAGTCGGATGCTGAAAGATAGGATATAACATTGTCCTGCTGAGTGTGTGTCCATGGCTTGCCTCAAAATTTGTGGACACCAATGTTGACAAATTGGAATCACACTCTTCAGCTGAAAGTATTACTTACATGTCATGGTTCAGCACAACTCATTAGATTTTAGGAAATTTCATGTGGTGTCATCCACCAGTGTTGTTGAGCTGTCAGAGTTAACTTAGAATCTGCTAAGTGTCCATCATATCACTTCAGACATTGTAAAATGTGAAGTACAATATCTGTTCATTGAAAAAGCCAGTTCCAGTGTTACTCATAACGAATGTAAGGGATTTTGATGAGTAAAAACAGCATACATGTGTTGATTATTTTGGATTCTCCTTTCTGGTGTTGAGACACAAGTAGTTTTGTAGTCAGCTCTGTTTACAATCTTTTTTTTCCCCCTTGTGGAAGATAATTTCAGTCAAGACAGCTCCTTAAATTCAACCCTGTTGTGTGCCATGGGTTCTGTCCCTATTTTGGTTGTTTTGTTTGGTTTCCTGAATTTTGAATACTTTTTAGCGTTTTAAACCTCATTTGGATAAAATTGTTTTGTCCTATAACTAGTCCCCCCCTCACTGGGAGGGCATCATCTGATCAGAGCAAAGACTGATAACATCGGGCAGATTTGGAGGATGAGAGATTGAACGCTTTGTTCTGAGAAGATGATATGGTTAATTAGCTACCTCATCAATGTTTGTTTGTCAGCATATATGAATGACCTTTATACCTCCCACCTCACTCAGTCAGTCACTAACTCACTTACCAATGTCACCCACCACTCTCATAGCTCCTGTCACCTCATTTATGTATAGAGTTATAGATACAGTTTATATTTACTGGAGATAAAGTCACTTTGTTTTGGAACCATTCAAGCAGGATCTTATACTGTTGTGTATTTTGTTGGTTTGTTTTTTTGGTTTTGGTTTTGGTTTTTTTTTTAATTACAGGACATTTTGAGAAGGCCTTTTATATGGATTCCTTGTTTAACAATTACCTCTTTATTCCTCCTAAACTTTTAAATGTACTGTATATCAGAGTTTGTTTTTTGTTTTTTTTTTAAACTTATTTACCTTGTTCTGAAGAATTTTTAGCAGACACAAGTCATCAAAAAATTCCCTTTCCCAGCCCCTTCAAATTATATAGAATATCAGTGATAAACCAGAGCATCTTCTGATTTTTCTGGCTTGTCGGTGTGGAAGAAATATAAAACAATACTATAAAAAAAGGGAAACCCATCTGTTGAAGCGTTGTTAAAAGGAAGCACTTTACCGAAGAAATTGCAGACTTTGATCAGGAAGATCCACTTTTTATCTGTCTTTTAGAAAACTGACAATTGACCACCATCTTGTTTTTTATAAGCCGTTGGTCATTATGATTTTTTTCCTGTTGTTTTCCTAAGGTCAGTAAAGTAGCCCAAACCACTTTTGTAATGATTTATGCATACCTTTTATTTATAATGACTGGATCCTATGCATAAGAACAAGTTTGTTTTACTTTTTCTAGCATTGTGGATACGAATTTTGTTCCTTGTGGAGAACACTGCAGCTGTTTTTTTTTTTTGTTGTTTTTTTTTTAAAAAGGTAAAAAGACATGTCTATTTTGTAAATGATTTAATTAAAGCTTACAACATGCGGGTTCTATTTTGCTTTGAAATAATTCATGTCAACACTGCATTTTGTAAATCAAAGAAAGTTAAATGTTCTTGTGGATCTCTTTTAAAGAACGAATATTCTGTATCTGGAGTCACAGGAATTTTTGGTTATTTTTAAACTTGTATTCATCATCATCTTCATTGTCGTCGTCATTTTCATTGTTGTGGTTGTCCATGTTATCATAATTTATGTCGTGGATCATTGTCGGTGCAAGACCTGTCCGCATTGTCACTCATTCTGTTGTGGTTAGATTTGTAAGATTTATCATCTTCACCGTGTCAGTTCAACTCATGGCCATCATCTTGTTCATAATATTAAATATTACTGTTGATAAGCGAAGCCTGGAGTTTGTTATTGTTGTTTTTGTATTTCTTTGCAATGTTTGCAGCTGTCTGTGTGAGATCTGTCTGCTTGGTTGTCATATTTCAGTCAGGTTTTGATTTTGCAGTCATCCTTTTCCTGTACACCTAAAACCGGAGAGGCTGTTTCTCCTCCCATTTAAAACATGTCTGTAGTGCTAAGTTGAGATGCTGCCAATTCATCGTCAGGATAAAACAAACCACAGAATGATGTGCTTGTGTTGAATAACACTCTAGACCAGATACGCTACAAAATAATAATGAAGTCACACGAAAGTGAATAATTTTATGCTTACGATGACATGATATGGTTGAGAAACAATAAAGAAAAAAAGTTCAGAATTTGTTATAAGAAAACAGTTTGAGGGCGATGGGTTTTTTACCAATCCAGGGGCTGCGTTGACCAGTGCGGTTCCCGTATTGTGTGGCCAAGATAAATGTGCGTTACCACATTTGCAAAGAGATACATGTAGTTGATTGACGTGAAATAATTGTCATACGCTAAAAAAAAAAAAAAGGCCCTTGAAGATTCAGGTTTATCTTTGAAGTTGTACATGTATTTATGAAAAGTTAACTGCTCGAGCATTTTCAGTATACTATTTACTGGTCTAGTTACTATTTCGTGAGACCTATCGTCAGTTTTGCAAAGTCATAAAGCCACCGGATAGTTAATTCCAAGAACTTAATATCAATTTAAGTCAAGTTCATAATGCGCGAATGCCAGAAGCACTTCCTGACCACATAAAGTAAACATTCTTAAACGTCTAAAAACGGGAAACCTGCGTCTTCTTCCAGTTATACGCTCGTCAGAGACAGCCGCTGAGATTTGCATTGTCGTATGACTGATAAAATGTTTTCACACGCACGCAGACCATTAATGGAGATGGAATGAAAGCAGAGCGCGGTGTTTAGCGAGTATAACAAAAGGTACTAGATTGATCATTTCTAGTATCTTTGGTATATTTACTGTATTTTCATCTCATCGCGTGAAGATAGACTAATTCACATTTGCAGAATGCCGAGAACAACTGTAAAACACTATAATGCGAGATACCTCCATGAACTTTGTGGAAGAGATAAAGTACACTTATTCTGTCCCTGAAGAACACTTACAGTTCCAGTAGTTACAGATAGAATAAAGATAAAGCAGTACTGATGTGACGTCTGGTGGGTCTTTACTGACCACACCTTATCATCAT
Organism: Onchidella celtica; assembly: GCA_963931925.1. Lineage (NCBI taxonomy): Eukaryota > Metazoa > Mollusca > Gastropoda > Systellommatophora > Onchidiidae > Onchidella > Onchidella celtica. The sequence continues at coordinate 66,571,255 of OZ007567.1, forward strand.
TGTCTGTGAAGTGTGATAATTTCCAACGAAACACTGCAGTTTCCGAACCATTTGTTTGCTGTGGCATATTCGTCGTTTCAATTTCGATTGCCATTATTTCCATTTCTTAAATCTGATTTAAAATACCGGCACGTGTATAGCGTCTAGAAGTTACGTTTAGATCGACATGTATTGTAAAAGTCTACTCCGACAAAATTAATCTCAGATAGAAATCACTTTAAATTGAAAGAAAAAAAAAACGGATTCCTCTGAGGACAAGTGAACAACAACAAAAGACAAGGGATTGCTTCGGCAGAGACAGTAGCAATCCATAAACCACCGAAGCGCTTCCTGCAAAAAGAAAAATCAGCAGGGTCTTGTGGTGGGCGCGATTCGAATCATTATTCGAATGGCGCGAATCACTGACTCGATTACCCGCGATTCGAATTATATTATGTGCTGATTCGAAACACTCACCGAACGAATCAGCCAGTGTGGTATCCCAGATTATCCCCCCCAAAATCTATCCCCCCTGATATTTCAAAATATCCCCCGGATACTCTAGGATATCCTAGAATAACCCCCGGATATTCTGGAATATCCTCCTCTATAACAGTTTATCCCCGGGGTTAAAATAGGATGGGGGATACTTGCCAATGGGTACTAGGCATCCTATTTTATCCCTCCGTTACAAATTATCCCCCCCACCTTTTTTTTTTTTTTTGTCTTTGGGTAGCCTTTTTCCCCCTTTTCTTCGTGTGCGTTTCTATTTATTATACAATCTTTCTCTGCCACACGCACAAAAAATACACATTTACAAAGTGTGACCAGAGACCTTTGACTTAACATGCGTTTTAAGCCACAGGGGCATAAATCTTTCTCCTCCAGTCCATCAACCATACCCTTTTCTGGAGCTTTTAATAGTACAGTGTAGTAGTAGTAATTAAAGAGATTAAATTTCAGGGGTGGTCTGTGTATGGAGCAATGAGAATAAAGTACGTTGTACTCAGTATCAACAGACAACCAGGGCACCCATTCTTTATTGTGAGGAGAAAAAGGAACGGACAATGCACCAGCGTGCTAAAATTGACAATACCGAATCGAAGCTGGCACAAAATGAAGTCGAGATATAATCTTAAGCGGCCACTTGTGATCTTAAAGTTCTCATCTTATAGTAGACTATGCTTCGACGGAAATGTGTATCCTGAAGTAGGGGAACCAGAATGAAGAGCAATTTGGGAGCAAATACATAACAGTCATTGACTTCTTCTACATCATGCTTAGATGGGTTTGATGAACAGAACCTTAGGTGTAATTTCCAAGTTTTGAGGGACTATCTCATGGAAAATACTGTCTGAACAGCACAGTCGGTAGCAAGCAAAGCGGTCATAAACTCTTTGGTAGCAAGTTGTTCACTTCACGGGACAAGAGGAGTGTTAAAGAACTAATTATTGCACGTCAAGCATAGTGCCACAGTAGTAACGAATCTAGTGCTGATGAGGGATTTACAAACTTTGATAGAATTCCCCCCTTCGAAGCAACATTGTGGAGGATGTTACTGAAGATTATACCACCAGCTTCAGGAAAGTCTATCACTGTCGTCAGTTCTGAGAGTTGCCATTTGGAGAAGCCAGCCGACTTGTCCCCTCTCCATTGCATTTAGTCACACATCCATCTCAGAAATATTCTCAACAGCTCCAAGGACTGGCTGCCCAAGTTCGAAGATGTAATTGGCTCAGCGTCCACAATCTTCTTTGTTATCAATCCTCTAATGTATGTTGCGTCACGAAAGCCGAGCAAATGGCAGCATCAACAGGAAGAGTCTGTTTCTAGTTTACATGAGAAATAGTCCTACAGACTGTCCTGTTTTCGGGTCTCATGGACAAAACCTTCCTAATCAGGGGCGCAATGCTAAGAATGGATTCAATCAACCTTCAAAGACAATGCAGATTCGAGACAGTCGGGGAAAAAAATCCAGATTCTTGGACCATTCGGGGATACACATATATAAGTCGAGGTGAAGATCTGTTAAGTGACAAGCAGCCCATCCCATTCAAGTGTACCCATATAGATGGTCCCAAATTTTTTTGCCTTCCAGATCCAACACTTTTTACAGACTTAGCGTGTTCTGAGTAAGAGATCCTGTGAAAAAGTTATTATGGATTACAGGGAATTGTATCCTGGTTTTAATCCTTAAAAATTCTCCATCTTTCAGCCTCATCTGAGACTACCTTTCCTTTCTACGGGTCACGGGACTCACACCACATTTTTTCCCTCCTTGGAAGTCTATCGTTCCATTATGTAATGATAACATAAAACTCTTGTGCGTCCTCCTTCTCCCTATCACCCCCGCCTCATTTCCTGGAAGTACTTCTGTCAATGCAGCAGGACGCAATCAGCAAATGTGAAAGGGGGTGCTGGATTAATATACCTTTAGTCCACGCCGCAACAATTGTCTTTCCCTACGTTACAATGCACATACTGCATTTTGTCAGCCTTCACTCATGGGATAGGCAGTGTGACTTAATGACCTTGAAGGTCTGCAACCCCGCCAGTGATGTCAGTAAAACTTTAGAACAGTGATTCTCAACATGGGCGATATCAGCCCCCTTGTGACGTGATTCTCATTTCCAGGGGGAGGGGGAGGGGAGGAAACGAAGAAAATGGCGACAAGGCGAAAAAGAGGAATGGGGGCGATATGGAAGTTTAGGGGAACCAGAATGAAGAGCAATTTGGGGGCAGATACATAACAATCATTGACTTCTTCTACATCATGCTTAGATGGGTTTGATGAACAGAAAAGAGTTTGTTTGTTTGTTTTGTTTAGTGCATTTGACAAAGAATGGTTTCTGCTTTATATTGTATCACCAACATGTTTGTTGTCTTTTTTCCCCGGGAAATAGGGGAAAAAGTGGGCGATGAAAGAAAATTGGGAGTCTGTGGGGCAATTGCCTGAAAGGGGTTAAGAACCACTGCTAAAGAAGGTGAAATCGAGCTAGGATCTAGATTATCAGGGGGGGGGGGTTAAAATAGGATGGGGGATATTCCAGAATGTCACACCGGCGAATCAAAAAGGATTCGAATCACTTTTGATTCGCTTCTCCCTCACTCCCTGGTGCCACGGAGGCTCTGCTACACACAACTCCTCCTTTTTGCCATTTTATTTTGATAAGATAAAATAAGATAAGATAAATTTTATTCGTCCTTGTACAAGGAAATTTGTTTTGATCATTGAATACATAACAATATAGTTACAGAAGCAGAAAGTATGATACATAGCGCGCACACACACATATATACACACACACTGATAAATTAACTAAATTAACAAAATTAACAGTGCACACAATATGCTTCCCTAACTAAAACACATTGACCTGACACGCAGGACATAATTCAACTGTGCACATATTACGATCAAGATGACGACATTATTGTAACATCCTAGTTGATGATGGAATAAACGATTTAAAGTAGCGCTCAGTTTTAGTTTTCTTTGACAACAGCCTTAAACTTCTTACAGATCTTATATATTCCTTGTTCAGGGGATGTTGGGGGTCATTTATAATAATATTAGCTTTTTTAATACAAGCACCAGTGTACAGCTCATCAAAATATGGCAGATCACAGATACAAATTTTGGATGCTTTTTTAATTAAATTATTGATCTTATTTTTATCTTTTTGTAAGATGTTTCCTCCCCAACAGACAACTCCATACATCAAAACGCTCTGAATAGCCGTGGTGTAAAATATTTTCAGAATGCTTTTGCTAACTTTTAAAAAGCGGAGCTTTCTGAGGAAATACATGCGCTGGTTGGCTTTCTTGTATACATATGTTACATGCGCATGCCAGTTAAGCAATGAATCAATAGTAATGCCAAGATATTTGGCCTCTGTGACAATTTCAACCTCTTCATTGTTGATAGTAAGAGGGCAAACAGGATCGTTGTTATTTTTCCTAAAGTCATGTGAGAGGATGAACGACTTTTTATTTTTAATGTGCTTTCATGGTAACTCTGGTGCGTGAGTGAGGGACGGCCACTCATAGTAGTTATGGACACTTGGCCGAGTACCATTAATTGGATTATTTCCCTTGTAATACTAGCGCGGGACCCGTTATTCACATCACGGTGAAAAGCGCGCATTTTGATTGGTCAGTTGGAAATGTTGACCACCGGGCTTCCAACTCTTATATCATGGCTTTAAGTTTCTTACAACTCGCTCCTTCGTTGTTATCCACCGACAGAAAGACGGGAACCCGAATTCATTTTTGAGAGTAGACAATACCCTATCGGTACAAAATAGGTACTCATGATAACGTTTGTTATCAATGGAGATACGTCGTATTAATGGACGAAAGTATCCTGCACAAAATTGTCGAATGTTGTTAGTCCTGACACTTTGAAAATTTATATTAAAACTATTACTGGGTTTCTGGTAAAAGTAGTCAGTTAGAATTTTAGCACCAAGTTTCTACTTTATAATGGTACCAATTTCGTTGTACTTTGATGCACGGGTCCTATTGAAATAATTAATAAGAGGATCTCGGATTTAAAGTAAACCATGAGTTAGACGCATGTTACCCCCGATAAATCCAACCTGGGTCAAATTTATTCAATTATAGCTGGAGGGGACGTTAGAGTAATTTCTGCAGTTTACTGGGATACCTAATTGACTTTTGTGTGCACCCTTTTAACCGTACTGTAAATTCGATTGTGTTAGGACCCTAACCTGTTATGTTGTTCGGCTGGACTCAAATGTCCGAGCCTTTCACTTGTCCAAAACTGGACTACGTAATAGCTCTCCCGGACGTCCGCGCTGGCTCATAAATAAGATGCGAGTTCGAGTGGTCAGCACACTCCATCAAAGACGCAGAGACAAGAGCCGACAGCACAGTGAACCCAGACCAGCAACCCGGGCCCGTAGCAGCTCAGAGGCCTGCCGACGCTTGCCATCGCCACCCCGCCCCATAAGGCATGAAGCGGTAGCACAGGACCCGGAGAGACTTTGGCTTATGGCTGGTTGGGCTTCTTTTTCTTGGCTTCTTCTTCTTTTTCTGGGTTTCTTTTTCCTTTTTCTTGGTAGGGTTTTCCCTATGCCTTTTGGTAGCGATACCTTTGTTAGGCTTTTGAATAAATAAGATTGCCAGCAGAACCCTGTGTTTGTTAATCCTGTGTATCCTTAAGGGAGTTACTATTGAACCCACGCAGTAACCACATTAGCCACTCATAGTTCATCCAACAGTCAAAAACAAGCTCTTTTGTTTTCTTAACATTCAGTAGAAGATAGTTGTTATTACACCAACAATGAAAGGATTGTACAATGTTAGAATATTCGTGGCCAGAGTTAGGTAAAAGGCCTAAAATAGCAGAGTCGTCGGCAAATTTAAGAAGGTAAACGTTGTTGTGTGTCACAGTGAAATCATTTCTAAAGCTAATTATGCAGGTGAGACCAGTCAGGGGGCACACGTAAGTCGCCCCAAAACACGAATAGGTGAGCGAGGTGCTACAAGTAAACAAACAGACATAAAACAAATACTTCTAAACAGATCTCGGAGTTTGTCTTCCCGAGGACTACGTGAGTCCGCACTCGGCCAACAAAACAAAAGAGCCGGAGAAACGATTGAACCACCCAGTGAGAAAGTGAGGCGACAGGAGGAGGAGGTAGGCGGTTGGGAGCACAACCAAAAGAGAAACGAAACTTAAGTTCTCCTCATTCACGTGTGCTTAGCAGGCAACGACCAGGACCGAATAAGGACTACACTTTTAGAAAACTCCTATGTTTGTTCTGTCTCTGAATTGCAGAGGCCTAAATAAAAAAAGTAAACGTTCCAATATTTTAAAAAAATGCAAAAAATATGATATCTCATGTTTACAGGAAACTCATGTCACAAGTGAACAGGGGGAGGAGTGGAAGAAGGAGTGGGGGGGAGAGATGTTTTATTCTGTGGGTACAAATAGAAGTAAAGGTCAAATTATTCTCATCAATAGAAACCTACGTTATGAGGGAATTAGATTATTGTACTCATCAGATCGGGTGTTAGGCATTTATATTAAAATACGGGATTCAGAATTTTGCATTTTCAACATATATGGTCCAATAATTAGAGCAGAAAAAATACCTTTTTTAAACCAGTTGACCCAAATAATCGCGACTTATGACAATAATATAGTATGTGGGGACTTTAATGTCGTCCTTGATAATGACCTCGATATAGTAGCAGGAGAGCCGCATGATGTAAGGGAAACCAGCGAGCTGCAAAAAATGTTGGACAGGTTGGACTTAATTGACGCGTGGCGTTTGTTTCACCGGACCGAGAAAGACTACACTTGGGCTAGAAGCACACCGTTTATAGCCAGAAGGCTGGATTACATTTTCTGTGATAATAATCTACTGGCCAATATTGAAAATGCATACCATGAAATTGTGATCTTCAGCGACCACAAAGGGGTAGTAGTCAAAATATGTGATAATACATTTAAAACAGTACCGTCGATCTGGAAACTTAATAACTCCTTATTGAAAGATGACAATTTCGTCCTAGAAATGAATGCATTCATAGATGATTTTACAAGGGACAACTCAGAGCTTGAACCGACTGTTAAATGGGAACTTCTTAAGGTTGAAATAAAATCTTTCTGTGTACAGTATTCAAACACAAAGAACCAGCTCAGGAAAAATAAAGAACGGGAATTAGAACTGGAGATTGAAAGGACAAATAAGCAGTTACTGGCAGAACCTAACAATCAAAACTTACAAAAACAAATGGCAATCCTTAAACAGACTTTAGAAATATTTCTGCTACATAAAGCAAGAGGGGCCCAGATAAGGTCGAGAGTTAAGTGGATAGAGCAGGGTGAAAAAAACACAAAATACTTTTTATCACTAGAAAAGAGGAACGGAATTGTAAACACAATATATGAATTAAGGGTAAAGGATAACGTCTTTAAAAAACCGTTAGACATATTGGATCAGATCCGACAGTTTTTTGAGGGTATGTATAGGAAAGATAGTATAGAAATGGAAGGAAAGACATTATTGAATGGCTATCTGGAAAACACTGAATATCCAATACTAGACGAAGGCGAAAAAGAACTAATGGAAAAAGATATTACAGTAGAAGATATGGGAAACGCATTATCTAAACTTAACAATGAGTCAGCACCTGGGAGTGATGGACTTACGACTCCCTTCTATAAATGTTTTTGGTCTCGACTTAAAACATTGCTATGGGAAAGCCTATCATATTCAGTTAGAAAGGGAGAACTTCCAGCCACTCAAAAAAGGGGAGTAATCACATTAATACATAAGGGAAACAATCTAGAGAGGAATAACATAAACAACTGGAGACCAGTGAGTCTTACCAACACAGATTATAAAATCTTTTCTAAATGTCTAGCCTTAAAACTCCAGAGGGTCATGGATAAACTCATACGTAGCAATCAGGTAGGTTTTATTAAAGGCAGATCTATTACGAATTTGATTCGTACTATAGATGACTGTTTGACTTTAGCAAGGGAGGGAGGGGGTGGGGCAGGCATTTTGGTCTCACTGGATTTCCAAAAGGCCTTCGATAGTATTGAAAAAAAAGCAATTATATATGCACTTGAAACCTTCAACTTTGGTAATAACTTTATTCAATATGTCAAAACATTGATACGGAGTACAGAGAGCTGTGTAAAAAATGGGGGCTGGGTCTCCAAATGGTTCAATACAGAACGTGGAGTGAAGCAAGGCTGCTGTGTCAGTCCTCTACTGTTTATTTTGGTGGCAGAAATTATGGCCATCAAGATAAGACATAATCCAGATATCAAGTGTATACAAATGGAAAATACTCTGAATCATAAACTACTCCAGTACGCAGATGACGTAACATTGATGTTAAACCATACTGATGACCTCAAAGAAGCTCTCAGAGACATCGCAGCATTTGGAGAATTCTCAGAGTTGAAATTAAATAAGAACAAGTGTAAAGGGATGGAAATAGGAGATGGGAATATGAGAACTAGTGATATGGGAATTTCGTGGCTCAACAAGGGAGATAACATGAAAATACTGGGCATCTACTTCAATGCTGATAAAGAAATATCCTGTGTGGAAGAGAATTGGAAAGAAAGGGTAAGGAAACTTGAAGAAATCATCCAAAGATGGAAAAGACGCAATTTATCATGTTATGGTAAAGTAACTGTGGTAAAGAGCTTACTACTATCACAATTGAGCTATATAGTACAATCAGTAAGTCTGCCACAAAACATACTACAAGAAATAGACTCTAAGATATTTAAATTCATCTGGCAGAAAAAATATTCAAATAAGAAAGCATTTGAGAAGGTAAAAAGAACTGTAATTTGCAAAGAATTGTCTGAAGGAGGATTGGGTATGATTAGTATAAAGGACCAACAGAAAATATTCCTAATGAAGTGGATGAAATGGCTGACATCGAAAGGCAATAGGACGAATGAAAGCCACATAAACACCTCTGAACATTTCTTCTCACAGTTTGGGGGTAGCAAATACTTTGTAGAAAGTAATTTCAGCCTTAAACATAAGGCAAAAATAAACACTATCACATCTTTGTTCTGGCGAACTGTAGCCAGTGCCTGGATAGAAGCAAAGGACACAAAAGTAATTGTTAGTGACACGGACAACATGTCACTACAGGAATTGTTAAATCAACCCTTGTTTAATAATAAGTTGTTCCAATATAAAAGAAACCTCCTTTTCTTCCCGAAATGGATCAAGGCAAATATAAGATATATACATGACGTGTGGAGCGAGAGAGGAATAATCGGAAGAGAGACCATAGAGGAAAAAACAGGAAATTACCCAAGCCTAATGTTTGAATATAACGCAATGATAAATGCCTTCACAGAAAACCAGAGAACGCTTTTAGGCAGTGTTACAAGGAACATGATTAGGGAAGCAAAAGAGACAGCTTGTAAGCTTCCTGAATATATTGAATGTTTCTTTGCCAAAACTAATAAACAAATAAGAAATAGATTTCTAAACAGTAGAGAAGGCACTAGTTGTGGAGTTGGCTTCTGGAAAAGAAAGCTTGATATCGATGTCGCAAAATATTTTATGGTAGCAAAAAATTCATCTAGGGAAAGTAGACTTAGGCTTCTTCACTTTAAATTAATCCATAATATCTACCCTACCAATATTTTACTTACAAGAATAGGAATAAAATCATCAGAAAATTGTGCTTATTGTAATGAAAGAGACTACATAGAGCATTTCTTCTTTTACTGTAAGAAAATCAGGGGATTTTGGAATCATATAGCCAATGTCATTCTTATGAAAACGGGCCATAAATTAATCATGAACGAGGTGACAGCACTCTTTGGAATAGTGAAAAAAGATTGTAACGAATGTACAAGTAAGAAAATAAATACTATAAATCATATTATATTAGTGGCCAAGCTATGTATAAGTAAGCTGAAATATGGAACCATGAATAATATTTTCCATATCTTTGAAATAGAATGGAAGCATAGAGAACATTTCATCGAATAGTTATTATTTGTACGCCACGAGATGTCTCAGTATCCTTAACTCATCTCAGGCTCCATTAACGTTAAATATGAATGGAAATTTTATTGTATGAGCGAGTGAAATAGAGATAAAGAAAAAAAAAAAAAAAAAGGGCAATGACGAAAGGATGAAAAATGCAACAAATTTTGGTATTCCAATGTGCATGAAAGTCAAGTTATTCCACGGTCACTTTTTATTTTTTATATTCTGGTACTGATAATATTATATTATTATTATTTGGTTAGAAAATTGGCAGACTTTTTTTTTTTTTTTTTTGCTGTTTTGTTTTCCTTGTCTCGATTGACTCTATTATGCATCATATTTGAATTAATTATTTTATAGATGACTCATCCTCTTAGTATTTAAAACCATTGGGAACACACGTAGCACATGGAAGACAGATTTGTTTTATTTTACATTTTTTCTGAAATGTCTGTATTTTTAAAACTTCTGCTCAGGTTTACTATATATATTTACTGATTATTATTATGATTGGCTTGTGTTTGTATTGCTACAGTACCAGCTGTTTAAAACTGAACTCTAAAACTGATCAGCTGATAATGTTAAAGACCTAGAGGGTTCGAGAAGGCCGACAACACAGAATTCAGTAGTTAACAATTCTGGGATATAAAAGACTCAAGTTGGGTCCGATCCCCAGGATAGTCCCCATAGACAGCTGTGTATTCATTTACTTGGTTATATTATTATGTTCTCTCTTACTCATCTATTTATTTATTCATCTATTTATTTATTCATCTATTTATTGACCTTAGTCTTCACTCTTAATTCCACCGAGTATCTACATATATGTTCAAACACACCTATATGGGCATCTATATATATTTTTTAAAAAATTTAAAAAAAAAATTTGAAGTTGTTCATGTCTGTTGGCTTAATTAGGTACCCTATTATTTCTTTATTTAGTGATCACTGAGACATGCACTGAATGAATACATTCAAAATCGCATTTCAATCTGAGCTCTTAAAAAAAAAAAGAAGAAAAAAAAAAAAAAAAAAGGTAAACGTTGTTGTGTGTCACAGTGAAATCATTTGTATACAATGTATACAAGGCAGGTGACAGCACGCAGCCTTGTGGCGCTCCTGTGTTTGTTGTGAGTAATTTGGAAAATGTGTTGTTTATATCCACAAACTGGCTTCTCTGTGTTAGAAATTCGAAGATCCAGCTCTTTAAAAAAGAACTCACGTGTAGGTTGGTAAGCTTTTTGAAACATTAAGTGCGGTTGTATGGTGTTAAACGCAGACGAAAAATCGACTAGGAGCACACGAACACAGGTTTTACCAGTGTCTAAATGACTGTAGATGTTATGCAATAAAAACAATAAGGCGTCTTCTGTGTTCCTGTTTTCTTTGTATGCAAATTGCAAAGGATCGAGATTTTGTTTGACCTCCTTCGTTAGTTCAGTTAAAACAAGTTTTTCAAAGCATTTAAAGATAATGGAAGTTAATGCAACTGGGCGAATGTCGTTCATTTCAGATATTTTTGGTTTTTTGGGGACAGGTAAGATTTTTGACAATCTCCAAATGTTTGGTATGTAATGGTTTTGAAAGGATTTGTTGAAGATGAAAGTAAAAATTTTTGCTAGTTGTTCAGCACATGTTCTCACTACTTTGCTTCCAATGTTATCTGGTCCAGATGCCTTTCTTTCCTTAACAGATTTAAATTGTTTCACAACAGCGTCATAATCAAAACAAATATTACATTCATCATTATCAAAATCAAAACTGTCTCTTATTTCCTGGTGTTGGTTGGAGAAATCGTGTTTGTCGTGATGTTGAGCAAGCGAGCCGACAAGCAGCTGCGTTGGGGGGGGGGGGGGGGAATAACCATGAAACATTAGGTAACATTGACCAGAGTCATCACACCGCGTTTAGAAACCAAATCAGCGCTTATCCCCGTTAGGACCCGCTGGTGACAGCAGACTTAGCCTAGCTATCTCTGTGTTCATGTCTTGTGTGTTGTATGACTATGCGGGGACGATGAATTTGGTAAGCCACCATCACTTTAATTTGAAGGCATGGAACCACAATGTAAAATACATATATATTACTGTAAAGGCCACGCTTATTCGTAGACGTCTGCGAATAAGATAATAATAACAATAATAAAGTTCATTTATATAGCGCATATCCAGAGATGCTCTATGCGCTTTACAATACATGCAGAAACAGAACAAATCTCATTCCTAACAACTGACCATACACAAACACTATCTCCCCCTCCTCTCTCTCTCCCTCTCTCTTTCTCACTCCTTCACACACACACACAGACACCAGTGCACCAGACTATGCATCAACGTGTTTTCTGAAGAGATAGGTCTTCATTTCAGTTCTAAAAGTGCCTCGCTTTCTCTGTTTCGAATATTTGGTGGTAAGGTCTGGAGTTCCGCACAGCTGGTGCGCACACAGAAAACGCTCTTTGCAATTTTTGTTTTTTGTTTTAGCAAATTTAGATTCTAATATAATGTAGTTTTTTTATCAGAAGATCTTAATGCTCTAGATGGTTTATATGGATGAATAAAGTTTATAACATAAAGAGGAGCATTGTTGTACTGACATTAATTTTGTGGCATAACACTGCAATTTTAAAATCTATCCTTGCCTTAACAGGGAGCCAGTGGAGACTAATAAGCAAAGCTGTAACATGTTCTCTTCTACGCTGTTTAAGTATTAATCGAGCAGCATTGTTTTGAATTTGTTCTGCTGGAAGTTTTTTAAGAAGAGCGTTGCCACAGTCAAGACGAGAAAAAATGAAGGATGAAACCAAAACTAATCTTATTCGCAGATGGATTTTTGGTTTGTGATTTTTAATTCTAAGGAAGAGCTAATGGCGTTCGGTCGAGCTATCGATGAAACTTTCACCAAAACATTTTTGATGGCGAGAGCTGTCTATGGGGGGATACAAAATCGCCCAGGTACCATAACTGGCGAGAACCAAAGCCCTCTGAATTTTAGCGAGTGATAAAAGCCTAGAAAGATCAGATTAACTTCACAAGATCTGACCTTTTTTTTTTTGGTCACTTTTTTTCTGCGTTTTCCCCCACTAATCATCGTTGCTTTGCTCCAGAGTATAAAATTGTGACTAGGATTTTTAAAAATATTTTTTTACAATTTTTTAAAGATGAATTATTATTATTAGCCAATTTTGTTGGGTGTGAAATCACAGAGAATGCCAGACAGAGCAAATAAAAATGAATTACAAAAAAAGTTATAAAACAAAACATGGCAAATAGATCCAGGTTGCCGTGGAGAGAGATGAGCTGTTCAGTTCACACTGGCTAAAAGAAATCATTTACATGTTTAAAGTTTGATTTACATTTTTAGATCTGTTCCGTTCAGTGAACAGGAATAAATAAAATGAACGGGAATAAAGTAATCTGGAGCCATGGAGGTACTAATAACTTTCCCAAGTTTTGTGTCCGCACAACTTCCATCTAGAGTTCAAAGGTAAATATGTGACCCTACACATTTCTCCATTTAGTGGTCTGGTGTAAGCTCACAGAAGTGCTCTGGACATTCTATTTTTGGGTGGATTTTCGTTAAAAATATGTTTTCTGGGTATTATGAGTGTGATTATGCACATATGGCACTGACTGCACCGACATGCATTCATCTGACACCTTGCATGAGGTGCGGTCATTGGTAATTGCATTGTGACATCAGTGTTGTATGTGCATCAACTGGGATCACTAGCACCATTATTATTATTATTAATATGATTACATGATGTATTAAACAAGAGTTCAAAAGAGCCACTGCACACCAGCTAATAGTAAACAACTGAGTTTAATGAGAAACAAATGTTAGCAGACGACGATGGTTGGTCGTCGACAAAAACAAAATAACTCTGCTATATAATTATATAGGGGTCGTAAACGTATTATCGTTTATTTTCGAGCACAATAAAAAAGGAACAGAAAAGGAACCGAATACCAACAGAAAACCAAGAAAACCAACACAGCGGCTCAGGCTGTAGAGACAAGAGAATAAAGCATCATAAGCACACGTCATAATATTATAAACAGCATGAACACATTGTATACAGAAACTAATGAACATCCAAGGCTTAATAAGAATAAAAATGACAAATAGCAAGGGAACGTAACCCAGCAGTAGTTTCCCCGGCATCCTAAACAAGTATCAGGGCGCCCTTTACGGCCCGATGACAAATTCCAACCGCGTCCTATCCCGACGCAATATGCACAGGGAACTGCCCCTAAAAGCATATAATATATTACTGATTAGATTATTAACCAAAATACAGGGACTGTTCTAAAGTCATACTTAACAGGCCCCATGGCAATTAAGCATGACCCAGACTATGCTAGCCATTGCCCCATACAGCAGACTGCGGAAGGCGGGAGAGCTTTTCAATAGTACTAGTAGACCTCACAAAACCAAGAAACCCACCATCTGCGAATAAGATCAGGATCCCCCTGCACGATGACAGGTACCCATCATGCCGAAATGGATAATTGCAAGCCAATTAAAGCAATAATAACCATCAACAAGACGCGTATCATGTTCGGATGTAGTTGTCATCTGTTGATTCACATTTTCCTCTGATGCCCCTGGCTCGCCGACTGATTCGAATCATTTTGATTCATATTCTCACATCTTGTCATTGACTGATTGGAATCGTGATTCGCTCCTTCCACCATTGTCTCGTTAACTGGTTCGAATCGAATCGCGATGGTGGTGGTGGGTGGGTGGGGGGGGGGGGAGGGGGGAGACCCTTATGGCATTGAACTTCACCTGACCCCAGCAGGTACCCATCATGCCAAAATGGACAATTGCCAGCCAATTAAAGCAATAATAACCATCAAAAAGGCGCATCATGTTCGAACGTATTGTCATTACTACATTTTGTGGATGGATGGATACTTCTTCTCGGAACCAAACGTGAATGAAGTACCGCGGATCTGTCCAAACAATGAGTATTCACATTTGCAACACTGAAGTTGACCACTCACCCGAAAAAAAAGGAACCCCAAAAATTCTAGCAATTTTTTTTTTCGAAAATCGAATATTGTGCGTTTGTTTACCTGTGTGACAAAAGTAGGTGTCCAATAAATGCAATCTTCACAAACCCAGACGCAAACTCTTTCTTCTGATCAGAGCTTATGCGAAATGAGTCAACATTGATATAAAAGAAATAAATGTTTTTAAAATGAGTTATTTTCCTGAGTTATTTACATCAGGAATGAAACGTACATAAAACTATATAGGCCTACATGCTCCAGTGCCATTACAAATTTATATAACGGTATTCATGAGAACGTGGAAAGGTGAAATTTTCAATAAGGAGAGAAAGAAGATTTTTTACTGTTTATAAGTTTATAATTTGGCTTCTTATCGATGAAGTTTGATTGGGCAACTGGCAACTCACCATCAATTTGATTGTACAGGCTACCGCCGTCACTGCAGGGTTGCGAGATTGGCCTTTTTTGGGCCAAATTCGAGAAATTTGGCCTTTTTTGAGCGCCTTTGGCCTGAAGAAATTTGGTTTGGCCTTTTGGCCTTTTTTTGGGGCCTTTTTCGAGTTGATAGATTTACTCCAAGTCACCAAACGACTGATAGTGATTTTATTCTATTAAAAGCGACTTCTTAAACCACGAAATATAAAACGGAGACTATTTTTGGATCATAGTTTATTGCACTCTTATCAAAACACAACAAAGCTGGAAAGACATCACAACTGAAGTCAGTAAGTATGTTCATTATTTCTGTTGCCTATCTACTGTGTAAATTAAGTACTATATTGTGAACTTTCACTTTATTTCATATAATTATGTTGAAAACTAATTAATTTCGTTTGGCATTGATATTACAGCTCTCCCATACCACTGTCTCGTTGGCTTAAGCACGCACAAATATTAGAAAAGCTCTTTTTTTCAATGCTTTATTGTTTATCAGTAGAAAAATAATTTGGCCTTTTTTTATCTGAAATTTGGCCTTTTTTTGGTACGAATTTGGCTTTTCTGGCTCAATCGAATCTCGCAACCCAGGCCGTCAGTGTGATTGTAATTTGTTCAACTATGAAGGATGATTGATAAACAGATTCCACCCAGTCACATCTATAGTTGGTTATACGTGAATAATACAATCAGTTCCTTGTTATGAACATCATCAATAGAGCAGAGGATTATTCGAGGAGGAAGTAGATTTTGATCAATCACAGCTATCTTTGGTTTTCCTCGCCACTAACTGTCGCAGTGTCGGTGCGTTTTTTCACAATCCATCGGACGATTTGGAGCTGTGTCAGTGAGTATGAAATTAGAGTTTCTGTTATAAGCTTGATACAGGACAACTTGTGTTTGAAGGCCAGGGCGAACTTCAATAATAAAAGAAGAAGAAGAGTAAGAAGAATATAATTTTATAGTTATACCAATGACTTAGGCCTATTTCTTTAAAACACACAAAGTGGTAGACACTTGAGCAAAAGGCCGCCACTTCCTTATAATATCAAGGCGTCATTCTTTCCTGAGTGAGCATAGTTGAATCTGCATGGGCGAAGAGGTTAAACTAAATGTCCACCCGTACGGTGAGAAGGGAATGGATAAATTATGTCATAAAGATGGGTGTTACTGTTCTAAAAGACTAAAGCAAAGCATAGCAGCATAGCCATAGCTCAAATTAATTTTAGTATGAAAATGAAATGAGGGGAAGAAGTCGGTGCCCCCTGATCTGACCTGAGTTTATTTTTATGAATCCTGTACACAGGTTCAGTATTTCCCAAGGACAGCCAGTCTAATCGCTATAGCATAGGTTTAGGGATTGGGTTAGAAGTAGAAAAAAGGTTAAGGTTAGAGGTTGGGAAGGGATAGAATTATGAATGAATAGGTGTAGGCCTGGTAGGGACAGCGAAAAGATTATTGTGGGTTTGCCTATAGATGGTGGGGATGGTATGGAACTCTTACCAAGGAGAATACAGTGCAGATGAACTCAGAGAGGGTGGCAAATTCTGCTACAAATTAGTTCTATGAGGCTGGCAGTAGTTTCAGTTAGACCTTGGATTGGTCTGTTTGTTAGTGAAGCAAGGGAGGATTATAAACCAAATCTTGCAGCTCTGAAAGCGCCTCAAGTCATACTTAGGTTCTGCCCCTCTGGCAACCTGTTCGTCTTGTATAGTTAACTCACTGACCGCCGATGTCACCAAAATGGCGACCTATATTTGGGAACGGCTCATTGCCCATGTCGCACCCTTGGCTTTCCAAACCTTGGAATTTTTTTTACCGTACAAAGGATGCCACAGTGGTTTCAACGGCTACGGAATTCGTTTCTCTGGTTATTTGTCTGTGACCGGGTTGTGATTTGAACACTCTAGCGCTGAAAGTCAGTTTTAGGTGAATTTTTTTCCTTGATCACTCTTCAGTCAGCAAAACATTGGCGTCTTCCAGCAGATCTTATCTTGGCATAGTTATTGATAGGAAACTTAGATGGAAACAACAGTATAGCACAATTAGTCGTAAGGCAAATGGAGTAATAGCTTTTTTAAGGAGAAATATCTCAGACTGTCCCATGGATGTTAAAGATAAATGTTATAAGACCCTTGTTAGACCAATACTCGAATATGGATGTAGCATCTGGGACCCCCATTGTAGAACCCACATAGATTATCTAGAAAAGATACAGAAAAGAGCAGCCAGATTCGTGACAAACAACTATAAATTTGAGGAGGGTAACACCAAGATTAATATGCAAAAACTTGGCTGGATGCCTTTAGAGGAGAGGCGGGCAAGAAATAAAATTATCAGCTTCTTTAAAGGTAGATGCGGTCTGATGGATATACCCATGGAACACATTGGGATTAATTTTAGTAAGACTAGGCGGAATGGCCAGACCTATGCCATACCATCGTCCAGTGTTGACGGCCACTTATATTCTTTTTATCCGAGCACGTTGAGGCTGTGGAACTCTTTGCCGGAGGACCTAAAATTGTGCAGTAGCCTAGACTCTTTTAAGAAAAAATTGGAAAAGCACACGTTGAGAGCTAGCTACTGAACAGGCTGCATGGATATTCTTATAAACCCAGTGATAAGATTAATTGATCTGCTCATGGCCACAATCAAGTGTTTTTATAAATCTAATCGACTCCCGCTTCTTACACCCTTATATGTATATAAATTTTTAACTCCCAGGGACACGGGCCGAGTTGATTTTTATTGCGCACTGGTGAGATACTCAAATCTGAGAAAACCAGTTTTAAGGAAGAAGAAGAAGAAGAAGAAGATCTAGTCGTGTTCGCAAACAAGACAATGTTTTTACTATTTTTGATGGTCACAACTCAGACAGCCCAAATTATTCCGACGCAGACTTTGAGCCTCCCAAAAAAGCAAGTAAGGGCAAGGGGAAGATGACAAGCAAGGCTCCCAGGCCTAATTGGTGGTTCTGGGTGGGTAAATCTTCAGCCACTTAACAATTTTCGGTCATCAAAATTTGGGTCAAAAGTGAAAATTCACAACAAAAAAATATATTAGTGGAAACAAGAAGCTGTTTGTTCTATTACATGCGTTATTATGTCAAGCAATAACATAGAAAATTTCAAAGCTTTATGTATACTTAACAGTTTTGTCACAGTGATTTTTGAAAAACACCCTCAAACGCTGGCTGTGGGTGTTGTGACAACCACCGGCCAAATCCCTGACACTGAGTGAGTTAACTCTTGTCCTGCGGGAGGCCACTGTTGTGTTCTGGTACAACCAAATAACCTTTAAATTAACTAATAACACAGTTTATAAATGAAACGTAATTTATTGTGGAATCTTGTAATCAGCTTGTTGACATGATGAACCATTAGGCCAGAATACATTGCAAGGTTTTTATGTGTTGCCCAATACAAATTATGAAAAGGCCAAATTATAATACAACACTTTCTCTCCCTCAGCTTATACTTATAATTTAGAAGTATAGATCTACATTTAATTTCAGTTAATTATTATAACATTTATCTGAGTAATGTCCATGTTTATGATGATAAATACATTAGACTTTATTTATTTAATTACAACTAGGATTAATTTTGCCTAAAATTAAATTTAACTTGTAATAGTCAAGAATTTAAATGTTTCTTCTTTGTTTATAGTTTTTTAACAATATTATTATATAATCTGTCATACAGTGTTCTTCAGTAGGTAGTCTACTTGTATCATTACATAAGTTCATAGATTTCAATGTTCGTTATAAAATGTATTGATACTGTTCATTAGACTGTTCTTAATTCTTAACTACAATTAATTCAAATAATATTTTCATGTATTCTATCTGAGGAGCTAATAATAGAAAAATAGCTATAAGACTATTAAGAGCTTTATTTTCAGCTTAGTGTTTTTTGTTTGTTTGTGGTCACTGCACAGACCTACTAATTATTTTCCTATTCAGTATATCTGTTGGGCAGATGAACTAAACGACCACTTTTGGTTACTTGTCAAGTGTTTTATTGTGCTGTGTGTGTGGACGACCCCTGGACGGTGGAGTTCCACCAGGTGAATCATGTGCTGATTTCACCTGTAATTTGAGTGAGTTCACGACCTTGACCCTGGGGTTAGCCGAAGATGGTGGCTTCTGGAAACTTGAAGTTGCTAACCCACCAGTAAAAGTTGTTTGCGCTGCATCACTGGGCTTGTGCCTGTTTTGCCAGTCATTGATTACCCAGTCAGGGCCAATATCTGCCTGATCCGGGAAACTTTTGTTGTTATCTGGCTGTATTTCATCTGGTGCTGGAATTAATGTGATGTAGATGTAACACTGAAAATTCTCTCTGACCTTGCCTGACAATGTAAGACACAGGACCTTGACGTTGCAGTACTGTAGCCAGTGACCATTTGTTTGGCCCTCGGAAATTTCTAACCTAAACATTGTCACTAGGTTCAAAATTCCTAAACTTTTTAGTGCCTCGTTCGTGAAATTTCAAGCTGACTTCTTGTCTTTTCTCCATCTGCTGTGCAAGATTTGGCTTCAATAGGCTTAGCTTTGTTCTAGGATGTCTTCCTAAGAAAAGTTCTGCGGGTGATCGGCTAGTCGTGGAATGTGGTATATTCCGATAAGCCCTTAAAAATCTAGGCAGAATTTGTCCTTTCTTTAAAGCCATTTTTAGTTCTTGGACCATTCGTTCTGCTAATCCATTGCTAGCAGGGTGATATCTTGGAGTGCGGGTATGCTTTACTCCGTTTTCTATTAAGAATTGAGCAAATTCTTCAGAGGTGAACCGGGGTCCATTGTCCGAGACCACTTCTTCAGGAAGTCCAAAACTCTTCTCATTGCATCAATAGTTTTCTTAGAAGTTGTGTGTTTCATTGCGATCCATCACCAAGTAGAATAAACCATTGTACTCTGCATAATCAATATGTATTCTCTGGAATGGTCTTGTACACCATTTCCATGGATGTAATGCAGAAACAGGTGCTCGACGTTGTGTTTGCTGACAATCTGAGCAATTACGCACTTGTCTGGTTAGGTCATCGTCTATTCTTGGCAACCACACATAGCTTCTAGCCAACAGCTTCATTCTAACAATTCCTGGATGAGCTTCGTGTAGTTCATTTAGAATTCGAGACTGTAATCGAGCAGGTATAATTACTCAACTACCCCATAAAAGACATCCAGCTTCCTGAGTGAGTTCGCAGCGAATGCGACTGTACGGTACAAATTCTGGATTCTTATCTTGTGCAGGCCATCCAGACAGGACTCTGTCCAGAATCTGCCTCAACAGAGGATCTTTGGACGTAGCTACACGAATCTATTCAGGTCTTCACCCATCATTTCGTGTAATCTGAAACTTATTATTTAAAGCAAAACAAAAATGAGTGTCCTGTTTTAGACAAATGAAGCGTCTGTGAATTGAAGATAGCAGAATTGTAGTCTATTAGCATGTCTTCACTGTTGCTGTTGGTGGGATCTAGAGAAATACCGCGGTTGGGGGGGGGAGGGGGGGGGGCAGTGAGGTAGAGAGGAGACCAAGTGCTCCCAATCAGCCTAAGATTTCTATCTCTGTAGATTTTACGACTTTCGCTCTGAAGTGCGTGGGTTTAAACTGTGCAGTTAAAAAGTTTGCATTCACATGGCATAATGCCACCCCCATTCCCAAATGCATATGTTCAATTCTAGGCTACTTTTCAGTAATTTTAATCGAGAGAAGTTAATGTGACGTGAAAATGCCATCGTAGTTATTTCCTTTCCTTGAGAAAAACATGAAACCACATTTTATTTGTACCCCAGTACATTCCACAAGATTTGTGATCAAATTTCAGCGGATCAAACCAGAGTTGTCTCAGGCACGAGCAGAATGACTACTCCCTGACTTTTAGTTTTTAGGCTAGGTTAACACACAGGTCATGCCCACGCCGTGGGCCCTGTTTATTATCTGGTTGGCTATACTTTCACACAAAGGACTGATCACGTGCGACAGTTACACAATCTCGCAGTCTTGCTGACACCAAGAGGCAAGCCTAGCAAAGGCCAGAATTTTTACCAGTCTGTGCACAGAAATTGTCCCGTCCCCCCCAAATTATTTAATGATTTTTTCAATCAAAATTGCAATTTTCTCTCCAGCTTGATGGCTCCTCCAAAACCAGTAAACCCGCACGCGGAAAAAAATTCCTGCAAATCACGAAAAAAACTAGCCCAATTCCACGGTTTCCAGCACAATCTGGGAACATTGCTGTTAGGCCAGAATACATTGCCAGGTTTTTATGTGTTGCCAAGTACAAATTATGAAAAGGCTAAATTATAATACTTAACAGCCACTATATTGGCCAATATTGTGGCCTACATTTTGCAAACCAAGTTCTGCGGGAGGCCAATTTATTATAAAAATAGCAACGCTGCTCCTTGTGTTTATTTGGTTGCTGCGACAATCGTTTTTTTCACTTTTTTTTTTGGTGACACCAATTTTGCTTGTTTATCTATCCTGTCATCCCTACTATGTCTAACAAAGTGATATCGTCCTATTACGTTTGTTTTAATGCAACTGTTGGTAACTATTCGTCATACTCATGTAAAAGTACTGATGGTCAGAAGTTTGAACTGGGGAAAATCTTAGGGAAACTTTTGACTTTGATGCTGGTTGTCGTCTACATGGGAAATAAGAAGAAAAGGGCCATCTGCATATAATTTGAGAAACTGTTCTGCGTCTGTAATAATGAATTCCGATGTAGTACTACTACTTGGGCATGCTTTATAAAGGCGTCTTTGGTAGGGTTTCATCAGGGAAAAGTGGGAGAAAATGACTGACTTTGTTGTTGGTCGTTCTCATTGTCTTTATTTGATGTGGTAATTAGAGAGATCATATTGTGTTTCTTTGATTAAACCGCTTTTCAGTACATGTATTTTACTCTAAGACCTGGAAATCAAATCTCTTGCTAAAGGTGTGCTAAGAAAACTAACATCGTAGTACATGGAACATTTATATAGCGGAGGAGGGAGAAGGCAATGTCATGATACATGTGGTTATTACATTAAGTGCCTGGCTTAAAAAATAATTTGTTCACCTGAAAGGCCTGACTTAGGGACACACAAAAAAAGCGCCTGCTCCTGGGAAAAAGGATAAAACGTTCATTAAACGGCATGTAAATGCAGAAAATTCTTGATTGTGGGCCTTCTATTTAACAATAGAACCTATTGCATTCATCACAAGTACTTTATCCAAAGGCAAATAAGATAGGAGTCACTTACGATTTATCCACCGTTATTGTTGTTATTGTACTTCTTAAAGTAAACACGATACAGATGTTCAAAGGACCCGATTGACCCGATGGCTGAGGCTATTGGCAACACGCGAATGATCGGCTGACTGGCCGCTGGCTCTCCCAGTACCGGGTGTTATGTGGACGAGTTCACCTAACACAGAATAAGGATTGATATGCAGCTTGGAAATTGACATGCAGAACACCAAATAAACCCTCTTTAAATGGACCTCTCAGGCATGTTTTCTGAAGATAACCAATTCAGCTACTGTCCTTCGGTGAAGTAGTGTAAACTAGGTGCAGTGGCCTGGGGATCAGAGGGTCATCATAATTAACTTGAGTTTGATGTTGTGTAATTTGTCATTTGACTTTGCAGTTCCCATTCCACATCACCTAAAACAACCGAGTTTATGAATTTAGATAATGAAATTGAGATTATATTTATTACTGTCCCTTTCTGCGAATGGTTAAAGACAAAAAGGGGGGGGGGGGAGGGGGGGTGGTATTACAGTTACCTAGCGGATGAAAGGAAGTAGGCCTAATGTTAAGAGTATGCATTGTGTGCACCAGGGCATGTCGACTCAGCATGGATGGTCCCCCAATTTCATGCGCTAATTAAAGATCAGAGGCGAAATCGGTGACATAAAGCAAACTCAGGAACTTCTCCATCATTTCAAGCCTCCAAATGGTAAAAAGAACCCTTCCCTAGATCAAAAGGAAAGCACTTAAAAATTTCACCATGTTAAAATGTCTATGTTAAACATTCCACGCGCATTATTATAATTTTGATTATTGTCTACTTTTGGGGAAGAGTGAGCGAGACAAAAGGAAGCAATGCAAAAGCTGTAAACATTATTTTCATAGATGGGAATTGTCCTTTTCAGGGATGTCTTCAGCCCTGTCATGATTCATAAGAATATGATATTATGCAAGTTTACAGCTAGGTTCAGGCCTATTGGGTGATTTTTGTCCATTTTTTCCTTTCATTTAGATTTTGTTTGTTGATTTTGTTATCCAAGTGGAGCTTTCATTTCTCTTTCAGGCCAAAAATACTGACTAAAAATGGGGAAACTTAACATGTTTGCAATTTCTTTTGCCAACATGAATGGCATATATTATGCTGGCAATGTCATACAAGGCCATGTGACCATTGAACTTAAGGAAGCCATGAAAATGAGAGGTATGTATCTTTAAACTAGTTTAAATCTCATTTGTTATGTGAAGCAGTGCATCGTCCATTTGAATTGATATGACCACATTATATTTCAAGTGAAAACATTTAGTTACCAATTATGTAGTAGCAGAGTGGAGCACAAATTGATTTAATGATTGATTTTATGTCACAATGAAATGTGTTGTGAAGGCATTTGTGAGACTTAAGGAATGGTTTCTTCAGAGCCAGTGCTACTGGAGTGAAAGTACAATAATCGAGCATTTCGTACAAGTGAATAAGTTATCAAATTCTTCACACAGTCAATCCAATCACATAGGATATGACATGATACTAGAGGCCAGATTTACACCATTCTATTGGAACATAAAAGTTCTCAAAAGCTGATTTTTTTTTTTGTGATTGTCTGCATTCAGGGAATGTTTTTGACATCGTAAGTTCACAGTCATTGTACATTATTGTAGAGGTGATGTTTCATGGAGGTCATTACTTTGCTGAATCAAAATATGAAAAGTGCTGTAGTAAGCTGTATAAAGAAAATGATTTAGCATGGAACATCACTGACAGTATCAAACTATAAATCGTTGGTCGCCTGATGAAATCGTGAATTCCATATTTTTAGCAAAAATTTTTTTTTGATATATCAACTCTGTTAAGTACAGTACAATGTTCTGACAAAACCCTGGGCTACATAACTCAACCCGAAGTGAAAAATTACGCAATATACAAAACGTGAATAGATGCCGGGCGCCGAAAGTCATCTGACGAAACCGTGAATTCCACAAACGGCTGCCCAGGTGTGAAGTTCACATTGTCAGCAGCCGTCTCTGGACAGGTCCACCTGTCTGATGGCTCCGTGAAATCCACTCCTTGCATTGACTGTCTGTTATCGGTGTCTTTGATGCTGTGGCCAGTTCAACATTATCAATGATGACCACCTTATTTCAAAGGTAAGCTGGTATTTGATGTGAAACTAAACTATCCTCTTAGACACTTTGATCAGTGTATAATGAGAGGAGGGGTCCATAAGAAAGATTTGTTTAAACTGATCCTTTAAAATCGGCTACATGTAGTTTCAAGTAATGTTGTCAGAGCATGTCGTGGTCTTATTACAGCCTGAACAAGAAGGTCATAACACTTTTGTTTCCTCTGGGAGCAGTCAGCACATTGCCAAAGTGTTTCAAGTATTCATCCATGACTTTTGTGAAGCAAGCATCATAGTTCATGCACTAAGGTAAGAGTCTCTTCAACTTTTTTCTTATTGTTTCTTTCTTGTGTTATTGATTTGTGGACGTTTCACTATTAAATAAAGATGCAGTGTTAAACGTAATTAATTGTCAAATGATTGGCTGCTAGTTGCTTTTATTTGTTGTAAATGTAGTGGCCTTTTGCAGTTAGTAAGTGTAGGAAAGAGCTGCTAAACCGGCCATCTGCAGTCGATCATGAAGCGTTGCGGCAGATACCTCAGAAGTCACTAAAAGATGACCTTGACCTCCCGCCTAGTGAAGATGAGGTCGGGACTGCCATCAAACAGATGAACTGCGGCAAAGCTCCAGGAAAAGACGGAATCCCTGCAGAAATTTATAAGATACTTGGAACTACAGCTGCCAGAGCATTTCACGACGTTCTTTTGACCATCTGGGAGTCAGAATGTATGCCTGCAGACCTCCGAGATGCCACTATAGTGGCATTATACAAGAACAAGGGAACGAAGGCAGACTGTGGAAACTACAGGGGGCTATCCTTGCTCTCTATTGCTGGAAAGATTTTGGCCCGCATTCTCCTCAACAGACTGATAGCAAGCGTCTCGAAGAGCATCCTGCCTGAGGCACAGTGTGGCTTCCGCCCTGGTCGCAGCACTACAGACATGGTGTTTGCTGTAAGACAAGTCCAGGAAAAGTGCATCGAACAACAGATGGATCTGTATGCAGTATTTATAGATCTGACCAAAGCATTCGACATCGTCAACAGAGAAGCTCTCTGGACCATCCTCATGAAGTTGGGCTGCCCACCCAAGTTCACCATGCTGATACGGCTTCTCCATGACAACATGACTGGTCAAGTCCTCTCTAACGGAGACTACACAAACTCCTTTAACATCTCTAATTGAGTTAAATAGGGCTGTGTACTTGCCCCTGTACTGTTCAACGTGTTCTTCACGCAGGTCTTACTTCACGCTGTAAAAGACCTGGATCTGGGTGTGTACATCAGGTACCGCTCGGACAGATCCGTCTTTGACCTCCGCCGTCTCTCCGCTCGAACCAAGACAGTGGAGAAACTCATTCTTGAAGCCTTGTTTGCGGATGACTGCGCTCTCATGGCACATAAGGAAAACCATCTTCAGGAGATTGTCGACCGCTTTGCAGAGGCATCAAGGCTCTTTGGACTGACAATCAGCCTGGACAAAACGGAAGTCCTAGTTCAAGCTGCCCCGAACACAACCCGGCCCCAACCAAACATCACCATAGAGTAGATGGAATCCAGCTGAAATGCGTTGATAATTTCAAGTACCTGGGCAGCATCATTTCAGCAGACGGATCACTGGATAAAGAGATCACTTCCAGAATCCTAAAGGCCAGCCAAGCACGTGGAAGACTGAGAGTGAAAGTCCTCCAACAGAAAGGCATCAGACTGTCAACAAAGGTCAAGCTTTACAAAGCTGTAGTCATTTCTTCACTACTCTATGGGTGTGAAACATGGACCTTATCAAGCAACTAGAACAGTTTCATATGAGATCGCTGCGCAAGATCATGGGCATCCGTTGGCAGGACAGAAATACGAATCAAGAAGTACTAGACAGGGCTGGCTCATCAAGTATTGAGCCAATCCTGATGAAGGCCCAACTACGTTGGACTGGCCATGTCATCAGAATGGACGACAGCCCCATCCCCATCCCCAGACAGCTCATGTATGGTGAGCTTAAGCAGGGCTCACACAGACAAGGAAGACCCAAACCGCGATACAAGGACACCCTAAAGAGCAACCTCAGATGGCGCGGCATCCAGCCACGTGAGCTCGAAACCACTGCTGCAAACAGACAGGCATGGGGGTCGCTCATCTATAGAGTGACAGCTGGTTTCGAACGGAACAGGAGACAGTGTCATAAAGAAGCAAAGGACAGACGCCATGGAACAGCGTCCGCCCCAGCTCAAACAACAGATTACCGTTGCGACACCTACGGGCGCCTGTGTGCATCCAGTCTTGGACTGCGGAGCCACATGCGCTCCCATCGATGAGTTCACAGAATACGTCTTCATCGGAATCGATGGACTACCAACAAGTGTAGGAAAGAAGCCAAACAGCTGATGAAAACTGTATTTTCTGTTCCTAATTGTAAGGGGAGAGAGGGGAACCCAGTACACGTCTTGCTGTAGCCGCCAATGAAGGCTTAAAAAACTTGTGGTACGTTTTCTTTTTCTGAGAAGTATTATATTTCATATTAACGTATTCAGTTAAAGGACATTCAATATTTCATAACACTAAGTTTATAAATCACTGGCTCCCTGGCTTACATAAAGCAAAATGAATATTCAATTATCTCTATTTCTCCTCTACAGAGTGACATGGATCGGTTCTCACGTGGCAAGCGGATATTACAGATGTCATTAAATCTAACAAATCAAACGGCAACATCAAGTTTAGCAATCCAGATAAAAAAACAAATGGACAAAGACTGTAATGCGGATTTGAAATTGTCAGATTCAACAGTGTCAAAGTTATTGAAAGATATTAACCTTTCATTATTCAAAGACATGAAAAGCGTAGCTCAGCTAAGCTTCACACAATTTGAGCAAGTAACGGAAATAACAATGAACCCTCAGAATTTCTGGCATTGAATCGAGAAGCTTTAGAACTTCTGTGGCCACAATCAGTGACAACTGCATTGAAGTCGTCCGTGACTAATTTAAGTCACAGCCATTCTGAAGCATCAACGCAAAGAAATCATGAAATGGAGCCTCTGGCATCGAGTGAGGACGTTTTTGGGTCTCTCAGTGCAAAGAATGCCAAGGCCTAAACAAGGTCTAGCCCTGCCATTATCTGCATCAAAAATCTCAACTAATGTTCTAAGCCTGGAACAATCAAAGCACACAGAACATGCAATCTCAGAGTCGCTGGTGTCAAGTGAAGAAGCTCCTGAAGTTCCAACACAAGGAATTGTACCAGATCCAGTTCCACCAGAGTTGCCAACGGAAATTGCTACCACCTTGACGGGAGCTGTGGTCGCGAGTGATGAAATAGCTAACGAACCTTCATTTGGCTCAAGAAAGTGCAAAACAAAGGGACCTGCTGAATGGCAGCAAGCAAAGAGACAAAAGCTTCATGAAAGCGGAATCGCATACACCTCACAAAATGGGACTAAACGAAGTGCGAAAGAATGGAAACCACGATGTTCATGTCCTTCCAAAAATAAAACAAAAACAAGCTGCTCCCTGTTGACTGAAGAAGATAGGTAGACTATCTTTGAGTATGTCTGGTGCTTGACATGGGGAGAAGGAAGGAGCTCATGTAAATGGTCTTCTAGAAAAACAGATGCCAAGCCGCAGATATAGCAAAGGAAAAGCACCAAGCTGCAAAAGTTGTACATGGTCTTACTATGTTAAGAAAGATGGTCAGAGACTCAACGTTTGCTGGAACATGTTTCTAGCACCACTGGACTGACACAGCATTTTGTGCAAGCCTCTTGCCTCTGGAAGAACCCAAAATGACCTGACAATCCTCATTATTCAAGAAGTGATGAGGCTAGGAACTTTTTGGATCAATTTTTGGACAAGTTACCAAAGCTATCCTCTCATTATAATTAATACTGACAGAGCTAAAACTTGACCTAGAACCGTGCTTTCACACCCTTGCAGATCTTCATCGTTTCTATGAGACAACCTCTTCCGAACAAGGGATGCGAGCGCTAGTAGCAATCAAGACAGATGTGACACTTGCATTTTTTTTTCGAGTCTGGAAACATCGGGACACAGAGTGGAAAGCTCACGTGGATCAAAGAAAAGAGCTGAAGAGGAACGTGCCATGGACAAACGCTTGGCCTTTGAACAAAAGGATACAGTGGTAATCTGCGTGGACTTGCAGGCTGATCTTTTGGCACCAGTGATCAGTGCCTCAAGTACTTATTTCAAGACCAAGTTAGCAGTACACAATTTCACACTCTACAACATGGTCACAAGAGATGCCATCTGTTATGTCTGGCACAAGGCTGAAGGTGCCCTCACAGCAAATGAATTTACCACGTGCATCATGGACTTTCTCTCCAACTGCACTCATGCGCGAAAGATTATCTTTTACCACAGTGATGGGTGTGTTTACCAGAATAAAAATGCAAACCTGTCAAGTGCCCTCAGCGGGTTTTCCAATAAAAGTGGAATTGAAATTGAGCACAAATATTTGGTGAAAGGACACAAGGATATGGAGGTGGATAGTATGCACAGCGTAATCGAGCGCCGCTTTGTAAGAACCCCAATCTACAGCTCAATGGCCTACCTAGCTATTTTCAGAGCTGCTAGGATCAAAACAGGGCCATACAACGCCAAGAGCGTGAAGCACACCTTTTTCCGAGACAACGCCAAGATTGCTGTCTAAAAGGCCATCAGACCCGGAAGGAAGGAAGGAGATCCTACTTTCAATGTCATCCGGAGTCTTCGATATATCCAAGAGGGCAACATCTTGTACAAGCGGAAATTTGACAGTGTGTGGGAGAGTGCCAAAACTCCGAATTCAGAAGGAGCTAGTAGAAGAACCCCCTGCACTGTATAGTTCACCTTGGCAAATCCCTAACAATAAATTCAATGACTTACAAAGCCTGAAGGCTGTTATATCGGGAGAGTACTGTGAGTTCTATGGCAATCTTCCTCACTGAATGAAAATATCGCCAGCGGTTGAATGCATTAAGTGACAATCATAGAATAATGAAAATAAGCTAGCTGGTATTTATTATTTAAAATAGCGTCTTTGGTCTTAGAGAGAGACGGAACATGGAGAGAGATGGGAGAGAGAGAGAGGCGGGCAAGTGAAACGAGAGCGAATGAAAGATGTACTAAGAGAAGAGAGGAAGAAGGACATTACTGGCTTGTGTCGCAATTAATATTAAAAATGACCATTAATTTACGTATGTGATGAAATATGGACTTTTCAGCACAATGCAACAGAGAGAGAGAGAGAGAAGGGAGAAAGAGAGACAGAGACAGACGCACACACACAAGAGCTAGTAATGTCATTCAATGTGTTACTAGTCTTACTAAACACCAAAAAAATCAGTTGGTCCCATTCATCAATGTACAGCACAACCATAGAGCATTCGTGAACTCAACAAGCAGCTGCCAAATCTCATCCGATGAAACCATGAATTCCACATGGTGTGGAATTCACGATTTCATCAGATAGGATTCGTGGCATACAAATCGTGAATCCCACACTTTTTGAAAAGTAACCTTGTAAATAGTGAAAAAAATATACTACATTGCCTGTATAATGCAGCACGATAAGATTATGCAGTTTAACTCTTTATTTTAAAGCAATCACTTTGTAAATCAGTTTTTTGTCTCTCCCGTAACATTTCCCTCGTGTAGAATTCATGATTTCATCAGCCAACCAACGAAATGAAACTTTTAACCAATCACTGGGAAGTATAAACCCATGGGAACGATTGGATTTGATTTTGTTTGACATTATTTTGTATTTCTTGTCTCCTCAATCAAGTTTTAGAAAGACTGTGGAAATTTTCCTGGCATATTTTTTAAACCCATATGACACACATAATTGGTTGGTTTTTATTCTTTAGGCATAGTCCTCAATTTTGAAGGCAAGGCTAATGTGCACTGGACAGAACAAGAAAGTACTGGCACTGGGAAAGACAGACGTACAGAAACTCGACATTACAGTTCGTCAGAAAAATATTTTGATCAAGACGTACTGCTTCATGGCACCTGTAAGTAGTTAAGTGAGGACTGCGATAATTAACATTCAGTATGAAGATGTTTGACTAACCTAATGATACTCTGCGTGTCCATGAATTCTGGGTACAGTTGGAATACAATGGATCAGCTTGTAAAGATGTGGGCAACAGCGAGAAAATCGTGAAACCATGTTCTTTTTAATAGCTACAGTGCAATCCTAATATCTCGACATCAGCGGGACCGTCGGACTTGTGTCAAGTAAAGAGAAAGTCGAAATAGGAGATTAGTGGTGGAAGAGAGAAAAAAAAGGGGGGGAGGGGGGGTTTCAAACATCCCTATAATGGGAAGTGTCCAATAAATAACGCAATTATGTCCCCTTTTCTTTTAATTATTGGCATATTGTCACCTGTCAAGGTTAACACTATAAATGTCGTGCTGGGTCACGACTTGAAAAGACTTGTGTTTTTTTCACGGTCTCGTTGATTATAACCAGCGTAAATGTCCTTGAACTGTGAACAGTTTGTTTTTGTAACACTTTTTCTTAGAGATGGAAAGAAAGTGGGGCAAGATAGAATAAATGGATAAGTTAGGAGTGACAGGAAAATTCTCGACCCCGTGATTTTGATGAACTCTTACAAGGGGTGAATAAGGATAGATAGTTTAAGACGCTTAGTCGCGTTCAGAAATTCGTACATAAAACGTAGAAAGCACGAGGGTTTAGAGATTTTAGTAATGGTTTTGACATTTTAATTTGACCTTGTCTGTTCTAGTACAAGGCCGTGACCAACTTCCATGCAGAATCTATTAATACTTCGAGCTGAGCTCGAATGGATGCACCAATCAGATCTAGGCATTTGGACGGTAATTTGCAGCTGGCTGCACAGTATAAAAGCGTAGCCATACCTATGTTCATTACTCCATACAGAAAATTCCATCTGTGCAGGCGTCGGCGTGATTCTGCCAGAAGAGTCAGAAGACTGTTGTTTTTACGTCTATGTCCATTATAGGCGTTGAGATGAAGCCCTATGCTCGATTGTGATTTACCCACTGCTGTTGTCTACTGTTCCCTGATTCCTTATCAGGGACCAAGTGTAAGTGTTTGTCTGTTGTTGATTCAA
Source organism: Onchidella celtica (assembly GCA_963931925.1). Taxonomy (NCBI): domain Eukaryota; kingdom Metazoa; phylum Mollusca; class Gastropoda; order Systellommatophora; family Onchidiidae; genus Onchidella; species Onchidella celtica. The sequence goes on from OZ007567.1 coordinate 66,602,659, forward strand.
CAATGACGAGGAGCTGAAAGTAATTTTTCCAGTAGGACAGGATTGCCGCACATGCTAGAAGTGCTACCCAAGAATGCAAGACAAAGATGTATATTAACTTGCAACTAGATCTAGTATGAATGCTTGGCATACACGTCTGTGAATTGGAATTGATTTGTCTGGATGAGGCTGGGGATTGCCAGCCCATCCTAGAGTAGATCTAATTTAACTACGTCAGTTTGTATGACACAGTGCGCCGGTTGGCAGCCTTTTTTGTGCTCTGCATTTTATTACTTGTTGTTCCTGATCAACATCGGCTTTCTTTTGGATTTTATACCAGCATGTTTATTAGGTTTCAGTGAATTCATGTGTGAAAAAATATTGTGAAAATTATGAAATTGAAGTCAGAAATTCTCAGATCAATTTTAAGATCTTCAAGTTGGAATAATTTCCACCATTGTGCTTGTGTTATTCTTGGCCTGTCACTACTCATGGCTAGTACAGGTAACATTGTTTTGACAAGTGAACACTTACACACTAAGACCGGTGTGCACACTGATGTGCTTGATGAAGTGAATATGAACACCTTCAGTCAACAACTGTGTAATCCCACAATGGCCTATTCAAGAGACCAGCTGTGTGCTTTAAGACCCTTGAACACAGCAATTGTACCACCTAGTGTAATGCATAGATTAAGAAACAACAAAATTAACTTAATAGCAGCAACCAAACGCTCAAGAAGGGGAGGCAAACAGAGAATTAAAGTAAACATCACCAGTAGACATGGTTGTCTCCCTGGATATAGACAAGTATGCAAAGCAAATTTAATCAAAGTGGACACTGATGATGTAGAACGTGACCAGTGCAGTAACATCAGAGTTGGTTATTTAAATGCTCAGTCATCTAGAAATAAAACTGAAGACATTGTGGACCTCATTCACGAAAAGAATCTAGATTTACTGTTTATCGTTGAAACATGGTTAGTGAAAGAGCGTGATGCTATTATTGAAGATGAACTGACACCTCCTAATTTCAAAATTAAATCTTTTCCTCGGAAAAATCGTCTTGGAGGCGGGATAGCTGTAATTTTCAGAAAATCACTTGAACAAAAAATTGTTATTAAACCGGAAACCAGCTACCAACCTGAAACATTTGAGATTATGGAGCTATCATTAGATCTTGGCACCAAAGTCTTTCATTTTGTCTGCATTTATCGAGCGTCAGGCAGTAAAACCAATTTTCTGAGTGAACTTGAAGTTCTCCTACCACGCTTAACCTGCGAGAAAGGATACCCTGTTCTTTTGGGTGATCTTAATTTTCATTTTGATTCTGAAACATCATCTGAAGTAAAACGACTTAAAGAACTTATCGACCAATGCAACATGTCTCAGATAATCAAATGTCCAACTCATCGAGCTGGTCACATCTTAGATTTAGTGATCATCAAACAAACCTTGAGCACCTTCACCAACACCGCCGTCCTAGAAAAACTCATTTCGGATCATAAAACCATCGTACTCGATATTGATTTCGCAAAGCCAAATATCATCAAAAAAGTTGTGTCGTCCAGAGACATAAAAGGTATCGACATCAATGCCTTCAAGACGGAAATGGCCAATGCTCTCGAGAACTTTGAAGGCGACATCACATCTTATAATAACATCCAGCAAGATCTACTACAGCGACATGCACCTATCAAGACCAGGTCAATCTCCAACAGACCGTTCGCTCCATGGTACACCCTAGATGTCAAAGCAGCCAAAGCAGAATGTCGCAAAGCAGAAAGGAAATGGTTAAAGACAGGTCTTACAGTCCACAAGGACATTTTCAAACACCAGAAGAACAAATGGAAATGTGTTATTAAACTTGCAAAAAAAGACTTCTATGTCACTAAACTTCAAAATTCTACATCTTGTAAGGAACTTTTTAGTATTTGTGATGAACTCACAGGGAAAAGAAAGGAAACACCTCTACCCACAATTTACGAGAACAATTTGTTGCCCAATGTTTTTGCTGATTATTTTGGTAAAAAAGTTACAACTATCCGAGAAAATCTTGACAGTTTTGATGCCATTGATCATTTTGATGAGTTTCAGGGAAATCCTATAGACACTTTTGGTGTTGTGTCGAATGAATCTGTAAAATCTATCATCATGGCATCGCCATCAAAATGTTGTGACCTCGATCCTATTCCTACATTTTTGGTTAGATCTTGTATTGATGAACTGGTTCCAACTATTACAAAAATAATAAACAACTCTATTTTAAGTGGGTCTGTCCCTGATTATTTTAAAACAGCCTGGGTAACACCACTTTTGAAAAAAACGACTCTTGATCAAAACATGTTGAAAAATTATAGACCCGTCTCAAACCTTCCTTTTCTTTCAAAAATCCTTGAAAAGGTGATATTACAACAACTAATGTGTCATTTGAGAAATAATGACCTGTTGGAACCATTTCAATCTGCTTACAGAAGTAACCACAGTACTGAAACTGCACTATTAAGAATCATGAATGACATATTAGTAAAGGCAGATTCTGGAAATATTACTCTGCTAAATTTGTTGGATCTATCAGCAGCGTTCGACACCATCGATCACGAAATCCTGCTCAGAAGGCTAGAAACATCGTTTGGAATCAGAGGGATCGCCCTTAAATGGGTCGAATCTTACCTGTCAAATCGCCACCAATTTGTTGTAACCAACAAAATAAGATCTTTTTCTTATGCGCTTCAGTATGGCGTACCACAAGGCTCAGTGCTTGGTCCTATTTTGTTTACTATCTATACTATTCCACTTGTACATGAAATAAAGAAATTTAATTTACAATATCATTTCTATGCTGATGATACCCAGCTCTACAGTTCTGCCTTGCCATGCGATGTTGACAGCCTTCTGCAGCAGGCTGGAAACTGTATAACAGAAATTAAAAGCTGGATGAACCAAAACAAACTGGCACTAAATGAGGATAAAACTGAGGTTATTTTATTAGGCCGTGAGCGGGTTCTGCAAGAAGTGGACAGAACTGAGATGATAATTGGCACTAATTCAATAGAAATTTCAAAAAAAGTAAAAAACCTAGGGGTTTACATTGATTCAAATCTTTCTATGTCATCTCAGGTTAGTCACCTCATTCGTATTCTATACATGGAAATCTGGAAAATTGGTAAAATCAGACATCTTATTTCAACTGAAACTGCGGCTGTTTTAGTAAATTCTTTTGTACTTTCAAAGCTTGACTATTGCAACTCCCTTTTGGCTGGAATTTCACAAAAAAATATTAGAAAACTCCAAATTGCTCAAAACAATGCAGCGAGACTTGTTTTGAAGAAAAAGAAAAGAGATTCAGCACTGCCACTTCTGCAGAGTTTGCACTGGCTGCCAGTCGAGAAACGAATAATGTACAAATTGTCATCCATTTGTCACAAATGTGCCAATAATACTGCTCCATCGTACCTAGTTGATTTAACTGATTACTATGTTCCATCTCGTCAACTAAGATCATCATCTGACACTACAAAATTGAAAGTACCTAAAATGAATCTGTCCACTGTAGGAGAAAAGTCCTTTTCATTTCTTGGCCCTACCATCTGGAACACTCTTCCAAAGACAACCAGGGAAATTAATGACATTGGTTCTTTCAAACGCCATCTGAAGACCCATTTCTTTCAGACAAACTAGGCTAGGTGTTTTTCGGCAGCAACAATAGTAAATATTTTTGAATTTCTTTTGTGCATGCGTGTGTGTGTGTGTGTGTGTGTAAGAATTTGTTAAAGCGCCCAGAGCTTGTCATCGACGGGGTTGGGCGCTATATAAATGCAATATATTATTATTATTATTATTTGTATTGACGAGCTTGATCCATTATAAGCGGTAGGCACATATAGCTGAGATGACATTGTCGCCAGAGACATGAGTATATTGCTTGATAGATAGTAGGCAGACTATATCTGAGAGATAGATAATTCATACTTAAATTGTTAGTGAGTCAGAATGATATTAATCCTATAGGAATCTAGAGGAGACTTCTAGTGACATATTATTGAATTTTCATTTGATGCTGCTGATGTTGTCTTTTTAGTATGTAGGAGATCTAGACACAATTGTTAGGAAATTTAAGGTAATTAAATTTGTGGCCCTGCAGGTCTGTTGATAAAACTTATTCAGATTGTTATTAGTGTGTGGCATGGTATGAAAGAGTAATTCCAATACCTCTCGATTTTAAAATGCAGTCATAACCCCAATAACCCTATCACCCAGTACCAGACCCGTAACATCACCCATTCTTCCAATATCACTATTGTGCGGAGCAGTTGCACGGCAAAGATTTGCTGATGTCGGAGAAATGCTGTAGCTTTCAAATAGGAAGTGCTTTACTTTTTTTAAAAATCTCGACCTGACTGTTTCTTCAGAAGACGTGATGTTACGGAAACACACACAGTGCGGCAGTTAACAGAGAGATCTAGGTCAAGGCGTAGTATCAACGGTGCACGATTGTTTTGTGGGAAAAAAACGGTTACTCAGTCTGTAGTACTCCGTACTTTTACTGCCGTACGCTTATGCAAGGCACCCCACACTCGCGTTACTGAAGCCAAGGGTCATCCTCTGTGTTCACACACCCCCTCTCCTACCCCTCCCCGCCAGCACCGCAACAAGAAATAAAGAGGTCTCATATGCGGGGAGTTGCATGGGCATTTTTGGTACATGGCGTACAAAAACCGGATACTTTAGTTGGCCGCCGGTAATAGGCTGGAGGCGCCCGCGGTCGTTGGGCCGTGACGGTGATCGCGGTTACTCGTCGGTCAGCGAGCGCCGTAGAATGGATGTTGCAAAACGCTTTTTTTTTTTACTTTATCGGGGAGTTATTACGCTAACAACGTTTGATTCAGCGATTAATTATTAGTGGATAGCAGTAGGCAAATGTTGTTAGTGTAAGATATCGAAAGAAAAATACTTAAATATTGATTGGTTTAGTTGTAGTAGGTGTTAAAGTTGACCCTATTTCAGTGCTGACACTGTTGTTAGATATGACATGATAAAGATCCATAATTCGGTAACCGCCAGTCGGTTCCCGTTCAAATTTACAACATATGAAGTAGACACGTGTACAAGCTTTCTCACCAAGTGGCTTTTTCACCGCAGCTTTTATAATGCTACAGGTCAATTTAAACAGCTACCTGCTGTCACTTGGCATATTATGTCGCCCTTACTTTGCACTTGCCGTCTCCTCGTAAGAATGTTTGGGCATTTCTTTTACTTGGAACAGCTTATTCATGTGCACTATATACAGTTTCGAAGTGCCATCTTATTGTTATCTGAATTTCCCTCCATTTTTGTAAATGTCACCATTTCTGTAGTAAATTCAAACATAATTACACATCACATCATTGTTCGCTAAAAATAAGTGTTTTCTCTTTCTGGGTCTCTAATAGAGAGGGGAAGCTTGTTTTTCTATTTAATTTGATACCATAAAACTTCAACATTGTGCTGAATGTGATTTTGGGAGCTTTTGAAAACTGATTTGAAATAGCACATGAGAGCAGGATTCAGTGTAATGTTTCAAACTTTTCAAACTTTACTAAAAAAACCTCGAATCACTGTAAACCAAAAATTCATGAATAGTGATATATATGCTAACTGTAATGTTCACGAGTTTCTTTGTGTAGAAGAAGAAGCTGAGGAAATTATTGTGCATCAAAAATTAATTTTTTTCCCTCACAGATTTCCATAGGTTTTCTTAACCCTCGTCCCATGTTGAGTGAACACGTCCGCGTAACGCCCTGTGCGGGGATAGCCAGCGGCCAGTCAACTAATCGATCACGTGTTGCCGATAACCTCGGTGGTCGGGTCAATCGGGTCCTTTTGAACACGTGTATCGTGTTTACTTTAGGATGCAATAACAACAATAATGGTGGATAAATCGTAAGTGACCCCTATGATATTTGGATAAAATACATGTGATGAGATGCAGTATGTTCTATTGTTAAGGAGAAGGCCCACAATCAAGAACTTTCTGCATTTACTTGCTTTTTAACACACGTTTAATCCGTTTTCCAAGAGCTGTGCGCTTGTTTTGTCCCTAAATCAGGCCATTCAGGTGAACAAATTATTTTTTAAGCCAGGCACTTAATTTATTAACCACATGTGTCATGACATTGCCTTCTGCCCCCTGACCTATGTAAAGGTTTCCACGTACCATGATGTTAGTTTTCTTAGCACACCTTTAGCAAGATTTTCAGCTCGTACAGTTCTTATATATACTGAAAAGCGGTTTAATCAAAGCAACACAATATCTCTCTAATTACCACATCAAACACAGACAATGACCAACAACAAAGTCAGTCATTTTCTCCCAGTTTTCCCTGATGAAATACCTACAGACAGATGCCCATTTGCAGCATGCCCTAGTATTACATCGGAATTCATCATTACAGACATAGAACAGTTTCTCAAAAACGCTGATGGCCCCTGTCTTCTCATTTCACATGCAGATGACAGCCAGCATCAAAGTAAAAGTTTCCCCAATATTCTCCCTAGTTCGAACTTCAAACCGTCAGTACTATTACATGAGTATGACAAATAATTACAAATAGTTGCATTGTAATAAATGTAATTGGACGATACCATTTTGTTAGACATAGTAGGGGTGACAGGATAGATAAACAAGCGAAAATAGTGTGGAAAAAAAACGCAAAAAAAAACAAACAATGTTGCGGCAACCAAATAAACCATATACGGGGAGCATCCTGCAGGATGAGGGTTAAAATACTGAAGGTCAATAACTGTGTCACATGTTGAGTTATATAACTGGTTCTGTATGAAATTAATCAGTCGAAAAAGATCTGCTTGAAAATAATTGTTATGGTGACATTTGTTAAAGAAATCTATTTTGGTTTTTGGTCTGTACAAGTTATATTACGTCAACAAGGTGTTGAACCATATTGTTTTCATGAGTTCTACCTTTGCCTCCCATATCACACAGATTGATTAATGTTGCAGGTATATGCAGTATATTTAAAGGATTCCTTTTCTGCGATGCAAAATACCAAACTGATTTGCATGGAATAAATCCAGCACTGTTGTGGAGTAAGTCAGAAATTGCCAGTGGCTGAGGTGGAGAATATTTTTATGACTGAGTAGAAAACTGCTAACAGATTGTTAAGTTTGGGTGTGGTCACACATAAGTTTTACTGTTGTGAATACAGGAACATTCGTTTTCATGTTGCAGGGTCAAGTCAGGGCAGCACCACAACAGAGCTGGGTCAGGGAAGGCATACCTTTCCATTTCAGTTCCAGTTGCCCCAAGGACTCCCTTCCTCCTATGAGGGTCACATTGGTTATGTGAGATATTTGGTGTCATGTAAAATAGACAAACCCTGGAAATTTGACCATAAAACTAAACGACCTTTCACCATCATCGGCATATTGGATTTGAATTCATCTCCAGACTATGCGGTAAATACAGAACCCATTGGTCTGCATGTAAAATGTATCATGCATTTAGCTTTCATAATAATCTTCTTTAACACATGTGAGTTTCCTACAAGTTAATTTGTAGTTCTGTTTATGCATTTGTTCGGACAATATTTGATAACAAAAGCTGCAGCTTTCTGGAAAATTGTAGACAATGTTGTGTTCCTCTGTAAAAATGCAAAAGTTATCCAGTGATGAAAAGTACAAAACAATATTCAGACAGAGAAAGCTGCATACACCAAACCTGTATTATACAAAATCCCCGTTATCCGAAAGATTTTCATGGTTCCTGTACAGTCCTATCTTTCCTGCAATTTATGTCCCTTCATATGTGGAGAAAATCTGTAAATCTTTTGAACCGAAAGATTCCCATTTATGTTCTGAGTGAAGAGAGAGTGCAGTCTCAAAATATGTAGTGTCTTTATTGTAAAAAAAAAAAAGTTTCAGTTGTGTCCATTTCATGTCCACTAATGCAGGCCCAGCAGAGGGAAGAAGGAAGATACCAGACAAAGAAGGGGAGCTGGGAAATACATTTTTTTTTTCATTTATCGGCCAACTTTTCGTCTTCACACCTTTCCATGGGCTGTTGCAAATGCGTCATGCGTGTCACATTGACTATAGTACATTCACTAATAGTCCAGACCTCCCAAATCTCCCCGTTTTTATGATAAAACCCTGCCCTCCCCATTTTCCTTTGAAATCTCCCTGTCTCCGGGAAAAGAAAAAAAAAGTTTTGCCGATCACACGAAAATTACGGAGTATGCTTTTTCATAGTGCCCTTGACTGATACAACTTATATATCTATCAGAGACAGGAGCAGAGATGGTCTCTATGCCGATGCAGGGTGGGAGGGTTGGGTAGGAACTAACGTGGAGGGGACCTGTTCGGCTACAATGCCCATTCAGTGGTCCCCCCCCCCCCCCCAAAAAAAAATTGGGGTTTTTCAGAATTGTGGGGACAACTGATGGCCAGATAGGACTACTGTAGCTTCCCCAGGAGCATTATTATGTATACAGTAGTAGTATCATTGGGGGAAAAAAAAATGAGCTGAGGAGAGGTTAGGAATGAGCATGAGACTCCTCAGCATGATGTTTTCTCTACATAGATTCATAGACCTATGGAGGCTTGAAAAATCACGTGTTGGCATTTTCCCTCAGGCACTACTCAAGGTAACATTTTTGCCCTCATTTTCATCACTGAAAGGTGAGGAGGAGAGAGGGAATCACATTATACTGGAGATCTCAGTTAACATGAATTAGAGTAGGCCTGGTTGGTGCTAGAAGACATGCCAAAAGGAAGTACAATGAGCTGACACTCGAAATGGTTTACCAAAGCCATAAAATGAATCAGCATCAGAAAAATGGGATTTAAGTCAGTGAATCTTCTTAAGTCTCAACAGTTTGCTATTTTTTTTAGGTATTTTCCTGAGTGGGAAAGGTAGTTATTTTCATGTCCACTTTTTTCAAGAGGAACCCATCAAAAATAGACATTATATATATTTTTGTTCAGAAATTGATGAACTTTGTGATTGTAAACATTATATCCTTGGCCGGGGGACTCGGGCAAAAACGTTTTAAGTTTTGTGCCTTTTTTTCAGAATTCAGTTGTCCATAAGCCACTTCAAGTACACACCAAAAATTAGATAATGTTAACAGAAAAATTTTGAAATAAATGCAAGAACAAAAAACATTTAACTCCACACTCACGAAAAGCGCCGGTGTCAAAAGCATTTAAACGCCCGGAGGGACTTGACAGGATTCATCCCCCTTAACTTAGACTGCCTAAGTCGCTTGATGAACAGTTTTGGCACGTGTCAGCTTGCGGTGCTCAAACCACTGCGTAATTTAACAGTTACGAAAGCCCAATGCAATTTATACATCATCATACTAACCCGAAATGTCATCCTCATGGTGTTATAAAATTATCGTAATTGTATGTCAAATCGTTGTTTGATCATGATTAAGTTTGATAAAACTTATGATAATTCAGAGCAATAAAATTGCCAATAGGTTTCTCTTCCCGTTCTAATCTTTATAACTCCCTTAATAAAATATGTCTTACTGGTACATCATGACAATCAAGAGACAACAAAGGTAAAGGGATGGGTCCAGGTTTATATGGAAGACGGATTTTTTCAAATGTTCATTGCCTCTCAGCCATTCAGGAAATATGGAGGGGCTTAGCAGAGGCGGACGTATGGTTGCTCGTGCACTGGCACAAAAGATTAACCAAAAAGATGTGCCAAAGAATTTGACTCATCTTGTATCAGAAGGAAAACAAAATTCATGTTATCATTTATCATATAAAACAGTAGATGAAATTATAACGCGAGATTGTTTGGACAACACTTGATTTACAAGTGGACAAACTTTTGGGATGCTTGGACGAAACCATAATTTCTCAAGACGATAAGGAGAATGAATCTCATCATGCGACAGCAATCTTTGATACACATGCAGGTATGTTAAATAATTACTAATTTTTTTCTTACTCCTTCATGTAACTCTTTAAGTTTATTCAGAGATTATGTTGTTTTAAGAAAAAAAATACGTATCGTGGACATAATTTATATGCCTCTGGTCATCAGGAATTTGATTAAACCAACTGGATGTAGTAATAATGCTTTCTGATTTAATTTGTCCTTATCTGAATGCATTAACTCATTCCGCCCGGAGCGATGACTCAGTCGTCAATTTTTTCCCGTCATATCGTCGGAGAAATGAGCCACTCGTCGATTTGTTTTGACCGGTATTTTTCTATACTCAACGGTTATTTGCTGAAATATTTTACGACAATCACTAGTAGAGTTATTTATTGACCTAAATACTGGGTTAGTACACCTATGGAATTTCTGGAAAATCTATTGAATTTTGGATTTCAGATTTCATGTAGGCCTATTGAAAATCTATTAAATTTGAGAAATCGGTCAGAACCTGGATTTTTAAAAAGTCGTCAAGACTCCCCTTTAAAAAAAAAAAAAAAAGGCGCGAGCTCGATCCAAAAAATCCATGGACCATACGATCTTCCCTGCCTCTGGCGTGCCTAGCATCAGGCTTATAAGAAGCCAGCATCGTGTGTGTAAACACCATGTGGGCGATACGATATGCGATACCCGTAAGATCGAAGCGTACGTCACACTAGTTTTTCCTTCTAAGCTGTGCCGTAATAATCGACTCGCTCAAGTCACTGCATTTTCTCGTCGAAAGCCACCTTCCGATTTTCCGACGTAGCGTTTCATATCTGGTGTGTTCGAAACAAGCAGTACTAAGAAGCATGAACGTACCTCGATTACAAAAAAAACAACAAAACTTGATTACCGAGACCGTCATGTACATGACTGGTCCACTCTTGAACCCGCGATGAGGCGAAACAGACATTTTTTTTTTTAAATCTTCGCGCATGTGGGGCGGGGTGTCAATATTTTTATTCAGCGATATTGTTTTTTGCGTGATAATAACAGGCCTAATGCAGGTATGGAAAACAAAGACACACAGGCGATGTGATACTAGAAGTAGGATCAAGGTCAGACATACGAACTCACATGCTGTGCCTACTAACTAAGGACATAAAATAATACATTGTACATGTATTATTATATACCGCAGGTATGCAGGGAGGAGATCCATTCGAATTGCATAGACTACAGGGGGGTGATTTCAGGAGCGTCTGTGTGTGTGGGGAGGGGGGGGGTCGCAGGGGGCAGCGCCCACGTGGCGAGATAGTCCTCCGTATGGATGGTTTTATAGTAAATGCGGGGCTCGGCAATTAGCAATTGGAACATCAAATATGTGCCCGACTAAAGTTCTGTAACTCACGATACTCTTCCAGATAAGCGTGTTTAATACTAATAGGACCTCTCCTAATTCAGTGGTGAAAATGAAGGTAAAGATACAACTCTCGTGTAGAAGGCGACCCCTGACTGAAGAAAACCTAGAGACAGGTTTTGCGCTGATACTTAAAAGGAATCTGGTCAGCCCAATCTATTATAATGCGATGCTATGCGATAATTGGAAAGTTGCGTTCCAATACTGATAGACACTGCGAGTGACAGTCTATTACCCACACCTTTTTTTTTCTTTCTCTCTTTCTCTCTCAAACCCGCGCTGTCCCGACCCGTAGGCCTACGTAGACTCGTCTCCGGTCGTGCATCCCTTCTCAACTCTCCTCCAACTTGTTACGGCAACACGGGCATTGTGGCGCCACACCTTATATAACATCTCACCTACCGATGGATGACCGAAGTGATTACAATGCAGCGGGACACCTTCGTAGAACTGTCGGCGCTGACCGTCTCAGTTTCCCGTAAACACGATTAAATCGATACCGCGTATAAAATCCATTGCCACGCTCGTTCCGTCCACGTGGGTAATGGCCATCCCGTTTGCTCATTCCCCGGTGGTATTTAACATATGACAGTGAGCGCACCCGAATTTGAGCAGTCGGCAGTGTTGGTGGAATTAATTAAATTTGTAAAATATCGCACTCGCGTCTAAGGTGACCCGCCCCTCCCCCCTTCCAAAAACTGGCCTTGTAATTGAGGTTCGTGTTCAAAATGTCTCGCATATACCGGTACACGAATTTTACTGCTGTACGGTAGGTCGACGTAAATTACGATGCCGCGGGAGCTATCCTTTTGCTATTACCAAATCAATTTATTCGGATCTATACATGTTGTCAAAGTAATTTCATAGACTAACTGATATTATTAACGGAAATTCTTACATGGCATAGTAGATCGGATATGCCTTTCTATCCTGCATATGGGGCCAAATTGACTTCTTGTTTTTTAAAAAAATTCCATAAAGCTAAATCTATATCATGATTCACTGAGACAAGTCTATTTGTTTAACCTTTTCCGTACGTCGTGGGAAGAAATGTTCCCACAGCCCTCTTTAAAATTCAATATAAAATACACATTTGACAGCACGGTACTGAAACTCCATGTATTCTTCAAGTTTCATCAGAGGATTCGTCTGGTGCTATAGAAGTGAATGTTTGTTTGATTTAGCGGGTTTTATTTACTCTTACTTTTCGGTACCCCTTACAGTACGTCGTGGGAACAAAAATTACCAGACTAGCAAAGAAGAGATTTACTAAATCCAACGCGTCCGTACGTCGTGGTAAAAAATGTTCCCATGCAGCAGATACTGTAAAGAGTGAAACAATCGCGCTGTCGACATCAGGTTTCCCCCAACATATAAAGGGGGACACAAGTTGAAGACATGACCCCAATGTCCCACCCACCAAACCCCTCCTGAAACGCCAGCAATAATGGTTTTTGAGGAGATCAAATTTCAGTGGTATATGGGGTGCTAAGAGTAAGAATAACGTACAGTGGCATCGGACGACCAAACCTCTCATTCTTTGTTGTGAAAAAAAAAAATGAAAGTGAGAAAAACCTTAACATCGGGTATGTAACTTCTTTGGTTGCAGTAAACTGTGTCTCTTTGTGTGATCTGTAACCGGGTCATCTTTATGGGCGATTTCCAAGCCTCAATCTCGACTGGGCAACATTCTGGTAATATTGATGTGTTTAGTTTTTGATTTGGGACTTGGTTTTATACGGACAGTACCTAGAGAAATGTCTGTAAAATGAACAGATGATTATTTCTCAGTGTATTGCTTAATTTTATGGCCCCATTATGTAACAAAATATGCAAATCTCTTCATTTTATGTATTACTTTCCCCCTTACAAAATATCAGATAATCGAAATCGACCACGTATGAAGTTGGTTTTCATTTCTGCTCCGACGGAAAGTGTATTGTTTGATAAAACACCGTATGTAAATCCTGTCTTTTCCAAGGTTTTGAGGGAACAGTTAGAAAATGATGCCTGAAGCTATTTATAGAGCGTTGTCGGTAGTAGCACAGCCTCGCATGACCAAGTGAGTGTTGACGAACTGACTTGAATGCGAAGCCATAATTATAAATGCACAGGTATTAACTGGCGAGTGGGACAGTGAGTGGCACATAGTGACGAAAATGTGCAGTGCTGACAAGATGGTCATGAAAGTTGATAGAGCTTCAGCTAGTGCTACTCAATCTCGGTAGGAACAACATGTAACACGCATGTGAGGCTGTTGCTGAAGATTACATGAAGAAATCAAGAAATTCTTTCACGGTCACCCATTTTGAGGCCTGTCATTGGAAATGGCAAGTCATTTCAATGGTCCTCGCGTCCTACATTTTGTTATGTTTCCCACTCAATTCTGAAAAGCCTGAAGAACAGTTTCCTCAACCATAAGTCAATGGTTGAACGTTCAACATGTGGACAGCGACAGGAATGTTAATTATTTACTGCTCATTATTTTAATTTCGATAATTTGTATGTATTTTTGTTCCCGAAAACATCACTTGTAATCATTAGCACCCAAATCAGAAACGTTTGATTTCACCATTTGACTCTTTCCGTATCTATTATTTTAAGTGATTGTCTTTCTCGTGGACCACACAGCCCCTTTACCGCCTCTGAAGTTCATTTTGTTCAATTTATTATGCGGATAGAAATAGGATAAACTGACACTGAGTCATGTATTTATCCTTCTCACTGTCGCTCTCGCCTTATCTTTTAGCGCGGTAGGGTTTGATGAGGCAGTGTTAACTGTTAAAGTGTTATAGAAATATTGGGCCCACATTACGTCAGTCTTTGCCCCCAAAAGACTGTTCCCCCCAAAAGACTGTTTTCCGCATTGTGGTTATACTGTGTTTTCTCAGACTTTACTTTTTTGGACACCGTAATAGTGTCGTTCAACTGACCTCGACCCATTGTTGCAGTACGCAACTAGAGGTGAAAAAAATAATGTGGCTTTCTTACTATGCTGTGCTCATGAGCAAATGACAACGATAGGTCTCATCCCACGATATAATTTCGAACTAAATACATGTAATACAGTACGGTACTTTGCAGTTTGCGACAAAAATTAAAAACAATTAAGACAGGGTGAGGACCGGGTATAAGAACAGCCCAAATGTACCTGCGAAAGTACAGTTTTTAAACTGCATATAGCTATTTAAATGGGCAAAGCTGAATACTACTCAATGAAGGAAAGTTGTTCGTCACATCGAAGTTGTGTGATATGTCATGTATACACATTTCTTTCTTTTGTTTCAGTTTATTAGAATTAGTGCCCTTGATTTAACAATGGCCATTGTTTTTGTCAGTGTGCACACGAAAAGTCGGACGCAGTGAGTGGCACATAGTGACGAAAATGTGCAGTGCTGACAAGATGGTCAGCACTGCACATTAATACTCATTAAAACTCATTAATATCGACCATAATGCGCCTTAGCCCACGCCAATACCGATTTTCAGCCTAATTTCTTTATTATTGGTGAAGATGCGACTGTTGGAACAGCCACATGCACTTTTACAGCATGTAATTATCTAAATAGATCCACGAAATAACAGTGTGTACACACGGACAACAAAAACCCTCGAAAAGAAAATAAACTGATTTAAAGTGAAAAAAAAACGATCTTCGCATTTTTATTGCCCAAAATCGAATAGTAAATTCTTTATCTTTATGAAATGATGTGTTTTAAACCTCTAAGATACCATTATTGGTCACAATTTGACAGTTCATAACAGGGTACAAACACAGGTAGATTTGGGCTGTTCTTATTTTGCACTGACTCATGTATTAATATTGAAAAAAATAAGCATCTGCGAGGCTTTTCCTGCACTGGCAGAAAGCTGCCTTAGATAATAAAACTTACCTGATTGTAGCACGTGGAGGACTACAGAGCATGGTTTGAAATTCACACGAGTATTATCATCTTTGTTCAATTACATACTACAATTACACACCTTGTTTCCATTTAGGTTGAAGCTGAAAGAAAACTATAGGCGAGCACCATATTCTAGCGCCCTGGCTAAGAGTAAGAATCACGATGGTCGGCCCACTGTGATACAATTATAAATTTAGAGAATAAACATCCCACAGAACATTTCTTTTGACAAGAAGTGGTCCCTAGAGTCCACATGAAAGCTGCATTGGATAGTATTTGTGACCACGGGGGACAGACCGACCGAAAGCGTGTTATTTTACACTTGTCTCAGTGTGGTAACAATTGTTCCCAGGACGTACGGATAGGCATAACCTGCATTTTTCTCTATACGGGACAGTCTGGTAACAAAATTTACCACGACGTACGGACCGCAGGGAAAATAGCGACGTACGGAAAAGGTTAATGGGTCTTGTACTGCTCAGTGTTAAAAAAAAAAAAATGCTTTTACTGTTTAAAACTGTACAATGCTGTATGTTTATTTAGAATACATCCATACCCCTGAACCTCACACGCGACATACTTTACTTCTTTTTAATGTGTATATTTGATTCCCAACTCAAACTAAGCCTGTTTAAGAAGTTTAGTTTTTCTGAGAGTCCAATTCCAAATTGACATGTGAAATGAATTGTAATTTAAAGAAGTTGAGAGCAGAGTGTTTTAAAGGGAAATTCCAACATAGTTTTTTTATATCTCACACCACAATACAAATAACCAAATCAGCAGGTTTTAAGACTAGATTGAATTACAGTATTTATAAAGATAGTAACATGAAACTCTGTGTGCACATAAGTATAATTAATTTGGGTATATACATGTATGTAATTTAGTAACTAATGAAAATTCCTATTAATTTTATCAGTCAGTTCTAAATTGTTTGAGTTATATAATATTCATATTTTTTTAGCCTTTGTTAAGAGATTTAAAGTATGGGAAATTCGCGCCGAAATACTGCATTTAGCTCTGGAAAATCCAAATGAGCCTATGGAAAAGCTATGGAAATTTTTGGAGTCAAAAGTGTATGAACCCTGTAAATAATACAACTTCTTCCAGTTTTGTTTCATTTGATTGCTTTGGAGCGAAAACTTGATAATCAGCCCTGGAAATGACCTGTTCATTTGCATGGATTTTATGTAAGAATGTTCGGACGTGTTATTTCATTTGGAATATTATGAAAGTGAGATTACAAGTACAATACCCATATATTTGGTACCACATGAAAGGGGATTTGATTACCTACACTTTGAGGCTACTCTTGACCACCTAGGGCAACTGTAGTCAAAAACAGAGGTGGCAAAAGTGAATTTATGGGTAGAAATTTTTTTTTGCTACAACTAAACACTGACCATTCCTTCAACATATTAGCATCACAGACTCTAGAATTGACACAAAAAGACAGTACATTGTTTTTCTGTCCAATTCTGTTTATTTTGATACCAAATATGTCTA
Organism: Onchidella celtica; assembly: GCA_963931925.1. Lineage (NCBI taxonomy): Eukaryota > Metazoa > Mollusca > Gastropoda > Systellommatophora > Onchidiidae > Onchidella > Onchidella celtica. The sequence continues at coordinate 66,619,345 of OZ007567.1, forward strand.
CCTTTCTTTCTTCCTTGTTTGCATTAAACATTTTTTTCTGCAGTCACCCAGTACCGGTTTATGTCAAATGAGTTTTTGCTCCAGTGGAATTGGGAATTTAGCTCTGGGTGGAATGAGTTAAGATGATCCCATGGACCAACCCCACTAATCATAATCACCATTGCTAGTTTCGTTTCTTCAGTCTTCTGTACATGGCCCTTGATATTGATCACTGTGCCTCTAGTGGCTCTAGCCAACCAGAACTGTAATTTCAAGCATTTTTCTCTTTCTTTTCTCAATCAGCTGACACCACTAAACAAGGACCACATCTGGACCCAGAGGTCATTTCATCAAATGTGAGAAAAAGGAAGAAACCTGAAGAGTGGAAGGGGAACAAAGGAAAGAAATTAAGCCAGTCCAGACAAGAGTATGAATGTAATGGAAAACACCGTTCTGCAAAGAGGAGGCTAGATTGCTGCAAATGCCAAAGCAAAGATACATCCTGCAAAGATATCACAGATGGCGATCGCAGAGAGTGTTTCACTTCTGTTTGGTCATTGACATGAGAAGGGAAAAAGGCCTATGTTAAAGGGCTGGTTGGCAAGAGAAGAAAACGCACCACAAACGATGAAAGCAAGAGCCATCACACATACGTATTCCATCTGAAATATGAAGGTGAGGGGAAGAAAGTATGTAAGCAAATGTTTTTGAACACAACCGCCTTGGGACAATTGTTTGTCCAAGGTTGTTTGGATGGAACAAGACAAGGTGAATCAGAACCCCATCAACATCCCCATTATAATAGAGGGGCAGAAGACAGACAGTTCCTCAAAAACGAGTTTTTCAACCTGCTCCCCAAGATGCCATCTCATTACTGCCAACAATCATCGAGCAAGTTATACCTGGAGCCCATGTCCAACCCTCAACCTGTGCAGGGCGTCAAATGCCGCCCATGCTTCGCAAGCGCTCACGCCGCACGGGTGGCAAAAGTCGGCAAGGTCAAGCTGACCACGCCATGCGCAAGCTGTATTTTCACACGTCGGGGTCACTGATCTCTTTGAGACATAACTACCGTCTTATTGTTCACTGTATCTCTTCTAAATCAAAGGCATTGTGACGTGGACATGATAACCAGTGAAGCACTGGTCAGAATCACAAAGATTAAGCTTTCAAAGGCTCTCCCCACACTTTCAAAAGATGTAACATCGACATGTGAACTGTTGCTCAACAAATTTGCAATATTATCTCATTTTCTCACAAGCTGACCACCATCTGGAGTTGTCTGTATCTAAGAACCAATCAGAAACAAGCTCTGAAATAATCTTTGCCCCAAATGCCCACATTGTCAATCAGGATGAAACCATTTGTGTAGGGCTTGGGAGGGCGTGGCTAGTTATCATGCTTCGTTCTCACGAAAACTACAGCTGTCAGTTTGGAATCATAAGTCAGGTCATTGGTTAGAGACTGACAGACTAAGGTTTTGCTGGTTAATTCATTATCAAGCATGATAAGGCATAGCAGCGAATGTTTTCATACCGATCAATAAAAACTGAACCACGTGGACAGCGTGTGTGGTCATCCTATAGCGGCAAGGATCAGTGACCCCAGATAAGATTCTCCATGAGTAAGGTCACTGACCGGACAGCGGCTTTTAAGGCGTGCGCAGGGTGAGAGTTAAGAGCTTGGCTGAACTACATCGAGTCTATGGGGAGAAATGTGCTGAAAAATGTAGACAACCCCTCTCTGTGAAAGTGTTTTCAGAATTGTTTGATGAGAGCAATCTTGCCTTATTTGCACACAAAAAAGACCAGTGTGACATATGTGTGGGACATGAGACAGGCAATGTCCACACCGAGGCCTTGGACAGTCCACCAGCGGGAGAAGGAGGCTGCACGTAGTCAGAAAGAGGTAGACTAGCAAGCCGCCCTAGATGCGATCAGGGATACTGCAAGAAGCCTTAGTGTCCTGTGCATGGACACCTTCAAAATGTGCTTTTGACTCCCAAACTACAGGCTTCAGCACTTTATCAAACTAAGTTAACGGTGCATAACTTTACAGTATACGATGTTGCCACAGGGGATGTCATGTGTTAGGGAGTGTTTATAGTGGCACGCACGCTTTCTGTAGGTGTCTAAATTGAATTCTGCGCGCGGAAAATTGGTGTTTATACTGGCACCTACGATTTCTATAGGTGTGTAATTTGAGGTGCTTGACCTATTGGTTTTATGTAAAATGGCGCTTACAAAGCGACAGAAACTGATTTTATGGTGGTGGTGGTGGAAGAAAAGGGGTATGAAAAAATGTAGATATCGCCAATTTTCTGTACACCCAATTAACAAATCACAAAAATGTTATGGAGAGTTTCATCATTTAATGCCCCAATTATTGACTGATACAAAGAAGTTCCTGGAGTATTTCAGAAAAGACAAAGGAGGCTACTGCTGTTCCGAATAGTTTCATAAAATACCAGTACTTTGTGTCTCCAGGAGGGAGCCTATCATGGCAAAATAATGTACTCATTTAGACATGAAAACACTGGTTGCTAAGAAAGAGAGAAAAAAGAGAGAGGGGGAGAGAGAGAAAGGGGGGGGGGGGGGACGACGAATAGGGAAGTGGTAAAAAGAAGATAACTTAAGTGAAATAAAACAGTAAAATTGAAACACTCACCTTCTCTAATTTCATTTGCAATTGACTCCCATGCAGCTGAGAGAATGTCTCTATTGAAATGGTTCTTGTCTGTTTTGTCCCAAATAAAGGGCCGGTTTCTTACTTCAAGAATTAGTTTATCGTCATCCATTGTAACAAGATTAGAAAATAAGCACTGGTACTGACTTGAGCTACGCACCTAAAAAATGCGTGTCAATATAAACAGGAAGTGCACGCCAGGTGATAGATAAGAGGAGAAACCGCTGGACACACTTCTTTTTGTAGTTGCTTACGCACGACTGAAGTGTGTCACCCACACACTTCTTTTTTCTGTGAGCACGACAGTCGTAGGTGTCCGTGGCAGTATAAACACCCAGGGCGTCGCAAGTGAACCAAAAGAGAAATTTATGATTACGCGCGCTACCTACAGAAAGCATGCGTGCCACTATAAACACTCCCTTGCGTGTGATATGAAGCAGAGGGCAAACAGACAACCAATGAGTTTGCATCTTGCCTCACACATTATCTCACCAACAGAATTGGAGGATGCAAGAACGCCATCATATGCAGTGATGGATGCTGTTATCATAATTGCAACCATATCCTCTCAAGTGCACTCAGCTACATTGCATCAACTGAGGACATGACCATTGAGCAGAAGGCATTGGTTAAAGGGCACACATAGATGGAGGTTAATTCAGTTCACAGTGTGATAGAGAGGGCTTTGCGGCATGCTCTAATCTACGTGCTGATGGACGTTATAAATGTCATGAAAAGCACAAAGAAATCACCAAAGCCATATGAGGTGATGTACTTAGAACATGGATTTTTCAAGGACTTTTCTGAAGTTGCATCTCTCAAGACCATTCACCCTGGACACAAGAGGGGAGACCCAACAGTAACAGACATCAGGGCATTGCAATATAAATCAAACGGAAACATCAACCTCAAGCTGCAGTTCAGTGATGAATGGCAGGAACTGCCCAAGCAAAGGAACTACCAGGATGGTAGGCAGAGTCCAAGGCCACTGTACAAGGACAAGCTCAAGATCCAAGAAAGTAAAACATAAATACTTGTTTCCCACGAGACCACCATGCTTTTTACGACAACTTGCCACACTGACTTTTATTTTCTTGAATGACGTTGATGCATTACTGTGCAAAAGTATTTTTCATGTACTCCTTATTAACTTACAGTTTATGCCTGTAAATCAAACTTTGAGATGTTGCAGCTTGTCATGAATGTGCTACACAACTCAACATGGTTTCAATTAGGTACCCCAAACTGATTTTGGAAAGTGGCTGTATCAATAAGTTTTGCCTTCCAATGGATAGATCTCAGTATTCTAAGAATTTTGATACCAAATTTGTCTCTGTATCTCCATATTTAAGAAAGCTGTGTCATTTTGAATTTTTAAACATTTGTGGTACACAACTTTGACCTCCCATAAAATGACGGTTTATTGAGCCACGGCATTAAAATTTCTCAGTATCCATGTCAAGTGGGTCTACACTATGCTTAATTTTTTTTCGAGGGACACAAACATAATACAATGTACAAGCATCTCATTTTACCTTTTTTAGTCAGCAAACATCATCTGACGTCATTTTTTTGTGAACGCATACAAGGGAGACAAAAATAATGTTTTTGGTTTTGTTTTAATTAAAAAGGAGATCAGCCGTGTCACCATTGACTTAGCACTGAGTGTCGGACAAAGGTGATGAAATCAAGCATTGGGTGGGTCTCTAAACACAGTCAGCGCTTCGCTCCCAAACATGCCCCATATCTCATCTTGGCATCCCCTTATAATACAAAGGCTGAGGTTTATTTGCATATATTTTTGCTCCTGATCAATAAAAGTTTCCGCTAGTTTCTCGCCCTACAAACTTTTCAACAAAAAAATGATTTTCAAAAGAATTCCAACTTAAAACATGGAGAAAAATACATTGAACCAAACCTCATTTATCTGGCTCTCTGTGTGAGTTATTTTCAAACACTTGCGCTACATCAGATCGACGCGCTGCGACCCTTTGTTATGAGGGGGTCAATTTGGTATGCGCAACTCAGACCGAAAACGGCAAGACTGTCCTGTTCAAGCTGTAAAAACACACAGCTAAACACATTAAACAATGCAAAAAGAAGTATAATTTTGTCAGAGGAAGGATTGAACTTTATTTTAATGTAGGATACATGTTGTTTTACATAAATACACAGCAGTGATACTGATAGCCTTGTAATGTTGGCGTAAAATTATGCCAAAACGGGATTTCGCCCCTTTAGGGGTCCAGTTTGGGGTACCTATTCCAGTTTTGTCACTTTTCTCTTTTTTTTCATCAATACAGATGAATTTGAGAAAATTGTATCTGTGTCTTCCAGTCTTTTACAACAGCATGTAACGTAATTTTGTTTTCACTACTGTTCCATGCAAAAATTAAGTGTAATTAACAATACTTACAAAATGTTGAGCTCGTGCATTACAGTTAATTGATAAATTCATGTTAACTGTATCTTTGTTTCTTTCTCTCTCTCTCATGAACACAGACACACACAATAATAATCATAACAATAATGATACTCGCATTGTCAATTATTTTAATTTGTGGTTTCTGATGCCGTAAGGGTACTGCATAATATATCAATTTGCAACTGATAAAAATGGACCTGTTTTAAGACTAGTCGATATATTTCAGAACTGTGTGAATTTGAGCAGTACCGGTGGAGCAGGCCAGACTATATCCCCGCCAGACTATACCCGGGGGTTAAACTGGCCTAGTCCAGAATATACCCCGGGGTACATTCTGGGCTAGGCCAGTTTATACCCCGGGGCATACTTTGGGCTAGGCCAGACTATACCCCCCCCAGTCCAGATTATACCCCTCTATGTTTGTTTTAAAAAGCAAGTCGACCACAGTTTATTTCAACTTTAGTTTAAATTGTTCATTATCACTGTCCTCAGGGATCATATTGAAGCATACATTCTTAACTCTTGTAAATTATGAAACATTTAAGAGAAAATAAACATGCTCTGAAAAGCATTGATATACTAATGGATTTAAAATCCATTCAAATTGATATGATTAGACTTTAACACTAATTTTACTTGTGTCTGTTGGTATTATTATTGTTTTTGTTTTTTTATAATTAGTTGTCCATGAGTTAAACATGTATTGTGTTTTTTTGTTTGGCACCACTGACATATATACTTAGTGGCAAGGTATGAAATAATAAGACTCATAAGTGTAAAACCATGTGAATTTTATTTCAAAAACTCAGAAATGTGCTTGATATGTCAGAACAATTAGATCTACATACAAAGTTACAATGATGCAGAGAGTAAAGGCCGGGAAAGAACACACAGAGAAAAAAACAAGACTTTAATAGCCCAACTAACAGATGGTGCAATTCCATCATCCAGCAGAAATTAAATACTTCACATAAAACTAAATATATATACTAAACATTTTTCACATGATGAACTTAACCTGTCCAGATCCACTTGAATGCTCACCATTAATATGCAATAATAACAATAAGAACACCAAATCATCTTATTTACTCTTGAAAATAAAGAGAAATATCAATATCAGAATCATTATCATCATCATCTTGGAATAACATAAAAATCAGAGGGAATATAAAAATGATCTACACATCATTCTAGAATCTAAAAGCAGCCATGTGTGTGTACAACTATATGTATAAATTACTGTTAAATCTTTTCAACTATTCAAGTGGAACTGGACAGAAAGCTTCAGTAAAGTAGCTTTGATAGTCCTGTAAAGTGACAGATTAAATCCACTGAGACAACGGTGCCTTGTAGAAAGTAATTGCTGTATGTTACAGCAAAATTCGATGGGTCATTCCTTTTTAGTAAATTCTTTGATAGTTTATTTGTAGAAAGGTATACATTTCATTTATCTCATGGTTGATGGCACTGGATTAGTTTGCAGGGCATTTGAAGGATTGCAGTTATGTGCTATAGTAGTGAATAAAGGCATGTCATTTGCGGGTGAAATAAAATTTAAAAAATTTAATGTTGTATCCTTGAATATTTTGCCCGAATATGGGAGTATAATCTGTACTGGAGGAATATAGTTTGGCTTAGCTCAAAGTATAGCCCCGATACAAACTGGCCTAGCCCAGAATATACCTGGGGTACAAAATAGACTAAGCCACTTTAACCCCAGTGTAGCAAGCCAGATTATATTATACTAGCTGAGGTCCCCGGCCCTGCCCGGGATAAATCGGTTTGAATATTAGTTTCAGTTCTGGGTGGTTTTTATGGACCTGCTTCATCTTGCCTGTTCCTATTTGTTTACTTTATTTTTGTTTGTTTCCTGTTTTTAATTAAGTCTTACTGCTCTGCCTTTGTGAGTTGACACCCTGCGCGCCCCGTACAATAGCATGATTTGCGCACGGGTTAGTGTGTTTGATAGTGAACACATCGCAGGAAGTGATAACGAAACCTTAAAATGGCGAACCATGACTCGAAATAGATCTAAATGATGCCGAAACAATGAAAAATGAAACGTAGAAGCCTGAACATTTCATAATTTCTAATATAGCCCATGTTAATTTCGCATTGATAATATGCTGTTGTGCAAAGTTTGAAGCCTGAGTGTGATGGGGTTCCTGAGCCTTAGGTGACCAAAGTTTCGAGTTACCAAAATATCTTACTACACTCGGCCCTGTCTGAGCTGTAAAAATGACGAATCGGAAAACCTCGAACGGCCCATTTTGTTTTCTATTTTTCTAAATTTTTAAGGTTGTTGCATCATTAAAATGAATTGATACAAACCTTGCTCAGTCTTTGAACTACTTTCAGTAATTTTTTCATGGCTCTACGTTCAGTAGTTTTTTCAGCCATAGAGCACAACCGTCCAATTTTACCCAATTATATATATAGATACATGTATATCAAACAAGGAAAGACCACAGTTTAATTCGTTTTTTTTTATCACTGTCATCAGGCATCATAGTAATACATACATACATACATTCTCGACTTCCTTAAATCATAATACAATTCAGAGGTAAAAACATGCATTAATATGTATTGATATAAATTTTGCCTTAACATGCTATAGATCTAATTACTTTTTACAATGCACTACTTTTGTCTCAGACGACTTACTGTGTCGGTCTACACAACTTTCAAGGCTATTTCACTAAAGCTTTCTGTCCAGTTCTACGGTACTTGAATAGTTGAAAAGCTTTAACACATTTTTTATATTTAGTTGATACACACATTTTGCTGCTTAGATTCTAGAATGGTTTGTAGGTCTACAATACAAGATATCCTCTTATATCTTTGTATTATTCCAAGATGATGATTCTGATATTGATATTTCTCTTTATTTTCAAGAGTAAATTTAAGATGATTTGGTGTTCTTATTGTTATTATTATATATTACTGGTTAGCATTCTGTAACATTTCAAGTGGATCTGGACAAGTGGAGTTCATCAGGCGAAAACATTTAGTGCCTATTTAATTTTATGTGAAGTATTTAATGTCTGCTGGATGATGGAATTGCACCATCTGTCAGTTGGGTTCTTATTTTGTTTTTATTTTTTTTCTATGTGTGTTCTTTTCCGGCCTTTTCTCTCTGCATCATTGTAAAAAAAATATATAATGCATGTTTTATTCATGGCCAACCAATTATCAAAATAATCAAAACCGGAATAATAATAATAATACTAACAATAATATCAACAGACACGAGTGAAATTAATGCGGAAGTCTAAGCATATCAGTTTGAATGGATACTCAAGCCTTTTGTATATCAATGTAGTTTAATGCATGTTTGTTTCCTCTAAAATGTATTGGATTAACAGGAGTCAAGAATGTATGTATGTACAACAATTTAAACTAAGGCTGAAATAAACTGTTATTATTATTTCCTCTAAATTGTATTATGATTTATGGATGTCAAAAATGTGTTCATGTATGTATTAAATGTATCCGATGACAGTGATAAAGAACAGGCTGAAATAAACTGTGGTCTTGACTTATTTCTAAAAAAAAAGTAGGGGGTATAATATGGGCTGGGGGGGGTATAGTCTGGCCTAGCCAAAAAGTATACCCAGGGTATAAACTGGCCTAGCCCAGAATATACCCCGGGGTATATTCTGGGCTAGGCCAGTTTAACCCCGGGTATATTCTGGGCGGGGGGTATATTCTGGCCTGTTACACCGGTATAAATTTGAAAAGCTTTGCATTCAGAGTGTACACTTGACAGTTGAATAGGATCTTAAAATCAAAGAGTACCTTACTCAGTCACACACACAAAGAAGTTTTACAACAAAAAGAATCTAACAAATACAAGTCTCACCCATGATAATTCATAAAGCGCTTATCAGTCGTCATGGAATTTAATTTTCTATTCTTATCAGCCAGACAAAATTCGGGGGACAAAACCGTTCAAGTTGAATGGTTTTGACGCCCGATAAATGGGGAACTGAAATGTTCATCTCCCTGATTTTCCACATGCCTTACTTTTCTTACTCCAAATTTGCAGTATGTGATAAAGACTTTGTGCAGAAGATGAAAAATCAACTTTGAGTCCAGTACATGTTGCCTTCTTTCTTAAAAGTAGTTTTTACCTTCTCCTGTTAAATGTACTGCAATGGAGTTAACCAGTTGATGATATGGCATGTCTGTGTAAGGTTATTTGCATGAAGTGAAAAGTTTGATGCAGTTTTTATTTTAAAATACAGCATGACACATACCCATCGAAGGGAAAAAAAAGTGGTAAGGATATAAGACAAAATTTATTCATATATATCAATACAACATTCAATTACACATAATCGGTTCAAATCTCATGCATTTATCGCAAAAACTCGCTGAGTTATGACATTTTTCCTGCGGTCACCATGTGACCTATCAAAATGGGAAAAAGTAAGTGAAGACTAATCTGCAACTACAAAAGAGCAAATGCAATCATAATGTCGATATCATTGGATAATATTTACATACTTATTTAATATTTGCATTCTAGTTGGTAATTAGAAATTGGGATATACATATATGATTATGAATGTGCAGAGGAGATGAAGTTCAAGGCAAGATATAGTAATATGTAACCAGTCAAATCACTGCCCACTGAGAAGGTGTTCTACTAATAAACAATTGCGTTCCTTTTGAAACAAGTTTTTCCCACATTTCTGACATTGAAGTTTAGAGTTTCTTTCTATTTTTTCATCTCTATAACATCGAAAACAATTTAGAGGTCTGTCAGTGCAAATGGGTACAACAGAATGATTGGCAACTTTCTTTTGGGGGAATTTCATGTTACGGAATATCTTGATCTTTACTTATATTGGCTAAGTCCTTCATAAGCTCTACTGTAAAATCTACCTGGGTATATATCTGTTTGCTCTTTTGAGTTCTGCAGTTTTTGGATTCAATCACTGGAGTTCCTTGAACATAATGGAACTGTTTACTCTAGCAATACCAAGAAAATTATACATCAGAGTTCTCCAAAATTAAGTTGTTTTCCTAAGAATCTTATATTTTCCTATCATTTGATCTAATCTATCCACACCACACTATTGTAATCTCTTACTACTACTGGCTGGCTAACTTTACGTTCCTAAATGAATTATCTACTTTGGTGCGCCATGTTAAGGGCTTAGATTTAACTGCGATGTGAAACGATGTCTATCGAAAATTTCAAGATGGGGGAAGGGAAGCCAACAAAACTGTGACATGTTATCGTGTTGTTTTTTAACACAAAAGTGAAAAATGTCGTTTTTTCATTTTGAATGAAAATTTAACTTATTTTTAGCAATAACATTATAATATGAGGATCAAATCTTTTTTTTTTTAACGCAATAATACGTGGGTGAATTGACCCACTTTCCATCGTAATAATTTTTACGATATCCCTAATAGCGAACTTTTGAGAGTTAAGTTGTTTGTCAGTAAAACGTCTGGTACACTGGATTTTGAAAAAGAAAAATGTAGTGTTCCAGATTTATTCAGATGTCACAGTGACACATTTAAATTCTAATATCCAGTAATCATAAACCTGCAGGTTTATTTAATTTTCTGTTACTGTGAGGAATACTGCTGAGATGTTAAAAAATCTTATCTGATGAAAAAATAAGAAACACCTTCACTAAAAACAAAGTAGCTTTTTTGTGATATCAAGACCATCCCACAGATTCTCAGTTTATCTGATTGTAATTAATCTGCCATTAAAGCAACCAGACAGACTCAGCCTTTGAGAAAATGAGATACACTGTAATATTGCAATCGATGTTACACCTTTGATTGTGTGGGTAGAGCCTTTGAAAGCTTAGTCTCTGTGAGTCCGACCAGTGGTTCACTGGTTAACATGTCCTTGTCAAAATGCCTTTGATTTAGAAGAGATACAGTGAGCAATAAGATGGGAATTGCCTCTCAAAGAGGACAGTGACGTGGTACGTGAAAATGTGGCTTCCATGCTGCACGATCAGTATGACCATGCTGTATTTACACACCCGTGCAGATTGAAGGCCTGGAAAGTCGATGCCATATTTTGTTGGGGGGGGGGGGGGGGGATGTTAACTACTCTCTGTCCATAGTACAGTGGACATTGCTTAAGATGGTGTCCAGGGGACATAAAATTTAACATCTTACTATCCGTTAAATCATCTTAAGCATTATTAAGTTATCTACCTTAGATAAACTATGTTGATAAATGATGGAAGCAGTATTGTTATGAAGGTGACCTTTGGTTGTTTTTTTCTAAGGAGGGGATATTTTTTGTGTGTAGGCCAATGTGTATTAGGGTGTGTGAGGGGATATTGTTTAGAAAGAAAAAAAATATTCACCCAAAGCGATGGTGTGAACATTTCTAAGCAAAATGTTCTGCTTCCATTATAACCAAAGGGCAAAAATTAGCACATAATATTACCTGTCAGTCAACTTAACATTATGTTGTTATATGACTGTCAGCATGCAAGATACGCCAACCAAACAAACATAGCTTGCATTTTCCTGTATTATTAATATTTATTTAACATGTGAATATCATACAAGACCCTCCCGCTGGTCACACTCGCATCATGTAGCACTGAGCCTAAACTAACACATAAACATTGCCCATCCGCGGTGACCGAGTGAGCAAGGTATTTGACACCTTCGTGGATTTGCTGGCGCCGACTGTCTTTGCTCCGTGTCCCGTGAAAACGATAGAATCTCTACTGCGTAGTTTAAAAAAAATAAAAAATTAAACATTTGTGGCCACGCGTGTCACGGTACGTTCACACCAAACTGGCGACAACGGACGTGCAATCACGGCCGAGCGACAACGGTACAAAGTTTCTCTAAATCATATTATTATCGGATTCAGACCAACCAACACAACAGACGAGTCATTTTCTCTCGCCCGTGCGACTTTTCACTTTTACCGCTGCAGTAAAATTTCAACGACACTCAGCCGTGGGATTGTTTTCTTTAATTTCGCGTACTCCAAGCCGCCAGGCCCATGGAGTCTTAAAATTGCACGGGCGGGATGCTTGAAGAAAAATTTAAAATACAATTTTTTCATCAAGTGTTATTTTTTAGCACAGATTTGAATTCAGCGACCCAAAATTAAGTATGAGCGGGAAGGCTTGGCGTTTTATCGCTTTATAAAGAATTTTTGGGGGTAAATATTCATGTTTAGTCATTTCAAAACGGGCGCTCGGCCGTGTTCACATGACCGTTTGGTGAGAAGAACCATTACAGTACATCCACGTGGGTAACCCTTTGCTTTTTCTCTCTATCGTAACCTCCGCTCTCAATGCCCGACCTCAGTAAAATCAGTGGCCCTGTGAATTTTACGATATCAGATGCACCGTTTACTATTATACTGCATTATCGATCCACCTGATGAATAATACATGGCAACATATTTGAGCTCGCATGAGTGCGAGGGATCAGTGATGCCAACAGAATAAAATTAAAATCCTACACTCATGGACAAAGCGACCACATCCAGTCCTACGCATGGCGCCACGGGCGCACGCTGGGTACCGTAGGTGACATAACAGGTGTAAGCAAGGCGACGCAGACAAAGAGCAATGGCAGGTATGAGCTGTAGCGAAACGACGATTACGAAAGATGACGGCGTGTATTTTGACCATGACACGGTTTAGGAAAATCATACTAAGCATTTTTTTTCCTCTTTGGGACTTCAAGATGAGATCACACATAGAGTAAAAACGGATAGAAAGATGTCATACTATGCGTTTTTTTCCCACGGAAATGAGGCATTCGGGAAGGGATAAAAGAAAAACATCATACTAAAAGAAGATCATTTTAAGCGACTTCATGTTAAGTGGAGTCGACTGTATTGGTATTATGAATTTATACACAATTGTTGGTCACCTGAATTTCAGCTTTAATAGGTTTCACTGTATTTTCTTTTATGGTGCCAAGTGAAATACATACATGTAGTTCTTTATGCAAATAATTGGACTTTCAGATTGCATGTTACATTCATAATGGCCCATGGAAAGATATGAAGACGAGAGGGTGATTGGTTAAAAAAAAATACAAAATGGTATGCTGCTCTCTTGCAGTGGCGCCTTTCTTAACTCATTCCTTACGGTACTTGTGTGGGTGTGGACAGGAACTTGCAACTCCAACACTATTCAGTTTGAAATGTAGACATACAATGTAGTTCAAAGATGTTTTTTCCTTCACTCAGTATAAACACAGATTAATACATTAGACTTTAAAGTAAAGGAAAATCAGTGAACCAGGATGGGATTCAGTATTTCGAAAAGTTGACTTAGATTTTAGATCTAGTGTTGGAAAATCGGTCCACTCAAGCAGAATATTCGATTTCCCATAGAGCAAAGCAAAAATCCGTGAGCTGAATATTCAGCTTATTGTAACGAATGAGTTAAGTAGAACTGCATAGCAGGCATATAATGAACACATCCACACTTTCTTCTTTCACAACAAAGGCAATGCAGTAAAGAACCTTTTGGTTGAAAAGAATTTTACTCAGATTTTCTTTACATGTAAAGAGGCAAAACTCACAAGAAATAAATAAGGATTATGGCAGGACCTTGTTTTGGATAAAGGGAGCTTCAGTGAAATCCATCTTTGGCAAGGCAGGTTTCACAGTATTTTATTTTACTCATGTGGACAACAACAGTTCAGTTTTTTAATGTAAAAATTATCTATGAATTTTACAGAATAGGGTTTATCAGAGCTATTGGAGGGCAGCATATTATTTGTATATCTGTAAAAAAATATTATGGGATAAACTATATATGTACTTCTGTCTGTATCTTTGCTCAGCAACGAGTTCAAGGTAGGAAAGAGAAACATCTTTGCTGTCTCTGTTGCAAATCAGGACCAATCCAGGCTTCATTTCACATTGATAGAAAAGGTTATGTCCCAGGAGAGGCTATCAACCTGACTGCAGAAATCAGCAATGGTGCCAGTCGCAAGATGGACAGGTCATATGTTGAATTGAAGATGGTAAATTATATTGCTATATTTTTCTCTTTCTATTAACTCTCTGGCTGCGGGATATATTATAATGGAATATAGGCCTTTGTTGGCTGCTGAGCATGTTAGAAAATTTTCAAACTATCACTGGCAGGCCATTATACAAGCTAAAACGTTAGCTCTTTCACAGTGCAATCTGAAAGTTTCAGATTTGTAAACCTAGTAGATGATGTACAGTGATGCTTATCTCAGGTCAGTATTCTTGTTCTGAAACTTTTTTATCCACTCTAACAAGGAAATCACATGACCTGTGGAAATGTTGACAGCTATGAGGATTTCTAATAGATTTGATCGAACAAAATTTTATGCTTCCTTGATTGAAATTTTCATTTCTGAATCTTTAAATGTGGTGAAATATGATTGTGCATGGTGCCAAATTGCATTCACTTCAGTTTGGTGCCAAATCCATAAATCTTACAACCCTATCTGTCCAGACTCAGTGGGAGGCCACTGTCACGAAACAAGACTTTTCCTCACCAATTACACTTCTTTCAAATCAAACCAGACCAGCGAACAACGGACACATGGAGTGAATTTTAAATTAAACAAGAGATTTATTTACAAATGAGTTACATCAAGGCCAACATAACATGTATGGCCACATCATACAACTTAGTAAGGTGAAAATCAAAGCACAGTTACTGCCGGGGCTCGGCAGACACAATTACCCGTTGGGCCAAGTAATGCCCAAGGCACAAATATAACATAACTTATAGTTCTTTGTTGAGATCCGATCTTTACGTCGACACCTTCACATCCTCAGATTTTCAAACGATTCGAGACGGTCTGCCATACCGTCTTAGTTATAATGGTTCGAAGGATTTCCACATCTTCCTGTCTTCTCAATTCAAACGATTTGAGACGGTCTGCCATACCGTCGTAGTTACAATGGTTCGAAGGATTTCCACACATTCCTGTCTTCTCAGTTCAAACGATTCGAGACGGTCTACCATGCTGTCAGAGATTCAATAGCGTAATGGGTCCCCATACACCTTCAAACGTCCGTGGTCCCCTGGCACGACCTACACATGTTGCCCGGACTGTCAACTGGGGGAGCTGTCATCTGGGGGAACCATGTGTAGTGAACTCTCTACCCTATATATACACAGGAGGTTTTTGCACCTGGTACTACACTCAAGCGAGCCGTGTGTATCAATTCACGCTCATCAACAACCTAATCATGCTTCCTCCCACCGAGTTCACCCCTCTATACTCGTGGCGGTACAAGGCCACTGAACCTTATTCGTGACACCATGCACCGCCTTGAGGCGTGCTGGCCCAATTAGGCATGATAAAGGAATGTTTGGAATGCGTGACAGACACTGCATTTACCTATTAATTACATCTTTATTGACAAGTTTTTCAATTAATAAACAACCATTTCATACACAGCAAATATTGTTCTTTTGCTTTGTGAGAAAAAAAAATCAGAAAGTATGCAAATTCAAACCCATAAAATGATGACAAACTTCTATAAAATTTGCACAAAATGCCACTCACAAATGCATTGCTAATTGTGGGTATAATAAAAGATAGCAACCATAAAATGGCTGAATTTTGGCAGACTGATGGACATTAAACAACAAGACTCACTTTTCCAATTCCACAGGTCAAGTGCAGCTCAGAACATAAGGGGTTGTAAGTGTCAAAAGAGTGTCACATCCATGCTCTTGCTGCGGCATCTTCAGGTTAGCAATCCACGTGTTCTTTTGCTGATGGGCACTGATAGACATTACAAGTCAGCTATCTCTCTACTAATGGTATCTGACACAAATAGACACTGTAGAGTTGCAGTTTTTCGGTTGTGTTGGCCACCAGTTAAAAGCAGTATCGCCATTTTCTCATCAGGAATACATGAACAGACATATAATGAAGATTCCATGCTGCACATTGATGACTAACATATACACACACATACACATTCGCATTTCACTCCATTCTGGTCATAAAACTGAAGGGCATTGTAGACAGCAGTGAAATCTCCGACGGCCCACACTTACTTTGAGCTTCATGCCAGAGAAAACAACGGCAGTTTTTGTCCCCAGCATCATAGAAAGTCAGGTTGTAATTTGACAGTCTCCTGTTGTAAAATAAGACATTTTCTTGGGAGATTGGCAAGTAAATAACTTGCTGCAAGCCGAAAGGGGCACAGAGGAGAGTTTTGTCTTCTTGGGCCTCTTTCTTGCATTGCTCCTGGAGCTCTCATATTTTATTCTTCTCAGCAGCATGTTTCTCATAACGATCTTTGAGACTTTCTCTGGAAGCTTCATCCCCTTGCCTGTAAGTCATGCACAAGAAGCATTGGTCTTTTTTTGGCCTGTGTATTGACAGATTCTTTTCTTTGAAGATCTTCTTGTATGACGAGAAGCTTGGTGGATCTGTTCTGGGCAACCACTCTTTGAGAACCAATCATGTCATACATCTTTCTTTTGGTGAGATCAGGATGCAAATACTCTTTTGATGAACTCTGTCTGCAGATAGCGATTCCACCCTGGAAAAGCGATCATGTGAGCTGAAATTGCTTGGTGAATCATGTAATCTCTGGCTTCTACCCACTCAGATTGTCTTCCACCTTGTTTTTCCACTTCCAAAGTTCCAGTCAGAGTGATCTTGCTGAGAGCAGTCCGAGCAGACTGTTCCAAAATTCCAATGGTGTTCAGGAAAAACACTTTGCACACCGGAATGGCATTTTGATCAACTGAGAGAAAATACTGTTTATTTGTCTACGTGACTGCTTCTCTGGATGACTTTTCCCCTTTATCTGTGAGCATTTTATATGTCTAACGAGGAGCACTCTTTGCAGTCTCAGATCTGCAAGATCATAATATGACTGAAATATTTCATGCCTCTGATTATCAGTTAGGGACCGTTCACATATTATGTCATCACATAAGGTGGGGGGGGGGGGGGTCTCTTGAATGATGACAAGTGATGACATGGGGATCAATGTGGTTTGGTAAAATTGAAAAGGAAGAACAAATATATAGATCAAATTCATATTTTTATTATAATACCTGCCAATAAAATAACTAATTAATTAATCAACCAATACCTTGAATGACACCTTGTAAAGGGCGTAGAGCATTGGTGGATATTAAGCGCTATATAAAAGCTCTTATTGATTTGATTTTATTTATAATCTGTTAGTTTGAATTAAAATAAATAGCAAACAGCACTATACAGGTATTTTTAGTCGTTATTTGTCAAGTTTTGATTACGTCATCAAACGGGGGCGGGGGGGGGGGGGGGGTAGCCATTTGATGACATGTGACGATAAGGGGGGAAGTGGGGGGTCAAAATTAGTCAATTTTTGATGACAAAATATGTGAACGGTCCCTTATTGTAAAACACTGTTTTCCACAGGTAGTTCGTTTACATCGTGGTTTGAGTTGTTTTGGGGCAACTTTCTTTTTTGTTGCCATACTTGTGTATTCTTGTCCCGTTTCTTTTCAGTTTAGCTTCTCTCTGTTTGTTTAAACTTGGCATTTTTGCTGAAACAACCTCCTTGCTGCTTCCTTCAACAGTGAATTCTTCAGGCAATGTTAGATTTGACTGCACATTCTCACTATGCATCTGAATATTTCTTTCATTGTTATCCATGTTGACAAAAATGTCACAGTCCCTTGTTATGTCTGCATCTGCCTGCTCTTGTGCTTCATTCTCTTCTGGCTTCTTCTTCTTCTTCAGTGCCCCCCTGATGTCATATGGTTTAGTTTTGTCTGTCTTTCTGGTGACCGTTATTCCATGCTGGTCACAGGAGGAAGTGTCTTCATTACAATGGTCATAACAAACCAAAACATTTCACAGTCAGGGCAGGCGGACCATACTTCTGATTTACAGCCTTTTACCTCACAGGCACCCGGATTGTTTATTTGCTTTAAACACCTCTTCAATCATTTGATCATAAATGGGCTTTATTCTCTTGATTTTGAGTTGAAACATTTATTTCATCCCAAATATGTCATTAAGCTTTACACTAGGCTCTCAAAAGTATGAGAGTACCGAAAGCATGTCCTCAGCCAAAGTCAACATATTTTGTCAAAAAAAGTTTTATGGAGATACAACCCCAAACTTCTCAAGTGTCATCTTTATTGATATTTCTACAATTATAAGACACACAGTATCATTTACTCACAAGGGATACTTTACTTTTAAACATATAATGGATCACTGTTATTTCTGCCACCTTTTGGCAACTGCTCAAAGAGCATTCAGATGACAAGGCTTTCACAGCCAAGCCGAAATGCCCAAACTGCCAAGGCAACCACACGGCCTTTGACAAAAGCTGCCCGAACGGAGGTACCTTTACGCAGGAGAGGAATGCAGACATTGCCACACAACCAAAAATGACAATGTCAATGGCTTTCGGTACTGCTTTGAGATCTTCATGTCAAAAAATTTCAGCAACACAAAAGTCCTCCAGAGCACAGCCGTGCAGCAGCAGAAGCGTCACGACAGCAAGTTCCACTGTGAAAGCTGCAGTAACAAAGACGAAAATGAGCCAGCTAAAGAGTAAGTCCAGCAGAAACAACGCCAGGAATTTTTCCTCAACAGCAGGAACCCCAAAAAGTTTAGACCCCTGGCAAATCTGAAGGACAGGGATGCATCCTTGCCTTCGCCCACACCCACACCTCACCTCCCCCAGATCCTTGTTCCCCTGAAAAGGGGAGACAACAGAACTCTGCATAAAAAATTTAATGGCCTAAGAGCCGGGGTGACACCCACCATAACACCAAGAAGAACCAAATGACTAGCCCAAACTCAATGCTAATTCAATAGAACTGGAGAGGCCTTAGGGCAAATCTACCAGAACTGCAGCAGCCGATGGCTATACATCAACCAGCTGCAGTCTGCCTACAAGAAACGAAATTACCACCCAATACCCCGCTTACCATCAGAAACAATGCAGCCTACCACTGCCATGCCCGCGGCACCAACAAGCTAAGCAGAGAAACATCCAGGTTAATAAATCAGAAAATTCTCCACAGACCTGTCCAACTAACTACCAACCTCCAAACTGTAGCTGTAAGGCTCACAGCTAGTAGACCTTTTACTCTATGCTCTGTATACCTTCCACCGTCTATTCCCCTCTCTAAAACTGACCTTATAGATCTCATAGAACAACTCTCTCTCCCATATAATATGAGGAGTCCAAGGCAAAAACGAGCATAGACACACAAACAAAATTATGAGAAAACGAATTTAAGATTTGAAGACTCGTAACGTTTTTGTAGCATCTGCGGGCTACCCCTTGCCCTCCCCCGGTTTTGTTGTTGTGCTGGTGGCTGAGCATGTGTCCACTACTTTTTTCATTTTATTGTTGACAACCACCAGAGTGTACTGTACTCCGTGACCTGACCTTCTTTTCTAGTGAGTAGTTTTTTTCCTCGCTCGCTTGTTGTCAGGTGTTTTGACTCGTTCAGTAAATATTAGTATGTTCCCGAACATTCGATAACACTGTGGATAAGGATGTTTACGCCAGATTTGGCCTTGAGTGATGTAACCTGATGACGTATTGATGCGTGATTGGTTAGTTTGTGCGAGAGCAAAGGTAACGTTTATTTCGGGAACTTTCTGTAGAAATGTTTATATATATGGACCTGTGTGAGTGGTTGGTCGGTGAGTAAGTGAGTTTCCTTTTGTGTGGCGTAGATATTTAGTTTCGCTGGTGTCTTCCTAGTAATTTATTGTTCACTATACAGTTATTAAACTTTAGTATTATTTAATCTATCGTCGGATCTCGTGTTTATTTATTTTACAGCTGTAATAGTTTCGTTTTCTAAAGGGTTGTAGTTAGATCAACTAACTCCCCCCTACTATAACGTGCTAGAACAACCTCAGTTGTTACATATTGGGGGCTCGTCCGGGATCCGACTATATTCGAGCGGACCAGATCAAAATTACTAGATTTATTTACATAGTTTATTGTAGAATATCATCGACAAGCTATCTACAACATGTCAGAGGCTATTGGAAGGCTTAGCCAGGAAGCAGACGCCTTGGAGCTCACTGGGAAGGAGAGACAGGATTACATCCGTGAAGGCCTAAGGGAGGAAAGAGAGAGAGAGAGGCAAGAGCGCATGGAGCAACTGAAGATGGAAAGAGAGAGGCAAGAGCGCATGGAGCAACTGAAGATAGAGGCTCGGGAGAAGGAGATGAACCACGAGCTGGAGATGGAGAGGATCCGCCATCAGGGTGGAGGCGAGTCGACGCAGGGGACCAGCGACCACGCCAGTTCTAAGAGACCCAAGCTACCTGCATTTCAGGACAAGAAGGACGATCTGGATAGCTGGTTGCTGCGGTTTGAGAGGTTTGCTGAGACAGCTGAATGGCCCAGATCCACCTGGACGACATCACTGTCTGCCCTGCTGACCGGGAGAGCTTTGGAGTGCTTCTGCAGACTACCGATCGACGAAGCCAAGGACTACGACAAGGTCAAGGAAGCGTTGCAGAAGAGGTACAACCTGTCAGAGGACGGATACAGACTCATGTTCAGACAAGGTAAGCCTGAAGATGGAGAAGATGTTGGAATGTTTTTGACCAGGATCAAGACCTATTTAGAGAGGTGGATAAAGCTGTCGAAGACGGAGGAGACCTACGAAGGAGTGAGAGATCTATTCGTCAGAGAGCAATTCATGGATGCCTGCCCACCAGACCTTGCGACCCATGTGAGGGAGAGGAAACCAAAGACGCTACAGGACATCGCAGATTCAGCGGAGGCGTACCTGGTAGCGAGGAACCGGACGCTCAGCGGGAGCGCCAGACTGCAGAGCCGGCTAGTGCGACAGAGGCCCAACGGAGACAGAAGCCCACAGGTCTGCCATAGGTGCCAGAGGCCGGGACACAAGGCGACGGAGTGTCGTGCAAAGTTAAACGACAAAGGTGAGTTGAAATGTTACCTTTGTGGAAAGCCAGGCCACGTTCAGAGGATGTGTCTAGCCCAGAAGGATATGGGACGAGGCAAGCCGAACAAGGCGGCGGCGGCCGTAGTGATAGCGGCGGACGAGTCGTCGAGACAGGATGCGACGACGGCTGACACCAGCATCAACGTTCAAGCGGTAATGAAGGACGGGAAGCTACAGTTAGCGGTGCCTGTTACTTGCGGAGGATGCAGTGACGGAAGGACCGTGGAGAAACTGAAGTTACCAGTGATGAAGGGCTTGATTGGAAATCGAGCGGTAGATGTCCTAAGAGATACCGGCTGTGAAGGTGTAGTGGTGCGGCGAGCACTGGTGGACGACGGACAGCTCACCGGTGGGAAGAAACTTATCGCGAGGATCGATAACTCCTTGCTAGCGGCGGAGGAAGCCATTATCGACGTGAGAACGCCTTACCTGACGGGCAGAGTGACGGCACTGTGTCTCCCGGAGACCATCTGCGACCTAGTAGTCGGGAACGTGGACGGAGCGAAGGATCCGTACGACCCTGATACTGAGGTGATGGTAGGAGCGGTGACCACGAGGGCCCAGGAGAAGAGGAAGGACCTGTCTACGTCGCTGAAGGTGCCGAGGGCAGAAAGGCACGCGGGAGTGGATAGAGAGGAACTTATCCGACTCCAAGAAGAAGACGAAGTCATTAGGAAGTTAGAGCAGAAGAAGATCCCAACTAATAGAGGCAATAAATCTGTTCATTTTGAGAAACATGGAGGAGTACTGTACCGGATCTACAAGGACCTGAGACAGGCGACGGTTATAAGGCAAGTGGTACTACCCGAGAAACTGAGAGAGTATGTACTGAGTGTAGCCCACGACCCGATCGTCGGAGGACACCTCGGCGTGAAGAAAACCAAAGACAGAGTTATGAGCAATTTTTATTGGCCTGGAATTGAAGGTGACGTCGCGAGATACTGCCGCTCATGCGACATATGCCAGAGGACAGTGAACAAAGGAGCGACACCAAAGGTGCACCTGCAGAGTATGCCAGTAGTGGACGTACCATTTAGGCGAGTGGCCGTGGACTTAGTAGGACCTATCGACCCCCCAAGTGAAGGTGGACATCGGTATATCCTGGTGTACATAGACTACGCTACTCGTTACCCCGAAGCCACACCCTTGAAGAAGATCGACGCAGAAACGGTAGCAGAAGCCTTAGTGAACATCTACAGCCGTTTGGGTGTGCCCGAAGAGATCTTGTCGGACCAAGGGACCCAGTTTATGTCAGATGTCATGAAGGAAACGAATAGACTACTGGGAATTCGACAGTCGACCACTACAGTCTACCACCCTATGTGCAACGGGTTGGTGGAGCGATTCAACGGCACACTGAAGAAAACATTGAGACGATTGTGCGCAGAGCAACCCAAGCAGTGGCACAGATACATCAACCCGCTGCTCTTCGCATATCGTGAAGTTCCCCAGGAGTCGACCAAGTTTGCCCCATTCGAGTTGCTGTATGGGAGAACTGTGAGAGGACCAATGCACATCTTACGACAACTATGGACCAAGGACGTAGAGGAGCCGGAAACGAAGACCAGTTACCAGTACGTCATGGAACTACGTGAGAGGCTGGAGGACACATGGAAGTTAGCGACGGAAGAACTCTCCAAGGCTCAAGGTAGACAGAAGACCTACTACGACCGGAAGGCGCGAGAGAGGAAGTTCCGCCCCGGAGATGAAGTGTTGGTGCTACTGCCGACGAACACTAACAAGCTCCTAGTCCAATGGAAGGGACCATATAAGGTAGTCTCAGTTGTCAGTGTTAACGACTATAGAGTCAAGATGGGTGCAAAAGAAAAGACCTTGCACGCCAACCTCCTCAAGAGATACATTCCAAGGACGTCAAAAGCAGCAGCAGTGGCAATGGAACCGAGACCTATTGTGACCGAGATGTGTGGGATGGACAACAGTAGGAGAGATACCATGCCTGAACATGTCAACGCCATAAAGGTCGGCGGCGGTGATAGTGCTGAGACTGTACTGGCAGAGGACGACCTGATAGACAAGAGTCAACCCGTGGAGTCAGCTAGCATGACAGTCATCGAGGACTGCGACCTGGAAGGCGACAACGGTGGAACGACGGAGGACCTTGCCGACCTAGGAAGCTGGGACCAGAAGGAAAGCTACAGAGATGTCCAGTATGGAACGCAACTGACATCGGAACAACGTCAAGAACTCTGCGATGTGGTGAAGAATTACCAGCACGTCTTCACCAATCTTCCTGGATGCTGCCAGTTGGGTGAACATCGCATCGACCTGACGACAGAAGTACCAGTTCGTCAACGACCATACCCGGTGCCCTACGCAATGCGCGACTCATTGAAGGAGGAGCTTAGCACCATGGAATGGCTGGGCATCATTCGAAGGAGCTCATCAGCTTATGCTCCACCTATTGTTGTCGTCAAGAAGAAGGACGGATCCAACCGAGTCTGCATCGACTACAGGAGGTTAAACAAGATCACAGTATTCGACCCTCATCCGACAGCAGCGCCATTAGAAGTGTTTCAGAGTCTCTCGAGAGGAAAATTATTCTCTCTGATTGACCTGAGCAAGGGATACTGGCAAGTGAAAGTTCGAGAGCAAGACATTCCCAAGACGGCGTTCGTCACCATGGGCGAACACTATGAATTCATTCGGATGCCTTTTGGGATGATGAACTCAGGAGCCACACTGAACAGGATCGTAAAGCCATTGATCCGTGGAATGAACAATGTGACAGCATATGTGGACGACCTGCTGATTCATACAGAGACATTCGACGAGCATGTGAAGACTCTCAAGGACTTACTGCAGAGGATGGACCAAGCTGGATTAACTGCAAGACCATCGAAGTGTCTGATTGGAACGTCTGAAGTAGACTTTGTTGGACACTTAGTGGGAGAAGGTATGATTGGCCTGTTAGAAGAGAATGTATGTAAGGTACGAGATGCACCCAGACCCACCACTAAGAAGGAAGTGAAAGCATTCTTAGGATTAGTGGGATATTACCATGAATTTATTCCTAACTTTTCAGCGATTGCATCACCATTGTCTGATTTACTTAGAAAGGGTCAGCCCAATATAGTTCAGTGGGATGAAACGCAGGAGAAAGCGTACACCTCTTTGAAGAATGTCATTATCTCCAAACCCGTGTTATGTCTGCCAGATTTTTCCAAAGAGTTTGTCTTAGCAACTGATGCATCAGATCGCGGATTAGGCGCTAGTCTTATGCAGGAACACGAGGGAAAGTTGTACCCTGTGGCATATGCTAGTCGTAAGCTATTGCCTCGTGAGACAAAATATTCGGTCTCAGAGCGCGAATGTTTAGCTATTGTTTGGGCTGTAAAAAAGTTTACTTTGTATTTGTATGGAAAGGAGTTTGTGCTCCAAACTGACCATCGGTCATTAGAGTTTTTGAACTCTGCCAAGTTTGACAGTCCAAAGTTATTACGATGGAGTTTATTTTTACAGTCTTATCGATTCAGGATTCACTACGTAAAAGGCAGAGAAAATGTCTGTGCCGATTTCCTGAGCAGGGTATTTTAAAGTAGTACACTATCAGTGAAATGCATTGTAACCCATACTTTTGCCTACTAGATGAATTTCTAGGACGGCAGTATTGTACTGTAATTGGGGACATAGTTCATCTGTGATTGAATACTGAATTGATGGCTGATAGAGAGTCATGATGTGTTAGTCACATTTTGGTTTTATGCTATGTCATATTAGTTACCAATGGAACTTGGTGTAATTTTTGAAAAATGTAACCCAAATGGGGACTGCGAGCAAGCAGTGTTTGTGTTATATTGCAATGTTGTAACTTGTTTTGACCTAATATGGTGAAGAAAGACCCTAATCAGTGGTCGGTATGTATTGGTATTTTTGCCATTGTACGTATGAGTTATACATTTTGGAGATAACCATGTTATGTACAACAAGTTATATGCTATGATTCGTGCACGAAGCATTGTGTAAACGATGGGCCATCGTTTCACCTTATATGATTTGTAATAATATCATTGACCATTGTTTCACCACAGTGGTGGCGTTGTGTTATTTTGACTAGTAGGCCTACTGTTAACCATTGGTTTGTCACAATGATGATACTGTATTAGTCATTGTATTAGTGATGCAAAGGATACTGCATTTGTATTGTATTTGTGATGACATTCGGGAAGACACTGAAATTGTTATTAATTGTAATAGAATTAGCAACTACCTTTGTGAGATTGGGAGTGCTATAAGATTATTTCACGATAGTGCAGACGCTGTATAATGTTTTTGGAGTTGAAAGATATTCAACTTAAATTGGGGAGTTGTGTAGCATCTGCGGGCTACCCCTTGCCCTCCCCCGGTTTTGTTGTTGTGCTGGTGGCTGAGCATGTGTCCACTACTTTTTTCATTTTATTGTTGACAACCACCAGAGTGTACCGTACTCCGTGACCTGACCTTCTTTTCTAGTGAGTAGTTTTTTTCCTCGCTCGCTTGTTGTCAGGTGTTTTGACTCGTTCAGTAAATATTAGTATGTTCCCGAACATTCGATAACACTGTGGATAAGGATGTTTACGCCAGATTTGGCCTTGAGTGATGTAACCTGATGACGTATTGATGCGTGATTGGTTAGTTTGTGCGAGAGCAAAGGTAACGTTTATTTCGGGAACTTTCTGTAGAAATGTTTATATATATGGACCTGTGTGAGTGGTTGGTCGGTGAGTAAGTGAGTTTCCTTTTGTGTGGCGTAGATATTTAGTTTCGCTGGTGTCTTCCTAGTAATTTATTGTTCACTATACAGTTATTAAACTTTAGTATTATTTAATCTATCGTCGGATCTCGTGTTTATTTATTTTACAGCTGTAATAGTTTCGTTTTCTAAAGGGTTGTAGTTAGATCAACTAACTCCCCCCTACTATAACGTGCTAGAACAACCTCAGCTGTTACAGTTTTTTCTATAGCTTGTATTTGGCTGTGCTTTGGCAATAGCTTTTTACTATTATTTGAGAGCTAAAATCTTGAACATGAGAGACCTAATTAAAAATTTGAGTAATAGGAGCAACTTGAAGTTGCATAACAAATTTTGGACTTTGCATGTTTTTGCCTTTTTTGATCTGAAAAGACAGATTATGTGAATATAATGTACACAGTTTTTTTTTTGTAATTTATTTTTTGCTCAAATACCAATTTTTCAATTTTGACAATGATTTTCTGCTGCTAATGGGGTCGAATTCTAGCAATGCAAGGTCTGACGTTGTATCCTCAGGAAAGTTGCTTTCCATGATTTTGTCCTCACACCATTAAGGTGTAAAATGGGTGCCTCTAGTTACAGGTTGTCAAAGATCTGGTCAGAATGCAAGTATTATATAACAGGCTGTTATACTGTATCTACCTAGGAAGTTGGGGGAACTTTTAACTGTCTTATCATATCAGCCGAATGAAAATGTTCTTGTTACAGCAAAAATTCTCTATATTTACCGTACCAGTATTGTTATTTAGCTTTTTTAACACAGATTTTATTATGGGACTATTCATTGAAAATTATTTCCATTTTAACTTCTCTTTTTAGTCAACTTTCATTTACTAATTCATTTCATTCATTCAAGTTATGAAAAAATGTTGACAGGTCGCACCTCCTTGAAAAAATACAAATTTTATTATTCTGTGATATGAAACATTTTTAAAAATTCACTCAGAATAAAAAATGAGAAGAAAAGAAAAAAGAGAAAATTGGCATTTTTTCTCACAGGAAAAGGAAATTCCAAGAATACAAATTACAGTTTTTGAAATGAACTAGATCTACTGTCATAATGGTAAAACATTTTTCAAAAAAATAATGCTGAATCAAACATCAATGAAAGCTTAGAAATTCAGTAAAAGTAAGATAATGCAGAAAACCTTGTGGTTAGAATGAACATGAGAGAAAAAAAACAACAATCTATTCAATGTCTGGACAAAAGGGGAGGGAATGGGGAAAGAAAGAGACTGTTTATACTGGTCCCCTAGTTTTTTTAACTGTCATAAAATTTAAAGAAAATTATGCTTCCACTTGCAATGCCTTTTATTAGGTAGTCCAAACTGACTTTTACCTTTTATCGTATCTCACTAGTTGTGTCAAATCTGATGGAGCTTATTTTTCCAAGAATTTTGATACCAAATTTATTATTGTGGCTTAAAGACTTTGGAAGTTATGGCATTTTCAAAAGTGAAAAAACATCTCGAATTTGCTACCTGTTGCACATTGCACGATAGTCCAACTTTGACCGCCCATAAAATGACTGTTTATTGAGTCACGGCAGTAAAAATTCGTAGTTTCCAAGACACGGGGAGTACATAACGCTCAATTTTTTTGAGGTGTGCAAATGTAATACAACTTGTATTACAAATACAAGCATCTCATTTTACGTTTTTTAGACACCAAACTTCATCCGACGTCAATTTTTGTGAACTCTTACAAGGGAGACAAAAATAATGTTTTTTGTTGTTTTTTTAATTGAAATTCAACCGTGTCACCATTGACTTAGCACTGAGTGCCGGACAAAGATGCGGGTCTATAGAAACAGTCGGCGCTTAGCGCCGAAACATGCCCCGTGTCTGATCTTGGCATGTCCTTATAATACAAAGGCTGAAGTTTATTGGCGTATAATTTTGATCCTGATCTATTCAAGTTTTTGCCAGTTTCTCGGTCAACAAACTTTTCAACAAATCTCATTTATCTGGTTTTCTGTGTGAGTTAATTTTCAAACACGTGCGCTACATCGGCGCGACACACTGCGACCCTTTGTTAATAATAATAATGTATAGCATTTATATAGCGCATATCCATTTAAAATGCTCTATGTTATGAGGGGTCAGTTCGGTACGCACAGCCCAGAGCGAAAATGGCAAGACTGTGTCCTGTGCAAGCTCAAAAACACACCGCCAAACACATTAAACAATACAAAAGAAAGTATATTCTGTCAGAGGAAGGATTGAACTTTATTTTGATATGTAATACATGCTGTTTCACATAAATACACAGCAGTGATATTGATAGCCTTGTAGTGTTGGCCTAAAATTATGCCAAAACGGGATTTCGCCCCTTTAGCGGGGCAGTTTGGACTACTTACTTTTATATAAAAATATATCAATGCACAGGACAAAGTCCTCACTGTGTTACTTTCATCTGAATCTAAATCGTCATGAAAAGTGTTCGGAAGGGCTCCATCATAAGGCAGATTATCAAAAGGTGGTTTTGCGGGCTGCAGAATTTTTTAAGGACCTGCAAGTTTTTGTATTTGGCCGCAGTGATACTTAGTAGTGCTGTATACAGGGGCTGTGGCTCTGTTTGTACAGCATGGACGAGAGTTCTCTGAGCTTTAGCTGTTTGAAGTGTCAAAACAGCAGAATCCATTGGCCCATTCCAGCTGTTTTGATATTGAAGAACAGGTCTCTCAACATCGAGTAATATCTCCCTGATTGGACGAGTAGGGATGGGGCAGGTAGCTTTAAAAATGGGTTTTAAGAACGAGCTTATATCCTGAAAGTCTCGCTGTTCCATTTTTACCACATTGTAAGGGGATGGATCAAAGAGGTTATAAATAGCAAGTCCAACGCTGGACTAGGATTGGTTATTTCACATCACATGATCTCAAAAGTCACATGACTAGTGGATTATGCCTTTTCTTCCCTTGTACATTTTGGACTATGCTCATTTTTTCAAAGTGTATGCTATTTTAAACATCAAATAATACCGGACCATGCTCATTTTTCCAATGGACGGGTTTTTCCAACAGTAGAGGGCTATGCAGTCATATTACATGGGAGATAACTAAAAAATTTGAAAATTGTGACTATGCTCGTTTTTCCCGTGGACTCCTCATATATTTTAATGGGAGATTTCAATGCATTCAGTCCCATCTGGGGCAGCTCCACGACCAACCCCTGCAGTTAGGTTGTGGAGAAACTCCTTACGGAGACAGATATTTTACAACTAAATGACAAAACCCCCAAACTATCTTCATCAATCTACAGGCAGCCTAACCAATGTAAACCTCACATTAATCCATCCGACACTCTCCTTAGATTACTGTTGGTCTGTCCTGAACAACCTTCATGGATCAGACCACTTCCCAACTGTCTCACCCCCAACCACCACAGCCAGCAGTCCAGTTGACCCGGTGGAACCTTGCCCGAGCCGACTGGGCAGAGTTTGACCTAAAATGCAAGCAGACAATTAAAATTTTTGGATTTCGTTTGGGCCAAAAAATGTACTGAAATATTTTAACATGCAACAGTTCTGATTAAATATTTTTTTGAGAACCTTCTGTCTTTGACACTTAACGCTTTCAGTGTCACAGGCCTCCATTGCAATTGCCGGCATTTTCCTAAATATGTGTGCCAGGACAAAGTGGTTGATCGGAGTTAGGGTGGATCTATAATAATGTATTATGCGTATACATACGAACGAGCGCATTATAATTTCTTTACCGTGAATTTCAGGAGTGATTTTTAGGGTAATATAATTTTCCACCGTGTCCCAGGGCTATGACACCAAAGAGTTAACCCCTATAAGTAAGCAATATGTGGGAACTTATGTTATGGAATTATCAGAAATTAAAAAGAAAAATGGATTTAGTATTTTGATAATAGACTAACTAGGAGAAGGTTTCAGGGTAAATGAAATTCAGCTTTGTGACCCTCTCACTTTGTGGGATGAAAAACTGAAAAGGGCTATCATTTAATAATGGAGCTTGGGCCCAGCTTCAGTATTAACTAACATGAGGACTACTGGTAGTGACACTGTGCAATAGCAGTGTGGGTCATCCTGACCTGATTGTGTCATCCTGACCTGATTGTTAGATTGAGAATAATCTGAAACAAAAAGGGAAGAAGGAAGTGAAGGTATGCTATTGTCATTTTGGTCACTCCAAATCCATCCTTTTGTCATTGCATTGTTTCTCTGTGTAGATCACACAGTTCCATGCTACCACAAAGACAAAGACAGTAGTGAAAGGAGTTGCACGGGTCACTCGGCCTGGGATTGAAGGACACAGTGAAGATGTCTGGAACCAGGAACAGCTAGTGGTCCCTCCGCTTCCTCCCTCATTTCTTGTGGGCTGTAGAATTATTGATATTCACTATGTCCTACAGGTATATTTTTTTTATCCCAAACTTTTGATCACTGTTATATTCCTCCCCAAGGTAGTGAGTCAAAGTTCTGAGGCATCTAAAAGAAATGCCAACAAAGAAACATAACTTGTTATTTGCGAGTGTGCATGAGAAAACCCACAATATGTCGAAAGAGCGGATTTTGAGAAAAAACGGCTTTGAAGTGAAAATATGGGTCCGACACAAACTTCCAACTTGCCTGTTGTTTAGGTGACCGTGGCATGTTACAGGGTAAACTAGACGAGCAGTGAACACTACTCACTATGATCTCTATAAAGGCTTTGTAGTTAGACTACGGTCTCCTAACAAGATCCAAAAACTTCTGACTTGGCTGTTGTTTAGGGGACCGTGGCATGTTACAGGGTAAACTGTAGATGAGCAGTGAGCACTACTCAGTGCAGTATGATCTCTATAACGGCTTAGTTATTAGACTACGGTCTCCTAACAGCAATCACTCCAATATACTTGGTCAATTAGCTATTGCCACTTTTAGGATTAAATGCCGTTTTCTCAAAATCTTGTTTTAGGGGGGTCACTGATTTCAATTTATCAGAAATGTCTTGTCTTTTATTATATGTACAGAACTCAAAATGTCATGTTTGCGACTTATTGTGGGTTTTCTCATGCACACTCACATTTTGTCATTCATGCTGGTAAAAGAATTGGGTCGAGAAATTATTTTTGGAGTAATCTATTTCCCTGATGATGTCAGTTTCACTGTTTGAAAATGGGAATAGCTCTTTTTGTTGGTCCTTCACATATAATGTAATGTGTGACTAATTCTATGGGAACAAGGTCATCATTGTGATTTGATCTCTGACTCGGGGATTGTCATCTTCCTGTATTAAAAAACTGTAGACGCTGGAATTTAGAGTGGACAAAACTATTTTCAGTTTACCTATAAGCATGGGAGGACACCTCGCTTGAACATAAAAACACTGGGTCTGAAGACCTACTATCTGATATGCTTTATTCCACAGTTGAATGTGGATCCTGCAGGCCCAGCCACAGACTTGGAGATTCCCCTGGACATAGTCATAGGCACCATACCATTGATCTCTGTAGTACAACAATACCCTCCCATCTTTGCACCAGCTGGTGCTCATGGTGACGCCTGGTCTACTCCATCAGCTCCTCCAGCAGAGGCCAGGTATCCACCTATGCCTGCAGGGATGCCAAATCTGCGTGAGTTTTCCACTCTTTCACATTTTTTGTTTTTTGTTTTGGTATCTGAACAGTTTCAGAATCCAATTAATTCAGCATTGATGAATGGTTTGTCTTGGAAAAATTGCATGTAATATTAACCAACCAATCGTAAAATAATTTGTTTTACATTCCATTTGATTATACAGTTGAGCACGCGAAATTCGAACACATCTAAGTCGAAATCATGGATCCCACGAACAAACATCTAAGTCCCAAATTTATTTCTCAATATTTTTTGTAGTTATTTCACGCGAACTACTGTGACACAGTTTTCCTGCTGCGAGTGTGATCCAAGTAGCCCAGAAGTAGAAAAAAAAAACAACAAGAAACGCCAGAAACTTCATTCGGTTAGCCGTAGCATAGCCTAGTGGTGGCAGGATAGTGCGTATATTTGCCCCTTCCCCCCTTCCCCTGATAAAAACGGCAACTAAAATACCCGAGACAACCAATTCGGGCA
This sequence comes from Onchidella celtica, assembly GCA_963931925.1. Classification (NCBI taxonomy): domain Eukaryota; kingdom Metazoa; phylum Mollusca; class Gastropoda; order Systellommatophora; family Onchidiidae; genus Onchidella; species Onchidella celtica. The sequence goes on from OZ007567.1 coordinate 66,651,185, forward strand.
GGAAATAACCTTTTTTTTTCCTTCTTTGGTTTGTCCCGCGCTCATACTCCAATAAGAAAAGAAAAAAAAGGAGCGCTCTAGTAAGAACGGGAGTAAAGCCGAACAGAGAAAAATGGTGAGTTGTGTTCACCCTTCAGTTTATTTTATTGCTGTTGGGCTTGACTTGGAAACGGTCCTTACCAAAGCACTTCCAGAAGAGAAAAAAAAAGTGTTACGGCACAAGGTCACGTGCTGCTGTTGCCACGCGCATCAGTTTTAATACTTGCTTCACTTTCTACTGACCACAGGGGGGGGGGGGGGGAAAGATTAAGGGCCGTAAGTCTTGGTACACGTTGTCAGCTGTATTATTTTCCCTGAATATACAATAATAATATTTCATGATTAATGCTTCTTGTATTCCTTGAAATTCGGCAAACTCGAACTAGATGAAGCCACCCCAAAGAATTCGAATTTTCCACGCTCGACTATCCACTGACAGCAACTGGTCTCCCATAAATCCATCCCCTCATGAATGTCGCAGGAGTGAAACAGCCTTTTTGAGACGTAACCACCATCTTATTGTTCACTGTATCTCTTCTAAATCAAAGGCATTGTGACGTGGACATGTTAACCAGTGAACCACTGGTCGGAATCACAAAGACTAAGCTTTCAAAGGCTCTCCCCACACTTTCAAAAGATGTAACATTGACATGTGAACTGTTGCTCAACAAATTTGCAATATTATCTCAATTTATCACAAGCTGACCACCATCTGGAGTTGTCTGTATCTAAGAACCAATCAGAAACAAGTTCTGAAATGATCTTTACCCCAAATGCCCACATTGGTTTATTAGTATGTGTCAATCAGGATGAAACCATTTGTGTAGGGCTTGGGAGGGCATGGCTAGTTATCATGCTTCGTTCTCATGAAAACTACCGCTGTCAGTTTGGAATCATAAGTCAGATCATTGGTTAGAGACTGACAGACTAAGATTTTGCTGGTTAATTCATTATCAAGCGTGATAAGGCATAGCAGCGAATGTTTTCATATCGATCAATAAAAACCGAACCACGTGGACAGCGGTAGTGTGGTCATCGTCACGGCAAGGGTCAGTGACCAATCAGAAACAAGTTCTGAAATGATCTTTGCCCCAAATGCCCACATTGGTTTATTAGTATGTGTCAATCAGGATGAAACCATTTGTGTAGGGCTTGGGAGGGCATGGCTAGTTATCATGCTTCATTTTCATGGAAACTACCGCTGTCAGTTTGGAATCATAAGTCAGATCATTGGTTAGAGACTGACAGACTAAGATTTTGCTGGTTAATTCATTATCAAGCGTGATAAGGCATAGCAGTGAATGTTTTCATATCGATCAATAAAAACCGAACCACGTGGACAGCGGTAGTGTGGTCATCGTCACGGCAAGGGTCAGTGACCCCAGATAAGATTCTCCGTAAGATCATTGATCGGACAGCGGGCTTTACGTTGTCGCGCACAGTGTGAGCAGTGAAATATTTCTTGTGCAAATTGAAAAATAGTTCGTGCATATAAAGGTCAGGGATTCTACAGTAAAAGGTGTTGCAGATATGGCAGGAACATGTTCATAGGCAGTGTATGCACTGAATATTTGGAAAGAGATTAGAAAATTGCCACTGATATTTTTCTTTATGATTGCTTTTGTATAATTCCAGCTCCGCCATCGTACAATGAGTGCATTACTGGCAAAGTGGACATTCGAGAATTTGATGATAATGAACACACCACAGGGGACTTCAACTATGCTCCGGCCTACACTTACTACAACTGGGGTCATACAGCTGGCACCCTCCCTTAGGTGTCAAAGAAAACCTGACGATGGATTTGTCCAAAGTTAAAACCAGAGGGATAAAAATCCTTGCGTATGAATACAAAATTTGTGGTATAGAATCTAAACTTAATTGCTGCATGCTGCACATGTGATTAGAAATTGTAGTGAGAAATACAGTGCAATCCTAATATCTCGACATCAGTAGGACTGTGTGTGTGTGTGGGGGGGGGGGGGGGGGGGTCAAACATCACTTCACTGTTATGGGAAAAGTATCCAATAAAAAACACAATTATGTCCCTTTTTCTTTAATTATCGGCATACTGTCACCCATGCCTCCAATATCATTGTTGTGTTTAGCAGTTACGTGGCAAAGATTTTCTAATATTGGCGAAATGCTGTAGCTGTACATCAAATGCACAGTGTTTTACTAGAGTAAAGGCACTAAATGCGGACACTTGTCACATTTTTGTCTCTAAAATCAATATTATTATGGCAACCAATTTTATTTTTGTTCCTGGCATACTATGTACTTTATTGAGACATTGTATGAACATAGTTTGCAATTGCCAGTGGGCACTGTTAAACTTCACATGCCTCGTAAAGAGAGCATAGTAACTCACCCCGATGTGATCAGGGGACCTCCAAGCAGCCACATAGGTCAATTCATGCGACCAGGGTCAAATCATGCGGCCACAAGGGGGATCTTCATGCAATCAGGACTTTTTGTTGTCCTAACTACAGTAGACAATGGTTAAACCGAAATCGGCGGGACCACGGGTTTGTTTTCGGTTTACCGATAGCAGGCTTGAAAAACGCCAGTTTGGAGAGAGGTAGTCCAAATCACTATCAAAGAGAACAAATCAAGCAAGTGCATAAGCAAAAGACTCAGCACGTCCTCCGTTGCTGGGTGGTTTGACTGATAATGAGGACGGGCGATTGCTCAGCCTAGAGACCCCCCGAGAATGGATATATGCAGATGAATGTGGACTAAAACTCAGGGTAGAGAGACATGAGTGTGGACGGATAGTACAGAGCCGCCGTCCTGCTGATCTCGTTACCCTTACCGTACACGATGCCATGAAATACGTTGTCTGCGGTCGCTAGTACACCGTGTTGTCTCTCCGATGTCAAACAAATCAGGGTTCGTACACCTATGGAATTTCTGGAAAATCTATGGAATTTTGGATTTCAGATTTCATGTATTGAAAATCTATTAAATTTTAGAAATCGGTCAGAACCTATGGAAAAACTATGGATTTTTAAAAAGTCGTCAGAATTAAGAGTCGTCAAGACCCCCTTTTAAAAAAAAGGCGCGAGCTCGAGTCAAAAAATTCCATGGACCGTGCGATCGTCCCTGCCTCTGGCGTGCCTAGCATCAGGCCTACAAGAAGCCAACATCTTGTGTGTAAACACCATGTGGGCGAAATCATAGCGATACGATATGCGATACCCATAAGATCCAATCGTACGTCACACTAGTTTTTTCCTTCTAAGCTATGCCGTAATAATCGACTCGTTCAAGTCACTGCATTTTCTCGTTGAAAGCCACCTTCCGATTTTCCGACATAGCGTTTCATATCTGGTGTGTTCGAAACAAGCAGCACTAAGAAGCCTGAACGATTTAAAAAAACTACAAAACTTGATTACCGAGACCATCATACATGACTGGTCCACTCTTGAACCCGCGATGAGGCGAAGCAGACTTTTTTTTTTTATCTTCGCGCATGTGGGGCGGGGTGTCAATATTTATTCAGGGATATTGTTTTTTGCGTGATAGTAACAGGCCTAATGCAGGTATGGAAGACAAAGCCCACAGACGATGTGATACTAGAAATGGGATCAAGGTCAGACATACGAACTCGCATGCTGTGCCTACTAAGGACATAAAATAATACATTACCGCAGATATGCAGGGAGGAGATCCATTCGAGTTACATACTACAGGGGTGTGACTTTAGGAGCGTGGAGTGTGGGGGAGGGGGTCGCAGGGGGCAGCGCCCACGTGGCGAGATGGTCCTCCATATGGATGGTTTTATAGCAATTGGAACATGAAATATGTGCCTGACTAAAGTTCTGTAACTCACGGTACTCCTCCAGATAAGCGTGTTTAACCCTAGGCATACTTCGTGTTCCAAAAAAGGGAACGCTGGCGTTTGTTTACATGCTGCTTGGCAACCAATCAACGTACATTGCCCATCTTCTATGACATCTCCGATACAGCATTTTAACATCATAAAAAAATGCCGTCTTTCAAAATAGGTTTCCCATTTAAAAGTAATTAATGTTTAAAAAAAAAAAGCATAATCGTACCTCGTGTTCCACTTTTTGGGTCATACTTTTATATAGAGGGGTCAGAGGTCACAAGTAGGAATTTGCCTCTTTGTTTATGTTAGTTTGAGCACAGATAGGTGATTATCGCAATTGGTTTGAGAAACAATAACAATGGCGTCTGGTGAACAATCTAGGCCCAGTACAAGCAGGAATATTTTTGATTTAGTTCAAGTAGCAGTTGATGATACAGGAGATGTGTTGATCGTTTATGGGTTATTGACAGAAGAAGATGATGCTGATCATTATAGTGAAGGCGAAATGAGTGATGAGGATGAGTTCGTCCCTTTTTGTGATGACAGTAGCAGTGATAGTGATACTAGATCTAGTGATAGTAGTAACGAAGAAAGTGTTGACCCAAACTTAAACTCGTCCATTACTGAAGAACTAGTTGATGGAACTGTAGTCAGGACAAGAAGTTGCTATGGGAAAGATGACACAGAGTGGAGAAGTACCCCTATGGCACCAAATGCTCAAACTACAACGGCAAATGTTGTGACTCTTCCACGGAATCGTATTCCAAACACCCAGAACGCTACAAGCCCTGCAGAGACTTTTGATCTGTTCATTTCTCAAGACATCATCAAGCTCATTGTGAAATATACAAATGAAGAAGGCAAAAGGCAGAGAGGAGACGCATGGAAAGAGACAGACGATGTAGAGATCAGAGGACTCATCGGCATTCTGATCTTCCTGGGTGCTCAGAAACAAAGTAAAGTAAACTTGATTACAGTTTGGGAGCCCCTCATTGGGCAAGATTTTGTGCGAGCCACAATGTCAAAGAACAGATGTTTCCAGCTGCTGAACACATTAAGATTCGATGAGGGATTGTTTGCGGGACATGGGGCTGTCGGTGGAAGAAGGACCTGCAGCTGCCGCCACTGCCACCGAAGCCAAGTAGAGAGGACGCTGTGGTTTCTGCCACTGGAAGGCTAACAAGGAGGGCACAGTGAAGTGCAACAAGTGTTGTAGCTTCTTGTGCAAGGACCATGTTGCCAAATCTGTTGTCCTGTGCAAGAACTGTGATGCTTAACCTATGATGATAAATAAAGATACCTTTGATGCATACCTGTATTATCTTTTATTCAGATAGATTTATGATCATTAATGAGTAGTATGTGCTTAAAGTCAGTTAGGTATATGATTTGTAATTAATTCCCTAATACCAAATTGGGATAGAAATAGTTTCTCTATATAAAAAGTATGACCCAAAAAGTAGGACACGAATACTTTCTCTATGTAAAAGTATGACCCAAAAAATGGGACACGAAGTACATTGTGTATGTAAAATATCGAAGTATGCCTAGGGTTAATACTAATAGGACCTCTCCTAATTCAGTGCTGAAAATGAAGGTAAAGATACTACTCGCGTGTATAAGGCGACCCCTGACTGAAGTAAACCTAGAGACAGATTTTGCGCTGATACTTAAAAGGAATCTGGCCAGCCCAATCTATTATATTGTGATTGGAAAGTTGCGGTACAATACTGATAGACAGTGCAAGTGACAGTCTACAACCCTTAGGCCGAGATTACCCGCACCTTTTTTTTTTTCTCTTTCTCTCTCAAAACCGCGCTGGCACGACCTGTACGCAGACTCGTCTCTGGTCGTGCATCCCTTCTCAGCTCTCCTCCAACTTGTTACGGCACCCGGCGCATCGTGGCGCCACACCTTATGTAACATCTCACCTACCGATGGATGACCGAAGTGATTACAATGTAGCGGGACACCTTCGTAGACCTGTCGGCGCTGACCGTCTCAGTTTCCCGTGAACACGATTAAATCGATACTGCGTATAATACTATAAAATCCATTGCCACGCTCGTTCCGTCCACGTGGATAATGGCCATCCATTTGCTCATTCTCCAGTGGTATTTAACATGACAGTGAGCGCACCCGAATTTGAGCAGTTGACAGTGATGGTGGAATTAAATAATTGAATTTGTGAAATATCGCACTCGCGTCTAAGGTGACCCCCCTCCCCCCTTCCAAAAACTGGCCTTGTAATTGAGGTACGTGTACAAGATGTCTCGCATATACTGGTACTCGAATTTTACCGCTGTAGGTCGACGTAAATTACGATGCCGCAGGGGTTATCCTTCGGCTATTACCAAATCAAATTTTTCGGATCTATACATGTTGTCAAAATAATTTCAGACTAACTGATATTATTAACAGAAATTCTTACATGGCATAGTAGATTGTTTGCCTTTCTATCCTGCATATGGGGCCAAATTGACCTGCTTTTTTTTTTTTTAATTCCATTAAGCTAAATCTATATCATGATTCACTGAGACAAGTCTATTTGTTAATGGGTCTCGTACTGCTCAGTGTTAAAAAAAGTAAATGCTTTTTCTGTTTAAAACTGTAGAATACTGTATGTTTATTTAGAATACATCAATATCCCTCAACCTCACACGAGACATACTTTACTCATCATGATGTACGGAATAAATAGTGCCAGGCTTCTTTTTTTATGTGTATATTTGATTCCCAACTCAAACTAAGTCTGTTTAAGAAGTTTAGTTTTTCTGAGAGTCCAATTCCAAATTGACATGTGAAATGAATTGTAATTTAAAGAAGTTGAGAGCAGAGTGTTTTAAAGGGAAATTCCAACATAGTTATTTTTTGTATCTCACACCACAATACAAATAACCAAATCAGAAGAAGTTTTAATCTTATCAGACAGTTCTAAATTGTTTGAGTTATATTCATATTTTTTTAGCCTTTGTTAAGAGATTTAAAGTATGGGAAATTTGCGCCGAAATACTACATTTAGGTCTGGAAAATCCAAATGAGCCTATGGAAAAGCTATGGAAATTTTTGCAGTCAAAAGTGTATGAACCCTGTACAATTTACCCGAAAGATCACCCGCAATGCACCAAAAGCCATGTCTGATGCTGTCTGATTTCAGACCAGCGAAATTATAGGCCTCCCTCCCTCTCCCCTACCCCTGACAGTAGTGCTGCCGCACCCATATAAGCCTGTACGATCGTTCAGAACAAAGCATTCTCTGCTTGGTTTTATAAAAATTATTTTTAGGGGGGGGAGGTGTGGAGGGATGGTACAGTAACTTGACTTGGCCTTTGGCGAATCACAGTGGACTGGCCACTGAATCCAGCAATTTTCTTTTCGGTTTAACTATAGGGCTATTTCGGTTTAGCACTAGTTTGTTAACAAAGATAAAGAGGAAAAAATTCGGGGACTCCTGTTTTCTTTCGGTTTAGCCATTTTCGGTTTAACCGTTTTCGACTGTATTTTCAAACATGCATTGCAAGTGACCAGAAATTGAAGAAAATAGGAAACAAAAGTCGGACGGATCTAGATTAAATCTTCAATTCACAACACACAAAATTAACTAGTAAAACGAACAAAATTTTTAACTTATCGGGCCAAGTGATTGATTGGATATTGTTCTTAAGAAGTATTGGTTAAACATGAACTCAGATAACTTGCGATGAACAGGTCCGTATAAATCTAGATACTTATGAATCAAAAGCCTCTTTTACTTTCATGATGAATCAAAATAGATTGAAAATATTTCTGTTCTCATTTGTTTCCGCTAATGCATTGTTAGCTGACTGTTCTGACTCGTTGCGTCTCTCTAGCCTGCTGTTCAACCAGATCTAGATTAAGATTCAAATTTGTTTCAGATTCATTTAACACAGAATACAGGAGACTCCCCACTTACGACAACATGCCAATTTGAGCAACTTCTATCATGTGTGATTCTTGAGCAGTGTGTGGTGTTTCGTCAATGTTCTGATTCTCGGACATTCTGTCTGTTCCTGATGCCAATGCTTCTTTTTCTTGCACATTTCATCTGATTTGTGTGAAATTTCATGAACATTTGGTTCCATTTCCTCAAATTCATTGTCTTCCTCTGTTTCTTTCATGAACTCCAAGAGTTCCTCGTAATCATCATCGTCGTAGACCACACTCCCCTCTATACTCCTGTCATCATCTGAGTCTGGCTTTGCTTTTGTCTTACACTTTCTCTTTCTGCCAACTTTTTGTCGTTTTGATTCATCAACTTCAATTCTTCGTTTGAGCTTGTTTGCTTCTTTCTGGTCTCTTTATTTCTTTTTTCTTTTTTTCTCTGATCCTTTTCTGTTCTTCCTGTTGTCTTGCTTTTTCTTCTCTTTTTTTGCTGCATTTGTATTTTCCTCTCCTCTTTCCGCTGTCTTTCTTCTTTCTTTTCCAGTCTTTCTTCTTTCTTTTCACTGATATAGGAAGGCAACTGGTCCAACTTTTTCGTCTTCTTTTCTTTCCCTTTTCCATGTTGAAGAACTGGCAAGGCCAAAGGATCCTCTTTCTGTTGTTCTAGTGGCTGCTTCCGCATTGTACATGCATGTAGGATCGAGAAGCAATGACGGATCTATTTCAAAAATGTATCTCTGAGAGTTTTGAACCATGAATGGAGACCTTGCTCTGTCACAAATGCACATCATGATTTTCCTAATTTTTGTGGCTTTTGGAAAACAACATCTGGATGTCGTGACTTAAACAATTTGAACCAAGTTCTAGAAGTCTGTTGTCATTAAATCGAGTGACACACCCTTTTCTATTCAAGTAGTGTTGGACAGTATCAAGAAGGTCTCCGCGAGTCCTACCAAATCCAAGGGAAGACATTCGTTTGAGCCATTCAACTATTTCCGTTTCTTCTTGGGGTGACAACATAGTAAAATAACTTGTTTCAATAGATCTACGGTTTAACAGTTTATCTGACAGTTCCATAGGGAATATGAAATTCCCTTGATGCCCGACGTTTTGGCATTCCATTTTTGCATGCATCTATTGCTTTATGCAATTATTCTAGGGTCCAGATTGGTTTTGGTGGCATTTCTCTATTTGAGTTTGGGCTGAAATGAGAAGTTGATTAAATAATTAGACCTGATTTATTATATGAATCTATAGGCTCTTTCTACCCATTTTGTCACTGTCTGAGTTGAATAGGCCTAGATGGAGATCTAGTTCCATTACCTGGAAACTGAATAGCATGAAGTTTTTTTGGGTTTTTTTTTTTTTTGCAACCATGTGGCTTTAAGACATTCAATTATGAAAAATAGAAACCAACGGAATAAACAGAGCAATATATATCTAGATCTAGACCTCATAAACACAGCAAAATTTTATTCGACAACAAGAATGTATGGAACTATGACGGCCACACACCGATTGTAAGAATGTCCCTCGCATCAGAAAGGGGACCTTTTGCGGCCACTCCTGATCGCATATAGTCCCTTCATGCCAATCATGGGGATAATGTTGCGGCCACCCCTAAATCGGCGTGTTTTCATTGTCAGATAGGCTCAGTTTATAAATTTATCACATTTGTAACGTATTGCAACTAATAAACTTCCAAGTTCTGAGGAATTTAACAAAATATAGACAAGACTAATAGGTAACGAAATTTTCAGAACGAGATCTTTTTCACAGTAAAAAAAAAACGCTGTGATGTCAACAATTTTCAGCAGTCTGTAGCCATTTTTTGTTTTGATCACATGAGAGAAGTCACTGGAGCGTTTGAACTCGGTTCCAGTTTCAAAACTGCAAGGAGCGGGAAATAACGCTGAGAAGAAAAGTGGCTGCATGATTTGACTGGTCGCATATGGTGCTTTTACTGTATTTCTTTTTAACCTTGACCTGACCGTTTCTTCAGAGGAAGTGATGATACCAATACACACACAGTACTGCAGTTAAACAAAAGATCTAGGTCAAGGCCTAGTATGATTGGGGCACGAATGTTTTGTGGAAAACAAAAATTTACTCCGTATGTTTACTGCCGTGCGCTTATGCATGGCACTCCTCACTCGTGTTACTGAAGCCAAGGGTCATGCTCTGTGTCCACACACCCTCTCCATGCCACTACCGTAAGAAGAAATAAAGAGGTCTTTTATGCGGTTAGGGACCGTTCACAAATGACGTCAGCTCGGAGGGGGGAGGGGGGAGGTCAGAAAAGTTGACATGGGGGGAGGGGGGGGGGGGTCCTTACAAAGTTGACATCAACCATGATGCTCTAAAAGGTTGGTAAAAAGAAAAGTCAAATCTTCAAATCAAGAAGAAAAATATAGACCACATTTTCTTGGCCTAAAATGAACAGTATTAACAGTTATCTCCCCATAGCACAGACTGCTAGAAGCTAGATTAGAACTAAATTATGAGTGAAAAGGGTTAGGGCCTGGAGTCAAACAGAAGGTGGAAGATCTGGATGAGAATGATGTCAGTGGCTCGCCTGAAAGGAAGATCTTCATCTCAATTTCGATAATAAAAATGTTCTAAAATCTAAATCTCATCTTTTTCCACTTTTTCCTTCCAGATTTGAAATGACTTACAATGGATCGAAGCAAATATTACTCAGAATTTTACAGGGCATTTCAGGCTGCAAATCCTGATCTAAAACCCACAGATGTTCAAAGTAAATGCAATGAAAAATGGACAGTCCTAAAAACTGAAATCAAACAAGGGAATCTATCCAAATACAATGAAGAAACAAATAGTTTGAAATTAAAAGCGGCACGGATCAAGTCAAGTTCATCCATCATTTCTTTCTTTGCCAAAACACCATCTAAAACAGTTCAAGCAAGTTCTAGTACCGGTACCGCAAGTTCTGTGAACGATGAAGATGTTTCCAATGTTTTAATTCATAAGAAATCTTCTTGTGTAGTGTGATCTGAATAATATGGTCTGTAGTCAGAGAAATTCCAGAGTTTGTTGCTTGATATCATCAGTTTCAATTTTTTTGAGAATATACAGAATACTTGTTGGAAGGACTTCCATAGGAGGGTAGACTGGTAGACGATTACAGCCATCTTGCTTCTCTTAACATTGAGAACAAAAGGATCCAATCTAGTATTGAAAGATGTGTTGCGTTAATATTGAATTACGTTTAATTACAATTAAGAAAAAATGATGTTTAAATTACTTTAATCGTACACCAGTCAGTATATATACATGTATGGAAGTCCTCCCCACTTGTTTACAGTTCCAGGATATTTTCATGTGCCATGCATAATTAAATTCATTTTTTTTCCTGTGATTTATTTGATATTTATTTTTTCCAAGCTGAGATGATACTGATACTCCAATCTTTTTGCTTTGTTTATGCTTGATATCCAATCCATGCTTGCTATCGAATCTATTTGTTTTAATTATTTTGCTTGGTTAAATTTGGAAATTGACAGTTCAGGTATTTCTTTGAGGTATTTTTTTATAAACAATAGTTTTTATTTTGATTTAAAATAAAGATCAAAGGTGAATATATATATTAAATGCATCCTGTACGGGTTCTATCTAGATGTACATGTACATTTTGGTTGACGTCAACTTGGTGGGGGGGGGCATGAGAAAGATGACAGAAGATGACAAGGGGGGAGGGGGGGGGTCATTTTTGGCCAAATTTTAGCTGACATCATTTGTGAACGGTCCCTTAGTTGCATGGGGATTTTCAGTACCAGGTGGCACAGTAGTGTGCACTTATTGTGCTCTGGTTGGGGAGAACTGTGTCAATATAAGATGAAAGAATGGAATAACAGGTAGAGTTATGGGGAAATATTTAATAGCATTAAAGAAGGAACAGGTTGGGACTTAAAAATTGTGTCGAGTTACTCAGAATATCGACAAAAGCCATGTCGAAATAAGTGGATTGGACTGTACACATTTCGACGGCGCCCCAAGCAAACCTCTTAAAACCTCAGTTTTGGACCCCCAACTTTTTTTCCACTAAACAGGTTCATTACATAGTCCCCCATATCCAGTAAAAATATTAGACCTGAAAAATGATTAGAAGTTCATTAAAACGCATCTTTGCAAACCTCTCAAATCTCCACCTCGTGTATTTGCTCTAAGCCAACCTCGGGCCACTGCGTTTCACCTGTAATGCGAGATCAATGCCTTGCCTAATCCATAGACTATTCCCACGACATGACCACACACCCTCGGTCATCCCAGGTGCGACTAATCCATGACACAACTATTGTGTGACACTCTTATAGACCATTAAATTGATATCAGTCAACCAAGGCGGACGCTTACATTGACAACGATGGAGAGCGCGTAAGGGCTTGATTTTTTTACATAGCATACTAATAATTATTGTAATTTACATGAAGTTATATTAATTATATACTGACACTTTAAATTCCTGCCTTCCCAATTTCCTTTCCTTTCTTCATGTCGACCATATCCCTCTCGGTCATTTGACTCACAAATTCACACATTGGTAGAGATGGAGAAAGAGAGAAAGAGACAGAGGAAAAGAATAGGAGGGGAAAGGGAGTACAAGGGGTATGACAGGAAGATTATAAACATGATGATGATGAACACTCCTGCAGTCACACTGCAAACTGTTTAGTTTGAAGACGATTTCTTAAACAATAAGAACGTAAAAGGAGTACTTTTTTTTTTAAAAATCAACTCCCCAGTAAATCATAGTTGTTCATTATAATAGAAGAGTGAAACAATCCAATCATGTTTATCCCCTCTCCCCCTTTCTGGGTTAGGTCAGCGAGTGTGATTGAGACGCAATACAGGTTAGGTAAGAGAGTGTCAACTGTCAACACACAACCACTGGACTCTGGTGAGCAAGAAAATGTGTTGAAAATGGAGACGGAGTGTGGACAGTCTGAGAAGATGCGTGGTCCAGCATGTCATCACTTATACTTTAGAACGATGCCACATGGATAATGGTGGCTTTGAGCCAAAGGCAAAATCTATAACCAAAGCGCAGATTTAACCAGCCAAAAGGAAGAAAACGGAAGATAGAGAGAGGTTAGACATGTCTGCCATAGCCTCTGATGTCATTGACGAGAATGGCGAGCTGATGGACCTATCTATAGACTATGTGCTCCTTGACCCGATGTTTTATTTACAGAATTGGCCAGGAAATTGGACCACAAGAATGAGAACTTACTTCAGCACTCTACTGCATGGCATTCCCAAGCAGGAGACCCAGTGCTGCTCTCATGTGATAAGACAATGCCGTCACAATTCAGGGAACCATCAGTACCATCATCATCTCATGAGGCGGTGCCATCTTCATCTGCAGAGCCAGTGCCACTCACATTTACAGGAGCAAGCCCTCCTCCCCTTGAGCCATCACCATCCTCAACTACAGTGGCAGTGTCGTCTCCATGTTTAGACGCCGATTTACCCCCACCACAAGATTGGATGCTGTTACCTGACTCAGAACTACCAAGCCATGAATCAGAACTACCCCCACCCCTTCATTTTGCTTCCTCGTCCTCAAAGATAGAACTACCACCACCTTTAGCCTCCAAGTGTGCATTTCTTCAGCCATGTTCCACTTCAGACAGCCCTGCACCAACAGCATCCAGCTCTGCTGAAACTGTGTACAGACATGCAGAAAGTTCTCTATGTCGCCTCAAAGGAATCCAGTGTGTTGGTCGTCCAAAAGGTGAAGCCTACTGCTAAGCCACACACAGTCCTTGGAGAACGTAAATGTAAAGCCAACTGGAAAAACTGCAATGATATGAGTGACGCTGACAGGATGTCTACATTTGACGAGTTCTGGACTCATGGATCCTGGGAGTCTAAAAGATTGTTTGTCAGAAACCTGGTTACTGTGATCAAGCATGATGAACATAAAACGGTCTTCAAATTTTTCCTTCAAACTGGTTACAAGAGGACAGACATTTGCAAAGTGTTGTTTCTCAGCACCCTGGCTGTTGGAGAATGGTCTGTGAGGAACTGGTGCCTAGCACAAATTGCAGTCACTTCTGAAAGAAAGCGTCGAACATGGCATGACCGTGGAGAGTTTTTGCAAAAACTCAATAAAATGCCATCGCATTACAGCAGGAAAACTACCACCAAAAACAAAATCTAGAGAGACAGTTTCATTCACTCCAGAATGTCTTCAGCGCCTACACAGAAACCTGCATCACTGATGGTGTGGTACCTTTATCACGACAAGCATTTTCGTAGATATTCAACAGCAGCAATATCGGCATCTTCCATCCACGAAAATATTAGTGTGACACTTGTGTCGCCTATGAAAAAGGCAATCTAGAGGAAACTCTGTGGAATGCTCATCGACAAAAGAAGACAGAGGCACTGGAAGCAAAGGCTCAGAACAAACATTTGGCCGAGAATGACCAAGACATTTTGCTAATTTCAGTGGACCTGCAAGCAGTTCTCCTGTCTCCTGCATCCAAAGTGTTGGCAATATACCTCAATGATGGTCCTGATTTTACAGAAAGGATTAAATAAAATTCTCAATTAGATAAATTCATCCAATATTATATTTTGTCCATTTGCAGTATTAAGAAATTCCTAGTAAGAGTTTCTATTGTATCAGTGCTTAAAATATGCATGTCACCTTTTGCTTTCTTCTCCTTTTCCTGTAACAAATGTGTTACTGTATTTTGAAAAAAAAAACTTTTAAAAAAAGAAGGAAAAAAGGCAACCCCAAAAAAAAAAAAAAAACCAGGGAAAAAAAATTAGCCTCAAGCAAAAATTTCTTTTCTCGGACCAGTGATGATATAATGAGTAAGACTCTTAGGTCAATCTCTGATTCTGAGGTCTGAACCCTATTGTCTGATGTATACAATAGGCTAATCATTTTTTGCCACCTGTCAGTCTTGTGCGTCTCGGGGAGTCATATCACCACCCACAAGCAATGCATCTCGCGCGAGCTGGTCACGGAGTCGGCGAGAAATCTGCCTCGAGCGAAGCTCTTAACCCCCCTTTGAGAGGTTCACTTAGAGCTATTAAGCGACAGCAAAACTCAGATCTCTTCAAAATGATAATTATCGTTACATGTAATGGTACTTGCCATCACATACGTGTTTGACATTACTTAAAAGGTATCATCGGACATTTAGTCCATTTACTAGATTAGGGTTGCCGCTGTTCAGTTTTTTATCTCTCCTGTAAAATTTTCTCAAATTGGGCTACGAGGTTTGCTTAGAGCACCGTCGATTTGGCACATCTATTGACACTCTGTAGAACGGTTGATCACCAAAACTATTAGTTTGTGATGTTCTAGATTCTAGACAATCACTTGTATTGGAGAATAAATTTCTTTAGTAGATGACAAAGCAGTCTTTCATTGAGCTGGGTTTTTTGTCTTGTTATTTTTCTGTCCACCCTCCCCCCATCTAATTAATTTTCAAGCTGAACAGTCTCTGATGCACAGGGCTTATCGAAGGGAGCCAAAAAAAGTTCATTGTATTTTACCTGATGGTAAATAAGATTTTTAAAATATTGTCTGGAAGTTCAGTGAACACTGTAGGTCGATACAAAAGCGATTGAGTTAGAGTATTTGACACCTAAGAAAATTAACTTTATAATTTTTGAGACTGTTATTCAAGCTGTATCGTTGAGCAAAAAAAGTGGCCAAATTGCATCACAATGAAATACTTTTACCACTAATTTTTTTTTATAATAAGATTTAATTCAGTTCTTAATGTTGCTTTTTATGGTGAAGAAACTGCATTTTGACATAATAATAATAATAATAATAATGGATGGCATTTATATAGCGCATATCCATTACAAAAATGCTCTATGCGCTTTACAGAAACATGTCAAAAAATACATGGGTAAACTCACACACACAACCCACATTGATACACACATAATAATAATAATAATAGATAGCTTTTACATAGACTAGAAACTCTCATACAAATGACATTTTAACATCCTTTTAAACTGTGAAAATACTTGCGAACTGCGGACATCTAAAGGAATCTCATTCCACACCCTGGGCCCAACATGGCTGAAAGCCCTTTCACCAAAACTTTTTAGGTTCACTACGGGTACTTTTAGTCTAAGGTTGTCGGAAGATGATCTTAATGCTCTTGCAGGGCGATGCAGTTCTATAAGTTCTGAAATATACTCTGGCGACATGTTGTTGACACATTTATAACAAAATAAAGCCAATTTATATTTTATTCGCTGCTCAATAGGTAGCCAGTGGAGCTCCTTAAATATTGGTGTTATGTGATCTATCCTTTTTCTTCTTGTTATTAGTCTTGCAGCATTATTTTGGATTAACTGAAGCTTATTGATTTTACTTTTTGGAAGACCACTTAGCAGTATGTTACAATAGTCCAGCCTAGAGAGAAACAGCGATGTTACAAGCTGTTTTGTTACTTCAGTAGTTAGGCAGTGCCGTATACTGCTGATTTTCCGTAACTGGAAATTAAGATTCTTACACAGCTGACTAATAAATGGTGACATTGACATCTCTGCATCTAAGATTGTGCCCAGATCTTTTACTTTACTTGTCATTTTAATAAGATGGCCATTTACATTGAGATCTGGTGGATTGATTTTTTGTTTTGGATTCGTTATGAGCATAACTTCTGTTTTCTCATCATTTAGTTTTAGCTTATTATCATCCATCCATTTCTTAACTTCTTGTATGCAATGCTCCATTGTTTTTATCGTATCATCTAGGTTTTCAAGATCACATGCTTTATATATTTGGCTATCATCAGCATATTGGTGGTATTGAAGATCATATTTTCTGAAAATATCAGCAAGAGGTTGGGTGTATAATGTGAAAAGAATTGGACCCAAAACAGAACCTTGAGGTACCCCAAAATTGAGTGTTTGGACATTAGAACAACTATCATTGACTCTCACACATTGTTTTCTATTTGAAAGATAGGACTGAAACCATGACAGTGCATTTCCTGCAATACCAAAGGTCTTTTCTAGACGATGTAATAGAATGTTATGATCTAAAGTATCAAAGGCAGCAGACAAGTCCAGAAGTACAAGAATACATACTCTTTTGTTATCGAGCTCTAGAAGAATATCATTCACTACTCTGAGGATAGCAGTCTCAGTACTGTGGCCCTTTTTGTATGCCGACTGGAATATCTCATTCAAGTTATTTATTTCAATGTGCTCCATGATTTGCCTCAACGCTGATTTTTCAAGGATCTTGGACACAATTGGTAAGTTTGACACAGGCCTATAATTGTTCACATTGTTTACGTCGAGCCCAGCTTTTTTGGTCAAAGGTTTTACAATTGCCTGTTTGAAAGAATCTGGTACAACACCAGTTCTCAGAGAAACATTGATTACATGAGTAATGGATGGCAATAACTCATCAAGATACAATTTCACAAATGTCATCGGAAATGGGTCTAATTCACATGATTTGGATGGTGAGTTTTTGATAAGATCTTTAATCTCAGTCTCAGACAACATCTGGAAATCAGTCAATTTCCTGCCTTCAAAAACACATAGTTCAGGTAATAAATTGGTAACATTGTTAAAATTAGATCTGATACGTTCAATTTTTTCATAAAAATACAATGAAAACATTTCACATAAGTCTTTATGGTCACCCTGTGGAAAAACTGAACTTGTTTCTTTCCCCAAAAGTTTGTCAGAGAGCAGAAAAAGATCTCTACACGTTTTAACACTGCTAAATTTTTGGATAAAATAACCCCGTTTGAGTTTCTGAATCAATTTTACAACATTTTTTTTACTTTCTTTGAAAATGTCACTGTGAACTTGCAATTCCGATTTCCTCCATCGCCGTTCATCTTGGCGTCTTTTACGTTTTAATTCCTTAATTTCAAGGGCGAACCATGGTGACCATGGTCGATGTGATACTGTCCTTGGTGTTACCGGAGCATGTTGGTCTAATGTTGTTTTTAGAGCAACATGGCATGATTGTTTCCTTTTATGAATATTATGCTGAGGTAAAAAGAAAAGAGTGATTAGCAGTAAACATAATCCATTCCAATAGGCCATTGAAGCTACAGTTTTACCAGAGATGGCAACATTTTTATACATTGAATATTGGGATGTACATGTATTCCTATTCTTCCTTTTCCAGATGTTTTATTGCTCATGTCAATGGGAATTTCACGCATACAACATAACCTGTTTGCTGTGCCTCTCCAAATTTGTTGACTATGTTATTGTTTAATTATTTTTTTTAATTCTTCTAAAAATGTGTGCAATATTTCTTTGCAGGTGTTCGAAGTTGGGTTCTTAATGACATATTGATTTGAAAAACATAAAATAGTAATCATTGGAAATTTGCCATTTTGCACTAACCAAGTTGTAAATCATCCTTAAATTAAATTATTTTACTCTGCAACTATAATTTTGATATGGAAAAAGAAGATCACAGAAGTGAAATTTATGTCATTTAGCAGAAGCAGGGTCGGTGACTTTTTAATACTTTTTTTACAAGTAATACAGTCCATAGTATTAGTAAACCAGCAATGTTGAGTTAACAAGTTTGTTAACAGACAGCATTAAAGTGGTTCGTATCTCATTCTGTTGACTGAAAATAAATTTTTTCAGCACTGTTTTCTACTTGAATGACTTTTGGAAGTATTGATTTTGTTTGCACATTTTTATTATGCATACTTTTTATGTCTCAATCAGTTATACATGCTTTGTTTTATGAATATTCATCATTGCAAAGGCATTCGCAGTTTTATACCAGAGCTAATGTTGATCAGCATCATTTTGCATTTACAGAAATCTGTGTGAAGTGTAGAGTTTTGAGACTATCACCACTTTCACAAATTTTCATTTAAGAATGGAACAGCAATTTTCTTTTTAAATCCTGTGGGTCAAGAAAGCTTTTCATATGATTTGCAGAAAAGAAAGGAACAGCTGAATGTTAAAAAGCAGCCTATTGTGGAAATGTGTTAAAACTGGTTCATAATCATGTCTGTACATTTGTTTTGTAATGATGAGTGAATGTAGGAACAAGGGTATATTTACAGACCTCCCAAGTCTCCCTGTTTTGCGGGGAGTCTCCCCGTTTTTATGGTGAAACCTCGCCCTCCCCGTGTTCCATTGAAATCTCCCCATGAGAGAAAGAAAAAGCATTGAGCCAAGTTTTGACAATGACACGAAAATTACTGATTAAATGCTTTTTCGTAGTGCCGCTTGGCTAATACAGTTTATGTATTTTTCTTTGGGGAGCATGGGATGGTGCCCACCCGGTTGGGGGCGGGTTGAGTAAAAACTAACGAAGAGGGGACCCGCTTGGCCACAATGCACATTCAGTCTTTTTCACTGAGAACAGTCTTGAGACTGGACGGCGCTGGCATGTCTAGGGAAGTGTCGGACTACTCACTTTGATGTTATGTGAAATGTGGCATAACCCAGTGCGGAGGAGTGAAGGTGGGATGTCCGATGGAGACCATCTGCTTACCTGGGTCAGACGTCTATTGCCATATTGGGGACACCAGGGCATTTTTGATAAAAAATCAGGTTTTTCGGAATATGGAAAGAAAGATTATAATCCTCATGAGCATTATTATATATACAATAGTAGTCTCATTAGGGGGAAAAAAAAACTGAGCTGAGGAGAATCGGCATGAGACTACCCAACGTAAGCTTATTTTACATAGATTCATAGACCTATGGAGGTTTGAAAAATCAAGTGTTGGTATTATAATACCAAAGAAATTCATCTACTAAAGAAATTTATTCTCCAATACAAGTGATTGTCTAGAATCTAGAACATCACAAACTAATAGTTTTGGTGATCAACCGTTCTACAGAGTGTCAATAGGGTAACATTAGGGTAACATCTTTACCCTCATTTTCACCACTTACCAAAGCCATAAAATGATTCAGCATCAGAAAAATGGGATGAAAGGCAGTGAATCATCTTGGGGCAGTTTGTCAATAAAAAGCACGGGGGGGGGGGGGGGGGGGGAGGTTGTATGTGACACATGTTTGTTTGTTGTTTTTTATTTTTATAGGGTCGTTGTATTTAATTTTTCTTTGTCTGTTCCGAGCTTCTAAGAGGTTGAAGTAACCTCCCCAGTGTTGGTGAAATATTCCCCACTTTTTTTTACCAAATCTCCCCACATCCTGCTTGTACTAGTTGGGAGGTCTGTATATATAATATACTGTTTACTTGCCTCCAACCACTGCAAAGACTTAGGTGTGACTGTTTCACTGAATTTTGAACCATCTGGGGTTACAAACACAGTGAAATAACTTTAGAATGTCAATCAAAAAGATTAAGCAGAATACTTATGATCGCAGTGCATCATGTGTTTAGCAAGAAAATAAATAAGATTTCGACCAGGTCTGCAGTAAAAAAAATATACAGTCCAATCCACTTATCTCGACACGGCTTTTCTCGACATTTTGGGTAACTCGACACAATATTTAAGTCCCAACCTG
The DNA here is from genome assembly GCA_963931925.1 of Onchidella celtica. Classification (NCBI taxonomy): domain Eukaryota; kingdom Metazoa; phylum Mollusca; class Gastropoda; order Systellommatophora; family Onchidiidae; genus Onchidella; species Onchidella celtica. Next base: position 66,671,451 of record OZ007567.1, read on the forward strand.
TTCCTTCTTTAATGCTACTAAGTATTTCCCCGTAACTCGACGTGTTAATGCATTCTTTCCTCTTATGTCGACACATTTCTCCCCGACCACGGCGTAAGAAGTGCACTATATCTACTACTGTGCTACCAAAAATGCCCACGCAACTCCCCGCATTTCTTTTTGCGGTGCTGGCGGGGAGGGGTAGGAGAGGGGGTGTGTGGACACAGAGAATGACCCTTGGCTTCAGTAAAGCGAGTGTGGAGTGCCTTGCATAAGCGGTACAGAGTACTACAGACTGAGTAATTTTTTTCCCCCGTCAAACATTCGTGCGCCGTTGATACTAGGCCTTGACCTAGATTTCTCGGTTAACTGCCGTACTGTGTGTGTATAGGTATTATCACTTCTGAAGAAACTGTCAGGACGAGGTTAAAAAAAAAAGTAAAGCACTGCGCATTTGATAATGATAGCTACAGCATTTCTCCAATATCGGCAAATCTTTGCCACGCAACTGCTCCACACAACAGTGATATTGGAGGAACGAGTGACAATATGCCTATAATTAAAGAAAAAAGAGGAAAGAGGACATAATTGCGTTATTTATTGGACATTTCCCATAATGGTGATGTTTGATCCCCCCTCCCTCCTTTTTTTTTTTCTCTTCCACCACTAATCTGCTATTTCGACTTTCTCTTTACTCGACACAAGTCAGACGGTCCCCCTGATGTCGAGATATTAGGATTGCACTGTATTATATATATAATTGGTCCCTCATGCTAGAGAACTCTTTGTACTATCATTTGATGACAAAGTGACCATGCCAACACCTGTGAAGTACTCTAATCGCACATCGATTTCTGTTGTGCTCTAACCATGTAACTGGAAAAAATTGACCAACTCATTTTTTTAGCTAAAAATAGTCACCATGCCTTTCCGGGGGTTCCCTATTCAAATGAATAAATGGGAAGTCTACACGCACTATAAATAGCACAATTGAGCTTCGAAGCCTTCAATAGTTACAACTGATTTCTGTGGCGGAATTTTGTCGTGCTCTAGTCGTGCGCATCTCTAACTGCGTAAGTGCCCGACAATACTTTGTGTGATAACCGCGTAACAGGATTAACCGGCTTAAAGACCTGCATTTTAAAAAAAAATATTTATTACGATAGAAAGACGTTTTGTTTGATTAATACAACAAAAAAGATACAGTCCTGTATATAAAAAACTCGCAAAAAGATGTTTTTTGTCTTCTCCTGGAAAACAATCCCAAAACCAGTTACACAGTTAGAGTACAACACCATCGATATCTGCTATTGGGGTTGAGTTAAGAAGCCTTCAGTGTCGTGATCACAGAGCTGATATGGCAGGAGTTTAGCATCAGATGCGATTATTGCATACGTGAAGAGAGTGGTCAGTGAATGAAACATTTTGACCTGTTTTTCATACAGTTTGAAATATGTTAAAAATAGTAGAGTTGCACATGAAATAGGATTTTGTGACAATGATTTTTTTTTGACGTTTAAAATATTTTTTTTTTCTTTGGACATGTTTGATTTTGATCTCCAGACTTTCTTTTGATATGAAATATATATCTATGCTTTCTGGTAAATCAAGACAAGTTCCAACAGCAATTAAAGGTGATGAAGGGAATGAATAATTTAATTTACAAGTGTGAGTAACAGGGGAGTGGGAAATATTCAGGAATCTTGCAATATCTGTCACTAACCCAATGCGACATGCTTGTATCTGCCCAATGCAACCATGCTCACATCTGCCTGATGCGCCCGAATGCGTCTTCCATCAGTGTGCTATTTAAAGTGGGCAACGGTTAAACAGAAATCGGTAGGACCATGGGTTTGTTTTTGGTTCAAAAAGAGTTTCTGTTTAACGATAGGAGGTTTGAAAAACGCTCAAGAGAAACAGTCTAAATCATTATCAAAGAGGACAAATGTAAGTGCATAAGCAAAACAGACTCAACAGGTCCACGCTTGTCGTGTGTTTCTGACTGAGAATGAGGACGGGCCTGGTCACCTTTCCTGGTGATTAGAAGCGAAGACCCTGAAGTCAAATTTTCAAAGCTTCGCTATTCACGAAACAGTGCAAAACATCGCTGGAGAACAAAAATCAGTTAATAGAATGAAAACTGACAAACTGCTTGTGGAGTGCAACATGTAACAGCAGTCACTCAATCTGCTGAAACTGACGTCATTCAACGATGTGCCAGTCACTATTCAGCCTCACAGAACACTGAACAGCTCGCGTAATGTCATTCGCACCCATGAATTGGATGGAGAAAGAGAGGCAGACATTGTAGACAACATAGAAGGAGTCTTGAAAGCCCGGCGTATCCAAATTCGCTGAGAAGATCAGCTGATTGAAATCAGCTCCATCATCCTGATGTTTGACACAATAAAGCCTCCAACTAATGTCAAGGTGGCTTTCCTGCAGATACCAGTGTCACCATACATTCAAATCCAATGTGATGTTTCAACTGTCAGCATTATGGGCACCGCAAGTCAAACTACAAAAGTCCAACAGTTTGTGCTGGCTGCGGCAGCAAAGAACATACAGATGACAAGGCTTACACAGCCAAGCCGAAATGTCCAAATTGTCAAGGCAACCACATGGCCTTTGACAAGAGCTGCCCAAAATGGCTGGAAGAGAAAGCCATTCAAAGGTACAAAGCCCAGAACGGAGGTGCCTTTATGCAGGTGAGGAATGCAGTCATTGCCACGCAACCAAAAATAACACTGCCAGTGACTTTTGCTACTGCTTTGATGAGATCTTCACCTGAGAAGATCTTGGCAACACAAAAATCAACCAAGACAAAGCCGTGCAGCAGCAGAAGCGCCATGACAGCAAGTTCCACTGTCAAAGCAGCAGTAACAAAGACAAAACCGAGCCAGCTAAAGAATAGGATCTATTCAGAAACAATGCGACAAAAGCCAGGAATTTTTCTTCAGCAACAGGAACTTCAAACAAGTTTGGACCCTGGCAAATCTGGAGGACGATCCATAGATGCACGCTTCCCTTCCCCCACACTCACACCTGCCCCCCTTCCCTCCAAACCTCCCTCCAAAGCTCCTGCAGATCCCTCTTCTGAAAAGAGGAGAACAGAACTCCCCACGAAAAAAACTTGGGGTGACACCCAACACAGCATCAAGAAAATCGAAATGACTAGCCCAAACAATATACATGTACTAATTCAGTGCTACTGCAGAGGCCTTAGAGGAAATCTACCAGAACTGCAGCGGCTGATGGCTACACATCAGCCAGCTGCAGTCTGCCTGCAAGAAATGAAATTACCACCCAGTACCCCACTTACAGTCAGAAATAAAGCAGCCTACCACTGCCATTGCTTGCAGTACCAACGGGCTAGGTGGAGGAACCTCCATCTTAACCCTTACCCTGCGCGGGGCGGCAATTGTCGGTATTGACTCGCAAGCACTCACGCCGCACGGGCGGCAAAAGTCGGAAAGGTCAAGCTGACCGCGCCACGCGCAAGCCGTATTTTCACGGTGGGGTCACTGACCTTTTTGAGACGTAACCACCATGTTATTGTTCACTGTATCTCTTCTAAATCAAACGCATTGTGACATGGACATGTTAACTAGTGAACCACTGGTCGGAATCACAAAGACTAAGCTTTCAAAAGCTCTCCCCACACTTTCAAAAGATGTAACATCGACATGCGAACTGTTGCTCAACAAATTTGCAATATTATCTCATTTTCTCACAAGCTGACCACCATCTGGAGTTGTCTGTATCTAAGAACCAATCAGAAACAAGCTCTGAAATAACCTTTGCCCCAAATGCCCACATTGGTTTATTAGTATGTGTCAATCAGGATGAAACCATATGTGTAGGGCTTGGGAGGGCGTGGCTAGTTATCATGCTTCGTTCTCACGAAAACTACCGCTGTCAGTTTGGAATCATAAGTCAGATCATTGGTTAGAGACTGACAGACTAAGGTTTTGCTGGTTAAGGAGGGGTGCGGGTCCTGGAGGCGATTTTTGGTTATTATGAGAAATAGACAATTTTAACTCTTATAATTGAATTCAGGATGTCTGAATTAGCAGAAAAAAAATGTAAAAAAATTTGTTTGTCATATTGTTGCCATGGTAGCGCCGCCATCTTGGATTTTGAGTCCCCAAAATATACTAAATTCAATATAGATAGGCTTCGCCAAATTTTACTGGATTTATTTGAAACTTCTCTTATGTCTTATTCAATCCAATTAAAAACTTTATACAGAAGGGAATTTTGATATCTTTGACAGATCTTTTGTTATAAATTTTTGAAAATGGTATGTAGCGGAAATCCGTTTTTTCTTATTTTCTATCACAAAAAAATTCAACCAAAAAAAAAATTGAAAAGTTAAACAAATTTCCTTCTGTATGAATTTTTATTATTTGTTCAAACATGTTGTTAGCCAAATTTTAAACCAATTGGTCAATAAATAAAAAACTAGTTCACAAATCACTGATCAAAAGTGCAATTTCGAGAAAATCACATATGAAAGTTTTTTCAATAAAAGTGTTATTGAAACGTGTTACACATGGCTAAAGTCGTCATTACTGGTGTGCTGAGCCTCAACATTGATTTCCAAACCACCAAAGGCTTATGACAGATGTGTACAGAGGAGTAGGGGTTTTGATAGCGACACTAAGATGTTATTTAGGGCTAATTTTGCAGCCCAATTGCATGATTCTTGTGCCTTTTTCTTGGCCCCCCATCTCACTAAAAGGCATATTTCAGGGTTATAAACATTCGAAATTGACATTTGGTTAGTAAAATAGTGTTCCTAAATGGATAAACTAATCGAAAAGTACAAAATCGCGATATCGGTATTTTTAAGCCTAATTTCGATTTCAGGACCCGCGTCCCCCCTTAATTCATTATCAAGCGTGATAAGGCATAGCAGCGAATGTTTTCATACCGGTCAATAAAAACTGAACCACGTGGATAGCGTATGTGGCCATCGTCTAGCGGCACGGGTCAGTGACCCCAGATAAGATTGTCTGTGAGTAAGGTCAGTGACCGGGCAGCGGGCTTTATGGGTAGCGCACAGGGTGAGCGTTAATAAATCAGAAAATGCTACACAGACCTGGCCAATTAACTACATGTACCAACCTCCAAGCTGTAGCTGAAAAGCTCACACCTAGTAAACCTTTCACTCTGCTCTGTATACCTTCCGCCATCTTATTCCCTCCTCTAAAACCAACCTTACACATCTCATCAAACAACTTCCTCCCCCATATATTATTATGGGTGACTTTAATGCACACAGTCCCGTCTGGGGAACTGAAGTCCTTTGGCCAACCCCTGCAGTAAGGTTGTAGAGAAGCTCCTTTCGGAGACAGACATTTTCCTTCTAAATGACAAAACCGAACCTATGTTCATCAATCTACAGGCAGCCTAACCAATATAGACCTCACATTAGTCTATCCGACACTCTCCTTAGATTAGCTGTGGTCTGTCCTGAACAACCTTCATGGATCAGACCACTTCCCAATCAGTCTCACCCCCAACCAAACCCAGCTAGCAGTCCAGCTGGCCCAGTGGAACCTTGCCCGAGCCGACTGGACAGAGTTTGACCTAACATGTAAGTGGGCAGTTGCTCCTGACACAGTGGACACAGTCAAGCAGTTGTAGGAGTTTCTCCTAGAGATTGCTCAGGCCTGTATCCCCAAGACTTCTGCGGTTCTATGTAAAGACAAACCCTGGTTCATGGAGGACTGCAAGCGGACCTTAGTTCAAGGCAACAAAGAAGAGAAACTGCTTTTCTCTTGAAATGAAGGCAAAATTAATTGAAGAGGTGGACAGGGGTGTAAAAAAAGAAGGCTCAAATCTGTAGTTTCAATGAAATTTTTTCTGGAACAAGACCTGTATTTGCATCAGTGGTTTCCCTTTGACCTTGCCTACAGCGGGACCTCGCTTAGAATGGGCGTTTTGCAGTAGTCCTGTGAATGCCATTGTATCCAATTTCCACTGCATTTATATTTTCAATGGCTGCGACAGTGATGGTTGTGAAGTTGGATTTTTCAGTTTTTTATGATGCTGTATAATACATTCAACAGAAGAAACATTTTATGAAACTTTGTGTTATAAAAAAGGGAAAATCTTGGGAAGCAATAGTGCATTTGGTCACTGCAGTTCGTTTACCCTCCCATTTTAAAACTCTGGCATTCTGTTGACCATATATTTATTTATTTTTTGTGTGTTTACGTTTTTTTTGGTCATTCAGTGGATTGTATCGTCTGCATTTTTAAGTGTCTTCTGCCAGTCAGTTTATTTCACGAAATCAGTGTATTCGATGAACACTTATAATTGTGTAATTTACTCCCAGTATCTGAACTATAAAGAAGCATTTATTGAACATGACCAGAATTGAAAATATTCTTCAGACTTTTTGTAAAACTTGTCTTGTGGGACAAGAAGCTAGAAACAAAAGCTTGATTGCTTTCTCTTATTTGCGGATATTGAACATTTCTACATAAGTAAGGATAAACTGCTGCTTTGGGGGGAATGCGAGCTTTGTGAAAGTTTCTGTTAATGTGAGCGGCTGAAATGAGCATGATACAGCCTTTTCTGTCACACAAAGATTACATTATCTTTCAATGTCATTATTAATAATTATACAGCTATTTCAATGTGTCAGATGTTCCATATTTCTATGTAACTATGTACTGTCAGAAACCTCGCTAAATATTCCTCTTAATTGTTTATGCGGGAAAAAAATTACTGTATGATGTTTGTTTATTTTAAAAACCATTGTTACTGTTTACACATTTTTTTGTTTTTTGGTTGGTGTGATATGCCAGTAGGCAAATCCCAAAACATTAATTTTGTAAAATCACTGTTGACAAATGGTTCTATGATATTTTGATAAAGGTTTTTGTTGTGTTATGTCTTTCTAAAGTAATTTTTATAATGAACTTTGCTGAATGTTTTAAAGTTATGTCTCCTTTTGCACTTTGTAGCCATAACATAGAGAGATAAATGTATGCTTTATATTCTTGTTTATTATAGTTATAGGCACTTCAGTGAAAAAATTCAAATTTCACCAAAGACCATGAAACTATGCTCAAAACAATAGTCTTGATCCACTGAATACAAATCTTTTTGAATTTTTTAACCCTTGTCCTGCGGGAGGCCACTATATGGGCCTCCTCGCGCAACACGTGAGGCCAATATTGTGGCCTACTTATTGCGACCGGGTGCTGCGAGAGGCCAATATATTGTATAGCAACGCTGCTCCTCGTGTTTATTCGGTTGCTGAGACATCATTTTTTTCGCGTTTTTTTTTTTCCGGACTATTTTCGCATGTTTATAATTTATCCTGTCACCCCTACTGTGTCTAACAAAATGGTATCGTCCGATTGCGTTTATTACCCTGCAACTATTCGTAATTATTCGTCATACTCATGATAGTGCTGACAGTCTGAAGTTTGAAATGGGGAAAATCGTGGGGAAACTTTTACTTTGATGCTGGTTGTCGTCTACATGTGAAATGAGAAGAAAGAAGTCATCTGCGTATTTTTAAAAAAAACTAAGAATAAGATATTGGAAATGCATTTGAAAAAGTAGGATGGCGTATAAGATGCTCAGATAAAAAATGGGTAAACTCCTTGTTCCTTGCAGGACATTTGTTGAAACTTTCCATTCATCTGTGAAAGCTCATGTCAATTTCAGTGTAGTGGAGGTAACAAAATCAAATGTAAGGGAACAGTAATATTTAAGGTGAGGTATCTCAAATTATCAGTCAGTGGACCAATATATTGAATCAGTTACCACAAAGTTGTGGTATGTCTAACTGTCATGGGACCAATAATTTGTTTACCTAAGTACAACAAAAGTTGTATCCCTAACTGTGGATGGACCAATACATTTTTCAACCAAAAAGTTCCACATAACGTTTGGTGACTCCAATTGTCAGTGGACCAGTGCTTTGTTTAATCAAGGTCCACAAAAGTTATGATCTCTATAATTGTCGGTCGACCAATACATTGTTTAATCAAATTCCACGAAAGTTGTGTGTCTAGAACTGTCAGTGGACCAATACATTGTTTTATCAATTACCACAAAAGTTGTGGTGACTTTGACAGTGGACCAATACGACATTGTTTGATCAAGGAACAATTTAAGGCATTAGATCAGGCTGTGGAAACTAGAAAGGCATCTCTTTTATCTTTATTCTTTGTTGGAGGTAAGATCTTCTCTGGTATCTTCGCCAAAAGACTCACTGGGGTGGCAGAGGCCAACCTGCCAGAAGCTCAGTGTGGATTCTGCCCTGGTCGCAGCACAGCAGACATGATCTTCGTATTAAGACAGGTCCAAGAAATGTGCCTTGAGGAAAGGCTGGGTTTCTGCTTTATGTTCATCGACCTGGCCAAGGCCTTCAATAAAGTACATGTAATAACACTAACAGTATTAATAGAGTGTCACTGTGTGCTACCGTCTTAAGAACAAAGACCGTATAAAGCAAAAATCAAAATTGTTCAGGCAAGAAAATATTTGGCTTTGCGGCCGGCTATGTCCTTTGTTCAAATATCATTTTGTGATGACCTAAAGAAACCATCAGTTACATAAAATTGTAACCCTCTGGAATCTGTCATCTCAAAAAACGGCGGTTCTCTCGCGTTTGTTTTTCTTATCCTTACAGCACTGTTTGGCCATAATGTTAGATCTAGTCTATCTTTGGAAAGTTACATGTGAATTAATCGTGGTTTTGAGCTGCTGTGCCACCCACCTTCAGTCATCAAACAGAAGAAATTCAACCTATACTAACTGACGGGGTCAGCTCTATGTTCCCTCAATTCGGCTTTATGTTCCCTCAGGTCTATGTTCCCTCAATGTTCCCACAAGTCTATTGGTGTTTCTACAGGGGAGCCAACCGGACGTTTTCTTTTGCATGGCAATAATTGTAATACTAATAGACTTAAACTTATGTTGTTAAAATCTCTGTTTTTACTCATTTTTGTTGTGTTTTTTTTTCATCTAGGTTTCATTTTTGCATTTTGTTTGTGTGCTTAAAAAAAATTGTTTGTTGTTGCGTGTTCAGGATTTTGTTGTTGTTTGTCACAGTGGAAGGCTTTTGTTTTGTTCTTCACTCATACTACATGTACTGTGTAAACCTGCCTTAATTCAAATTTCTAGTTTTTAGCAATAATGAGTGGAAAGTTGTATTGAAATTTGTCTATTCAAAGAATACATTCTTGTTTGTTTATTGCTTGTTTGTTGTGGGTTTTTCACATTTGGTGTTTTTGTTTTGTCGATTGTTGTTTCTTTCTATTTTTGTTTGCTTGTTTGTGTATTAATTACATCCTTTTGAAAACAAATAAGTTTGAGCTACGGTACTGATAATTGGAGAAAACAATATCATCAGCTTTCTCAAATTCAGTGTTTTATTTCTTGTTTTCTTATTAATTAAATGAAGAATACGAGTTATTAAATGTTATGATCTTTATATATCTTGTTTGCTGGGTTTACTTATTACTTTTATATCTACGAATATAACAAGTTTGGTATTTTGATTCTCATTTTACGTCCCACCTCAGCTGTATTGGAGGCGAGGTTGGCTGAGGAACTCACTTCTACTTTTTTTAGTGAAAATATCATGAAACATTTTAACATTGGGAATGGTAGATCTACTACTACTACTACTAACTAGTTTGAGTTTGGGTTTTTACGGCGCGGCAGCAACCACTTTTACGCCCTTCACGATTCATAACGTTTTTTTTTTGTTTTTTTTATGTTTCATATTCAGAGCTTCTAAATTTCACAACGGAATTAAATAGTTTCATAATTGTATCATATTATTGGTGAAATTCTCAAAAGTTGCTTTGAATTATCTCTGAAAAAGTTTTGTAAAAAGGTATTTAAAAGTTTAAAAGATTTTCAAATTAAGTTGTAGATCTTAGCCTCTCCCAGAAAGGGCACGAGCTGCATAGATCTATCAGACTAGATCAAATCGCAACCGTCAATTTTTTTTGTCTGTGGTATCTAGTCATTTGAAAAGTACCTAAAGTTTGTTATCCCCTGACATGCTGTACTTGTAGGCCTACCTCTGAATGTTAATTTACTGGCCCGAAACAAGTGAAAGAAAATTTGGGGGAAATAATATTTTCTTTCTTTCAGCCATAAGAAATTGTCAACAAGGTGATTTAGCACTTTCCTCAAGGAGAGGGGCTAAATCACACTCGCAAACACACACAAGCAAAATACTAAATCAACAAGAGTAAAAAATAACAATATGGGTCAGGCCTGCAGGGCCGCAACAATTTATTTTAGGATTATAAAGAATAAAAACAAGTATATAGGTTTATGAAATCTGGAGCAACTGCAAACTAAGAATATGGTATAGAATCTCTAAATCTAACTGCTTACACAGATAACTCCCCACTGCTGTTAATAACTCCCCTTCATCCAAACAACACCCTTTCTCACCCCTCTCTATCTGTGTTAGTCACGAGCAGCAAAACTGTTCATAATTGCTCTCTCCCGGGATCCCCTTACAGTTCCCTACTCTTTACTTTTCAGACACGAGGCCAGCTCAAGGCCACCAGCCCAGTACGCCACGACTCAGTGAAATTTATAAACAACTTGCTTGACCCACTAGCCTACTATATTTTCCAGCCTAACTTAGAATTAGATCATGACAGAAATCAGACACTACATACTTGCCTAGACAGCCCAAGGAGGCCTGAAAAATATGAATACCCATCACACTGCCACATAACAGGACTCAATCACAGAGATGTCACGGTTGAGTCCAATTTAATTTCAGAATTCTGCTTTTTTTTTTTTCTTGAAAAAGCTTTCACCTTCCTCATTCTTGCTCCATCTTAGAGTAAGATTCTTATTCTACTCAATCTCAATCAACCTTTTTGTTATGTACCGTACACTCTGTAGTAGTCCTGAAAATATTTGTTGGTAATCTAGATGTTCTAATGTAAAGAAAAATTACTACTGCCAGAAAACCTAGGCATGAAAATAACACAGAGATCTAGAAAATAAAAGTTGATATTATTGTTCCCAGAAATGTAGATCAGCCTTGGCAATATACATACACTAAAGATATTTCCTTGTAAATCTTCAATCTTGTAATACAGTAGACAACGGTTAAACCGAAATCGGTGGGACCGCGGGTTTGTTTTCGGTTTAGACACAGTTTCGGTTTAGCGATAGGAGGCTTGAAAAATGCCAGTTTCAAGAGAGGTAACCCAAATCACTATCATAGAGGACAAATAATGTAAGCACACAGGCTAAACAGACTCAACGCGTCCTCGCTTGCTATTTGTTTTTTTCTGAGAATGAGGGTGGGCGATTGCTCAGGCCAAGGCACACTCAAAGCATGGATATGCGGGTGAATGTGGACTAACTCTCAGAACAGGGAGACATGAGTGTGGACGGACAGTACAAAACCGCCGTCCCGCCGATCTCGTTACCGTTTCCGTACACGCTGCCATAAATGCGCTGTCCGCGATAACTAGCGTTGTCTCTCTGATGTCATACATTTTACATGAAAGGTCACTCGCGATGCGCCAGACGTAACGTCTGCTGCCGTCTGATTTCGGACCCGTAAGGTTATAGGCCTCCCTCCTTATCCCTGTAGTGCTGCCCGTGGGAGCCCATGTAGGGCTATTAGACCCTTTTCATTTATCGTCCTCCATATCACGTGATTTGCAAACAAAATGGCGGTTTGCCCCACTTGTAGGGCGGAAGAGGTGGACAACGGTCGAACGATGCCATCTTCTTGTTGGGCTCCCAACTGTACAAACCCGTTACGTGCCGGTTCTGGCATAAAAATGCATCTTTGCTTAGACTGTGCACATATATTCAGATGCCATCACTAAGGTTTTTGCCCTACACGGTGCTTTTCACGACTGTTTCCAGTCTCTATACATACGGGAGGACATTTATTTTTGGTGTCTGGCCAAGGCCTACTAGATAGACAGGCCGTGCACCCGAGAAAAGTAGGTCAATTTGATAGGCTGGCCTAACCAGCCAGCCGTGCACTGAGAGTGAGAGATTACCCATTGTTAATTGTGATGGTCAGCAGGCCACAGCACCTCCTTCTAATAACGTAGAAGGACCATAGACTTACACGGCGTGTAAGGAAGAACAGGAACGGGGGGGGGGGTTAGTAATTAGTAGACGACATAGTGTTAGAACAGTAACCCGAATATTACTTTTAAAAGCGACGGTCAAAACAAATAGTACTTTTCTAACAACAACCAAAACATCTGTATTAGTCTTTTTAGAACGAATCACAATGTTTATCATTTTCAATACACAACCACCACAACGATGCACACTAACCTTTAAAATAGTTAGCTTGATTGGGATGATAATTTTGCTATTTTCCTTTGTTTCGGGCCATGCTCTGCTGCATTTTGCTGTGCGTACCTCTTCATGAATATGTTTGCAATACGGCGAAGGGCTGCCTTGGACACATTCATATAATCCAGATTAAAAGCTTCGCAGAAATTGCCATAAATGGAAACTATCCTGTTGCAGCAGTTGTGCTCTGTCGTGTTTATAGAAACAATAACCAAGAAGAACGAAATTGTAAAACTTTTCACTTGGATACGATAATCCTCCGCGGTTCAAAGATTCCATGAAAGCCTCTGCGTGAGTATTGGCAGCTTCTCCTGCTAATTCTTTGTGTCTAGATAGACACCTTTATGTGCATAGACAGGCCGTGCACCCGAGAAAAGTAGGTCAATTTGGTAGGCTGGCCTAACCAGCCAGCCGTGTAACTGACCCGCTGACCGGCACTTACATACAGTAGTTAACTGCACGCGCATGGATGCATTGTCCGAGTGTCTGATGTTTCACTCATAACCGTTTATGCAAAACCTGTGCTTTAGTGGATTTAAATAATTTTATTGATTTTTGATAAGTAGTCTGATTGCCGACAATTATAAAAACGAGACCAGTTAAAAGCTCAATGTGACTGTTTTTTTTCAAGAATAACATAAGACGAAGTTGTGCATAATATCTCGCTTCTGCTTGTCATCGTAAAGGGAACCGCGAATCTGTAACAGCTGAGGTTGTTCTAGCACGTTATAGTAGGGGGGAGTTAGTTGATCTAACTACAACCCTTTAGAAAACGAAACTATTACAGCTGTAAAATAAATAAACACGAGATCCGACGATAGATTAAATAATACTAAAGTTTAATAACTGTATAGTGAACAATAAATTACTAGGAAGACGCCAGCGAAACTAAATATCTACGCCACACAAAAGGAAACTCACTTACTCACCCCACCAACCACTCACACAGGTCTATATATATAAACATTCCTACAGAAAGTTCCCGAAATAAACGTTACCTTTGCCCTCGCACAAACTAACCAATCACGCATCAATACGTCATCAGGTTACATCACTCAAGGCCAAATCTGGCGTAAACATCCTTATCCACAGTGTTATCGAATGTTCGGGAACATACTAATATTTACTGAACGAGTCAAAACACCTGACAACAAGCGAGCGAGGAAAAAAACTACTCACTAGAAAAGAAGGTCAGGTCACGGAGTACAACAATAAAATGAAAGAAGAAATGAACGCATGCTCACCAGTGTAACAAGAAAACGGGGGAGGGCAAGGGATAGCTTGCAGATGCTACAGAATCACGAATGTGCTTTGTCTACTGTGGCACCGTTGATTAAATTTAGAAATGGTCTTAGTTGTCGGTAATGAGAATACTTTCTTTTAAAATGATTTATGTGCATAATTATTTCTAGGTTATAAAATAGCGGATTTTATATGATATTCTGACTGTGTGGATTTCACGGAAGGTAAAAGAGTTCGTTGTTTTAATGACTGTGACTGTGAGTGTTAGAAGCAAGCAACAAAGGAGTTAGTTGTGATTTGACTCGAAGCAACAAGTGAGTAGTGAGTGGTCTAGTAAAATAAATATGGGACGGAAATGCTCCGTATATGGCTGCAAGACTGGCTACGACAGCCAGCTAAAGGACGATAAAAAGTAACCGTGTATGGGTTTCCAAAAGGCACAGATGAGCGCCGCAACTGGATCTCTAGCTTACCAAATAAACTTTTTTTTGAAAGTGTGACTGACTATATGGGTGTATGTGCCCTTCACTGGCCCCCTAACGTTAATTTGATTCGGCGTGGCAAGTATCTTGTGCCGGCCGTATCAACGTCAGTGTTTGAAAATGTGCCTCCTTCTTGCATACCTCCCCGTCCCAGTAATCCTCGGCCAACAACACAATCTACGAGTGATCGCAGAACAATGGATATTGATGAAATGAATACTTTCCGGGAACAGGACTCGTTTGCAACGGCTTCTTTTTTGACAATCCTTCAAGCAAAATTACAGCTTTATGGCCTTGTCGGTTGTGACACCGAGAAAAAGAGATTTGTGCTGATGAGTAAGGACAGACAAGGGCCAGTTCTCGCATTTTCTATATATTTTCAACTTGTTTCAGCAGACGATAACACACAGTTCACACGAAGCATACATTTTGATGCGTACCAAAGCCTGAAGCAAATATTTCACCCGTTATTTCCTAAGGGACACATCACCTCTTGGAGCCAGTTGGACGAGCTCCTGCGATATGTGACGACAATTCCTGAAGACGCCTCTATTGACGACAAAAAAGAGGAATTTATTCAGCGGCAAATAAATCTACTAAATGCAGCAAAAAACTCTCGCCACTATTGTTGGATGAACTACGAGTGGGTAATGTGGTTACTGCGTGGGTTCAATAGTAACTCCCTTAAGGATACACAGGATTAACAAACACAGGGTTCTGCTGGCAATCTTATTTATTCAAAAAGCCTAACAAAGGTATCACTACCAACAAAAAAAAGAAGCCAAGAAAAAGAAGCCCAACAAAAGAAGCCCAACCAGCCATAAGCTGGAACAAGAGAAAAAGACAAAAATATGATTAGGATATAATGACAACATTAATCAGGCAATCAATGGTGGACATACATAGTAATAGTATTAAGTATTAAATCAAACAACAACAACATAATATAGAATTTAAGCAATAACCAACTGGATATGTATGCATGGAATAAAATAGCGCTAAGGTTAATGAATAACAACTACAAGAGGCTATATCATATACACAAGGAGTTTCCTAGTACACTGGCAACATAAACTAATTAATGTACTAATCAAAGTATGAAGGACATAACAAATGAAGGGGCAAGAACACAATAGTTTCGCTCCACTGAGCCGGTGTACAGCACATCCAGAGTGGCCATTCCATAAAATAATAACGCAGTGGCCAACATGGCCCACTGACCGTCCATAACACAGACGCTGCATCCCAATGCAGGCCATCCTCATAGGCCCACTCCCATTATTAGTACTAACCCGCCCCAGGGCTATTGTATTGGTTACTTCCCTTCCCAATCAATACTGAAGGGTCATGCCCTTCGACCTTAGCCGCGGAGCTATGCCGCCAGGCTAACATGTGTATGACACACCACTAGATACATAAAGTAATGTGTACATTCCTTAAAATGAAACTGTCCTTCACACACTTACGAAACTCATAGAAGCATAATACATCTGGATAACTATAATACATGCACATGATATATATATATATGTCGGCGAGACTCATTGCAACATGTGTAGACTCACTGAAACATTGTTCATCCACCGCCGCACATAGAACAATCCTGGGGCTCACCCATGTGAGGCCCAACTAATATTATACATCTCCAATACATGTAATTAATTACACATCTTAAACACTAAACACGCAATCACAATCACACTGCTCTCTATAGCACAGTGGTACTGGCAAGGTACACAAATACCCGTAATACAATCAAGTGTGCAGTGCCGCTCGCTATAACATAAGTCATCCACATCAACATGTCAGGAAATCCTCACTGCCTACCACAACAGGGCAATGCTACACACACACTATATATATGCACACAAGCAAATTGTGATAGCTTGGTTAGCGAGCCATCATTATCATCTAGCACCGCAAACGTTAACTTTGACAATAAAGTCACAATATCAAGACACTGCGCTGCATCGCGCATCCTACACGTCTAATGATAATGGCAATTACCGTTGAGCCGGACTCATAATAGTCTCTGTAGATCAGCATTCTCTACGCGGCATCCAAGAAAGGGGGGGGGGTGCGCAAATTAAAGTCACTTCTAATATAATAGTCTCCAACTTACCCAAAGTCTCTCTGCTACTGGCGCAACTGGACTAGGCCATGTTTTGAGCGAGGAGCGCCACGGCAGGCCGCCGCCGGCCTAGGTTCACTGTGCTGTCGGCTCTTGTCTCTGCGTCTTTGATGGAGTGTACTGACCACTCGAACCGGCATCCTATCTATGAGCCAGCGCGGACGTCCGAGAGAGCTATTACGTAGCCCGTGTTGCACAAGTGAAAGGCTCGGACATTGAGTCCAGCCGAACAACATAACCGGTTAGGGTCCTAACACAATCGAATTTACAGTACGGTTAAAAGGGTGCACACAAAAGTCAATTAGGTATCCCAGTAAACTGCAGAAATTACTCTAACGTCCCCTCCAGCAATAATTGAATAAACTTGACCCAGGTTGGATTTATCGGGGATAACATGCGTCTAACTCATAGTTTACTTTAAATCCGAGATCCTCTTATTAATTATTTCAATAGGACACGTGCATCAAAGTACAACGAAATTGGTACCATTATAAAGTAGAAACTTGCTGCTACAATTCTAACTGACTACTTATACCAGAAACCCGGTAATAGTTTTAATATAAATTTTCAAAGTGTCAGGACTAACAACATTCGACAATTTTGTGCGGGATACTTTCGTCCATTAATACGACGTATCTCCATTGATAACAAACGTTATCATGAGTACCTATTTTGTACCGATAGGGTATTGCCTACTCTCAACAATGAATTCGGGTTCCCGTCTTTCTGTCGGTGGATAACAACGAAGGAGCGAGTTGTAAGAAACTTAAAGCCATGATATAAGAGTTGGAAGCCCGGTGGTCAACATTTCCAACTGACCAATCAAAATGCGCGCTTTTCACCGTGATGTGAATAACGGGTCCCGCGCTAGTATTACAAGGGAAATAATCCAATTAATGGTACTCGGCCAAGTGTCCATAAACTACTATGAGTGGCCGTCCCTCACTCACGCACCAGAGTTACCATGAAAGCACATTAAAAATAAAAAGTCGTTCATCCTCTCACACTATAGTGCAGATGATCTTTGCCTTGCCTTTTCATGGTACGCGAGATCGCGCGCTCTCTACTCCGAACTAAGGCAACACCACCAGCTACCTTCAATAACAACGCTTCGAAAGATAACACGTGCGGCAAATCCTCAAAAATATATTTAATGGGCAGGAGGAGAGAAGCAGAGGATGCATCATCCTAGTTGACGAGGTTTATGTAAAAGCTTCGTTGACTTACAGTGGAGGGGTGATGTTTGGCCATGCTGTGGAAGACCCTACACAAAAAGCCACGACACTCTTGTGTATTATGGTCAAATGCCTGTTCGGGTCGCAAAAATTCGTTGCCAAATTGTTGCCATGCTGTGCCCTTACAGCAGAATTTCAGTTTGAGAATGTTCGAAATGTAATAACATCTTTGGAAAACTGTGGTGCTAGGGTGCTTGCAATTATAAATGATAATACTCGTTTAAACCAAGCTTTTTAAAAAAAGTTTACTCCCTTCAACCCGACAGCGAAATGGGTTGTTCATTCATTAAACGACCCGTCACAGCCTTTATTTTTGATGTACGACCCTGTGCACATTTTGAAAAACATCCGAAATAACTGGATTACTGATAAAACCCAAACTTTAAAGTTTCCAGTGTTAGGGTCATCAGCTGGTGAGTTTAAATTAGCCAGGTGGTCAGACTTGAAGGAGCTGTTTGGGAAGGAGGCACAGTAGCTTGTAAAGTTATCCAAGCTGACAAAAGCAAGCCTATATCCCACAAGTGTTGAGAGGCAGAAAGTATCGCTCGCACTGAGTGTATTCTCGGACGAAACAAGTTCAGCCTTAAAAACCTCTGAACACAGCAATGATTCTTGGAAAGACTCTACAGTTTTCATCGATCAGGTTATTAAGCTGTGGAAGCTATTAAACTGCAAAACACCTAATCAGAAAATCCACCTGAAAGACCCCGATCGCCTCGCAATCAATTCAGCTGAGGACGGCGTGAAAGGTTTTCAACTTTTACAAGACTGGGCATCTTTAGCTGCTGCCATGCGACCAACTGGAGTGAGACTGGCCTGTTTTACCAAAGACACTTCCGAAGCCTTAGAATGGACATGCAAGTGTGTAACCGACCTCTGTCGTTATCTCTTGTCTACCCCGTCACCCTACAGACACTCATACGTGTGCATAGGTTTCTTTCAACAAGATGACTTAGAAAGGCACTTTGCACACTTTCGAAGATCCGCAGGGTGCAATTTTTATATTACAGTGCAGGAGGTACTCAGCACCCATACAATAGATAAGGCAAAGCTTATGCTTCAACACGCTCCACTGGATTACACAACTCAAGACACCAACCATAAATGTGACCACTGCGACAAAGGACTCACAGATGGAGAGTTTCTTCTCTTAGATGACATGGCAGAGAGTGATATGGTGCAGAATATATCACCAGATGAAAAAATGGCTCTTTTTTTATATTGCTGGCTATGTCGCCTCTAAACACAAAGAATTAGCAGGAGAAGCTGCCAATACTCACGCAGAGGCTTTCATGGAATCTTTGAACCGCGGAGGATTATCGTATCCAAGTGAAAAGTTTTACAATTTCGTTCTTCTTGGTTATTGTTTCTATGTAAACACGACAGAGCACAACTGCTGCAACAGGATAGTTTCCATTTATGGCAATTTCTGCGAAGCTTTTAATCTGGATTATATGAATGTGTCCAAGGCAGCCCTTCGCCGTATTGCAAACATATTCATGAAGAGGTACGCACAGCAAAATGCAGCAGAGCATGGCCCGAAACAAAGGAAAATAGCAAAATTATCATCCCAATCAAGCTAACTATTTTAAAGGTTAGTGTGCATCGTTGTGGTGGTTGTGTATTGAAAATGATAAACATTGTGATTCGTTCTAAAAAGACTAATACAGATGTTTTGGTTGTTGTTAGAAAAGTACTATTTGTTTTGACCGTCGCTTTTAAAAGTAATATTCGGGTTGCTGTTCTAACACTATGTCGTCTACTAATTACTAACGGGGGGTCCCCCCCCCCCGTTCCTGTTCTTTAGTTCGCTGTCCCTGTATTATGCCCACCATTCCGACTATTCTATATGCCTATGACTCCGCATGTTTGCTTAGAATTCTAAGTTAATACTAAAGAAAAAACAAAAAAAGAAAGAAGGAAAGAAAGAAAGAAAGAGAGAACGAAAGAAAGCACGAAAGAAAGAAAGGTTCTTCTACGTTATTAGAGGGAGGTGCTGTGGCCTGCTGACCATCACAATTAACAATGCGTAATCTCTCAGTGCACGGCTGACCTACTTTTCTCGGGTGCACGGCCTGTCTATCTAGTAGGCCTTGGTCTGGCCCATGCTGACCCTCAGTTTTATTGCCTCATGAAATACGATACCCAGGCCAGGTAGCCGACTGGGCAGGCCAGCTTTACCTGTGTTCACCCACCGTGAAAAGTGGTGCAATATTTGGAGTTGATCATTTTATTTCCATTATTTCAAGCTTTGTCTACAGAAGAATGTTCGGTTGACTCCAGTGTCTGATAGAAAAATATTCCAGCTTTTTACTGATCACAACTTTGTAGAAATATTTGTACTGTGGGCTAAGTGGTGTCTATTACAGTTTTTGTTAGGTGTCCTTTGATTCCAAATTGTAAGACTGTAGGTTATACACCTTAAAAGAATGGCCATAACTTTTTACTCAAAGCATAGACAGCATTGGGATAAGCATACTTATATTTAAAAAAGGCATATCTAGGTACATGTATCTGTTAAAATCCAGTTTGGAAACCATTTGTCGTTGATTTTATAATGAATTTTTTATTCCCGTTTAGAACTTTTCACTCACTTTCATGAGGCTTGCTTTTGTTATATTTAACTTACAAAGGCAGAATTACGTAATCTTTCTATATTTCAAGGTAAAGTAAAGATAACAAAAATATTTATCAACATTATGATTTTAGACTGAACTATTTTGCGTTAATTTTGTTTCAAGTGATACTAAAATGTAAGCTCCTAACACGGTAGAGTCAGATCACAGCTTGTCACGCAGCACATGAAATCTTTTGAAAAGCTTTGTCGAATTTGTGGAAACAATCTTCAAGCTTCGTCATTCAAAACAGAAATTTATGTACACAAATTACATGTCTATACAAAGACATTACCAAGCAGTTAGTACTCCACACTGTTACAGCAACAAACAATACAGAAACCCACATAAAAGCATCTATAGCCAAACAGAGATTTTATCATTTGAATGAGCTATTCTAATGTCCACTCTCTCGTATCGCACAGCAAACCAGTCTCAGCTACTTCTTTTAGCACAATTGCTACCTCAACACAAACAATGAGACATATTGCAAATTTTACAAAGAAGCATTTAAGGCAACGGTGTACCCGAAGTTACATTTCTTAGAGGATCACTATTTGCCATGGATAGAGTTACATAGATATTCGGATTAGGACTGTTTAGCGAACAAGGTGGAGAACAACTTCACAAAAACATCTATGTAATGGGGTGAACCATTACAGGGCTGAGAACATAGCTTGCTGTGGTGAAAGGGGGATGAACCTGTTGGTTTTGACAAGATCACTAGATGTGGTCAAGGGGAAGTAACCATACAGAAACTATAGATAATCTCCCCTTATTGTTTGATCGTGCACTTGACATGAGTCATGCAGTGTTGAGTAACATTGCCAACTGATGTACTCACTGCGCCAATTTTAAACCATAGTCTTAGCGTTGTCTGTATTGTCCAGGATTGGTCAATTTAAGTGACCATCCTTGGTGCCAGAAGTAGAATCTTGTTATGTATCACTACATTATGTTTTGTTTAGTATTTATCTTGTTAAGTAATATTTTATTAAGATGGTGTATTTACAACATACACGAGCGAGAGGGTAGCTTTTAAAAATGTTTTTAATTGTTATAGTGTTTTGTTAGAGTTTGCCCTTAGTGAACTGTTAGGCAGTAAATGGGTTACGCGTTTTTGGGTGACGCATAGATGATAGCGTGGGTCAGTCAGTTCCACCCAAGCCTTCAAGACAGCAGGACGTGTCATTGCGTCCAGACTAACATAAAAGTAAAAGAAATTGTAATTTATATTTCAAGATTTGTGAAGTGCCAGCTCTGATGATGTAGATCTAGATCAAGGGTGAATTCATTTGGTTAATTCACGTAAGTTGTACCCATTATTTTAGTTCTGGTATTTAATAATATTTAGAAATCTAGATCTAGATGATGTGAAATAATAATGATTGGATTATACTTGGAAGTTTGACAAACTTTATTCAGCTTGGTTAGGCAATCAGGCTAGCATCTAACAATCTATGGTAAAGTTTATCTTACTAAGTTTCTATCTTAGTATCTATCAGTATCCTGCAGAGAAAGAGTGTAAGGTTCTAGAATGCTATCAACGCTAGCGCGCATGATTGGTTCATGTAATTAAATTGAAACATTTAACTGTAATTTATGACAGACTGATTTTATGTGAAGTGCTAACAAATAGCACTGCTGGAGGGTGTGGTCTAAGTCCCGCTACTTGGATCAGAGATAGACAGATCTAGATCGTTATTCTTAATCTGCAGTTGGTGCCATTCAGGCTCAAAGTGTCCTTCGTAAAGGAGAGAGAGAGAGAGAGTAACGGGCAAGAATTATAACCAAGTTATTTCTTTACTTTAGTTCTTTTGTGGGTTTGTAAGGTTATTGTTGGATGATGATTATTTCTAGGTGCCTTTGAATCAGCATTGTGACTATGATGTATACAGTGTAGATTTGTCTTGTGTGCCTTTTCGTTACATTTTATTGATACCGCATTCATTGTGAACTTTATTATAATGAGCAGACCAGTTAAGATGGAGAGAGAGGTGCGGGGCTCGCAAAGTGAGCGTGAGTAGGTCACAGCAGACGCCAGCAGGCGTGATCACATGACTTCTGGTCAAGCGGGTCAAATCAAGACCGGGATTGGTTAGCTAATAGCTACCGGAAACGGAAGCTTGACCCAAACAACAATAAC
Organism: Onchidella celtica; assembly: GCA_963931925.1. Taxonomy (NCBI): domain Eukaryota; kingdom Metazoa; phylum Mollusca; class Gastropoda; order Systellommatophora; family Onchidiidae; genus Onchidella; species Onchidella celtica. Next base: position 66,693,623 of record OZ007567.1, read on the forward strand.
AAACCTGGCTGACTGTTTACAGTAGCTACAACACGTAAACAGCATTTGGGATCCCAGCTATCGGAATTATACTAAAGGATGGTGATTATTTACTTTAATTTCTTAATTTATTATATGTTTATTATAATGCCTCTTTGAATTAGTGTGTTCTCTAAATAGGTGTTAAGTTGATTTTCTTCAATTTGTACTGGTTAGGTCGGACTTAGAAACTTTTGAGGGTCGAACCTTGAACTTTGGTTGTTGATAGGATGAATCATGAAGGGAAAGGCCTATGCTAGGTGTATGGATGCATTGTCTATGCATCAGGTGTCATATTTTTATGGCATCCTTTGTAGGTGCTCATTGTCTGTTCTTTTGACACACTGACAGATGTAATTGGACTCTGTTGTAACGAAGGGATCAGAGTCATTGAGTTAGCTCAATCATAGAATTGTGGGTGTGGCTTGCCCAGTAGACCTATGATATGTATGTCATTATTATGATATTATCTTGTTGCATTATATAATTATGTTCACTGAATATGTGGGACTGTTTTAAGTATATCAGTATTGTTGGAGGTAATACAGTCTTGTAGTTGTACCATGTAGTTGGGTTTGGCTTTATGCCATGATTATCATATCACTTGTACTCTTGTAGTGGGAGACTATAACTTGCGATTGTTGGTTGAGACTTAGGTGTTGACTTATCATGTGGGTTGGTCCACCTAGAGATACTCTTATGACTTTATGAGGATAGGAAAGGGATAAGTTTGGCTCTGAGTTGAGATAGGCCTGTGGCAGTATGGACTAGGGTTTTTGTGTAATATTAATAATCTAGCATGTGCGGAATTGAGCTGGGTTGGCTAATGGGGCCTAAGTTAATTGATTTTGACTTAATGAGTAGATCCAGTTGGCTATTGCTATCCTCTGCTAATTATGATGGTAATTGTTAATTAAGGGATACTACGTTGTGCGTGGGTGGGCTAAGTAAGTAGACGGGATTGTCTTTTATTGAGCCATCTAGCACGGGCAGCTCTGTAGTATGAGTGTGTAGACTCAGCTGACTGTATTTTATTTCAGTTAGTTTAACTCTAGCTCATTCCATAACTAGGATAGATTTGATGCGTACAGGGTGCGCTTATACACATGTAAGGCTTAATGTTATCTTGTCTGGAATCAAATTAAGTTTTCTTCCTGATCTAGAATAATGGCCGTTGTTATAATATAAGAATTATAACGTGTGGGATAGCCCTATGTCAGCCTGTAGTTAAGCCAAGGGAAGTAAACATGTTACCTAGCATCTTATACTCGAGTTGGCTCCCTGGAGTGCTCACAAAGTAAATTATACGTTACTGTTCGATAGACATCCTAGACCTTCCCCATATTTAGTTTACAATGTGAATATAATTATTATTAACTTTTATGTTTTCTTTTGATGCATTCTCTTGTTTTAGCATGAGGTAATGATTAACTGATGAGGCGTGCTGTTAATTCCTGTTTTTTTTGGTTCTTCTTCAGCGTGCCTATCAGTTGGGTTTATTGTCTATTGTCTTGATTGTGGTTTATTGTCTTGTGCTGTTTATTGTGGCTTATTGTGGTTTATCGTATTGTCTCGTTTATTGTGTGTTTATTGTATTGTGGTTTATTGTGAATTGTATTGTGTTATTATTTGATTTGTTCCTTTTCTTTTTCTTTTAATAAAATTGTTGTCCTCTCAAAACCTGATAGTTTTGTTTGTGTGTTTGTTTGTGTGAGATAGCTATAGAGAGACCGCTCGTGTTCCCCGTCCCTGTTACATATTTGGTGTCAGATCAGTAGCTATAGATAGAGAGAGACCCGCTCAGTCCCGTTCCTGTGTTACATCTACATCTTAGGACAGCAAACACTTGGGGGTTTTACGAAAGACAGACAAGTTACACTGCATCTTCAAAAAAACATCTAACCCAGGTTTGACCAGATATATTTTATAGAGGAGCCCCCGGTAAAAAAGGGAAAAAACATTGTAGGTCCAAATTTGGTCAATTATTTTAAGTGAGGCCCTTTTCTTTCATTTGTGTACACATGATTGATGGTTTGGTGACGGTGTTAATGTTATCTTTTAATTCCTTGTAACTAACTGTGTTGGTCAAAATGTGAATATTATCTGCTTAAAGAATTTGACATGGGAGCTCAGTATGAACAGTTTACTCACAACTGTAAGTTGGCTTGTAAACAAAAATTAAGCAATGAATATATAGATCTGTATAATTATGCTTCTTCACTTCAAATCTTGATCCGCATTTACTGATATGGATATATTGAATAATATGTTTATCCACATCAAAGGTGAATCCTTCATGCTGTTCTACAGCCATTTGCCTCTGTTGATTGTGTGCACAGGTGAGCTCATAACTCAGAAAGTATTAATGGTTCCCTAAGTTCAAATTGTGTTGTAAAGTACAATATTTGAACTTGATGGGGATGTAAATTTTTATCTCCTTCTATGCTTTGACAAAAGCACAATTAATTTTGTAAATTTTACTTTCACTTTTTAACAAGAAATTTATAACATTATTTGGAAGCCTTGTAATGGTGATTTATGGTTGTATCTTTTTATGGTTCTGTAACATCAATACAGAAAACATTTGGAACTTTTTTTGCAATCGTCAATTTTTTTAATCGGATGTCTGAGTGATGAGATATGTGATGTTTAAGTTTAGGAAAATGTTAAAAAATCCAGAGTTTCTCTGCATACCCAAACCCATGTGCGTCAGAGCAGAACGAAAACCCATAAAAGAGCAGGGCTGGACCATGGACACTGAGACTCTGACCACGGAGCCTCGGCCATCTGTAAAACGATACTCAGTGGCCCAAAAAACTAAATATACCACTAGGAAACAGCCGTGTTTTCGAAGCCGTGCGGCTCCCCGCAAACAACCGTAACGCGGAAGTGAAAAGGGTCTATACTAACGGGCATAACAAAGCATGCTTTTTTGTGTGTGTCGGGGGGGGGGGGGGGGGGAGTGTAGTGGGGGTGATGCAGTGACTTGACTCAATCTGTGGCAAATCACAGTGGACTGGCCTCTGAATCGAGCAGTTTTCTTTTCGGTTTAACCATAGGGTCATTTCGGTTTAGCGCTAGTTTGTTAACAAAGATAAAGAGGAAAAAAATCGGGGATTCTTATTTTCTTTCGGTTTAGCGCTAGTTTCGGTTTATCCATTTTCGGTTTAACCATTCTCCGCTGTATATATATAATTGTTTGAAACTATCGTCATGTTTAGTTTTTTTTTTGCTGTTTTTTTTTCATTTTCTGCCACAATGATAGAGGTAGCTTGGACAAGTAATAATAAAACCACACTCCTGATTTTTCAGAGTGACAGATTTGCCTAGCTCTTTCGATTCTCTGACTTTATTTACAAGACAAGAAAAATTGCAATTCCATCCAGTTCTCATATTGTAATTTACTGACATCATGTACACATATATATAATATTATTACACTGTTCAGCCATGTGTGATCCATCAGATGTAATATAGGCCTACATGCATGTTTAAAGTTGCCAAATCCTAACTGCACTGTAGATAACTGACCTGAAGTCTCATACTTTATTTGTCACTTATTGCAGCTGATTTTCAGTTTCCTTCATGTCTCCCATTTTTTCAGGGCCACAGAGGCGCCAAATTCATATGGAGTTGGAAGGGCTACAAACAAAATTTTGGAGAATACATCTCCGAGTCAGAATAGTGTACAGACCACTACAACAATGTAAAAAAATTCATGAAGATCAGGCCTGACATAAAGCACTGGTTTGAATTTTGATGGATGGCATGTTGCCAAAGGTAGGCTAAATTATAATTATGTGTAATGATAATTTTCATTTCAAGAACAAAGACCAAAAGTATAGGGATTAGCAGGTATTCATCAGGGACTTGAAATCAAATGTTGTGATGCTGTTGGCAGACAACCACTACAGTACAACTGCATACTGCAGAAGGCTCACAAAGAAGCCATGGGATCCAGTAATACGATAACATTTATTGTGCAGTAAAATAGTGTAAGTCCAAATTTGGAAGAGCCCACAGGCTTTCGTTTGGTAAAGAATTCCTTAGGTATGAAGGGCCTGTTAGGATGGCATGTTCCCACAATTGTCATTTTGTGGTTCACCAGCATGTGAGCCAGTTCAAAATTTGTAAAGTAACTGTCTGTGGTGACATTTCTGCCACTCCCGAAGTACATGTATTTCTGCACTAAGTCAAATACAGATTTGCTGCTTTGTGACAGTCTACAGCTGGACTATCGATGTCTTGTCTCTTCAACATCTTGCTCGTTTTTTCCACAGTATAGGATTGTACTCAGTGGATAAAATGTCATGTACAATAGTAGAAATTTTTCATTCCATTGGTTTGTCCGGCTTTTGTGGCATGTACAGTTTAAAAGATCGTCCTCTGAAACTGAGTAGGCCTAGCTGTTTATCAACTCTAAGGAACGGTCCCAGAACATTGTAGCATGATCAGCTCTGGTTGAGAAGTTGAGATAGTTCTCTGATTAGGGCGAGCCTATCCAATGCTCTTCTAATCTCTCTGTCATGTGTGCTGTCAAACCGCAGAAGCCCCATATGACTGCAAAATCTGCCATAGCTCATACAGTCATAGTAGCCCTGTCACCTAATACTTTGGATGTCACAAATCTGAGAGTGGATAATTGTTCAACTTCAAAGTCCCAATAATAATCCACAATTCAATTCGGGCACAGATTTCTGTAAGATGTCTCTCTCCATAATTCTTGGCCACCATGACTTCTAAAAATTATTGCACCCTGCCATGCCCGTTTGTAAAGCGAATAATTTGCTCAAGTACCGGTGTAACAGGCCAAAATATACCCCCGCCCAGAATATACCCGGGGTTAAACTGGCCTAGCCCAGAATATCCCCCGGGGTATATTCTGGGCTAGGCCAGTTTATACCCCGGGGTTACTTTGGGCTAGGCCAGACTATACCCCCCGAGTCCAGATTATACCCCCTGCCTTTTCTTTAAAAACAAGTCAAGACCACAGTTTATTTCAGCCTGTTCTTCATCACTGTCATCAGATATCATATTAAGACATACATGAACACATTCTTGACACCAACAAGTCATAATGCAATTTAGAGAAAATAATAATAACAGTTTATTTCAGCCTTAGTTTACTTTGGTGTACATACATAGGCCTACATTCTCGACTCCTGTAAATCATGATACATTTTAGAAGGAACAAACATGCCTTAAAATGCATTGATATACAAAAGAGTTGAGTATCCATTCAAACTGACATGATCAGACTTCAGCGTTAATTTCACTCGTGAGTGTTGATGATATTATTATTATTATTATTATTTTGATAGTTAGTTGGCCATGAGTAAAACATGCATTGTATTTTTTGTTATAATGATGTAGAGAGAAAAGGCCAGAAAATAACACACAGAAAAACATAACAATGATAATCCAACTGACAGATAGTGCAATTCCATCATCCAGCAGATATAAAACTAAATAGGCACTTAATGTTTACGACTGGTGAACTCCACCTGTCCAGACCAACTTGAAACGTTACAGAATGCTAACCAGTAATAATGATAACAATAAGAACACGAAATCATGTTATTTACTCTTGAAAATATAGAGAAATATCAATATCAGAATCATCATCATCATCTTGGAAATTGCAAAGATATGAGAGGGCAGCGTATGCTTACAAATCATTCTAGAATTTATAAGCAGCAATGTATGTGTATCAACCATATATAAAAAACGTGTTAAATCTTTTCAAATATTCAAGTAGAACTGGACAGAAAGCTTTAGTGAAATACTAAATAGCCTTGACAGTTGTGTAGGCCGACAGAGTAAGTCCACTGAGACAAAAGTATATATGGCCTTTAGCGTCTCTACAGACGGTCTTAGCAGCTAGAATATTCACTTTCACTTTGACTGACAGCTTCTCTCGTGGCTTATTCTGCCAATGTTTGACCCGAGAGTGCGATGGCAGTGATTGCAGGTCAGTCTTTTGGGTTCACTTTGGCGAGTGTTTTCATTCCGCCTCTGTCGTTTTGTCAGGTATGTTTCTTTTGCCTTGAAGTCTATTGCGAGTGTGCCACTGCGCAATTTTTGTCTCCATCTGCTTCGATCATTTGCAAGGTTCTCCCATTCATTGGGGTCGATGTTGAATGCTTTCATCGTGACCTTGCAAGTGTCTTTGAATCGCAGATGTGGCCTACCTCTGGGTCGGTTGCCAGTAGCAAGTTCCCCATAGAGAATTTGTCTGGGGATGCGATCATTTTCCATACGGTGGAGATGTCCAAGCCACCGCAGTCTTTTTTTGCCTAGGAGAGCCTGAGTTGATGGAATGTTGGCTCGGCTCAGAACTTCGATATTTGAGATCCTGTCTTGCCACTTGATCTTGAGAATTTTGCGTAGGCAGCGCAGGTGGAAGGAGTTGAGGGATCTTTTATGTTTGGAGTAGGTGGTCCATGTCTCTGAGCCATACAGCAGGGTGCTTAGGACGCAAGTTTGGTACACGAGTACCTTTGTTTTGATGGTCAGCTTGCTATTGTTCCACACCCTTTTTGAGAGTTTGCCAAAAGCTGTGGCCGCCTTTCCTATTCTGGCATTTATTTCAGTTGTTATGTCTATGCTACCACTGATGGTTGAGCCTAGGTAGCAGAATTTTCCCACTTGCTCCAGAGGAGAGCCATTCAGCATGATTGGGTTGGGGTTTCTCAAGCCTTGTGTCAAAACTACAGTTTTTGAGACACTGATCTTTAGCATGAATTTGTCACAGGCTTTGGCAAGGCTATTGATGAGAGCCTGGAGCGTGGTTTCATCGTGGGCCACGATTGCAGCATCATCTGTGAAGAGGAGCTCTTGTAACATATGCTCTGTACGAGATTTTGCTTTTAGTCTGGCAACATTAAAAATGGAGCCGTCCACTCTGGTGTTAATAAGTACTCCACCTGAACATTGACCAAAGGCATTCTTGAGTAGGGCTGCAAAATATATACCAAATAAGGTAGGAGCAAGAACACATCCCTGCTTCACACCGCTGTTTACAGCAAATGAATTGGATGTGCAGCCCTCAAAGTTGACACATGCCCTCATGTCAGTGTGGAAGGATGCAATAAGTTTTAGCAATGTTGGTGGACAGCCTATGGATTTAAGGACTGCATACAGGCCAGATCGGCTTACGGTGTCGAAAGCCTTTGTTCGGTCCACAAAGCATGTTATAAGCGGCCTGTTTTGTTCTTTACATTTTTCTTGGATTTGCCGAAGTGCAAATATCATGTCAATAGTTGATCGTTTGCTTCGAAAGCCACATTGTGTTTCTGGTAAGACTTTTTCCGCCAGTTGTTGAAGGCGGCAGAGGATGACGCGAGCAAAAGCCTTTCCAGTAATGCTGAGGAGGGATATGCCTCGATAGTTGTTGCAGTCGCCTTTGTCTCCTTTGTTCTTGTAAAGTGTGACAATTTTGGCGTCTCTCATATCATGTGGTATCACGCCTTCTTTCCAACACTGCAGTAACAGATTATACAGGTGTGGTAATAGTGGGCCTTTTAGGTCTTTTAATACCTCTGCCGGAATGTTGTCACTTCCTGTGGCTTTTCCAGCAGACAGGTGGTCGATTGCATTGGAAAGCTCGACTAAGGAAGGTTCAGCGTCAAGTTCGCCCATTATTGGCAGTTTTTGGAGGTGTTCCTCAAAATCTGGTGGAATATTTTTCTCAGTTGAATACAACAGAGAGTAATGCTCTACCCACCTATTCAGTTGTTCATTTTTATCTGTGATGGGTTCACCATTTACAGACTTAAGTGGGGCGCTCTTGATGATGATTGGCCCAAGAGCTACTTTCATCTGACTAAAGGCGGTTTTCATATCTCCCTTTTCATTTGCCTCTTGTATGCTGTTACACAAGTCTGTCCAGTATTTGTCTTACCTCCAGCTGAAGTTTAGCTTTTGCATTTTTCAAACAAGTTTTTGTACTCTGATTGCAATTTTTGTTATACTCATTGAAAGCAGATTTCTTTTGCTCAATGAGAGGTAGGAGAATTTCGCTGTTCTGGGCTACCCAGTCGTTGTTTGAAACTTTATGCTGTCCAAAAGACTTGATGGCACAGTCATGAATTTTTGAACTGAGAGTGTTCCATGTTTCATCTACCGAGTCACATTGGGTGACATTATCCATGCTTTCAGCAAATAACTTTTCAAATGACTTTCTATTTGATTCATCTCTGATTGCTGTTACATTGATCTTAGGGATTGAAGGGGCTTTTGATCTGTATATTTTCTTGGCCGAAATTTTGATTTTGCTGACTACCAGTGCATGGTCGGTGTCACAGTCAGCACTGTGGAGGGAACGAGTTATTTTTATACAGCCCAAACTCTTCCTCCTTGAGAGAATAAGATCTAATTGATGCCAATGGCCAGACCTGGGATGGCGCCATGATGTTCTTTGGCATCTCTTAAGGTCAAAGTACGTGTTTGTAACACATAATGAGTTTACGGAGCATAGCTCCAGAAGGCGCTGCCCGTTTTCGTTGATGTTGCCAATGCCGAAGTGCCCAATGCACTTTGGCCATGCGGAGTGATCTGCTCCCACTCGAGCGTTAAAGTCACCCAGAATTAGCAGGCCTTCGGTGAGAGGGATGTTGTGGAGAGTCCTCTGCAATGCCTCGTAGAAAATGTCTTTGGTTTCGTCAGAGGAGGTAAGTGTTGGGGCATAGACACAGATAATGTTGGTAAAACCAGACCGGGTGTTCAGTCTGAGTGTCATGATGCGTTCTGACACTCCAATTGGAGTTGCGATCGAATTGATAAGGGAGTTTTTTACGGCGAAGCCCACGCCGTGGATTCTCGGCTGTTCGCTGCTAAGGCCCTGCCAGAAGAAGGTGTAGTTTTCTTCTTTGACTGACCCGGAGTCGGGAAGTCGAGTTTCTTGAAGGGCAGCGATGTCAATGTTTAGTAGCTGAAGTTCTCGATCAATAATTTGGGATTTCCTGATGGAGTCAATATTAGTGAGATCTTGCTGTTGCAAGCCTGGGCGCATTGTTCTGACGTTCCAGGTACCAAGTTTTAGTATTTTTCTGTTTTTGCCAGGTGCACACTTTAAGTCAGCTTTTTGACTTTTGGTCTAGCTCCAACCACCTTATGAAGCAGGCTGACGTGGCGGAACAACACCCAACTGCCTGGGGGCTGCCCAGGTTACGGCGGGCGGTAGTTGATCAATGCAGCTGAAAAGCCGCTCCCACCGACAGAGGGGACCCCTGGCGCTCATCCGTACGCCAAATGGATTGAGCTTATCACCGGTAACTGCCACCTCCCGTGTTGTGCCCATCCGTAATGGATGGCTGGAGTGTCCTCTCCAAATCGGAAATGGGTGGGCTTATAGAGGAGAGACAGACGCTTGCCAAGCCCGAGCAAACGCCTCCTCGTTTTGCTGCCTTGCCTGGGCTATTTTTAAGAGATGGTGCTTTGCCCAGAGGCACCACCCCTCTCTCTGCCATTCTAGTTAAACCCAAGGGAGAGACCAGGTCAATACATTTGGAACTAGTCCGGCTGCAGGAGATGCTGGAAGCCAGTTTGATGCAGTTCTCCCTGACAACCACCTTCGGGTCTCCACTCCTGATTTTCTGTCTGGGTTTACTCCCATAGCCTTTGCTATCATAGCAACACACAAGGCAGTGTGGTATTTGTATTCAGGGTTACCTTCCCCTAGTCTTCCTCTCTCCCGAGATGACCCACAAGACAGTGGGGGTGACAGTAGCAGGCTGTATTGTGTACTGTCGTACAATAGCAGAAAACTCTGGCCTGACAAAAGTAGTGCATTATAAAAGGTAATAAGATCTATAGCATGTTGAGGCAAAATTCAATGGATCATGTTACATTAACAGTATTTCTTGTTAGTGAGTATCATTCTTTGATAGGTTATTTGTAGAAAGATATACATTTCATGTACATTACGGTTTAAGACACTGGATTAGTTTGCAAGTTATTTGAAAGATTGAACTTATGTGTTATAACTTATAGTGAGTAAGGGAATGTCACTCGCGAGTGAAATGAAATAAAAAAAAAAAAAGAAAAGACCTTGTCCGTCTTTACCTTCCTAAGCTTAACACGTCCCTTGCCAAGGGATTTAACAACTGTGTATTTGTACACAAAAAAATATTTAAAATGACTTCATTTTTATGAGTCCGTTAATTATTTCATCCATTGGGACTAAGTGTATGTCAGTGCCAAACAGTACCGTGCAAATTTTACTCAATGGCAACCAACCACAAAAACAACTACAACATGCCAACGAACGTGAGTGACACTAATCCAGTGCCTTAAACCATGAGCTACATAAAATGTATACATTTCTACAAATACGCTATCAAAGAATTTACTAACAAGACATGTTCATGCAACATGATCCATCGAATTTTTGCCATAACATACTATAATTACTTTCTGCAAAGCACTGTTGTCTCAGTGGATTTAATCTGTCATTTTACATGACTATCAAAGCTACTTCGCTAAAGCTTTCAGTCCAGTTCTACTTGAATAGTTGAAAAGATTTAACACATTATTTTTTACATGTACTTGGTACATATACACATATATTATTGCTGCTTATAGATTCTAGAATGATGTGTAGGTCATTTTTATATTCCCTCTTATCTTTGTATTATTCCAAGATGATGGTGATTCTGATATTGATTATATTCTCTTTATTTTCAAGAGTAAATAAGATGATTTGGTTTTCTTATTGTTATTATTGTATATTACTGGTTAGCTTTCTGTAACGTTTCAAGTGGATCTGGACAGGTTAAATTCATTATGTGAAACAATTTTAGTATGTATTTAGTTTTGTGTGAAGTATTTAATGTCTGCTGGATGATGGAATTGCACCATCTGCCAGTCCAGTTGTTAAAATGTTGTTGTTGTTTTTTTCTCTATGTATTCTTTTCTGGCCTTTCTCTCTGCATCAGTGTAACTTTATATATAGATCTAGTTGTTCCGACATATCAAGCACATTTCTGATTTTCAAAAATTATAATAAGATTCAGATAACTTTACACTTATGAGTCTTATAATTAGTTCATACCTTGCCACTAAGTATATGTTAGTGGTGCCAAACAAAAAAATTACAATACATGTTTAACTCATGGACAACTAATTATAAAAAAACCAAAACAATAATAATACCAACGGACACAAGTAAAATTAGTGTTAAAGTTTAATCATATCAGTTTCAATTGATTTTCAATCCTTTTGTATATCAATGCTTTTTAAGCATGTTTATGTCCTTTTAAATGTATCATAATTTACAAGAGTCAAAAATGTATGCTTCAATATGATATCTGATGACAGTGATAATGAACAATTCAAACTATAGTTGAAATAAACTACGGTCTTGACTTGTTTTTAAAAAAAAGTAGGGGGTATAATCTGGACTGGGGGGGTATAGTCTGGCCTAGCCCAAAGTAAACCCCGGGGTATAAACTGGCCTAGCCCAGAATATACCCCGGGGGATATTCTGGGCTAGGCCAGTTTAACCCCGGGTATAGTCTGGCGGGGGTATAATCTGGCCTGCTACACCGGGTTATTTATGAAAAGATCAGAGGCCTCAACGGGATATAACAACTGTCCAACAGCAGTGCTTGGTTTCCCCGTAACGGGCCCCTTGTAGTTGTAAACACCTTTTGCTGAAGACTGACCTTGTTGTACTCTAGATACCTTTCACCAATCAGTTCCATTTTGGCTGGATTCATCTGCAAAGTAAATTTCTTGTTCCAGTTGAAGGCTCCTCATTTTTGAGAATATTGTTTAAGGTCGGCTCTTCTCAGTGATGCAGATTGAAAGAGGTACCTTGACCAAAGCAAATAACTGATACAGCCTAACTGAATTGTGATGTAGCACATTTCCAGTTCAAGTTTACAATGTATGAATGATTGAAAAGGGCAACGATGTAAAACAAAATTCAGACACTTACGCGCACATAAAACTATGTCACACAAATTGTGAGAGCTATAATACCAAATTTCTCAGCACCTTCACCGACCTGCTTCCTCCCTTGGCCTTGGGTGAAAGTTCGCCGGAAAATTTGGGGCTGTCGGGCCTCATGCCGGAAATCGTCCGGGAAAGCTTCTTGTTATGTGTTTTACACTTCTTGTGTTTGTGGCATTGATCTGCGGGATTTTGTGTGGCAGAAAAAATGTTGCAGGAAATTTTGAGTTGGCTAACTTTCACCCATGCTTCCTCGTCACCCCTTCCCCTGTCAGTTGCGCTGATTGGACTGCAGTGTGCGTTCACCAACATTTCACTCACTTTGTTGCTGTTTACCTCTATTGCTCTCATGTAAACATTCATGAGACTATGGCCCTGTCTACATAGATCCTCCACACATACCTTGCTATGACAATATCTCCAGTTCTTCTTCACAATATTCGGATCGTATAAGACCCGATTACAAATATCCTTACAGACAGTAATCGGGTCGATAACTGTAAAGAGAGGATGGTGATTGAGTCTTGTACGACCCGATTACTTTAAAGAAGGATTCGTGATTGCTGATCGGGTCGTATTTGGAGGGGTCGTGGTCAGAACCGCTGGTCAAGCTGCTATTTGTGTGCACTTTTATTTGGTACTTGGCATACATAATAATAATATGACCCGATCACCACTGCACGGGTTAAGCATCTCATTCTCAGGTTGTATGATTGAATCCACCCATCCTTGTTTGATGTGCTGCACCTGCAGCTACTTTACCTGTTGGCCCAAGTTTTATGTTGTTAACATGATGTTAAAGGAATACATTTTTGTACTGAGAATATGGCACCAATGGAGACGAGGAAAATGAGAAGATTGTTGGTTTGTTAAGATTTCAATTTGAGAAATTTACAGCCTTTCGCCTTCAAATAAATTGGACTAGACTGTCACAGCTTATTTGTTGAATGTTTTCTCTATTAGTATAATGCCTTTGTTTTTTACTTCTAAATTTCTTTGACCCCCAAAATTGTAATGGGTACCACTGTTTCGTATTTGAATTAATTTCCATCAAACAGAGCACAGCTTTGGATGATTGTTTTTATTTCAAACGTGGATAAGTTTACCAAAACAGTACGTGTTTTTGTTGAAAAAAATTGTGCAATCTGATGGTTTTTTTTTACAATTGTGTGGATTATGTGGATCATGATAGTTTCAGTACCGGTAGATGTTTTTATTTCAAATTCTTGCACAGTTAATGTGAATATCTGATTATTGTTGAGAGTGTCTCTTTTTCTGCAACAAAATTACGCTGTATAATATCTTCTGACTTCAGCTCATACATAAAATGGCCGAAAATTATTAAAATTATGTCTTGTGGAAGTTGAAGAGGAGGTGTGTTCCAAGGAGGTGCTGAACAGTGATTGCCTTGAAATCTTTGGATAATGACTACTGATTCACAGACAAGGTTGCTCATCTTTATTGAAAGATTTTCTTGGTTTGAAGTAAGTTTGAAATTGGGCAGTAATTTATGCATAAATGTGGTCTAACTGAAACACCAGAACTTCAGCCCTGTTTTTTAATCTCTGAGTTTTGAAGTGGCTGCCTTTAATTTACAATTTCCCTCAGTAGCACAGAGCTGTGGCTGGAGATCTGTAAGGTTATATATGGGATTGTTACCTAATCCTACAAGACGGCAGTTTCACTCACATCGTATAAATAGTAGGCTTGCTTGTTGAGAAAATACTTCACTTTGTGATAGAAGCACGCCACTTGGTACATATGTTGCCCATGGGGTATGGTTTTGAAAAAGTGTCTGAGCCCCAAAAAAAAATTCAAAATGGCCGCCAAAAATCCAAGATGGGTGCCAATTTTTTTTGACAAATTGCAATTATCTCATAGACATACTCACATTTCTATACACACTAAAGAAGAAAAGTTGAAGAATATCATATATTACACTCTATAACGAACTTTCACAAAGATTCTTTTAAATATGACAGAGTTATGGCCCTTGAAAAGTCACTATAATTTTGGAATTTCAAAAAAAAAAACCTAATGTACACCAACATTTTCAATATACAGAGGCAAAATTTAATACTTTTCAAATAATAAAAGTTCTTTATCGACATGTTGACAGTATCCATGCTAAACCGCATCTTATTATATTCAAAATGGAAATGATTATTCCAATTTTTGCAATTTTGGTCATGAAAAATAAATAAGAGTTAAGGCCAACCATTTAGTTGCCTTTTGAAGAGTGAAGTGTTTCACTTGATATATCTTTATCTATGTTTTCTTTTCTGTCTTTCTTCAGATTTAAACTGAATCCAGCATTTCAAGTTGAAATTTAAAACATGGCAAGCTCAACTTCAAACATTTCCACAGATTGGTCAATCTGTTTTTTTGTGCCAGAAAGAAACAACAGAACCTTTGTCAATGCCGAAAAATGAAGACAGGTCTGGTTACAGAACTTTAGCAAATAACATACCAGCCTGTCAGCAAATTGGAGCACTTCCTTTATCTTTAAATATTGAAAGGTTGGATGATGGAAGTGGCATTGAAGAAACTTTAAGATCAAATGTAGCAAAATATCACAATTTATGTAAGTTACTTTTCAATAACACTAAGCTTGAAAGGGCAAAGCAGAAATGTACAACTAAAAGACAAAACTCAAGCCAAGACATGATGGATGCTTTAAGTAGTCCCAAAGTTAAAAGGAAACATACAGAAATGGGCCACTGGTTGTGCTTCATATGTGATAGAGAAGACAGTAAATCAAGCCTGTGTCAAATTGAAACAATGCAAACATGTCATAACTTGAAAGCGATGGCAACTGAACTAAACGATGTTAAATTGCTTAAGAGTTTGAGTGTAGCCGACCCAATTGCACAAGAACTGAAGTATCATCCACGATGTTTAGCATCCATTCATAACAGACTGCGATCACTACGTCATTTGTTTGTGTGAAATGGAAGCTGATGAAGATCAAAGTATGTGTTCCGCCATTTACTCGGTCGCGTTCTCAGAGCTCGTTACATACATCCATGATGAACGATTGAGTTCCAATAGATCTGTTGTATTTAAACTTGTTGAACTCAGAAACATATTCTCAGAACGGCTGAAGCAGCTGGGTGTGGAAACACCAGATGTTAACACATCAAGGCTGAAAGCAAATCTGATTGGCCATATTCCAGAGTTAGAAGCATACAAACAAGGAAGAAACATTGTATTGGCATTCAAAAAGGATGTTGGTCCACTACTTTCTAAACTTAGTGATTTTGAGGATGCAATCATTGTTGCTAAAGCAGCACAAATACTGAGAAAACATATGTTGGAGTGTAAGAGTACATTCCCAGGTAATTTTGATGCAGAATACATCAAAAATTGTGTTCCTCAGCAGCTTACACAATTCGTAGCAAGCTTATCTCACGGGGGTGACATAACATCTCAAATTGAATTTGGTACCTCGAAAATAGACATTGCTCTTTCTCATTTACTTCAGTTTAACTATCACAAAACTTTTAAAGAAGATGCTACATTCCATAGACATTCTGCTGAAAAGGAGACTGCCTTTCCTGTGTACCTGGGTCTATCAATGTATTCAAAGACAAGGAAAGAAAATCTTGTCAATATTCTTTATGAGAATGGCCTAAGTATTTCATATGACAGAGTTTTGAGCATTTCTAACGCAGTTGGAGAATCGGTTGTATCCAAATATAAAGATAGTGGAATAGTTTGTCCTTCAAAATTGAAAAAAGGAATATTCACAACCGCAGCGGTTGATAATATCGACCACAAACACATCATCTACAACTGCAGTGTCAACATTTCACGGAACAAGCATTTCCCTTTTCCAACACACACCTCGTGTGGGAATTTCGCAAGAAAAAATCCAAATGAATGAAGAAAAGGTGAAGAAGATATCTAGCCTTCCTGATATTTACACAAATGTCCAACCTGTGAATATGAATTGTCGACCACCTCCTCCTACACAAATGGACTTTGTCAAGGCAGGACCTTTAACCTTCTACTTGAAACAAGAATTTCAGTGGTTGGAGAAAGTCAATGTAACAGAAAGCATTGATGACTCTGTTAAGATAACATGGTCAGCACATCATGCATCTCAAATGAGAGGAAATCATTTTGAAATCGGAATTTCAACACTTCTTCCTCTTCTGAGGGATCAAGCACACAATGTTGCTACTATTAAACATGCCTTGGATAGAGTGAAGGATGCAGTTTCCCTGTTAAACCCAACACAAACTCCAGTTATAACAGCATATCAACCGTTATTTTCACTTGCAAAGCAGATTCAATGGTCGTGGCCAGACAAGTATGAAGATTTTGTAATCATGTTTGGAGGACTGCACATTGAATTGGCGGCTTTGAAAATGATTGGCAGTGTTTTGAAAGACAGTGGCTGGACAGCTGTCATTGAAGAATCTGGAATAGCTACGGCAGGAACATCAGAATCTTTTTTGCACGCTGCAAATATCACAAAGTCTCGCAGAGCACACCAGATAAGTGCATGTGCATTTTACAAACTTCTAAAAATGGTGTTTGAAATAGACAGAGAAACAGAAGAAAGCTTAGATTTTGATGTTTGGTGTTCAAAAAAGTGTGCCGAACAACCTTCATTCAAATACTGGTGCATGGTCCTAGAGTTGGAATTGACTCTTTTGACATTCATTCGTTCTTTATGTGAAGGAAACTTTAATGCATACAAAAAAGCTATTGAACATTTGATGCCATATTTCTTTGCAAATGACAATATCCATTATGCAAGATGGTTGACAGTCCAGCTCCAAGACATGCTTACTTTGAATAACTCTCACCAAGATGTTGAAACAGAATTTCAAAAGGGTCATTTTGTTCTACATAAATCACAAAGGGAATTCTCTGGGGTGGCTCTTGACCAAGCACACGAACAGCACAACGCAGTTGTGAAGTCAGATGGAGGAGCAATTGGAATAACAGAGAACCCATCTGCCCTGCTCAAATGGATGACATCTGGACCAGAAGTGTGCCAACTTATCAATGATTATGAAGAGAAGTCAAAAAGCCAACAAACATTGAAAACATTGCATCATGAAGACATTCCATCTGCACAAAAACGCTTTCATAAAGAAGTATCAAACTTAACAAGATGCATTGATGAACTCGGCAATCCTTTCATAGAAGAATCAGGTGAATTAATCACATTAGACTCCAAGGTAGTATCCACATCTCAACATCTGTACAGTTTTAAACAGAGAGGCGACGAACAATTTGAATCATTTAGAAATAACTCTGACTATGATCCCATTCAGAAAAACAAGTTTGTGTTTTTTATGGATGCAACAACTCAACACATTCACAAATCAAGTGAGAGAATTATAAAACAAGATCATGCACTTTTTGCTAACCTGTTTATCATTTGTCAAAGTCGCGACTTGGACTTATATGAATTCTTCAAACATGAGAATCAACCATACCCACCTTCTCTGAGCAATAACGGAGAACTATATGTTACAAAAAAAGCAGACCTTGTCAATGCGTTCGAAGAACTCGTTGAAACTGAACAAAATTTACCACAAGCTGATGGACTTTTAGTTGACGGTTCAGCTTTAGTCCACTCTTTGCGTCCTACCAGAGTTACATTTGAAGAGTATGCAGAAGCTGATTTAGGTAAAAAGATTTATTATTTTGCCCAAACGCACTCTCGAGTGGATGTCATCTTTGACCAATACAAGCCAGACAGCATAAAAGCCTACACAAGAATGTCAAGGGGTGTTGGGAGCAGACGGAAAGTAACATCCACCGGCAAAGTGCCAAAGAACTGGGCAACATTTCTCAGAAATAATTCTAACAAATCAGAATTGTTTGTTTTGCTTGCCAAAAGCATCTACAACATACACAATGGGATTATATATGCCACAATGAATGATACCACAGTCTGCAACAAGATAAGAAGGCCGGCAATTCCATGTTCTCACGAGGAAGCTGATTCAAGGATATCTGTTCATCTACAACATGCAGTTCAACATGATTGTGTTACAACAGCCTGCATCCTCTCAAATGATTCGGACATTATTGTGATTGCCTTATCCTGTTTTCATGAACTGAAACTTCAGGGACTGCAGAAGCTATGGGTATCATTTGGAAATGGTGAAACTAGAAGATGGTTTCCCATTCATGATTTGGCAACAAGCCTTGGAGAAGAGAAATGCAAAGGGCTTCCATATTGTCATTCATTCAGTGGATGTGATTCTGTGTCGGGTTTTAGAGGAAAAGGAAAAAGGTCATCCTTGCAGATTTGGAATTCTCTGCCCGACATAACCGAAACATTTCTCAAGCTGAGCAGATTCCCAGCCAGTGTTGACATACAGAAATTAGAACATTTTGTTGCTCTGTTATGACAAATCATCTTCAACTTCAATGTCAATTGATACTGCCCGGAAAGAGCTCTTTATGCACAAAGGTGTTCAATTTGATAATTTACCCCCAACAAGTGAAGCTTTGAAACAACACATTTACAGAGCAGCATACCAGGGAGGAATTATCTGGGGACAAGCTCTTGACCAGAATGCACAGCTACCCTCTCCAGAGTTTTGGGGCAGGGGTAAAAAGGCAGGAGGCCATTGGACCATTCACTGGACTGATCTGAGCCCAATTTCAGATGTCTGTAAAGAACTTTGCAAGTGTTTTTGTAAAAAAGAATGCAGTGGGAGGTGCTCTTGTAAGAAATCAAATCTTCAATGCACTTCGATGTGTAGCTGTCCCTGCCTCCATGATGACGAGTGCTAGACTTATTACAGTAAGGAATACTAATTTGTCATGTAATTTTGTGAGATTTACACACGTGCCTGTTCATATGTAAAACTATTATGAGTGAGAGGGAGGGAGGGCAAGTCTTTTCAATAATACAACCCCTGTGCATGTATAATTAATAAATGTTTTAATGGCTGTGCTCCTTTGTATGTCAAAACTTGACATTTTTAAATACCGGCCATCTTGGATTTTGGTGGCCATTTTGTTTTGTTTGTTTTGGTCCAGACACTTCTTAAAGATGGAAGGACAGAAAAATTGATTTAATATTACTTTGAAATATATTTTAAGCTATATAGTGCAGCGATTATTTCAAAAGGGAACTAAATGTATAGCCTTATTATTTCTTGTTTATCATTACCAAAATTTCTAAAAGTGAAATAACTCAGTCCAATGTGGATGTAACAAGATGCCATTAGGAATGAATATTGTCAACATGTTTGTGAACAAGTTTTGTTCATTGAAGGGTATTAAATTTTACCTCTGTATATTTGAAAATGTTGATGTAAATTAAGAGTTTTGCAAAATCACGAAATTATAGCGATTTTTCAAGGGCCATAACTCTGTTACATTTCAATGAATTTTTATGTAACCTGCACATAGTGTGTAGAATATGATGTTCTTCAAGTTTTCTTCTTTGGCGTGTATAGAAATTTTAATATTTCTATGAGATATTTGCACTTTTTTTTAAAAACCTGGCGGCCATCTTGGATTTTTGGCGGCCATTTTGAATTTTTTTTTTTGGCTCAGACATTTTTTTGAAACTACACCCTATGGACAACATATATATACCAAGTGGCTTGGTTCTATCACAATCTGAAGTTTTTACCCCTATATAGCAAATAAGCAAGCCCACTAAAAGGGCTGTCCATAGATTTTGCCCCCCACCCCCCCCCCCCCTTTTTTTAAAAAAATTCGTTCAACTTTGAGTTTAGATGAGCTTGACAGCAGCTATTTATTTCTGCCTAATATTTAATAAAAAATGGAAACAAACATAATGATCTATATTTGATAATAGTATAAGACATGATGTTTTTTTTTTATGATGAATGGTTAACATGTCGCCTGAATAGAAATTTTTTACATAAAATTATAAATACATGATACAGTCAAACTGCCCCAAAGTCACTGCATTTTTACTTAATGTTTTATGCCATGTTTTCAGTAACTGTTTAC
Source organism: Onchidella celtica (assembly GCA_963931925.1). Lineage (NCBI taxonomy): Eukaryota > Metazoa > Mollusca > Gastropoda > Systellommatophora > Onchidiidae > Onchidella > Onchidella celtica. The sequence continues at coordinate 66,713,561 of OZ007567.1, forward strand.
AAGTCTGTTTGTTTGGTAGTCACTGCAAGTGGCAGAATTGGGGATTCCTATTTTCCTTCGGTTTACCGCTTTTTTCATTTTAGCCAGTTTCGGCTTAACCCTTCTCCACGGTATAAAAACTTTTATGAGCACACCTTTGTGATTTTACAAAACATCCGTTATTCCGAATATAAACAACAGGAAAATTATTTATAAGAAGTGTATATCATTTAACCGAATTATGGACACTTCATTCCACAAAACATTAAGCAAATTACATGTACAGTGCACTCTCCCGATTACGACATCTCCGAATAACGACATTCCCCCGATAACGACATTGACCCACGGTCCCGATTTTTTTACTATATGTTATTAGTAATAAAACTCTCTAAATAGCGACATACTTTTTAGACCACTCTCCGGATAACGACATTGAGTTAGCAATAATCGGCTGTGACTTTGCTAGATACAAAAATAAAAATAGCTAAAATATTGTTTCCGGTCAGTTTCATTTCATTCTCTGAGCCAATAAAAACACTTCTTTTCCGACCAATGAAATGTCCTACCAGAGGCACCTCATAGCAAATGAGATCGCTTTGTTATCGGCCAATGAGATCGCTTTGTTATCGGCCAATGAAAACACACCTGTGTCTATTGTCGTCGGAACAAAAAGGGTGACGCGCATTAAATGAGTCAGTCATCACATCGCTGACCGCTGAATCGATTGTATTCACCCGAGAACAATAACGCACCCCAAGATGTCGACAGAGGGAAAATGACACACAAAAAACAACAACAACAAAAAAACCAAACAAAAAAAACAAAACAACACACACAACACACACACACACTTCGTGTATTTTACATGTTTGGAAAGTCCGATCACTGATCACCCACTATGGTTGGTACGTTACATTCTAAGGGTCTAACCACACCCCTTTTTCCGCCATCTTGAAAATCTCCGAATAACGACATGTTCCCGATAACGACATGCACCTCTGGTCCCGAGCCATGTCGTTATCGGGAGAGTGCACTGTATGTTAATATGATTCTGAAATCACCTATCAAAAGTTTGTTTTAGTGTCTCTTGTAAAATGGGATTCAGCAATATCAAGGGAATTTAATACGAAACTGGTAAGTAACAAATAAAATAAGCAAAACAGCTTCCATATACAATTGTATACAATACAAGTATCATAATCCTAGTTCAACCACAAATTTAGCCATATTGACAACAAAAATATAGTTTATTAAAACAGAGTAAAAAGAACCTGCCTCCCTGAAAACCAAATATATTCCACCACAACTGATTTTGTTATGATTACAAAACAACAAATAAAAAATAAAAGAAAAAGGCCATGAGAAGTTAACTATGGCATGGTCGGGAAATATTGAATGGTACATCACATCTGCTGTTATAGTGTTAAGCAATATCAAGATCACTCTGAAAGCAGGCAAACCAATGACTGCGATATCTTTCTTATTTCTCTTAAAACAACATGAAAGTAGAGTATATAAAGCATAAAACAACACAGAGTAATAATTGATCTGTTTCTTAAAAGATCTCCATTTTACTAATTACTTTTTTTAAAAAAAGGGCAATAAAAAGCAATAGCAATACAAATGATGACCTCTCACACAAATTAGGCTACTACTTCACTATGAATGGAGACCTTTTCAAAACTATTCCAGGTGGTTAGAACTGCAGTAATTATGTGAAATCAATACCATTCTTACGATTGAAAAAGCTGTACACATAAAAACTTCCCATGAAAATTTATATCTTTAACCCCTTCACTGCCCCAGAGGCATTACATCTGCCAGGGAATTTCAGTATGGCCAGTACTAAGGTCATATAAATCGCACAACTCAGTTACATGTGTTTACAGGAATACTGTCATGAAATTTTGCATTATAACAGTAGATATAATGTCCTTTCACCCTTGCAATACAAATTCAGTTTAGAATTCATGTTTTTTTCAAATATAAAAATACAAACATACATGATGTATATATATTGATATTGTGTCTCTGCAAACCCTGCTCCCTCCGCTTGCCCCAGCTCCAACATCAGTTGCTTTTTGCATTAGAACCAGATCTAGATTCAGATGTCAGAATCATTTATCATCCCTTCAAGTGCCTCGACTGCCGATAGCCTGGCTCGATGGGTTGGTCATGTTTCAGCCATATTGAAAATTCTGAGTTATTTCACTTTTAGAAATTTTGGTAATGATAAACAAGAAATAGTAAGGCTATACATTTAGTTCCCTTTTGAAATAATCGCTGCACTATACAGTGCACTCTCCCGATAACGACATGGCTCGGGACCAGAGGTGCATGTCGTTATCGGGAACATGTCGTTATTCGGAGATTTTCAAGATGGCGGAAAAAGGGGTGCGGTTAGACCCTTAGAATGTAACGTACCAACCATAGTGGGTGATCAGTGGATCTGTTTCTTGGTTAATGTCTTTGTGTCCACATCAGCCAGAATTTGCAGCTTGGCATCTATTGTCAGTATCTTTCTTTTTTTAACAGCAGCTGTCGACATCTTGGGGTGCGTTATTGTTCTCGGGTGAATACAATCGATTCAGTGGTCAGCGATGTGATGACTGACTCATTTAATGCGCGTCACCCTTTTTGTTCCGACGACAATAGACACAGGTGTGTTTTCATTGGCCGATAACAAAGCGATCTCATTGGCCGATAACAAAGCGATCTCATTGGCTATGAGGTGCCTCTGGTAGGACATTTCATTGGTCGGAAAAGAAGTGTTTTTATTGGCTCAGAGAATGAAATGAAACTGACCGGAAACAATATTTTAGCTATTTTTATTTTTGTATCTAGCAAAGTCACAGCCGATTATTGCTAACTCAATGTCGTTATCCGGAGAGTGGTCTAAAAAGTATGTCGCTATTTAGAGAGTTTTATTACTAATAACATATAGTAAAAAAATCGGGACCGGGGGTCAATGTCGTTATCGGGAGAATGTCGTTATTCGGAGATGTCGTAATCGGGAGAGTGCACTGTATAGCCAACTTGACAAAAATGTACCATAAACAGCAACAGACTCAAGTTGACGCTAACTTGTTATTTTAAGATCGAGCATTGTTACTCAAATACAGTTGGTGAGTATGATCCACCTTCTATTAATCACAATTACACCTAGTCATTAGCCCCTCGATTCCGCTGATATATGGTATTAGGCACTCCAAACCCAAAATTGTTTTCTGCTCTTACACTCTTGTATAGTCTTTCACTGTATAGAGCATTTTTTTCTGAGAAAATTGATACCAAAATCATCAAAACCGGCCAATTAGAAAGTAAGGTACGACATTTTGAAATACCGTTGAAATCAGCAATTCAGGGGATTTTTTGAAAAATGAAAATTCCCATTTTCAGCTTCATCTTATTTGAAGATTATACGTTCCTATGGGCCTAGAAATTACAGAAATATGTCACAATGTTGCAGTGATATATTTTTTTTCAAGCACCAAGTAATAAAAGTAGAGACGATATTCCCAAACAAAATCGCTCTCGAATGCTAATTTGCACATTTCATCTGAGAACAATAAACTTGAATTTTTAATGGGATTTCCAAATTTTGCAAAAAATTCAATTTTTAACCGATTTTCATGATTTTGGTATCAAAATTCTCAGAAAAAATTTGAACTAAAACAAGGCAGGGATGCCAAATGATTTTTGCAAAAAACCTGAAAAATGAACGTGTCATCGTGTTTGCACCAAAACAAACATTTTTTTTAACAGCTTTTAAATAATCACTAACACACAAAATACAAATACACAGAAAAACCGGAAAAAACCGGACATTTTGGCATCCCTGACAAGGGAAGATCAAAACAAATATTATAACTACAACAAATTAAATAAGACAGTGTGAATCGCACCTGTCTTTGTTTTACTCATAATGAATACATACTTCATAAAAATAACTCACTGTGAATAAAGTATACCAAAATGTTTTATTAATAAAAATAAAATATGATAGTGCCACAGAAGAAAGAAAATAACAAAAATTTCTTCCTTACATCCATAGATGTCATTTACATTATAAATACGTGTATCGTTCGTGAAAAAAAAAAGGAAAAGGGAGGGGAGGGAAAACATAGGAACGGGCACCAGTGCTTATGTGCTCCCTAAATGCTAAGTAAATTCTTGCTTGAGTATTAAAAACTGTAGGGTAGGCATTTATCAATCAATGTCTTTTTACCTTGCCCTTAGTGGGGACCACAGAATAAATATAACACATAATTACAAATCGCCTCTTCGGTTTGTTCCGCCAACGCTCGGTCCGCCATTTTAATTTGTCGGACGCGACAGCTGTTTACACCATTCTGTGGTTTCCTCGGGACCTCATGGTCATTACGCACATTTTTTGTCTTTTGACATGGAGGAAAGTAGATCTAATTCTACATGGTAGCAAGCTAGTTAGATGTCGCCATTCATTTAGCCATCCATCTATCCATTCATCCGCCGATCCGTTTGGCCGTCCATCCACCAATCCATTCATTCATCCATCTATCATCCATTTACCAGTGTATCCATTCATCAATCTCCTTATTCATCATCCATCAATTTATTCCATCCATTCATTCATCCATCCATCTACTTATCCATCCATCCAATCATCCACCCACTCATCCATTTGCAGACCTGGGATCACACTGTAATCCTCACGAGAAATGCAACCCAAAATGAGGCAAGGCAGACCCTGCTCACTACCACACATACATGTTGCGACACGTGTGTTCGTAACCGTGCAACAAGTTTCGCAAGTTATAAAATACTCGTGATCTAGATAGCCTATGGTGATGTGCCCACCTTTCGGAAAATTCGAACACTGGAAATTACTGACAAGCCTTAAATTATTTTTTATTTCAGTCTGAACACGGAGAAGGCACATGTTCAAATGAATCAATTGTTCTTTATTAGGCTAATAAGATTGCAAATTTAAAAGCATTAGAGGCCGAAATGAGGGTACATCACCATAGACCTAGATTTTCCTAACTTAAGAAACTGATTACATTCAAAATAGATCTATGTCTAGATTTCGCATCTCTAGTAGACCTCTAGTCTTGATTTCCATTCAGCTGAAATCTTAAAAATGACACAATACACGATTAACAAGGGTACACGGTATGATGTTCATATTGATAGCCAACTTCGCACAATGCAACGCAACGCACAGTGGGCAGCGTCTATAGATCATACGAGGTATCATACGACAAAACAAAATGGCGGGTCGAGAACCAGTTTTGTGACGTCACTCAATGGGATTGGTTGAAAACACAGAAATTCAAACTGTCGCTCTGCTAGTATACAAAAGCATACAGTGTCTTAATGGGCAGTTTTATGTTTCTGCTGTCTGTTTATTACAATGCCTTTTCAGATAAAAAAAAAACAAACAAAAATATCATTTTTGTCTACCTTGTAAGAGTTCACAAAAAACTGTCAACTGAGATGTTTGTATTATATTTGTACCCATCGAAAAACAATTGAGCGTAATGTACACCCCCTTGACTTGAAAACTGAGAATTTTCAATGCGTTGACTCAATAAACCGTCATTTTATGGGCGGTCAAAGTTGGACTAACACACAATTTGCAAAATGTAGCAAATTTGAGGCATTTTTTCACTTTTGAAAATGCCACAACTTTCAAAGCCTTTAGGCCTGAATAATAAATTTGATATCAAAATTCTTGGACAGGCAGGCTCCATCAGATTAGACAATAACTGATGAGTTATGATAAAAATTAAAAATCAGTTTAGACTACTTAATTGTAGACTTACAACCCGCCGGCATGTCCAACTTGGACTGTCTTTTCTTGGAAATAGTGCCTATCTTCAAATTCTTAGCGCTGTGGTATCTCTGCTCCAATTGGTGTGATATTTCACCATTGCAAAGGGAAATGGGTGAACTTTATATGAGATTATGACCAGACCGAAGTTTTTGTAACTTCATTATGTCCTGTAATTTTCATCTTCTGAAAACTTCAACACCACTTTACATGGTGTTATACTTCGTTCCTCTGCTCCAAGAATACATCACCAGAAATCTCTTTCATTCTATTTTTCAATTCAACCGATCAAACCGATCAGACTTTTCGGTTTATTGTGGCATGCCAGCATGAAGCTCTGAAAGGGAGTGGCCAGCCGAGTTCCGCGAGGGAAAATACACAGCATGTCGGTTCATTCTCTGAACAAAAGAAAACATTCACAACACATGATTTTATTGCATTATAATTTCAACAGAACAAAGATAAATCTTTACAAACGTAACTTTAAACCATGTTTTATACAGTTTTGAGTGAAATATTTCAAGTTGAAATCGGGTATTTTCAGCGTTTCAATCAAAGCCAGATTGTGGGCGGGTTTAGCATGCCTAATGGTATTATTAGGCACATATCTTGGGGCATGGAATCTACGGACCAGGCAGTGAAGATCGAGATCCAGATTTTAAACCACTTAAAAAATTCAGTTCAGGTTCCAGATTTCAAAGCAGTTTTAAAATCCAGATCTGAAATCTCGATTTTTTAATTGGTTTAAAATTTGGATATCAATCCGATCCAGATTTGGAAATCCAAGTCTCAACCCTCAATCTTGATCAAAGAGAAGAGGGTTGCAGCAGAGTACCGCATTCGGTCAGTCATCGGCTGATGTGTGTTTGGGCAAGCATGACCCTGATTGGTTGCAGAGAGAGTGACTTGGTGCTTGCCCCCCCACCACAATTTCTTAAACAACCACGTGCTTTTTGTAACAGGACGGGAACGAGTGGTCTCTCTATAGCTATCTCATCTATCTCACACAGTCAAACATAGTAAACAAAACTATCACGTTATGACTATGAGAGGACATTTAAGTTTATTAAAAAGAAAAGGAAAAAAACAAATAATAATACAACAATACAATTCACAATAAACCACAGTAAACCAGGACAATAAACAAGACAATAAACAGCACAATAAACCCAAGACAATAAAGCAGACAATTACAATACAATAAACACAAGACAATACAATAAACCCAACCGATAGGCGCGCTGAAGAAGAACCAAAAAAAAGGAATTAAAGCACGCCTCATCAGTTAATCATTACATCATGCTAAAATAAGACAATGCATCAAAAGAAAACATAAAAGTTAATAATAATTATATTCACATTGTAAACTAAATATGGGGAAGGTCTAGTATGTCTATCAAACACTGAAACAGTAATTTATTACTTTGTGAGCACTCCAGGGAGCCAACTCGAGTATAAGATGCAAGCCTACCAAGTAACATGTTTACTTCCCTTGGCTTAACTACAGGCTGACATAGGGCTATCCCACATGTTATAATTCTTATAATTATTTATAACAACGGCCATTATTCTAAATCAGGAAGAAAACTTAATTTGATTCCCGATTTATATAAGATAACAGTAAGCCTTACATGTGATACGCGTACCCGGATGCACCAAATCTATCCTAGTTATGGAATGAGCCAAAGTTAAACTAACTACAACAAAATACAGTCTGCTGAGTCTACACACTCATACCACAGAACTGCCCGTGCTAGGTGGCCTAAAAGACAATCCAGTCTACTTACTTAGCCCACCCATGCACAACGTAGGATCCCTTAATTAACAATTACTATCATAATTAGCAGAGGATAGCAAAAGCTAACTGGATCTACTCATTAAGTCAAACTTAATTAACTTAGATACATGTACCCCATTAGCTAACCCAGCTCAATTCCCCACATGTATAGATTATTACACAAAAGCCCCAGTCTATACTTCCACAGGCTTGTCAACTCAGGGCCAAACTTATCCCTTCCCTATCCTCTGGGTATACCAACCTCCTCACTAATAAAGTCATAGGAGTATCTCTAGGTGGACCAACCCACATGATAAGTCAACACCTAAGTCTCAATCAACAATAGCAAGTTATAGTCTCCCACTAGAGGTGATAGGATGATCTTGGCATAAAGCCAAACCCAACTACACGGTACAACTACAAGACTGAACAGTCAAGTCCACTTGCATTACCTCCAACAATACTGATACCTAAAACGTTCCCACATATTCAGTGAACATAATTATATAATGCAACAAGATAATATCATAATAATGATGACATACATATATATTACAGGCCTATTGGGCAAGCCACACCCATGCCCCTTTGATTGAGCTAAGTCAATGACTCTGATCCCTTCATTACAACAGAGTCCAAACTACCTCTGTCAGTATGTCAAAAGAACAGACAATGAGCACCTACAAAGGTTGCCATAATATGACACCTGATGCATAGACGATGCATCCATCTAGCATAGGCCTTTCCCTTCATCCTATCAACAAATATGTTCAAGATCCGACCCTCAAAAGTTTCTAAGTCCGACCTAACCAGTACAAATTGAAGAAAATCAACTTAACACCTATTCAGAGAATATTAAATCAAATAGGCATTATAATAAACATATATATATATAAATTAAGAAATTAAAGTAAATAATCATCATCCTTTAGTATAATTCCGATATCTGAGATCCCAAATGCTGTTTAAGTGTTGTAGCTAGTGTAAACAGTCAGCCAGGTTTGTTATTGTTGTTAGAGTCAAGTTTCCGTTTCCGGAAGCTACTAGTTGACCAATCCTGGTCTTGATTTGACTCGCTTGACCAGAAGTCATGTGATCACGCCTGCTGGCGTCAGCTGTGACCTACTCACGCGCGCTTTGCAAACCCAACACCTCTCTCGTCAACTGGTCTGCTCGCTTGACCAGAAGTCACGTGATCACGCCTGCTAGCGTCTGCTTTGACCTACTCACGCGCGCTTTGCAAACCCAACACCTCTCTCTCCATCTTAACTGGTCTGCTCATTATAATAAAGTTCATAAGGAATACGGTATCAATAAAATGTAACAAAAAGGCACACAAGACAAACCTACACATAGATCATAGTCACAATGCTGAATTAAAGGAACCTAGAAATAATCATCATCCAACAATAACCTTACAAACCCACAAAAGAACAAGTTAAAGTAAAGAAATAACTTGGTTAAAATTTTTGCCCGTTACTCTCTCTCTCTCCCTGTCCCTAAGAAGGACAGGTTGAGCCTGAATGGCACCACTGCAGATTAAGAATAACGATCTAGATCTGACTATCTCTGATCCAATTAGCCGGATTTAGACAACACCCTCCAGTAGTACTATTTGTTAGCACTTCACATAAAATCAGTCTGTCATCAATTACAGTTAAATGTTTCCATTTAATTACATGAACCAATCATGCGCGCAAGCTTTAATAGGATTCTAGAACCTTACACTCTTCCTCTGCAGGATACTGGTAGATACTAAGATAGAAACTTAGTTAGATAAACTTTACCATAGATTGTTAGATGCCAGCCTGATTGCCTAACCAAGCTGAACAAAGTTCATCAAACCTCCAAGTATAATCCAATCATTATTATTTCACATCATCTAAATATTATTAAATACCAGAACTAAAATAATGGGTACAACTTACGTGAATTAACCAAATGAATTCACACTTGATCTACATCATCAGAGCTGGCACTTCACAAATCTTGAAATACTTGTAAACAACTTCTCACTTTTATCTTAGTCTGGACAGAATGACACGTCCTGCTGTCTTGAAGACTTGGGTGGAACTGACTGACCCACGCTATCATCTATGCGTCACCCAAAAACGCGCAACCCATTTACTCCCTAAGAGTCCACTACGTGCAAATTCTAATAAAACATTAAAACAAATAAAAACATTTTTAAAGAACTATCCTCTTGCTCGTGTATGTTGTAAATACACTATCTTGATAAAATATTATCTAACAAGATAAATACTAAACAAACTTATGATGTAGTGATACATAACAAGATTCTACTTCTGGCACCAGGGATGGTCAATTAAATTGACCAATCCTGGACAATACAGGCAACGCTAAGATCATGGTTTAAAAATTGGCGCAGTGAGTACATCAGTTGGGAATGTTACTCAACACTACATGACTCATGTCAAGTGACCGATCAAACAAATTAAAATTTTGTTATTAGAAAAAGTAAGAGCATTCACGACTATTAGCTGGTCTTATTTGACCCATTGTGAACGCTGTCACCTCCCCCCCTCCAATCTCAGTTATACACCCATCTCCATCCCTCATACGTTTCACCATCTGCCGAGCGAGCTGCCTTTTGAATTTAATGAAACGGACCAAGTCACGTACATAAAAACAAGTCTGATCTGGAATTTCTTAAAGCAAGCAGGGAAGTGGATCACAAACGGGTCGAGGATCAAGATCTGGATAACTGGGTAAACAGATCTAAATTCGGATCTTCACTCAGCACAAGTGGCCACACAGGTCCCCGCCACGTTAGTTTTTTTTTTCTTTTCCCAGGATCGGGGGAGTTTTCAAAGGAACACGGAGAGATGGGGGGGGGGGGGGGGCTTGGGAGGATATCCCAGAAATCACTTATGTTGCGATAACCAGGGAACAGGAATGGGGACGATCGTGACAACCAGGGTGAGGGTTAACATATATCTTTCATAAGGCAGTCAAATTTCATTTTAATATAAAAGGCAAATGAAAACATAAAGATCAAACAATGTTGTTTATAGTAATCAGAAGATTATTATCCAATACACCAATGGATTTCAAATGTCTGAAACCCTGAATGATGAATGATGTGTAAAAAAACTCATGTTAAATATTACTGACTATGTCAGTTTTGGGCCATAAGTAAGCACAATTCTGATTGTCTTTCCACAACATGATTATCCATAACTATTTGACATCCACAGGAACACCTTTGTTTAGACCCTCTGTAAGTTGTCTGGCTGGGTGCTGGGTGTATGTCCCCAGTTATAGTATGTGTAGGCCGGAGCATAGTTAAAGTCTCCTCTAGTGTGTTCATTGTCACCTTCTTCATGAATGTCCACCTTGCCTGTAACACATTCACTATAAGACGGTGGAGCTGGAGAGATCAAGAACAGGAAAATGAGAGTTAGTGTATTCACTGTATGCACCTAAATCTAAACAATGAGGAAAAGAATAAAAGGAGAGAAAATACTATGGGCAAGTGTCCAGATAGCCCTTTTGATCTTTTTGACACACTCCTCTCCCCCAACTTATCGTCAAATCTGTCGTCGCCTGGCGGACACGATCGGCTATCTGCATTTAAAAAATTTTTACAGGAGAAGGGAAAAATTTTCTTTTTTTTCTAATGAAACTGAACTGAGACTTTTTCTCGTGAACAATATGCTTGAAACTGTGCATTATTTTACTATGAACTCCATTTTCAAAATATTTGTTATTTATTTGTTTTATTGCACATGGCTGGCCGTAGATCCCAAAACCCTGCGGAGACAGTCCGCTACCTGTCGTGGCTGGTGTCCGCCATGAAGGCACCCGTGGCCCATCCCTGGCGAGCGATAGCCGATTATAATCCTTTTTGTTGCTGACCACCGCAGGTCTCTTTGAAGATGACTTAAGACGTCATACATGTATTGCATCGCCATCAAAGCAAGTTTTGATACAGTATAAATTTGAAGTTGAAGACTGAATTTACACATAATGTCCCTCAGGTGCGTTTTGTTGGGCCTTATGGGAGAGTTGTCGCAATAAAGACAATGCTGAACTGTCGCCTACCATACCATAAAAGGCAAAACGCTAAACATACCAGCTTGGAATGTCCGAAGCATTATGCAACAGGACAAAATGAAATGAGTATAAATAAGCCCAAAAATCAGTCACCTTACCATTACCAGAGGGTCTGTCCACAGAAATACATTGCAACTGAAAAATACTACAACCACTAGAAATAGTACAACAGCACTTCAGGTCTAGTGAAATGGAAAGTTTGAGACATGGCAAACAAATTCTTCGGCTGTCTTTACAGAAAAACTGTCAACAAAATTCACAAGAAAAAGCAAGTCTTTCAAATACAACTACGGCAACACCAAAAAATGCTGGCGATACTTCTTCAACAACGGGCTTGGATGTATCGACGGGAGTGATAGATGACATCATAATATCAAACATCAGCATGCATTCCATCGATGGAATGCTGGATATTTCATTTTCTGCCTTTAACGACAGCAATTTGGATACTTCCATTTCCCAGCTGCCAGGTAACCAAATTTGTGGGAAAACCGAGGATTCCGAACTCACAAATTGTATCTCTAGTGTCCAATTGAAGAAATTAATGCAAATAAACTCTTGGAATCTCAACAACCAGAGAGCACAATCTGATTTTTCTAACGCTGTTCTTTCACAAACAGCACCATCAGATCATTGTGACGCTGTTCCTTCACAAACAGCACCAGCAGACAATAGTTCTACTGCGTCAGATCCGGAAATTTCCCCGCTCAACCTCACCTCTAAAAAGAGAAAAAAAGCCACACCCAGAAGAATGGCTACAGAACAAACTTAAACGGCAAAGGGAACTTGGCCAAGAACACATGAGTCACGGAACCATGCGACCTGCAAAGACGCTGAAGGAACGTTGTTCCTGCAAAGGCCATCTGTTTTCAGCAGAGGACAGAATTTGTATTTTTGATTATGTTTGGTCTCTGACTTGGGATAAAAAACGAGCATTCATGCAAGGACAAGTTGACAGAACTACTGTCAAGTGCTGGTCGAAGTCCTCTAGTCAGAGGAAACAATATACTTTACAGTATAGTTTAAAGAAGGAGGGAAAGAGGCAAAAAGTATGCAAGACTATACATGTATTTGCTTTCAACAGGCTTGACAAAACACTTTGTTCAGTCTACATTCGATGCAACCACCGTGAGCACTGGGAAAAGTAGAGAGGAACATCATATGTACTATGATTGGGCGGTGCAAGACAAACAATTTCTTCGAGATTTTTTGCAAAAATTGCCGAAAATGCCGGTTTATTACTCTTGACAGACGTCAAGCAAATTGTACTTGGGAGTCAGTCATCAAAAGTATGGCCGAACTTTATGGTCTGTACACTTCTTCCTGCAATGACAGTGACCAAAAGTCGTCAGAGAAAGTGTTTCGTGAAATGTTCAATGCAGAAAAGCTCGCATTGTTCAAGCTCAAGAAAGACCACGTATGTGTCGGCCATGAAACTAGAAACCTATCCGACGACATCTGGGCTTCTCACATCAGTGCCAAAGATGCTGCAAGAGCTAAGAAAGAAGCTGACAAGGCATTGGCAGTGGCCAGCATGGAGGCTTCTGATGACAGTATCTGGACTGTTATATATCTGGTACCTGGACAGTATCTGGTACCTGCCGATACCTGTTGATCTAACTGCGCAGTCAAGCCAGAGTAGAGAGGAGGAACCAGCTCCCAGATAGCGCCATACACCCCTAAAGGAGAGGTTTCCTTATGCTGAATGTACCCATGTGTTTTATAAAATGTGCTAGAAATTGAATATTACGAAGCCTTTTAATTATCATGTACTGATTTGCATTGATTTCATTCCATCGAAATTCACGTGAAATTGTATGACCTATGTTCCTATTATTATTGAATGAATTAATAATTATTGTATAGATATCGTTTGTTATAACTTATAGAAGAGAGATAGTGTGTTTGTGCCGTGCCTATCACGGCTGGTGTCAGAAGAAAGTTAGTGAGAGGAAGAGTGAGAGAAAGTGGAAACATCACAATATCAAAACAGAAACCCTGTACTCTCCAGTGCCTTAAGCCAGCTCTCTGTAACACAAGGTGTTGTCATCGAACAGAAATATCCGGCAAAAGGACATACCCAGATGGACATGGACAGTGTGCACAGTGTAATACAGCGGGCACTCAAAGGCGTTCTGATCAATATTCCAGTAGACTTATGTGAGCATTTTCAGAACGGCAAGGAAAAACCCATCAGGTGCAGTATTTGGATCACTCTTTTTTCAGAGATTATGCTGGAGCTGCAGTTTATAAAAGTATTCGACCTAGTAGAAAAGCGGGTGATCCTACTGTAACAGACTTGAAAGCTCTAAGATATACCCCTGACGGTACTTGTAATTGCTTTCAAACTCGATTTTGGATCTGATTGGCAGGAATTGAGGTGGCCACAGGGACACTAGAAAATGTCACATGCAGCTGGCTCCCCTCGTCAGCTGTATACACATGACCTGAAAATAAGTGAAACAAAATTTAAGCAACTGCAGGAACTAAAGGCTGTGCTCCCAAAGGATGTCCATTCATTCTATGACAATCTTCAGTATTAGAACACACATTTACATTATTTTGCATCGTGATTCTATCACTCAAAATATGTCAGTAATTGTTTAATGATTTTAGCTCCCTCAAATTTTGGCTTTTAGCTGACCAGGTCATGTTCAAACTTGCTTGTGTTCTAATAATGTTTCTGGCCAATGTCTTGTTGTTGACGCTCACCCTGCACACGTCGGCTTAAAGCCCACTGTCCGGTCAGTGACCTTACTCATGGAGAATCTTATCTGGGGTCACTGACCCTTGCCGCTATACGATGACCACACTACCGCTGTCCACCTGGTTCAGTTTGTATTTGACCGGTATGAAAACATTCGCTGCTAAGCCTTATCACGAATGATAAAGAATTAAATGATCTGACTTATGATTCCAAACTGACAGCTGTAGTTTTCGTGAGAACGAAGCATGATAACTAGCCATGCTCTCCCTGCACAAATGGTTTCATCCTGATTGACACATACTAATAAACCAATGTGGGCATTTGGGGTAAAGATCATTTCAGAGCTTGTTTCTGATTGGTTCTTAGATACAGAGCACTACAGATGGTGGTCAGCTTGTGAGAAAATGAGGTAATATTGCAAATTTGTTGAGCAACAGTTCCCATGTCGATGTTACATCTTTTGATAGTGTGGGGAGAGCCTTTGAAAGCTTAGTCTTTGTGATTCCGACCAGTGGTTCACTGGTTAACATGTCCATGTCACAATGCCTTTGATTTAGAAGAGATACAGTCAACAATAAGACGGTGGTTACGTCTCAAAAAGGCCAGTGATCCAATGCGTGAAAATACGGCTTGCGCGTGGCGCGGTCAGCTTGACCTTGCCGACTAAACCCGCCCATGCGGAGTGAATGCTTGGGAGTTGATACCGACATTTGACGCCCTGCACAGGGTAAGGGTTAACCATGTTTCATGTTATTGTCTGGGTGAAAATCATGCTATTGCTTCTGTTCTAAATTGTTTCATGTCGCTGCTTGCTCTTTAAGTACACATATGTTATATGCCATAGCTTGTATTCTAATTATATTTCATGTCATTGCTTTTGTTCTAATTATATTTCATGCCACAGCTTGTGCTCTAACTAATTATATTTCATGCCATTGCTGGTGTTATCATTATGTTTCATGTCATTGCTAGCGTTATCATAACATTTCATGTCACTACTGGTGTTATCATAATGTTTCATGCCATTGTTGGTGTTCTAATTGATATGTTTCATGTCACTGCTGGCGTTCTAAGTGTTGCTTGTGTAACGTTCACTTAGCTATGGCCTCAGTCAAAATGTGTTTTCTGATTAATAACTCTCAAGTTGCAAGTTTGCTTATCTTTATTCTCTGTCATGTACAGTGTTGACTACAGTGTTAACTGCCTGCCGGTTCTCCTCTCTATGTCTAAGTTTTTTTTACATTGTTATAAAATATCGACAGCAATGTTCTGTCTTTCCATTTCATTCCTCTTCCTTTTCTGTATGTGTGTTGTTGTTTGTTTGTTTTATTTTTTTTATTTTTTTTGCTTCCTTGTTCATTGTTTCTGTGTTTCATTGTTACGATTGTGCATAATTCTAATTTACTTATGATTTCTTTTGTGACACGTTAAACCATGATCATTAATTTTCTTTGTCTACATTCCTAGACTTCTCTTTCCATGTCCTTTCTTCTTTTTGGTCGCTGGGAACGATTAGCGAAAGGTACCGCAGTTGGCCACGGCGCGCTGCGGGTGGGATTTGTGATTGAATTCTCGGCGGATACCATCGGCTACAGACTTGGCCAATTGTATCCACTGGGTTTATGAACCTTGCTCACATGGCCAATTACAACTTTGTCAAAAAAAATGTATGTCTACAATTTTTTGGCGCCTAATTTTTTGCCACAACATGTAACAACATATAAATTTCAATTTTATGAAATAAAAAAAAAAAATGACCTTGGGTCGGTATGGCCAGTTACATCCGCCGGGCGACACTATGCTGCTGTACATCAAGAACATTACAGACACGTACGAAATCCTCCCATATATACCGGTAGAATGTCCCTCCACATGATAAGATCATACTGAGGGGTTTGCTGAATCGCTTGTGAAAGTTTTATTCTGCCTGTAAATATGTGGTAAAATTTCTGCTGCATATAAGAAGAAGCTCAAAATACATAATTAGGACAGCAAGACATCTGAACTATTTGGCAGAAGTGACGATAAGGAGAAAAACTTATGTCAAAGTTCTTAGTTAATTGCCATCTTGATGTGAATAAACACTCAAAAAAACAAAAAGTGCTAGTGGCTTAAAAAATGCGATATCTCAAAATTCAATAAAAAAGGCTAAATTCTTAGAAATGAAGTCCTGAATTCTGGCCAAACAGGCCATTTTCAGGTCAATGGAAACAAAACACTGAACCAGGTGTTTGGTTCACTCACGCATGTTTGGCATCCCAGCTGGCATGGGCGGATACATGGTATCTGCTGGGGGGGCTGATGGAGTAGACCAGGCACCACCATAAATACCAGCTGGTGCAGGCATGGGAGGGTATTGTTGTACTACAGAAATCAATGGTATGGTGCCTATGATAATGTCTAGAGGAACTTCAAGATCCAGTGCTGGGCCTGAAGGATCCACATTTAGCTGTAGAATAAACAACATCAGGAACTGGAGTTTTAGACCATCATCAGTGTTTCCTTAATCATGATCTGTTTCAGCAAAGACTTCCAGCCTATCTTCCAAAACAGTAATCTCTCCATAAAGAATCTCATTAAAAATAGAAACATCACCATTTCCAAAGCTTCAGTTAAGACGTTATTTGTAGCTGGTTGCATTCTTGTCCATCAGGACTCTCACCCTGCGCATGCGCCTTAAACCCGCTGTCCGGTCAGTGACCTTACTTACGGAGAATCTTATCTGGGGTCACTGACCCTTTCCGCTATGCAATGGCCACACATGCTGTCCACGTGGTTCGGTTTTTATTGATCAGTATGAAAACATTCGCTGCTATGCCTTATCACGCTTGATAATGAATTAACCAGCAAAACCTTAGTCTGTCAGTCTCTAACCAATGATCTGACTTATGATTCCAAACTGACAGCTGTAGTTTTCGTGAGACCGAAGCATGATAACTAGCCACGCCCTCCCAAACCCTACACATATGGTTTCATCCTGATTGACACATACTAATAAACCAATGTGGGCATTTGGGGCAAAGATTATTTCAGAGCTTGTTTCTGATTGGTTCTTAGATACAGACAACTCCAGATGGTGGTCAGCTTGTGAGAAAATGAGATAATATTGCAAATTTGTTGAGCAACAGTTCCCATGTCGATGTTACATCTTTTGATAGTGTGGGGAGAGCCTTTGAAAGCTTAGTCTTTGTGATTCCGACCAGTGGTTCACTGGTTAACATGTCCATGTCACAATGCCTTTGATTTAGAAGAGATACAGTCAACAATAATACGGTGGTTATGTCTCAAAGACGTCAGTGACCCAACGCATGAAAATACGGCTTGCGCGTGGTGCGGTCAGCTTGACCTTGCCGACTTTTGCTGCCTATGCAGCGTGAGCGCTTGCGAAGCATGGGCGGCATCCTGTGCAGGGTGAGGGTTAACATGCATCTTTCTGATATATACATATGCTACTCAGTCCAGTTGACTTGTAAATAAAACTACATGATCATTTTCCACTTCTCTTAGCAGATACCTCAGACAGACATGCTTACTCTTGTTTTCTTTTCTTCTTTCAGTCAAGCTCAGTCAAACATGCTACATCATGGAACAAGTTCTTATGAAAAAGTTATTGTGATGTAAAAAATTCATAAGCTCAATTTAAAGAAATTATCACACCTTTGACTGTGAACATCAGAGAAATGCAACAAAACTGATACTGACTTCAAGTTAAGTGCAATATTTAAAGATAAAAAATAACACAAAACGATCTAGGCCACCTATAAAGAGAAGATCCCAAAATCTACCACACACAAGGGAAATGCAACATGAAGATTTTATATCTAATGATAAAGGAGACTTGAACTACTCTTCTGGATATCTACCCAGAAAATCATACAGATCTGAACCAGACTGATGTCAGAATGTAGTATTGTAGTTTTCCCTCATGGTTTCTCTGCTTTATTTATTGACTGAGAATAAGACCTCCAAAAGAAAATTATATAATGAAACATCAAAATGTTAAACTACAAATCAAATTCATTACAGCATGCTTGATATAGAGCTGAATTACATTTTCCCAGGCCTGAAACACAAGCGATTTTTAAACTAGTTGTCCCTCAATAGTTCTGAGATGGATATCATAGGCTACACTATCAAACACAAAGGTCAGTTCAGAACTGATGAGGTGAAAGATAAAAGTGTCAATCAAACAAATCTTGGTTGCACTGGAAAATTTAGTTCTAAAAATAATGGACAAACGAGGTGGCTATCCACAGTCATCTATCTAAACAAACCATTATAAAGTTAGAATAAAGATCATTCTTGTAATTTTTTTTTTTTTCAGGTGCAAATGCTCAACGCAGAGATCCTCCTAAAATAGAGACCTCCTTGCAATTTTTTTTTTGTGACAGGCACAACACAATAACCTTTAGGAGATCTTGAGATGATTGTGTAAAGAAATACATAATTAATAAATTGAAACTAAAACATTACCTGTAAAACATAGTGGATGTCAATAATTTTACAGCCTACAAGGAATGATGGAGGTAGCGGGGGGATTACCAGCTTTTCTCCATTCCAGACATCTTCACTGTGGCCTTCAATTCCTGGTCGAGTCACACGAGCAACTTCTTTAACCTCTCTTCTGGTTTTTGTTGTAGCATGATACAATGTGACCTGTAGTAATACAGTGGAGAACGGTTAAACTGAAAATGGCTAAACCGAAATTTCATCTCATTGGCCGCCAGGCACTCCTTGGTAATATGAGATACGCGCTGTGCCAGGTCGAGTCACTTCGCACAGACCGGTTGGAGAGTTCACACGTGGTTTTGATTCCTGCTGGATTTTACCTTCTTCAGTCTTATAGTTTTATTCCAAGTTGTGAGTGATTCACATTATTTCGGAGAGTGTACGGTAAGACGCCTTGCGGCGACAGATCTAGAACAGGAATTAACATTGCTCCACAGCTTAATTATTACTTGTACATTTGCCTGTATTCGCTAGTGTCGAAAATTTCGTTCACAAAGTTTCACACAACCTATTTCATAATTCGCTTCGAAATATTATTACAACAAGTGCCTTCAGGGTAATATCATCAGCTTCAGGCTGTTATTACAATCGCCTTCAGGGCTTAAAATTTTTGGGCTTCGGGCCAACTTATTGTTATCCCTTCAGGCGAGAAAATCGTTGCTTCAGGCAACTTATTAATTAGAATGCCACGCCATTCAGAAAATGAGTTCTCTCTCTCTGGAGGAGAATCGCCACAAAGGGAGGCAAATGAAGGAGAAGAAAAATGAGTGGAAGAAACAGCACCAGTGGGTGCAAATAACTTAGAGCCTAACTTTAACAAACTATTATTCAAAAACAAGGAAATAATAGACACATTAAAAGAGAGAGTGGCAAAACTGGAGAAAAGGAAAAGAAGGGCACGCTCGTCCTCTTTGTCACCATCGTCATCTACCTCCTTGTCTCCATCACCATCCTCCTCACCACCGGAGCCCGCTCTCTAACCTTCAACCTGAACAAGCTGGGATAGGCACTGAGGACGTTATCAACAGTTTACCCGGAAATTCCTGTGGCATGAGCGACGGGGGGAGCGAGGACGGTATGGAGCCAGAGGACAATGGTATCTTCCAGGCAGCGAGTGAAGAATACGGGATGACTAACGATATTACCGATCCCGTCCCGGAAACACTTGCCGGGTTTGTCACCCAGTGCTTTAGTCAGGAAATGACGGACGAGAAAGTTAAGGAGAAAATTGAGACGTTTAAACGGCCGTCAAATTGCCCGCACCTAGCAGTGCGTTTAACGAACAAAGATATATGGGGAATTTTATAGCCCGAACACAGGAAAGGTGATGCTAAGCATACAACCGTTCAGCGGTTAATTACAAGGGCCGCAACGGCTATTGCGTTCAGCGCTAAAGAATTAAAAGATGTAAAAGATCCAAAAGTGAAGAAAGCCCTCTCTTGTTCACTGGATGCAATTGCCTTACTTGGCACTGCGCAGCCCAGAGGAAGATGGCCCAAAAACCTACGCTCCCTTATGATATAAGGGACATCTGCCACATGCCAAGTGACAGCACGGAATGGCTATATGGAGATAATTTGAAACAAAATATCAAGGATGTAAAAGAACAAAAACGAATTACATCAAACTCTAGCCGCAGATTTACTCCCTACACGGGAAATTTGCGGGGTGATAGGCGCTCTTTTTTAGGGAAGAACAACCCGGGTTTCAAAAACGCGAGAAGGCGAGGCAATCACGCCGGCAGTTACCACTCAGGCCCAACCATGCAAAACAAGCCGAAGAGGGCCAAGTATTAACACGAAAGCGCGATACCCCACAGGTAAGAGACAAGGGCGAGACAGCGCTCGACCAATACATGTACTTGAACACTAAAATTGAGGCTTTTAAAGCTGGACAAATACAAAATCACATATTAGAATGGAGGAAGTTAACTTCAGATGAACAAATATTGCAAATGGTTCAACGAATGCGTATAGAGCTTGAGGAAACAGAAGAAATATTTAAAATGAGCCAAAATAAAAAATTTATGGGCAGCGCTGAAGAAATGAACGCTGTAAATGCGGAGATAAGAAATTTGGCTGCAAAGGACGTGATCGAAGAATCACAGCATGAAGGAGGAGAATCCATTTCTGGTAATTTCTCTGGACAGAAATCGGACGGTTCTCACCGAATTATATTGAATTTGAAGGAGTTTAACCTTCTCCGTACGTCGCTATTTTCCCTGCGGTCCGTACGTCGTGGTAAATTTTGTTACCAGACTGTCCCGTATAGAGAAAAATGCAGGTTATGCCTATCCATATGTCCTGGGAACAATTGTTACCACACTGAGACAAGTGTAGAATAACACGCTTTCAGTCGGTCTGACCCTCGTGGTCACAAATACTATCCAATGCAGCTTTCATGGGGACTCTAGGGACTACTTTTTGTCAAAAGAAACGTTCTGTGGGATGTTTATTCTCTAAATTTATAATTGTAGCACAGTGGGCCGACCACCGTGATTCTTACTCTTAGCCAGGGCGCTAGAATATGGTGCTCGCCTATAGTTTTCTTTCAGCTTCAACCTGAATGGAAACAAGGTGTGTAATTGTAGTATGTAATTGCACAAAGATGATTATACTCGTGTGAATTTCAAACCATGCTCTGTAATGTCCTCCACCCGTAATGTCCTCCACGTGCAACAATCTGGTAAGTTTTATTATCTAAGGCAGCTTTCTGCCAGTACAGGAAAAGCCTCGCAGATGCTTATTTTTTTCAATATACATGTACAATGTATACAGTACTATCTTATTATACCCGGTCCTCACCCTGTCTTAATATGTTAATTTTTTTAATTTTTGTAGCAAACTGCTAAGTACCGCACTGTATTATTTAGTTCGAAATTATATCGTGGGATGAGACCTATCATTGTCATTTGCTCATGAGCACAGCATAGTAAGAAAGCCACATTATTTTTTTCACCTCTAGTTGCGTACTGCAACAATGGGTCGAGGTCAGTTGTACGACACTATTACAGTGTCCAAAAAAGTAAAGTCTGAGAAAACACAGTATAACCACAATGCGGAAAACAGTCTTTTGGGGGCAAAGACTGACGTAATGTGGGCCCAATATTTCTATAACACTTTAACAGTTAACACTGCCTCATCAAACCCTACGCACTGGAAGATAAGGCGAGAGCGACAATGAGAAGGATAAATACATGACTCAGTGTTAGTTTATCCTATTCCTATCCGTATAATAAATTGAACAAAATGAACTTCAGAGGCGGTAAATGGGCTGTGTGGTCCATAAAAAAGGCAATCACTTAAAATAATAGATACGTAAAGAGTCAAATGGTGAAATCAAAGTGCAATGATTCCCAGAAATGCAAACGTTTCTGATTTGGGTGCTAATGATTACAAGTGATGTTTTCGGGAACAAAAATACATACAAATTATCGAAATTAAAATAATGAGCAGTAAATAATTAACATTCCTGTCAATGTCCACACGTTGGACATTCAACCATAAGGTTGAGGAAACTGTTCTTCAGGCTTTTGAGTGAGAAACATAACAAAATGTAGGACGCGAGGACCATTGAAATGACTTGCCATTTTCAATGACAGGCCTCAAAATGGGTGACCGTGAAAGAATTTCTTGATTTCTTCATGTAATCTTCAGCAACAGCCTCACATGCGTGTTACATGTTGTTCCTTCTGAGATTGAGTAGCACTAGCTGAGGCTCTATCAACTTTCATGATCATCTTGTCAGCACTGCACATTTTCGTCACTATGTGCCACTCACTGTCCCACTCGCCAGTTAATGTCTGTGCATTTATAATTATGGCTTCGCATTCAAGTCAGTTCGTCAACACTCACTTGATCGTGCGAGGCTGTGCTCACTACCGACAGCGGCCTATAGCTTCAGGCATCATTTTCTAACTGTTCCCTTAAAACCTTGGAAAAGACAGGATTTACATACGTTGTTTTATCAAACAATATACTTTCCGTCGGAGCAGAAATGAAAACCAAGTTCATACATGGTCGATTTCGATTATCTGATATTTTATATAAAGGGGGGAAAGTAATATATAAAATGAAGAGATTTGCATATTTTGTTACATAATAATAATAATAATAGTTCGTCCATCAGGTATGATGATGACCTTAACAACACCAGAGGAATAAAGAACAGAAATTGTTGAGAATTTCAACAAATGGACAATAAAAAGAACTAAAGGACACAGAGGACAGAATGGAAAGACTGTTCTTTCATGACTTATGGCTTCTCATGTGACTGATAAGTCCTATTTTTGCCCTGCAGACCCTTCCGCATAAATGACAAGAGTGCTCCGTTGGTTCAGTACCACTGGGCCTTTTCTTGCGCTGTTCTCTTTTTTTGATAGCCTGCTGGACTCTGTCAGCTTCCCATGCTTTGCTGCCTCTGGTAAGGGCCGCCCTCCAATTTGCACGATCAAGCGAGAGCTTTTTCCCACTCACTAACATCAATGGCAAAGGCCTTCAGTGAGTGTCTTTGTAACGTCTCTTTGGGGCCCCAACATTCCTCGTTCCATTGGAGAGCTCAGAGAAGAAGATTTGCTTAGGGAGTCTGGAGTCGGGCATTCTGACAACATGTCCTGCCCAACGTAGCTGAATTTTTTTCAGGTGGCAGAAGATGCTCAATTCCTTGGCACGATTGAGGACCTCAGTGTCTGGAATTTTATCCTGCCATTTGATCCTTAGGATCTTTCTAAGGCAGGCCAGATGAAAGTGATTTAGCTTTCTGGCATGCGATTGGTACACTGTCCAGGTTTCAGCCCCATAGAGTAGGGTGGGAAGGACCACAGCATTGTACACTTTCAGCTTAGTGTCTGTGCGAATGCCGGCAACATCCCACACTCTCTTTCGAAGCCTGCCAAATGCAGAGCTGGCTTTGCTGATTCTTGAGAGAATTTCAGTATCAACACGAGCCGCGGGAGACAGTGTACTGCCAAGATAGGTGAAGTTCTCCGACACCTTCAGAAGACTGTCATGGACTTTGATATTTGGGGTCACAGGATACTTGTCGTCTGGAGTAGGCTGATGGAGCACTTCCGTCTTCTTTGTGCTTATTGTGAGGCCAAAGTTGTCACAGGCACTAGAGAACTTATCAACACAGTTTTGCATGCTATCCTCATCGTGTGCCAGAAGTGCACAATCATCAGCAAATAGTAGGTCACAGACTTGAGTACTTTTGGTTTTGGTTTTTGCCTGAAGTCTCCTGAGGTTGAATAGACTGCCATCAGTTCGGTACTTGATGCTTACCCCTTGAGGAGGAGAGCTAAAGGCTTCTTGTAGCATTGCAGAGAACATGATGCTGAACAGAGTTGGGGCTAAGACACAACCCTGTTTTACCCCATTTGTGACAGCAAAGGGCTCTGAAACACTGCCGTTGCTTTTGACTGCAGCTTGCATGCCATCATGAAACTGGCGCACTATTGTGATGAATTCGGGTGGACACCCAAACTTCGCCAAGATTTTCCAGAGGCCTTCACGACACACTGTGTCAAATGCTTTTGTGAGGTCAACAAATGTGATATACAGCACTTTATTTTGTTCCATGCATTTTTCCTGAATCTGTCTGGCAGCAAAAATCATATCCGCCGTTCCCCTCTCTTTACGAAAGCCACATTGGCTCTCGGGAAGCAAGTCATTTGACGAGAGGTGATCAAGAAGGCGATTCAGAAGCATTCTTGCCAATATTTTGCCAGCAATTGAAAGTAGAGAGATTCCCCGATGGTTGTCACAGACTTGGCTGTCCCCTTTGTTTTTGTACAGATGGATGATTGAAGCATCTTTGAAGTCCTGTGGCAGCTTCCCTGCTTTCAACATATGATTGAACAACTCGGTCAACCTTTCAATAAGCTTTTCTCCACCGAAGGCATACACCTCAGCAGGAATTGAATCCACGCCTGGTGATTTGTTAAAGGACATCTGATTTGTGGCAGTTCGGGTCTCATTTGCTGTGAATGGCTTGGCAAGAGCTGCATTAATAGGAGTCCGAGGGAGGCGGTCAATGGACTCAGTATTTATATTTGATGTCCGATTTAGCACACCTCCGAAACGTTCTGCCCAACGCTGAATTATGGCATTCAATTCAACAATGCATGTTGAACCATCTGACGCAAGAAGTGGCGTAGTGCCAGAGCGGGATGGTCCAAACACAGCTCGGAGGCTCTCAAAGAACTTTCTAGTGTTGTTTGTGTCGGCATATTTCTGAGTTTCTCTTACTCGCTCTTCAAGCCAGTCATTTTTCATTTTCCTCAGCTTCTTCTGGAGTACACCCTTACATGCACGCAGTGCATCAGCTTTTGCTGTGGAAGAGGGGTCACTGCAGTGAGCTTGGATGAGACTATTTTTTTCTTTGATGAGCACTTTGATTTCATTATCATTATCATTGAACCAGTCCTGTGCTCGTATTCATAATCAATGCGTAAACTAAAGTAAATACGTTAGCTTGAGTTAACACAAGAAATGAATACAATTTCTTGTGTTAACACCAATCAACGTATTTACTTTAGTTTACGCATTGATTATGAATACGGCCACTGGTGCTTGCGGACAGGAAAACCAACTGTGCTGCTGGCGCAAGAGTGTACAGTCGTATTTAGGTCAGTCCAGCTCTGTTCAATGTTCTCAGGGTCAAAAGTCACGCAATCCAATTTTGAGGAGAGTTCTGATGAGAGCTCGCTCTGTTTCTCAGCTGAGCAGAGTTTTGAAACATTTAGGCGTTTAGGTGGCGCTTTCCCTTGAGGGCGTCTATTGCGCCTCAATGTTAGTCTGAGCTTGCAAACAATGAGTCTGTGGTCAGTTCCACACTCGGCACTACACATCACCTTTGTTACAAGGACATCCTTTCTGTCAGTCTTCCTCACAATGACATAGTCTATGAGATGCCAATGCTTTGAGCGGGGATGCATCCATGACGTTCTGTTTCTCACGGGGAGACTAAAATTTGTGTTGGTAATGAACAGGCCAAATTCAGCGCACAAAGTAAGTAAGCGCAACCCATTGTTATTGCATGAACCAACTCCATGAGGGCCCAAAACATTTGGCCACGCTGAGATTTCGGAGCCAACCCTAGCATTGAAGTCCCCCAAGAGAATCAGCTTATCAGCTGCCGGGACAGAGCATATGACAGATTCTAGATCAGAATAGAACTTGTCTTTGGCTTCATCTGGGTTTGTCATGGTGGGCGCATATGCGCTAATGAGGGTGGCTGACTGGCTTTTCCCAACTGGGATCCTGAGTGTCATTAGCCTGTCATTTATTTCAATTGGCATGGACTGCAAATTTCTGACAAGGTCATTTTTAATTGCAAACCCAACACCATGCTGTCTCGGTTCGACTGCACCCTTGCCTTTCCAGAAGAAGGTGTATCCACCACTGAGCTCTTTGAGTTGGCCACTATCAGGGAGTCTGGTCTCACTGAGTGCCACTATGTCCAGGTTGTACCTGCTGAGCTCAATGGCAATAAGTGCAGTGCGTCTTTCCGGGTTGTTTGAGTTGTCCTGTAGTGTGCGTATATTCCAGGCTCCTAGCCTGAGTAAGCTGAATTTCTTTTTGTTTCGACCTCAAAAAGGGATCCCCACTGGTCGCGGTATACCAGTCAGGGTGATGTGAAGTGGGCTTTCTTTAGGGCACCTTTTCTAGCCCCTTCCTCAGTTGAGGTGAGCAGTGCTATCCTTAAATAAGGCTGCTCAGCTACTGTGGGTGCTGCCTCCCCACGCCTCCACTTCAATCGACGATGAAGCGACCATAGCCCACAGCCACCAACGTGTAGGTCTGTGCTAACAGCTTCCAGTCTATCCAAACCTGCTGCCACCGCACTCGCCCATCGCCGTTGGAATTTTGAGAGGAAAGAAGACGAGACAAAGATGAAAGAAGACGAGGTGAGTGTTAAGACTGGCGCAAAGAATTTGTTTTTAGTGAGAAAGAGCTGCGCAAACATCAGACTCACTCTCTCGCCTGGACACAACTTATCCAAGTGGCAAGACAGGGTCAAGACGACTGGAAATGTATCCAGGTGCAGGAGGATGCCAGAGGGACAGTCATATTGCCTGACCGGCTGCCTGTAGGCTACTCCACAGCCTCGCAGTCCCAACTGACTAGGGTGAAAGACCCAAACCAAAGAACACCAACACTGGTGGATGCTCTGTGTCACGATATCCAGGCCAGAGTGACGGTATATTGCCATCTGCCCTATCAATCAACCACTGGCCTGCTGCCGCCAGCTTCGAAGCTGCGTCCGGGAAGTTTGCTCAATTCTTCGTCTGTGATTTAGGCAAACAAGCCTATGACCACACCGCTACCGGGGGCCAATGTGAAGGACTCAAGTACTGAGGGTCACATTGTGCCCTAGCATGTGGCCGTTGGGTTAGATGAAACCTCCTCCGCCCTGGCCATTTGCACCGACAGGTGCACGCCCACTGATACCATGCTAGCGTACCAGTTCATGAAACAGGTTGTACTGGATTACATGTTACCAGTAGCAGATTTTTCTGACCTGACACCATGTTACATAATGGGGCCATAAAATTAAACAATACACTGAGAAATAATCATCTGTTCATATTACAGACATTTCTCTAGGTACTGTCCGTATAAAACTAAGTCCCAAATCAAAAACTAAACACATCAATGTTACCAGAATGTTGCCCAGTCGATATTGAGGCTTGGAAATCGCCCATAAAGATGACCCGGTTACAGATCACACAAAGAGACACAGTTTACTGCAACCAAAGAAGTTACATAACCGATGTTAAGGTTTTTCTCACTTTCATTTTTTTTTTTTTTCACAACAAAGAATGAGAGGTTTGGTCGTCCGATGCCACTGTACGTTATTCTTAGCGCCCCATATAACACATACCACTGAAATTTGATCTCCTCAAAAACCATTATTGCTTGCGTTTCAGGAGGGGTTTGGTGGGTGGGACAGTGGGGTCATGTCTTCAACTTGTGTCCCCCTTTATATGTTGGGGGAAACCTGATGTCGACAGCGCGATTGTTTCACTCTTTACAGTATCTGCTGCATGGGAACATTTTTTACCACGACATACGGACGTGTTGGATTTAGTAAATCTCTTCTTTGCTAGTCTGGTAATTTTTGTTCCCACGACGTACTGTAAGGGGTACCGAAAAGTAAGAGTAAATAAAACCCGCTAAAACAAACAAACATTCACTTCTATAGCACCAGACGAATCCTCTGATGAAACTTGAAGAATACATGGAGTTTCAGTACCGTGCTGTCAAATGTGTATTTTGTATTGAATTTTAAAGAGGGCTGAGGGAACATTTCTTCCCACGACGTACGGAAAAGGTTAACAAACATACCCAATACAAGAAATTTAAAATGGAGACCTTTAAATCTCCTCTTAATTTGATCACGCCAAAATGTTGGATGGCAAGTGTAGACTTAGTATCGGCATATTATAGTGTACCAACAGCAAAAGAAGACCGGAAATATTTAAAATTTGAATGGAACGGTCAACTGATGGAGTACACATGTCTACCTAATGGTCTGTCTCAAGGGCCAAGATGCTTTACGAAACTGATGAAGCCAATTTATGCATATTTACACAGTCTGGGTCATGTACGTATGGGATACCTGGATGACTCTTTATTGATAGGTTCTAGCAAAGAAGAGTGCTCACAAAATGTCATCAACTCAGTTCATATTTTTCAAAGCTTTGGGTTTATTGTGCATCCCACAAAATCGGTGCTAGCACCAGAGCAAAAGATAACATATTTAGGCTTCGAAATAAATTCTGTTGAGATGTCAATGGAACTTACTCAGAAAAGGAAAGACAAGATCAAGAGACATTGCTCATCCATTTTAGACAATCGCCTCAACTCTATAAGAGAAGTTGCACAGCTGATAGGCTTAATGGTATCATGTTTCACAGCAGTCCCGCAGGGACCCTTGTACTACCACTACATTGAGCAAGACAAATGTAAAGCATTGCGCATGAATAGTAATAACTGGGACAAGAAAATGGCCTTGTCTGCTAAAGCAAAAGTACAGATAAACTGGTGGATTGGAAATATCCAGACTTGTAAAGCACCAATATGTATCGAAGAACCAACACTTATTATCAAATCTGATGCTAGTTTGGAAGGTTGGGGTGCTGTTTGTGAATCGCGGATTGCAGGGGGGCATTGGACTGTTGAGGAACATTCCGAATATCACATAAATGAATTAGAATTGTTGGCAGCTTTCTTAGCTTTAAAGTCTTTTGCAAAGGACAAGAGGAACATGCACATTCAGATATTTTTGGACAATACAGTTGCCATGACATGCATAAATAAATGGGCTCAATCAATTCAGAAAAACTGAACGTGTTAACCCAGAAAATTTGGGAATGGTGCATACCAAAAAACATTTGGCTGTCAGCCGCTAGAATAGCAGGCAAAGACAATGTGGAGGCAGACTTTGAGAGCCATCATGTAAATATAGATATGGAGTGGCACTTAGACCCCAATATTTTGAAAACAGCATTTGAGTTGCTAAACTGGCATCCGGAAATTGATCTTTTGCTTCCAGGCTAAATTATCAGTGCCAGAAATTTGTGTCATACAGACCAGATCCAGAAGCGTCTGCTGTGGATGCATTCACCTTAAGATGGGAAAAATTAAAATTTTTGCTTTTCCACCTTTTTGTCTATTGTCTAGAGTGCTACAGAAGATCAGGAAAGAGAAAGCAACAGGAGTAGTGGTAGCACCTTTCTGGCCGACGCAACCTTTTTTCCCGGTATTCATGAAGATAATGATAGTAGGTAGACCAAACTGATTTTTACTTTTTATCACAACTCACCAGTTATTGTCTAATCTGATGGAGCTTGCTTGTCTAAGAATTTTGATACCAAAATTTGTCATTCTGGCTTAAAGGGTTTGAAAGTTATGGCATTTTTATAAGTGAAAAAACACCTCGAATTTGCTACCTTTTGCAGACTGCACAATAGTCCAACTTGGACCGCCCATAAAATGACTGTTTATTGAGTCACAGCATTAAAAATTATCAGTTTCCAGGTCAAGGAGGTGTACATTACACTCAATTTTTTTCGAGGGGTACAAATATAGTACAAGCATCTCATTTTACTTTTTTTAATCATCAAACGTCATACGACGTCAATTTTGTGTGAACTCTTACAAGAGAGACAAAAATAATGTTCTTCTTTTTTTTCAATTGAAAATTAGGTCAACCACGTCGCCATTGACTTAGTACTGAGTGTCAGAAAAAGGTGATGAAATTAAGCATTGGGTGGGTCTATAAAAACAGTCGGCGCTTTGTGCCGAAACATGCCCTAAGACTAATTTTGGCACACCTTGAAAATACGAAGGCTGAGGTCAATTGCGTTTAATTTTGATCCTGATCTATTAAAGTTTCTGCCAGTTTCTCGATGAACAAACTTTTCAACAAACAATTTCTAAAGGAATTTCAACTTAAAATAGGATGAAAAATACATTGAAGTAAACCTCATTTATCTGGCTTTCTGAGTGAGTTATTTTCAAACAAGTGCACTCTATCGGCGCGCCGCGGTCCTTTGTTATGAGGGGGGCAAATCGGTATGTGCGGCTCAGGGTGATAACGGCAAGACTGTGACTTGTTCAAGCAATAAAAACACATGGCCACACACATTAAACAATACAAAAGATAATATACTTTGGCAGAGGAAGACTTGAACTTTATTTTGATGTAGGATACATGCCGTTTTACATAAATTCACAGCCTTGTAATGCTGGCCTAAAATTATGCCAAAAACGGGATTTCGCCCCTTCAGCGGGGCAGTTTGGACTACCTAATGATAGATCAGCCTGTACTGCTATCAGCGAGGAAGAAACTGCTCTACCTTCACAGCATGCTGGAGACAGTTCATCCTCTGCACAAAAAGATGAAACTGATTGTATGCAAAGTCTCCGGCAACGATACGAAAATGAAGGATTTTCAAAAGAAGCAGCAGGCTTGCTCATGGACTCATGGCGACCAGAAACAAAACGGACATAGGCCAACTATATCAACAAGTGGAAATTATATGCAAATACGGTCCATGTTGATCAAGTTTCACCGCCTGTAACACAAGCAGTCAATTTTTTGGCTAAATTGTACAGACAAGAAGCTTCTTTTTCTGCAATCTGTATGGCCAGATCAGCATTATCTTGCTTCCTTAGAATCAAGGATACCACCGAAACTTTTGAGAATTTAGCGTGTGTCAAGAGATTTATCATAAGGTGTATTCGAAAACAGGCCTTCCATGCCCTCAAAAGACAGAGTGGCGACATGGGACACTAATATTGTATTGGCATTCTTAGAAACATGGT
This sequence comes from Onchidella celtica, assembly GCA_963931925.1. NCBI lineage: Eukaryota > Metazoa > Mollusca > Gastropoda > Systellommatophora > Onchidiidae > Onchidella > Onchidella celtica. The sequence goes on from OZ007567.1 coordinate 66,744,760, forward strand.
ATCCAAATAACAACTTGAGTCTGAAAGAATTGTCATTGAAGCTGACAATGTTATTAGCTTTGTTGTCAGGGCAAAGGTCGCAAACTATTCATGCATTAACAGGAAACAAATGTATTTTTTACATTTCTACTCTTCAAGGAAAGGGTCACATCAACAACCTTTGCAGTTTCTTGTATTTCCCAGTAATCCCAAATTATGTATAGTCAATGCCATTACTGAGTATATTCACAGCACAACAGATATTGGGAAAGTAAATGGCGAAACAAAACTATTGATTAGCTATCAAAAACCTCACAAAGCAGTGAGTAAAGACACAGTTTGTAGATGGATAAAGACAGTTCTAGAGTTGGCAGGAATAGATCTACAATTATTTACACTTCATAGCACCCGTGCTGCCAGCACCTCGGCAGCAGCGACTGCTGGTGTTCCATTAGCAACAATTCTAGCCTCAGCAGGATGGTCAAATGAAAATACATTTGCAAAATATTATAAGAAAGAAGTGAGGACTAACTTTCGTCAAAGTTTGATGGACTCACTTATGAAATATAAAGGTAGGCCTAGTCTCAATGAATAGATTGAAATCAGAAAATTATTGCATTGAAATGCTGATGGTGCATTCTGTACAAATTTTAAGCAGTTATGTACCATTATGTGTTCTGATTCTGTATACTGCTTGTTAATGCATTCACTAAGCTTTAATAAATTCATATACCAGTATGTTAATATTCTGTGTGTTACAGCATATTTGCGATCGTATGTTGTTGTGCTCAAATCATAGTTTGCTCTAAAATCTCATATTGCCAAGGACTGCCTGGTGGCAAATGAGATGAAATTATAGAAACAAACGAGACTTACCAGTAAGTTGATGATTGTTTCTGATTTCATCGAGTTTGTTGACAGGAACGAAGTGGTAAGATGCCCACCCTTACTTAAAATCACTCCCACCCGGGTTACATTTGTATAAGACTACATACACATGGTAGTTCATGGAAGTGTTAAACTATAATTTGAGCCATCTAAAGTGTGACTCGACCTGGCACGGCGCATATCTCATCTTACCACTCCGTTCCTGTCGACAAACTCGATGAAATCAGAAATAACCATCAACTTACTGGTAAGTCTTGTTTGTTTCTATAATTAGCGCTAAACTGAAGGAAAATAAGAATCCCCGATTTTTTCCCTCTTTATCTTTGTTAACAAACTAGCGCTAAACCGAAATAACACTATGGTTAAACCAAAAAGAAAATTGCTGGATTCAGTGGCCAGGCCACTGTGATTTGCCATAGATCAAGCCAAGTCACTGTATCACCCCACTATACACCCCCCTCCCCTCAAGAAATAAAAGCAGAGCATGCTTCGCTCTGCCTACATGAAAGCGGCAGCATTACAGGGATTGGGGGAGAGAAGGGAAGCCTATAACCTCACGGGTCCGAAATCAGACGGCAGGAGACGTTACGTTTGGCACATCACGACTGACCTTTCATGCAACATGTGTGACATCAGAGAGACAACACTAGTTATTGCGGACAGCGCATTTCATGGCATCGTGTACGGTCATGGTAAGGATAGGGCGGGACGGCGGTTCTGTACTGTGTCCACATGCATGCCTTCCTGTTCTGAGAGTTAGTCCACATTCGCCCGCATATCCATACTTCGAGTGTGCCTAGGCTTGAGCAATCACCCATTCTCATTCCAAGTCAAAAACACAGAGCATGCGAGGACGCGCTGAGTCTGTTTAGCCTGTGCCCTTACATTATTTCTCCTCTATGGTAGTGATTTGGGCTGCCTCTCTTGAAACTGGCATTTTTCAAGCCTTCTATTGCTAAACCGAAACTCTGTCTAACCGAAAATAAACCCGTCGCCCCGCCGATTTCAGTTTAACCGTTGTCTACTGTACAACCAAAATTGAGGTTAATGATTTATTTTGGTTAAAAAAAAACCCAGAAACTTTTGACATTAAATCCTGATTTAGCCAGCCTGGAAACTGAATTTATTAGAAACTGATTTACTGATTTTGCAGCCTAAAATATATTCCAACTTCATATAAAGCTATTTAAATGGGGTGCTTGCCAAATCACAGTTCCTGACATAACAGAAATTGAGCATTCAGTGAAGTGGGTCTCACGTTTCACAATTCCTGGCCCTAAGAACCTTGAAACATCAGGAGCACAATTAACTAGTAAATAATTAAAAAACAACAAAAACATTTGACTCTGCTAATTTCAGGTACCTATTCTGAGTGAAGAAAAACACAGCAGTTGGGCATGACATACCATCTTCAGATCAACATAGGATTTGTCCATTCTACGGCTGGCACCATTGCTGATTTCTGCACTCAGGATGATAGCCTCTCCAGGTACATAACCTTTTCTGTCAATACTGAAAGTGGCCTGAATTGGTCCTGATTTACAGCACAGGCAGCACAGATGTTTCTGATTTGAGCCTTGAACTTGTTGCTGAGTAAAAATAGCAAAAAAAACAAATTCAAACTGTTCATACTATCATAGTGTGATGAATACAAAAAGATTTCCTCGTAATCATGATCAATTTGTCAATGTAAGCAAGTAGGTCATTCTCCCCTAATCATATCATTTCCACACAGATTACAAAATGTCTAATAAAATAAAGGAACAATACAGGATTCTCTTATTTCTTCTTCTATCATACTGGAAAGAGATTTGGGCAGCTGCCATAGGCTGGTTGATGGATTTATGACAATACAAAACTTGTAATTGAAAAGTGATGGCTGAATAGATTTAAATGTAGCATACGATTTCTTAACATTTTTTCATCAACAAGACTTCATTACCAATAACTTATCTGTCACTTGAAAAATAGTAAAAAAAAAAAAGGTCATGTACAGGAAGAGGAGGAATTCCTTTAACTGTACAAATTTATTTTCAATACCCATATGTGTATTTTGTACACAAAAAAAATGGCTGAATTTGCCGTTGCAAATGTAACAATCATCGTCCATTTTGTAACCAGTATTCACCGTACGACTGTTGCTAGATCGGACCATAAATGACATTGCTAAATGCATATGTTGGTCAGAGTGATATATACTGTTCTTATTATTCAGAGCTTCTTGTATGTATACTTGGTTACAAAGCAATGGATGAACTTGCGACAAGATGGCTCCAATTTTTGTCCTTTTGTAATGATTATAACGAACCGTGGCAACGCACCATTAATATCGTTCCGTATAAGCACGGCACATTTTTCACATCCATAATCCTCAGCTGAAGCCTTTAGCCCGGTCCTTCAAGATGGCGGAACCCACGCGAGGTAGGTGACTGTTCTCGTCCACAAACATTTCACGTGAAATGATTGCAACTTTGTCCGGTTTTCTTCGTACGATTATCACAAATTTTATTGTAGTTCATTCAGATCTGTTTTTAAAAATATTTAATAGCAGTTTTTTAATTTGACGTCAACTGTGTACTCTGATACCAGTAAATCTTGTCAATGGCATGGTTTCGCCTAGTCGGTAGCCAGGAAATCGCAGTTCAGACATAACATGGATGAGAACCAACCTCTTGTCCATGTAATGATTGCGTATATTCTTTTTTAATTTCCGATTCTCAAATATTCTAAATGCACGTGAATAAAGCTATACAACTGATTTCACTCAATGCAACTTAAAGGAATATTATTATGAAGGGTACTTTGTGTGTAAGTATAAATGTAGGGTGGTTTCTGTTGTAAACATTACATCCCAAACTGGACACTGCATCAGCTTTGTGATGGTAATAATTGCTATGAAAAGACAATTTTCAGGCACCATACAAGGCTCTTCTTTTTTTGCTTTGATTGTTTTCAGGCAGCAATCAATTTGCCCTTTGCTTTGAAAACCTTGTTTCACCTGCTTTTCGGTAGATATGAAAACTTGAAAAGAAAATCCTGGTCAATTATTATGTCACATAATGTTTGCAACATATTGTGTTAACCCTCACCCTGCGCAGGGCGGCAAAAGTCGGTTTTGACTCACAAGCGCTCACGCCGCACAAGCGGCAAAAGTCGGCAAGGTCAAGCTGGCCGCGCAAGCTGTATTTTCACGCGTCAGGTCACTGACCTTTTTGAGATGTAACCACCGTGTTATTTTTCACTGTATCTCTTCTAAATCAAAGGCACTGTGACATGGACATGTTAACCAGTGAACCACTGGTCAGAATCACAAAGACTAAGCTTTCAAAGGCTCCCCCCACTCACGAAAACTACAGCTGTCAGTTTGGAATCATAAGTCAGATCATTGGTTAGAGACTGACAGACTAAGGTTTTGCTGGTTAATTCATTATCAAGCGTGATAAGGCATAACAGCGAATGTTTTCATACCGATCATTAAAAACCGAACCACGTGGACAGCATGTGTGGTCAACATTGGTGGCAAGGGTCAGTGACCCCAGATAAGATTCTCCGTGAGTAAGGTCACTGACCGGACAGCGGGCTTTACGGCGTCGCGCACAGGGTGAGAGTTAAAAAATATGGGGTTTGAAGCACCGGAACAAAGCGAGCCACTGTCAGATTACTTGTCATATCCAAAATAAACTCTATAAATGGAATAAAAAGATGATATTGTTTACGCTTTATTTGTTATTTCATGTTTTGTTTTGTCCTTGTAATGTTTGTAACGTAACAACATTGAACATTTCAAATGCCTTTTTCACAAAAACAGTTCTTTAAACAGGTCTGAAACTCTGGACTATCAAATTTCAGTGTTTGATTAATGTTTCAAGCATACTACCAAGTCTAAAGCTTTTTATCTGTTTTGGGCCAAAATGATATGCTTATGGGAGAATGACCCAAATATCATCATTATTTTATATGTATTTCTAAATATGCAAAAAGGGTTGCCACATTCCTCGCTGTCAAAAATGATGACTTGAAAATACTACTTGAAAATAGTCCAGCTACTTTCTTTTAGCATTCTCCCTTTGAAGATCTGAAGAATATAATTATAGCCAACAGATCATTGGAAGAAAAAAAAGCACACTACCACACACTAAATTGAAAAGAGGGTTGTTTTCTCTTCACAAATGATGTCTGCACTCAAAATATTCTGAAACAAATCTCATGAAAAATACTAGGGGACATGTGGGAGCCATGTCACACACACCGAAAAGTGAGAATTTCTGCTCATACTTCAAAGCTAAACCTTAGTTGGTGGCTGCCGGTTGTCTTGCAGACGCAGCTCCAAAAATTAAAAATATTTACTTTCAGTGGTTTCTCTTCAGTCTCATACAAACTCAAGGGAGGCGGGACATTAAGTTGATTAAGGGAATGCAAATGTCTTCAAGAAATCACACACTTAAAATAGGAAGTACAGTATCAGTGCCTGATGGGGGATGATTTTTGATATTCTTGATATATAAACAAATCAACAGTCTCACCATATACTCTGGTTGTGAATTCAAATCCAATATGCTGATGATGGTGAAAGGTCGTTTAGTTTTATGGTCAAATTTCCAGGGTTTGTCAATTTTACATGACACCAAATATCTCACATAACCAATGTGACTCTCATATGAGGAAGGGAGTCCTTGGGGCAGCTGGAACTGAAATGGAAAGGTGTGTCTTCCCTGACCCAGCTCTGTTGTGGTGCTGCCTTGACTTGACCCTGTAAATGATTAAAAAAAACAACAACAAAAAAACAGAAACTGAGTGATGGCTTTCTGATGTAATCACAGTGGAAACCCCCTTCATTTTTAACAATTCTTTGACATGCTTTATGTAAGTTGAAATCTATATAAAAAAACAGCAAGGAAAAAAAATTCACTACTGTGAGGAAGAAATGCCCAGATCTAAAAAAAATTACATGTGAAAGATAGTTCTTTTTGCTACCATGTCTATTCCTTTGACATGAAAGCGAAGTATCGTAATTTTGTAATAAATGAAAATAGGCCTAAAAATATCGAATAATGCATTCTCCTCAACAATGATGGTCTCCCTCCTGCCTTTGTTTTGTTTCGAATTTAAATTTCCGGTTGCGTTTCAAAGTTCGAAGGCATGAGTTTCTGTTCCGTCTGCCTTATGCATGGGCCGTGCGGGTGTTACTGTACCAGTTGTGAGTTGTTTTCTACCTAGATCTACATATTGCAACCCGTTCTTTGAACGGGCCCTTACACTAGTGTGTAAGAAAAAAAGAAAGTTGTATTTTGCAAACGCCTGTGTTGGTAACATACAGATAACCATAAAACCTTAACCAATCAGCTTCTCTGTGTATGTTCTGGTCTCATTCTACAGTTCTGTGGAACACATGTCAGCTACAGCAATATTTTATCTAAATTGGCCAAAGCTTCTTGACATGGGAACAGTAGTATCAATAGTATTAGGAATTATTATAGGACACACGAAACTCGGTCCAGACACACAACTTGGCCTGTTTGACACCATCACCTTTAACTTGGTGTGATTTGGTTTTCAAGATATTTTACACAACAGCCCAATCTTTTGAAAGTGAATTCTTTTACTTGCACTTACTGTGTCAAATTGTGAAAGTTTGATGCAGTCTGAAATGGAACATCCTTTGATATTTTACACAACAGCCCAATCTTTTGAAAGTGAATTCTTTTACTTGCAGTTACTGTGTCAAATTATGACAGTTTGATGTAGTCTGAAATGGAACATCCTTTAGCACTGCACAACCAAACATACTTTATTATGAAAATATATAGAACCACTTTTTTAACAGCCATTATCCTGTGCAGACATTTAATGCTATAGGCTATGGGCTACTGGGAGGGAACCTCCCCCCACCTCCCCGGGGATTTTTCGCCCCCATAATTTTCTGAAAGGGTAGGCCCTGGGGACCTCCCCAAAAAAAGGTTGCACCAAAATGTTGGCAATCTACTAAGGCCCTTGATTGTCAAAAAATCAAGAAAAACCTTGATTTTTGTATTGGGGTTCTCTGTACAGCCAGAAATGTGTACTTTCATATGAAGTAAAGGTCAATACTGTAAGATAGATGTAAGTGTTATACAAAAATTTTTTGTGCTAATTAATTACAAGGTGCAAAGAGGAAAAAATAATTTTCAAAGGCTGATTTCTCAAAATCTATAGAAACGCATACCATTGACGATTGCAGAGCCCTGAGATAATCCCATTGCTTGGGATCTTCCATAACAATAATTTTCTGAACGGGTTGCTGCTCTACTGCTCTCTTGTAACACTCTGGATTAGACTCCAAAGATCAAGCACACAAAGACTGCCAGCAATCACAAACCCCCTCGAGGTCACTCCTTGCCGCCGGTGAGGGGGCTTTAGTAACACTACCAGGGGTGTGAAACCAATGTGACCAAGCCATCTCGCCGGGCATGAGCAAATTCTGCCCTAGCAAAATAAGCTGAAGACGGAGGTATCTGGCCAGAGTAGGGCGCCTAACCTAGATACCATGTACCCTCTTCACTATTATGTCTAAGTCTGCAGTTAATCATTATCATGGTGCTCACCCTGTGAAGTCCCCCCAGGCAGCAGCAGTGCCGGGCCCCCCAGCCTCGAAGGGGCCCACCCAAGCTACTGGAGGTCCCTCTCGACTGCCCCGGGGAGCCGGGGGGCAGGGGAGGAATGCTACTGGCCAAACCATCAAAGATAAGGAAAACCATCAGAGACCAAAGGAGCAACCTTTAAAGATAATGCACTGGAATGCTGAAGGAGTCAACAGTAAGAAAGATGGATACAGCAAGAAGTTAGAGCTAGAAAACATCCTTTTTTGAAGAGAAAGTAAGTATCTGCTGCATCCAAGAAACCCACCTCAGCAAAGACGCTTTCAAGGTAAGAGGATACCAGTGCTTCAGAAACGACCGGACAGACAGAAGGAAAGGAGGAATTCTAACCTTGGTGAGAAACAACATCAGAGCAAGCCAAATTCAAGTGCTAATGGAAGGAGCAGAATATCATCTACTACACATCAGGACAGAGCAGACGGAATTCCACATCCTCAATTAATACTGCCCAAACGACCGATCCATGTCCCTGGATACAATTCCCTTTAGAGGTAGGCTAATAGCATGTGGAGACTTCAACAGCCATTCCCAAAACTGGGGCTAAGACCACATGGACAAGAGAGGTGAGGAGGTTGAAACATGGCAGGATGAGTTAGGACTGCTTCTCATAAATCAGCCCACAGACATTTTACTCGAGATGCTGGCATACCACCTCAACACCGGATATAGCCTTCTATACACCAGACCTGGACTGGAAGATCAAAAGGACTGTGGGGAAACAACTTGGAGGAAGTGACCATCGCCCTGTTTTCATCATGGTGGAAAACGAGCTAATAAAGAGCAGCAGCACCCTTGCCAGATGGAACTACAAGAAAGCCAATTGGATGATGTTCAGACACAGAACAAGTGTGCTTGCCACTAGTATAATTTCATCGGGGAAAAACATCAACACCATTGTGCAAGAGTTCAACTCATGTATTCTTCAAGCTGCCAAGGAAACAATATCTCGTGGAGCACGAAAGAACTACAAACCATACTGGAACAAGGATCTTGACAAACTCCATCAAGAAGTAGAAAAAGCTGCCAAGGAAACAATATCTCGTGGAGCACGAAAGAACTACAAACCATACTGGAACAAGGATCTTGACAAACTCCATCAAGAAGTAGAAAAGGCACGAATACAGGCTGAAAACAACCCAGGGCAACAGCATCACAATGCCCTCCAGCAAGCCAAGGCAAGATTTCAAAGAGGAAAGCTCTAGGCACGATGCAAGAGCTGGAAAGATAAAACAGCCTCCCTCAACTTTGAAAAAGACGGCAGGAAACTATGGAACCTGGTTAAAGCTTTAAATGCTGAAGGAACAGACAGTAACATCAGAGTCACTTTGCAAGAGAATGGCAAGACCCTAACCAAGAAAACAGCTGCGAATGTTTTTGCAGATATGTTTGCTAAGGACTGTAACATAGAGGTAAGTACAAGCAAGTTAAAGGAAGTGACAGGGCCCCGGAGAGAAACGAAGGAGACCAGCCAGAAGTCATGAACACAAAGATCACACGGCAAGAACTAGACTTTGCCATTAGTAAACTAAAATTGCAGAAGTCACCAGGTGCAGACGGAATAACAAATGAGATGATAAAAAAACTCGGATCCGGAGCTCTGAATAAATTACTAGAGATCTTCAACATCAGCTGGAAAACTGGAGAAGTACCACAGATCTGGCGAGAAGCAATCATGGTCCCAATACCCAAAAATGGAAAGGACAAAGGAACAGCAAAAAACTATCGACCAATAAGCTTGACAAGCTGCCTCTGCAAGACCATGGAACGGATCGTCAACCACAGAATGAAGTGGTACCTGAAGTGGTACTGGCTGATCAGCAAGCAGGGTTCCGTTAATGTTATTCCACAGAGGATCAAGCAACCTATCTGTCACAGGACATTGAAGATGCCTTCCAGGACAAGAAACAAGTATTTTGTAAAAAAAAATTCATGCATAATGTTTGCGTTTTTAAGTATTCTGCAAAGATACTCCCCTTATTTATGAAATGAAAGTTTCAATGGTAAGAAACTCCTCAGGTGGAGCAAGATAGATGACAATCTTCAGAGGAAGAGTGGATTCTTTCATTAGATGGTTTGGCCTTTAACTTCCTAATATCTTCTAGAACCCCGGCCACATCGAGTTCATGACTCTCAGTGTTCGTCACCCACCTTTTTTTTTTTTCGACACCAGGCGCTTCTTTGGGTTTGAACCCGTACTGCTGTTTCTGTTTTTTGTGCAGGTATCTTCTTATTTTTGCCAATACTGCCACTGGCTATATGGTATAATTTTAGGCTATGAATTTAGTGTTCATTTCTTTTACACCAAATCCAGTAGGAAGCATTTTCTGCCGTTGTTGCTATTTCCTTAAGGGCACTTCTAATTTTCATGCCACCTAGACTGAGTTTCTTTAGAAGAGGGTGCATTGTTGAACTGACAAATCCGCTTGCTCCCGCTAGGTAGTCCAACCTGCGCCGTTAAAGGGGCAAAATCCAGTTTTGGCATAATTTTAGGTCAACAATACAAGGCCGCTACTGCTGTGTGTCCTTGTAAAACGGCATGTATCCTACATTAAAATAAAGTTCAACTTTTCCTCTGTCAAAATATACTATCTGTTGTGTTATTTAATGTGTGTAGCTGTGTGTTTTGATTGCTTGAAGTGATCAAGACACAGTCTTGCCATTTTCGCCTTGAGCCGTATGTACCTTTTTTACCCCCTCATATCAAAGGGTGGCAGAACATCATGCCGATGTAGCGCACGTGTTTGAAAATAGCTCATACAGAAAGCCAGATAAATGAGGTTTAATTCAATGTATTTTTCATCGTGTTCTGAGTTGAAATTCCTTTAAAAATCAATTGTTGAAAAGTTTGTTGACCGAAAAACTGGCAGGAACTTTACTAGATCAGGATCAAAATTATACCGGTATGCCAAAGTCAGACGTGGGGCATGTTTCGGCGCAAAGCGCGGACTGTTTTTATAGACCCACCCAATGCTTGATTTCGTCACCTTTGTCCGACACTCAGTGCTAAGTCCGTAGTGGAACACTGTAGACCTACTTTTCATTAAAAAAAAAAAACCAACAACATTATTTTGTCTCTCCTGTAAGAGTTCACATAAAATTGATGACGGATGAAGTTTGATGACTAAAAAAAGTAAAATGAGATGCTTGTATTATATTTGTACCCCTCGCAAAAATTGAGCGTAATGTACGCCCCTCTTGACTTAGAAACTGAGAATTTTCAATGCCATGACTCAATAAACCACACAATTTGCAAAAGGTAGCAAATTCAAGGTGGTTTTTCCCTTTTGAAAATGCCATAACTTTCAAATCCTTTAAGCCAGAATAATAAATTTGGTATCAGAATTCTTGGAAAAGCAAGCTCCGTCAGATTAGACAATACATGTAACTGGTGAAGTGATAAAAAGCAAAAATCAGTTTGGACTACCTACTCCTACTTCTACTGTGAATATACTTGACTTTATTCCGGCATTCCTTAGATCCCTCAGGCGATCCTGATATTTGGCCACTTTATATTCGTGCTGCTCCTCCATGTTTGTTTCATACGGGACCATTAGCTCGATTAGGACGTATGTCTGTGCTTTCTTTGAGCTGAGTTCTATGTCTGCTCTCCTACTGGAGGTCCTTATCAGCTTGGGATAGTCGTTCCATCCTTCCAAGTCTGCCACTTTCCAGTCATTGGCTTCGTCCATTAACCCGTGTGCAGGGGAACTGCAAAGTATCGATGGCTCCATGCTGAAACCGGCTATCTGCTTGACAGCAAATTTTACAGGAGAGACAAAAAACTGTTTTCGCATTCAGCGAAACGGAGTCTGCAGCTCAGATATTACTAATATTCCTTTGAATTTAATCCTTTATCAGTCTTACTAACAATTATTGCATTTAATTTAGTCTTTTAAATGAGAAAGCACATGTCTGGTTTCGTCACTGGAAATGGTCGGCTGCGAAACCAGACACCCAATTTGAAACCTGAATGGCCGGTTTCACAGCTGGAGTTTTCAGTGCTCAAGTCAGCTAAGTGTATTCTGATGGTCAGTGCTTGATGACTGATACAATTAAACACTTCTAGTTTTGTTTAATATCATCATACTAGTGGCTTTTTAAAAAAATTTAATCGTCCTCTCACCTACCCATCTCATGCCTTTCCTCCCCCCCCCCCCACACACACATATACAGGTGTAGATAATATACACTGAGGAAAACATCCTTTTAATTCAAATTCTTCAGATTCATGCCAGAGCTAGCATAGTGCAAAATTATAAAATTGTGCATTGCAAGTTTTGTCTTGTAATAGAGAGCCGAAGCTTGCAGACTTGGTGCAAGGAGAACGCATTGTAAGTCCATAGTAACGACACAAATATCAGTTGGGTTTGTGGATTTTCTTTCATCTTCTTCTTTCTCTGCTTGGGCCTTGTCTTTTTTGTCCATTTGTCCTTTGCAACTGTACCTGCCTCATATCCAACGCAGGTATCACACCGATCCTTTCAAGGCGTGTACAGTGACAGGTTTCTATATGAAATTCCTCAGTGAGGACATCCTTTGACAAAGGCTTCTTCCCCTGATCAGAGCAGGCTGCACAATAGGGGCTGGACAGTTCCTCATAACTGCAAATCCTTGGCTCAAGGTACAGTTTGTAGTGTCTTTGCGGCAGTAATGCGACAACATTTTCGCCAGCTTGTCCAGGAACCCATTCTGTAAAAATGCTTTGTCTTCAGAGCTCCTACTGTAGACTGGATTGTCTAGACTTCTGTGAGCTAAAGTTTGTCCTTGAGGTTCCGATGAAGGGGCAATGAATCATTTCGTTAAGCCTGTGGTGTTATTGAACATGGGTTGGCAAACTCAAGCCTTCTCACCGTTCCTTTTCAATGAGTATGCTATTGTTCTTGATTTTGTAGAGTCCTCCGACTTGCGTCGTTTGGGTTGATTTCCAGATGGCCATTCACTAAGGATCTTTTCTCTCCCCAAGACAAACTCCAAATGTAGCCAAAGATTCCTTGTCTGTCTCCTCCGTGAAGGTATCGCATCCTGTCGTCTTTCCCTTGCATGTACAGGATGGCTTCATGGCCTGCCCTGTTTCTCATAGATGTTTATTTACATTCCGTTTCCAGCTGGCCTGGTTTCTTCTTCTTCTTCCTTTTGAGGGGTTCAGTTCATCCTCGGTGCCACTTTCAGAGACAATGTCAGGTTCATTCATCATGTCGGGCACCTCCTCAGCTTCGCAATCTGGCAGATTACCAGACACAGTTTTTACAAGAGATTGTTACGTAAATTCGGTCCCATCTTCCACACTTTGATCTAACTGTGGTGGATTGTCAAGTAGGTCGTCATCTTCAACACCAAATTTGAGAATCCTGTCAGGCAGAATGGTACCAGAAGTAGTAATTTCTGGCCACAGGACAGCATCTGGTATGTTGAAGTTTGAAATTGAAATGTCCAGAGCTGTAGACTCATTCAGGCAGTTGAATACAATCTAGTCAATGGAACTTGTAGACAGATTTCCATTTAAAGCCTCTTCATCTTGTAATTTTGGTCCTCTTGAGGGGGGAAGTTCACCATCAGTACCAGATGCTGAGGCAATGTCAGGATGGGCTGTTATGGCAGGCACATCTTCACAATCCAGCAGATTATCCAATATACATGTAGTTCTGGCACCCGATTCCACTGCAGTAATAAACTTGTCCCCAATCCTGGACTCTGGCGGACTGTTAGGAATGTCGACATTTTCAGAGCCAGTTTGGAGGATATTGTGAGACACAGACAGAACCGCACCTGCCACTGACATTTCTGGCTGCAAACTGGCATCTGTTGCACTGGGTATCATTTGATTGATGGGGTTTGTTGATAGATGTTGATTGCCAGTTTTGGAGATTTCACCGGCCATTGTACTAAATAGGAGAATCAATAGAAACTTCGGGCCTGGGAGAGGATGGAGCTCCAGCCGGAGCAACTATGACGCCGGGTGGTGAAAGCCAGATTCATCTGGAAGCTATTAGGCTGACGACCATCATTTCTACCAGGGCCACCATCACCTTGTGAGCGTGGAATGTTAGAACCATGTTCAAAACAGGAAAGACTGCACAAGTAGCGGCTGAAATGTGGAGATACAATCTCGAAATTTTAGGGATCAGTGAAACAAGATAGACTGGTTCCAGACAAAGGAGGCTAGCCACAAGAGAGATGATGCTGTTCTCTGGTTACGAGGATGACAGCACACCCCACATCCATGGAGTAGGCCTGATGATGTCCAAGACAGCTCACAGGCTGGGAGACACATGGCCCACGGATCCTTGTAGCCACATTCAGAACCAAGAAGAGAAGGATCAACCTGGACGTCATCCAGTGCTTCGCACCAACAAATGAGAGCGAGGGGGAGGAAAAGGAGGACTTCTACAACAGATTGCTGACCATAGTGCAGAGCCGCCCACAACGGAACATGACCATTGTCATGTGAGACTTCAATGCCAAGATAGGAAGTGACAACGGAGGCTACGAGGAGATCATGGGGCAGCAAGGTATTGGAGAAATGAATGACAATGAAGAGAAATTTGCCGACCTATGCGCCACGACCAATCTAATCATTGGAGGGAGCCTCTTCCAGCACAAAAGGATCCACAGGGCTACATGGGTGTCACCAGACATGCTAACTGAAAACCAGATAGACCCTGTATGCATTGGGAAGAAATTCAGGAGATCGCTCCAAGACGTCCGTGTCAAGCGAGGAGCGGATGTTGGTTCAGACCATCATCTCGTGATAGCCCAATTAAAGCCAAAGTTGAAGAGGAACTGGACTGGAGAAAACAGCAAGCGCCAGCGATACAACACCACCCTTCTTAAAGACACAACCAAACTAGAAGAATTCAAGACCACACTTTCCAACAAGTACCAGGTCTTACAGGAGCTCTTGGAGGAGGACGAAGGGACAATAGACGAGAAGTGGCAGAATGTTAAGAAGGCAGTGACGTCAACATGCAAAGATGTATGGGGCACAGTGAAGTACCAACATAAGGAGTGGATATCAGCACTGACACTGAAGAGGATAGAGGAGAGGAGGATGAAGATGGCAGCTGTAAACAACAGGCGCACACGAGCTGCAAAAGCAGAGGCTCAGGCAGAATATGCAGAGGCAAACAGAAACGTCAAGAGAAGCGCAAAGGCAGACAAGAGAAACTACATAGAGCTGTTGGCAAATGAAGCAGAAGAAGCAGCCCACCTGGGAAATATGCGAGACCTGTACTCAGCCATCAGGAAGCTTTCGGGGAAGTTCAGCAAAGCCAGAGAGACCCGTGAAGGGCAAAGAGGGAAAGATCATTCCAGGTGAAGAGGGACAGAAAAAGAGATGGAAAGAGCATTTTGAAGAATTGCTCAACAGACCAGCCCCACAGAACCCACCAGATATCCAGCCTGCAGCCAGCAACCTGCACACTGACTGTGGGACACCAACTAAAGACGAAATCCCTAAGGCCATAAAGCAACTGAGCAATAACAGGTCTGCAGGACCTGACAGCATACCAGCAAAGGCACTGAAGGCAGACTTGGAGATCACCGTAAAGATGCTTCACCCCCTCTTCAGGATGATATGGGCAGAGGAGCAAGTCCCATCAGAGTGGTAGGAGGGATACCTCATCAAGCTCCCGAAGAGAGGTGACCTTGGTTCATGCTCAAACTACAGAGGGATCACACTACTGTCTGTACCAAGCAAAGTGTTTAATCAAGTGCGGTCGACCCCGTGCTCCATGACCAACAGGCCGGGTTCCGCAAAGACAGATCTTGTACAGACCAGATCGCTACGCCATGCACCATCCTCGAACAGTCAATGGAATGAAATTCACCTCTCTACATCAATTTTATTGACTACGAGAAGGCTTTCGACAGTGTGGACAGGCAGACCCTCTGGAAGTTGCTGAGACATTATGGAGTGCCGAGGAAAATCACCAACATTATCAAGCACTCCTATGAAGGGATGACCTGTAGAGTGATACACAACAGACAGGTCACTGACGCCTTCCAAGTACGAACGGAGTGAGGCAGGGCTGTCTCCTTTCACCTTTCCTGTTCCTGCTAGCCATAGGCTGGATAATGAAGACATCTACAACCCAGAAGAGAAATGGCATCCAGTGGACACTCTGGCAACAGCTGGACGACCTCGACTTCGCCAACGACTTTGCGCTCCTTGCCCATATCCAACAGCAGATGCAGGAGAAAACCAACACTGTGGCAGACAACTCTGCGAGCATCGGGCTGAACGTCCATAGAGGAAAGAGCAAGATCCTCAAGGTCAACGCAGGGAACGAAACCCCCATCAAGCTGGAAGGCGAAGCACTAGAAGAGGTCACAAGCTTCACATACCTCGGCAGCATCGTGGACAGACAGGGTGGGACGGACGCAGATGTAAGGCCCTGGCCACAATGCATCTGTGTCTGTCTTTGTGTCTAGGTCTCGCTGTGTAGCCGGCGTGTCGGCCAGCGGGAGTGTGCTCCCCTTTCTGTATCGCACTAGCATACCAGAGTACCGTGGGCTGCACAATGGGCTTTTGCGTCGCGCGAGGCAGGAGGTGTGTAGTGCCGTAGAACTATCTGAACATGAGCTCGGAAGAAGAGAAAGATGCCACTGTTGCTTATCTTGCATACAAGATGCTGAATAGAAAGAGACGGAAGATATGGGTCCACCCAATTAACAAGAGAAGAGATACCAGTGGCGTGATGATGAAGCTGTACCCAGTTGTGTGAGTTAGTTGATGATGATGAGAAGTTCTACAATTTTGCTCGGATGTCAAAGAACACTTTTGAAGAGCTCCTATCATTAGTGGTTGAACACATCTATAAACCAGACACCAACTTCAGGAGGGCTATTCCACCTAGAGAACGACTGCTTTTGACACTTCGGTAAGAATTTTGCTAGAGTTTAATTTTCTTCCAATTCAGTAACAGTAACAGTGAGAGTTTTTTTCCTCATTTTACCTTGCTGTTCAGCCTTTCGTCCAATCAAACATGCCTCGTTTATTTAATGCTCTAGTTTCTTTCTTGAGTGGCACAAGACAGTCTCATGCACTGTATGATCTAAGTAAGACACCCACCCATTTACCCACACGACCTACGCAAACACACTTTTTGTTACATCACACTATCATCACATCATCATCATCATTTGGGTGGAAAAAAGAGAAACAGAGAGACTTGCTATATGAGTGAAAAAGAATCAGGTTTTGGAGGGCTAAAAACAGAAAGGACAAATGTCATCATCATCATCATCAACAACAACAATAACAAACATTGGCATAATTGTCAAGCGTTTTGAGCAGGAATAAAGAGAAAGTGAACTAGATGTGAATAAATCTGGAAGAAAAGGCACACAACAATACATACATAAAAAAGAAAATTAAATGAGTACAAGTCATGATTGTATTTTGTGTGCACAATATTTATTTTTTTTATTAAATGTATGTGACTGTTTCTTGTGTCTGTGCACCCTCCTGGTTTTCTAACATGCCAAACAACATGTTTGACACATTGTTGAAAAAATATTCTTTTGTTTCTGTGGCTCAGTTCCTTCACCTGGGGAAGGATCCCCTTAAAATAGTTCAGATCAGGGTCTGATGTCTGGGATGGTGTGGACTTCGACACCAAAAATTTCATGAGAAATTTTCTTTTTCATGGGTGGTGGAGTTGGGGTTGTAGACCTAATGTGCTGTCAGTGTCAGGCTCTGTTGTTTCTGACATTGGTGCCAGACTGCTGATGTCAGTTACAGCAGGTTCCTGGCTTTTCTCAGTACTCGTACTGGCAGCCTCTTCCTCACTGCCACCAGGAACTGCTCCATAGTTCCCTATGATTGTTTCATGTGCCATAAAGCCCTTCAAAAATCCCATCTGCTCTTCTAAATAAAAACGGACGGGTCTTTTGGCCCCAGACCCACTTAGCGATTTCCGTGATGTGAGGTTCCTGCTTTGCAATTTCTTGCGGGCTAAGTCAACTGGGGAAGAGAAAATGAAACAAATCTTAAAATAAATCAAGAAGTGAAAATTTACACCCCATTATGAGTAACAAATAGAACTTAGATCCAGCATTAATTTTAATATTAATTTTTGTTATATATACATGATGTATTTATTATTATATTATGTAATTTTTTAAAAGATGTCTGTATTTTTTTATGTGATTATGGCACTGTTGAGTGTAATTCATTCTTTTTTAAAATCTCTCTTCGTTCTCTATTTCAGATTCCTTGCCACTGGAGAAACTTCAAAGTCACTGCATTACCAGTTTAGAATGGGTGCGAGCACTGTACGTCAAATTGTTTATGAGGTGTGTGTGATGCCATCTGGGAATGCCTAAAGGAAACAGAAATGCCCAGGCTGACTGAAAGGGCCCTCCAAGACATTGCAAATGGATTTGGGGAAAAATGGAATTTCCCACATTGTTTGGGAGCCATTGATGGAAAGCATATATATATTCTGCTTCAGTGCCCTGCTAACTCTGGCAGTACATTTTTCAATTATAAACATACATTTTCTATCGTGCTGCAAGGCGTGGCAGATGCAGATGGAAATTTTATTGTGGTTGATGTAGGAGAATTTGGGAAGCATTCGGATGGGGGTGTCCTGAAGCAGTCTGCTTTTGGGAGAGCCCTGTATGCAAATCAGCTCCCAATTCCCAGGGCAGACACAGTCATTAAAAACAACGATTTAAATGAGCCCTTACCCTATGCCTTCATTGGTGATGCTGTTTACCCATTGCTGAAGAATTTATTACATCCACATCCATTATGAGGACTAGACAACACAAGGCGTATATACAGTAGTCTCCGCTTAAGAACCCGGTCAACGGGAGACAGAAAAAGCAGGTTCTTAGGCGGACCGGGCACTTAGGCGGATACCAAAGGATGCCACCCATATTTGACTACCCCTGTCCATGGCTTATCCCCCTTGATTGCTCGGACCTGGGTCGTGACCGCATAATGAAAATTAAACGATGAACATTAATTTTGAAAAAAAATTTTTTTTTTTTTTGCGAATGGTCAAAGTTACGACTTATGGCTAGCAGAATGCTCTTTTCTTGCAGTGATGATTGTGTAACGAACGGAATGATTCACACTGAACAATCAAGTTGTGAATCACAGATGCCGATTTTAGACAACACGAGGCCCAGTGATACCCTGTATAATAACCACAATCAGCCCTAGGTACATGTGTGCCGTGCAAACCAAGCACGTGGCCAATTGCGTATAAAATTCTGCCCCTCGAGTTAGACAACAATAGATGTTAGGTAATGACTATGCTAATTCAGTCTAGGAGTGGCCTGCTTGCACACAAAAGACGTACCTGGGCTCCATCCTTTGTACGGTTCGCCTCCCCCTACCTCCCCTCCACCGGCTCTTTTTCACTGTACTGTGTGGCTTTGTTCTATCCCGTCTACTTGAAAGAGAAGTTTGCATTTCATAATACATGTAATAAAATATGGACATTTTACGTCTCGTCTCTCGGTCAAATGCAGGGTTCTTAGGCGGATTTTTCGTTTCAGAGCGGGTTCTTACGCAGGTAAATTACAGTGAAAAAATTCGGTTTCGCGGCAACAGCGGGTTCTAAGGCGGTGAGTACTTAGACAGAGACTACTGTACAACTACAGGCACTGCCGTGCTAGGAGGTCTGTAGAATGTGCCTTCGGCATGATGGCAGCAAAATGGGCTGTCCTTAAAGGTACCCTAGCCATCAATCCCACCAATGCTGTGAAAGTGGTATTGTCATGTTGTGTCCTTCACAACTATGTACGACACCGGGATCTACTGACATCACTGGAGGGCAAGCACCATCTCAGCCATCAACCACCAGTAGCCAGTGGAATAATGCTGACACTGACAGCCAAATCTTAACTGGTAGGCCTTCTCAGGAGGCAATAGAAACAAGGGACAAATTTGCTCAGCTCTTTGTAAACACACTGTCAGTCCCATGGCAGAATGCTGCAGCACATGTGGATCACCTACCTGAAACATCCAATGCACCTGCAACAAGCGCCCACTCAAGCTCCACCTTCCCTCGAAATCTGGCTGGCTGGAGTCGTACAGGATGGGCTGTCTCTGTACTTCTGAGGCTAGCTTTTCAGCAAAATCTCTGTCTGAGAGTTCCTGATAAATGTCAAAAAAAAATTAATTAAAAGCATTTTTCACTTTTTTGACATTATCGATTACCTGAGATAAAAAAAAAAAAAAAAAGAAGAAAAAAAACTACATGTACTTATCTACATTATTTCTTAAACTCTGTGTTTGTTTCAATGTTTGCGTGTGTGTGTGTGTGTAGGAGCAGGTTTGTATGTATTATTATTAAATATATCATGTCTGTGTTTGAGTGTCTGTGCACATTAACAATTAACAAAATCAAATAGAATTTCACATTCTTTGGAAGAATTTAATTTATGATTTTACTTTACGTTCGATCCCACTCTGGAGTTGTTTTTTATTTAAACCTCTCTCTCTCTCTCTCTCACTCCCGGAGTCTAGGGAGGGTTTCTATGCCATCAACACAATGGGTGTGTTCCAAATATGATTTTACATTAAAATTATGAACTACATTGCTTCAGACCCTTCGTTTAACTGAAACAAGATCACACTGTCACAGCAAAGGCAAGTGAAACGCAATACAAAATAGTTTTGGCGAGGTGTTGGGTGCACACAGGAGCGCTACACAGCGTAGCCGGCTGGTCCCAAAAGTAGGTCACCATCGCTTCACGATTGAAAACTGAGAATTGCATCACTCTGGCAAGTCTAATACATATAAACTTCAGTACATATGACGAATTCATTGAAATACATTTACTGAAAGTATTAAACATACCTTGCCATCACTGTAGATTCAGAAAAGAGCTGGGAAATGCCGCAGGCGAAGACAAAACGTTGCGAGCTTGCAAGACGCAAAATACCGCAGGCGGGTAAAAATGAAAATGCCAGCTGACAGTGTCACGCTAGCTGGCATCGCGGTCAGAGCCAGACCCACTGCAGCCCGCGGCAATGAAATGGGTTTGGCCTATAATGAGATGCAGCTGCAGTGCGAGAGTTAGACACAGACACAGATGCACTGTGGCCAGGGCCTAAGAGTGCGAATTGGCAAAGCAAGGGCAACTTTCCAGCAAACGAGAAGCGTTTGAAACACCAGGAACCTGACCATTAACACCAAGATCAAGATGTTCAACACCATCATAAAGCCTGTTCTACTGTACGGTGCAGAGACGTGGAGAACCACCCATGACCATGGAAAAAATCCAGATGCTTGTCAACATCTGCCTTAGGAAGATCCTGCGAATTCGCTGGTCTGAAGACATCAGCAACCAGGACCTGTGGCAGCGAACGAAACAGCAGTCCGTACCTAAAGAAATCCTACAGAGACGCTGGAGATGGATAGGTCACACGCTTCGGAAACCTGCATCCAGCACCACAAGACAAGCCTTTACATGGAACCCTCAAGGGAAAAGGAAAAGAGGCCGGCCGAAAAACACCTGGCGCCGGGACTTGAGGCAGACACCCAGAAGATGGGTCGCACCTGGGGACAGCTGGAACGACTGGCCCAGGACCGGGATGCATGGAGAGTTCTTGTTGGCGGCCTATGTCCCAGGAGGGATCACAGGCAGAAGTGAAGTGAAGTGATTGTACTAAATGCCGTGTTTGAGGTGTGGTTCGAACCAGACTTTTCTACAGCCATTATCACTATTTTCTTTCCCCTACTAAAGCGATCCGTTTCAGCCTGAAACAGTACAGAAAGAAAGGATTAACATTTTGGCGCTATTCTAAATGTTTGTAACAATGTTCTATGCCTGACTTCACTATAAGACGGAGTGTTTTGCCCTTAATTATTTCATTAACTAACTGATAGTTAGCCACGCCCTTTCATCACAAGATATGGGACACTGCAGTCAAAACTGCAAAAAGGTGATTTCCACCGAGAATGTCTGATTCAGCATTTTGTCAGATCACGCCAGATGAAAACAGCATCATTTTCACGGTTTCGCAACCATCGGATTGAATGACTTACCAAGGTGTTGCTAACTAGTTGAAGTCATTAAAAACATAATAAGGGTAAATTTGCAAAATCATTTAGCACCTTAGCAATGTTCACCCTCTGCTCAACATAACTCAAGACATGAAACTTGAGAAAAAAAAATCCATATCACATAAGAACTTGCTGTTCTTCGTGACTTATAGATGACAACGGTAATCCCTCCGGTTATAGAGCAGTATTTTTATAAAAAGTGAGTTATTACAAGGAAGCACATGTTTATAACAACTATAACATGTTTGCTTTTAAATTTTATTTGTTGTTGTTGTCTTTAGTGTACAAGTAGAGCCCATACACGTTTTTATTAGAGCTTATTAGGCTAATCACTTTAAATGACAGTGATCAGACTCCCTATGGTAAACTTATTAATCACGTAAGATAATAAAGTCAAACCTTACCCATTGCGCTTCTGAGCATATGAGATTTTATCACAATGTAATAATTTATATCATGGTAATGACACTAAGGGTCACCATCAACAACAACAACAAAAAATGGAAAACTAAAGAAAATATATTCACATTGTCTTACTTCTTAGTAATTCTTTTTCATCCACTATAGGTTCTTGGCGTGTCCAGAATTCAAAAACTTTTCCTGTTGTGTATGAAAGTGAAAACTACAGTCCTAGAATTTTAAAACAAACTTAGATGGCAAATTGTGGTTAAAATGTTTTCCTTATATGCAGTGGAGAACGGTTAAACCGAAAATGGCTAAACCGAAACTAGCACTAAACCAAAGGAAAATAAGAATCCCCAATTTTTTCCCTCTTTATCTTTGCTAACAAACTAGTGCTAAACCGAAATAACCTTATGGTTAAACCGAAAAGAAAATTGCTGGATTCAGTGGCGAGACCACTGTGATTGCCATAGATCGAGCCAAGTCACTGTATCACCTCACTACACCCCCCTCCCCTCAAAATATAAAAACAGAGCATGCTTCGCTCTGTCCGGTAGAATAGCACTACAGGGTTAGGGAGGCCTATAACCTCACGGGTCTGAAATCAGACGGCAGCAGACATTACGTTTGGCCCATCGCGAGTGACCTTTCATGTAAAACGTGTGACATCAGAGTGACAACACTAGTTATTGCGGACAGCGCATTTCATGGCATCGTGTAGAGTAACGGTGTGGAGGTCAGCGGGACAGCGGTTCTGTGCTGTCCATCCACACGCACGCCTCCCTGTTCTGAGAGTTAGTCCACACTCGCCCGCATATCCATGCTTTGAGTGTGTCTAGGCTTGAGCAATTACCCATCCTCATTGCAAGTCAAAAACACAGAGCAAGCGAGGACGTGTTGAGTCTGTTTAGCCTGTGCACTTACATTATTTGTCCTATATGATAGTGATTTGGGCTGCCTCTCTTGAAACTGGCATTTTTCAAGCCTCCTAAAACGAAATTCTGTCTAAACCGAAAACAAACCCGTGGTCCCACCGATTTCGGTTTAACCGTTGTCTACTGTATTATATCTCCTCATCGTCAGTATTTCGACCGACACTGAAGATGCTGCCAAGACGGCGGATGTTGTCTAGGTGGAGTAAATGTGCATGTTTAATTTAGTTTAAACATCAAAGAAAAAGGCATTAATACCTCAGCCGCCAAATTATTACACAATAACTGACACAAGCATAGTGGACAGCAATTATCTTTGCATCCAGCCGGATACGGGTCGTGTCACCTGGCGAGGGAAGGACTGGCCTGATTCAGCACAGCGATTTTTGGTGTGGTCAATATGGCCGGAATTTTCATTTGCTTTTTTGAACACTTTCTCTGTCACTTTTAAGTGTGCCATTTTAACTGAAGATGTAACTCAGTAAGGAGTACAAAATTGACCAAATAAAAGTATTTCGAAAAAAACGTCAGATAGCCGGTTTCAGTACGGAGCCATCGGTATGTTAATGCGGGTATTGCTGAATGCTGGATGAATGTCTTTGTTCTGGGTTTGTCAGAGCAGACTTCTTCTCTGCTTTTTCTACTTCAGATGCAATGGTCGTTGCCAGAATTTCAAGGACACGATTCATTGTGTTGCCAGGTGTATCTTCCACAAGCTAATGCGACCTTGCACCCAGACAGAATGTGCTGCAATGTCTGTTTCCCACCACATAGACATTCATCACTGGTCTCTTTGCTCCATCGAGTGAGGTTTGTCTTTGTGGGAAGGACATCACATTGCAGCGAGAAGACTGAAAGCCAGCTTCATAGGCGCCATGTCGCAAGTGTCGTTCCATGAATATGCTCTTTGAAAAGCACTCTCCCAGTTCGTCCACTGACCTTGCACTCCTTGTTGCACTGCTTTCTGAACTCTTTTTTCGTCTTCTTCACATCTGATCTCTTGAAGTAGCATGTCTCGCTTTTCTTTGGGTCCTGCTGTAGACACTGGCGGATATGAATGCTCGCCTGGTCCTCTTCTGTTTGACTGAATGGTTCCAATGATTTCCTTTATTTGCAGGGAGCATTCTGCCGCTGCGGACTGCTTCTCTCAATTTCCACTTTCGACCTGTTTTCAGTTCAGGTTCTATGCTCCTTTCTGCTTCCTATTGTGGACCCTTGAACATTAGATGAAGACAGGCCTTCCCTACTTTGTATTCCTCATTCAGGGATTTAAGGGTAGTACTAGCTTTGCTTGTTTGCATGCAAGTGCGACATCAGTTAAGCATGGAGGGAGTCCGAGCCAGTTTCTTGTGTAGCGGTTTATCTTTGCCTCTAGCCCCTCCACAGTTGAGGTTGGAATCTCATACACTAGCAGTGGCCACAGAAGTTTGCACTCAATGCACTAAAACAGTTCTTGGGTTTCATAACTTGTTATCTTGTGCATAATATTTTTAAGACGTTACTAGACAAAAAGCTAACTCATCCCCACTCTACTGAATATTGAAAAAATATGTGGAATGTCTTGCATGTCCCAAAACCGAATTTCACAAATGGACTGTGTTAAGCATGGTGCAAACTGATGAAGCTGAAAAATGAGACAGAGTTGAGCCCAATGATGTCAAACCGATTGAGTTATGCACCCCGTCCAAACTGCGTATCCTATACCTTTGCAAGGACAGGCTTGCCCTAGGTTCCCCACAAAATTGGTCTCAAATGGACTGAAGCTGACCTAGATTCACCATTATATAGGAGTTATATAAGGGTAAATGCAGCAGAGCGGAAGTTAGTCATTGTCCCTTTATAAAACTTACAAAAAGTGTATCAATAAATTATATATGATATTGAAAGATTTAGTGTGTTGCTTGCATTGATTTGTACATAAAAACAAATATAAACATGGGAGTTACACAGAAAATTATAAAAAAAAGCAACAACCTCTTCCAAGAAGGTTAAACCAGATTACCAGCATATCAATCATTACCTTTTTATCCTTTTTACCTTCAAGACATACTACTCGTAAGTGTCCAAAAACATCAATGGTTAAGCAAATGCAAATATTATTTTTGTGTTGCTGACTTACATTAAAAAAATTTTCCCAAATAAACTCAGTATCCAACGGTCACATGCCTATAAAATGTTATGTGATGCAACTTGATCTGATCAATATAGACCTGAAATTTTCAAAAGTGTCAAATCTTGCATCAGTGGAATTATTTCTGAAGCCATAAAATACTACGATACTTACAGATGCCATACAGTAAAACATCTTGGTCAAAATACTTTTCTGTGGCTGAGTAATGACGAGTGACAGTACGTCGATTTTTTCCTGAGCCAGTAGAGTGCTGCTCCGTCCAGTGAACATAAGCTTTGCCTTCAAAGTTCAGCTGGATGCCTAAAAAAAGCATTTAAACAATATTATTATTAGATGCACAGACCATTTCGTAAACCACTTTTCATTACTCAAATGCCTACAAAACCGTATTTGTTATTTTCATGAACTTTTCATCTGTTTTCTTTCACATATTCATTTTGTCAGAAATATATAAAAGAATCCTTAATAGCTGATGGAAGATGAGTGAATCAGTTTACCTTCATTTAGAATGTAACAAATGATCAAATACTTTTCTTTTTTACTTGTCAGTGACTTGAAACTAGTATTTTAATTTTTAATGCAGTCTAGTTGTTCAAACACAAAATTCATGAAGGACCTTGTAACATGTACACTACCAGACATTACTAGATAGTCAGCTACATAATACTACTACTACATGAATATTGACCCTCGTCCCTCGTTGAGTGAACTCGTCCACGTAACGCCCCGTGCGGGGATAGCCAGCGGCCAGTCAGCCGATCGTTCGCGTGTTGCCGATAACCTCGGCGGTCGGGTCAATCGAGTCCTTGTGAACACGTGTATCGTGTTTATTTGAGGACGCAATAACAATAATAGTGGTGGATAAATCGTAAGTGACCCCTACGATATTTGGATAAAGTATTGTGATGATATGCAGTAAGTTTTATTTGTTAAATAGAAAACCTAAAATCAAGAATTTTCTGCATTTACATGTCGTTTAACATATGTTTTATCATTTTCCCAAGACCTCTGTGCTTTTTCTGTCCCTAAGTCAGGCCATTCAGGTGAACAAATTATTTTTTAAGCCAGGCGCTTATTTACTAACCACGTGTATTGTGGCACTGCCTTCTCCTTCCTCTACTATGGAAAGCTTCCACGTACTATGATGTTAGTTTTAGCGAGAGATTTGATTTCCAGCTCGTAGAGCACATGCATGTACTGAAAAGCGGTTTAAATCAAAGCAACACAATATCTCTCTAATTACCACATCAAATAAAGACAAGGACCAACAACAAAGTCTGCCATTTTCTCCCAGTTTTCCCTGATGAAAAACCTACAGACAGATGCCCTTATGCAGCATGCCCTAGTATTACATCGGAATTCATAATTACAGACATAGAACGGCGTCTCAAATACGCACATGGCCCCTTTCTTCTCATTTCACGTGTAGACGACAACCAGCATCAAAGTAAAAGTTTCCCCAAGATTTTCCCCAGTTCAAACTTCAGACCGTCAGTACTGTTACACGAGTATGACGAATAGTTGCATTGTAATAAATGTAATCGGACGATACCATTTTGTTAGATTTAGTAGGGGTGACAGGATGGATAAACGCGCAAAAATAGTGTGGAAAAAAAAAACATGAAAAAAAACAATCGCGGCAACCGAATAAACAAAACACGAGGAGCAGCGCTGCCATACAATATACTGGCCCCCCGCTGGACCCGGTTTGCAGTATGCAGGCCACAATATTGGCTTCGCGTGTCTCGCATGTTGCGCGGGGAGGCCAATATAGTGGCCTCCCACAGGACGAGGGTTAAGTCTGGCCAAGACTCTCACTGTGGAAGTTACAAAAATAACCAGTTTGAATATTATTTCATACTCACAAACCTCTCATCTTCATTGGTTCCCTCAATTCAATGGTGACATATCCTTCTAAAAGAACACCAGCATAATAGACACCACTCATGTTGGTAAATGAGATCTCGAAGATATTAAGTTTTCCCATTTCAAATCTGAAAAAGACACCAAGATTCCATTCACATGCCCATTTTTTCAACTCCTATTGACTATTTGTGACAATAATTTACATCAACAGCAAACAATCAATCTTCTGGCGTACTTCTAAAATGAAAGAAATGTGCACATTCAAGCCTGAATAAAGGACATTATGAAGGTTTATTTTGAGGGGTTCATATAATGAAAGGGGGCTCTCAGTTAATGCATTTTTTTGTGGGGGGTATTCTAAAGAAAGGTGTATGAACATTAGAATTCCAAACAGCAGCAACAGTTGAAATGGCCCAACGATAAAACATTTCAGTAAGGCCTACTTTGTGCTGTTGTAGCAGTTTGTTATCACCAGCGCTACTATTACTAACATTAACAGAAAGAATCCTATTGGTCCACATACAGATCAACTGAGAAAATATTGTTTCCGCAGAACCAGGTATTTTTATTTAATCCAAAATTTGCTACTATGAAAGAGAAAAGAAAGAAGTGTTAATTTCTCGGGAGGTCTTCCCCCTGTCCGCGCCACTTACCAAAAAGTTAATCACCACAATATGATTAAGATATAAGCTTAAACAACTTGCACTGGAATGGTCAGATGGACCTGGGAGTGTGAGGGTCTAGTCAGTTTGTATCAATGGGCGGTAGTCAGACTGACTAATTATCAGGCGAAAAAGGGCTGGGGTAGCCAATGGCGATCGACGTACGAGACATTCTTTATTGCTGTGGACTGGCGCGGACGGGCGGAAGACCTTCCAATTTCTCCGGCACAGGGGTGTCAACTCTGCTATCCCTGACCGACTGGAGGGAATAAATCTATTACCTATTCTAATGTGCAACGTTTTTAACATTTTACCATTAACGAGGAGAAAATGAAACTTGGAAATCCATCCTCAATGTTGTATCCAACATTTTCAAGAAGTGTGGAAGAAACAAAACAGAATTTTTCTTCATCATTTTCAACTTAAACATAACTTACAAAAATGTCCCACGGTATGATCATACTGTGAGTAAGTAGTCCAAACTGATTTTTACTTTTCATCAATCTCACCAGTTATTGTGTAATCTGGTGGAGCTTGCTTTTCCAAAAATTTTGATCCCAAATTTATTACTCTGGCTTTAAGGTTATGAAAGTTATGGCATTTTCAAAAGTGAAAAAACACCCCGAATTTGCTACGTTTTGTAAATTGCACGATAGTCCAAATTGACCGTCCATGAAATGACAGTTTATTCAATCACAGCATTAAAATTCTCAGTATCCAAATCAAGGGGGTGCACATTGCGCTTAACTTTTTTCAAGGGGTACAAACATAATACAAGCATCTCATTTTACTTTTTTTAGTCAGCAAACTTCATTAGATATCAATGTTTTGTGAACTCTTACGAGGGAGACAAAAATAATGTTTTTGTTTTTTTTTTAATTGAAAAGGAGGTCAACCGTGTCACCACTGACACACTGAGTGTCGGACAAAGGTGATGATATCAAGCATCGGGTGGGTCTATAAAACAGTTGGTGCGTCTGATCCCTTATAATACAAAGGCTGAAGTTTATTGGCCTATTAAATTTTGATCCTGATCTATTCTGCCAGTTTCTCAGTCAACCAACTTTTCAACAAAATGATTTTTAAAGGAATTTCAACTTAAAAGACAATGAAAAATACATTGAATTAAACCTCATTTATCTGGCTTTCTGTGCGAGTTATTTTCAAACAGGTGCGCTACATCGGCGCGACGCTCTGCAACTATCTATTATGAGGGGGTCAATTCAATACGCGCAACTCAGAGCGAAAACGGCAAGACTATGCCCTGTTCAAGCTATAAAAACACACAGCTAAACACATTACTCAATACAAAAGGAAGTATATTTTGTCAGAGGGAGGATTGAACTTTATTTTGATATAACATAACATGCCGCTTCACATAAATACACAGCAGTACATGTATTAGCCTTGTAATGTTGGCCTAAAATTAGGCCCTAACAGGGGACAATATTTAGATCAAAGTGTTCATCGACAAGCTCTTGGTTCACTGGTTAAAATAAGCCAGTCATAACCATAAGCTCGCTGGACTTTTGTTTACTTCCTGGCAGTTACTATTTCCTGCCTGGTAACCGCAACTAGTCAGCCTATTGCATTGACAGTGTATCGGTACAAATCTGCACTGTAACTACTATTGTATGTCTTAGCATCTACGAAAGACTACTCTGAGCGAAATACCTGGACAGTGAGCATCTATTCGGAAAACTGTCTGCTGGACAATGCCTGGCTGCTCGGGGAATAAACCGTACTAGTGCTGTTCATTTGATTACTAAGTATCAATTACTTCAATTACTTACCACAAAGTAATCACTAATGGATTCACAGGAAACCTGCTATTCCTGACCGATTACTGAAATTATATTCACAAACTACACCCCTACACCATTTTCTCATGACAAAATTCATTCCTTTCAAAATTTTTGTTACAATCTAATTTATTTAGTGATCTTAAATGGCTATTTCAACATGGTTCATTCAATGGCATATTGTGGCTAAACAGCAGACAACGGTTAAACCGAAATCGGCGGAACCACGGGTTTGTTTTCGGCATCGACGTAGACGCCACAGTCAAGCGAGCCAAAACGGGACAGCAATGGGCGCCGCCATTATTGCCGATAAGCTTCCCTCGAGCCCAGCAGATCACGCACGGCAACCTGCCCTCTCACTCTCTCTGATAGACAGGTGATCATATAGTCCGTTCACCGAGAAAACTGCTCGTAATGTTGCAAACGTCGATGATATTTGAATGTAACTTGGCTTGATGTCTTAGATTTATGATGACCCTAACCCAGATTTTTTGCCCCCGAATTATTCAACTAAGTAGTTCTGGAGTTTATTTAATTGCCGTATATAAATAAAGAGAGCACCAACAAGGGTAAACAAATAGGTGCTTTACTGTAATAATTTAACACATGGTTTTGAGTCCCACTAAAATGTGGTACAGCACGGGATTAAAGTGAGTTTAAACACAACTCTTGTAATAACTTGTTCACTGGTAGGCCAACACAGAGCCAGAGATCTTTCAATTTCAGAATTCCTTTCATCGTGGATTTAAACATCAAAATCAATACGATGCGGAACATTGGAGAACAAGACCTTCAAACTGCCAACATTCAAAATCTAACTTATGCAGCATTGAAAACAGTTGCTGCAGAATTTTTCTCCAAGTGAGAGGACCATGTATCGCGGTTGGAGGAAGAATACTGGCAAAGCGAGGGCCTTCATTTTATTCAACCGAATATCGTCATCAATCCAATGGAGACATCCGACTCAGAAAGCGACTGAGATGATAAAACGTTAAAAACATCGAAAAGTGCTTGCTTGTTTTCAAATAAAACAAAACAAAAAAAACACCTTTTTAGGGCTAACCTTTCTAGGCCTAACCTTTCTAATGGGCCTAAGGTTGTCCCAAGTCCGGAGCCTGATCATTGTACCCACAAGGCCATGCTCTTGCAATGACAGGGACTCAGAGGGGAAATGGTGGCCATATCTCGATATATGTATATTTCTCACAACATAATGCAGATTGGAAAGCCTAGCTACTTTACTAACTTTATTTTTTATAGAATGTTACCGTTTAGCATAACTAGAAGGCTGTTTTCAGTTGATAAGTAATGAATCTGTAGTAGCTTTATCTTACCGGAAAGGAACAATAAATGCATTTACATGTAAAGCAAACCCCAAGTCCGTAACGTGATGCTACGCCAATGCAATTCACCACAGATTGTTACTATATTTAGGAATTTAGATCAACTACAGGGAAACGAGAAGTGCTTCGTAACGGTTCAGGAAATAGTTGACACATTGCCAAGAAAAGATGTGAACATTATAATGGGAGACGCCAATGCCAAGATAGGACAGGACAATACAGGGTATGAAGACATTATGGGGCGCAATGGTTTGGGACAAATGAATGAGAATGGAGAGCGGTTTGCAAGTTTCTGCGCATTTAACAGCTATGTGATTGGAGGTTCAGTATTCCCACACAAGAGGATCCATAAGGCCACTTGGATTTCACCGGATGGAGTAACTGAAAACCATATTGACCACTTTTGCATCACCCGACGATTCAGACGCTCACTGGAGGATGTCATAGTACAGAGAGGAGCTGATGTTGGATCTGACCATCACATGCTGCTGGCAAGACTCAAACTCCGCCTCAAGAAACAAGGTACCAGAGCAGGAACAAAGAGGAGAAAGTTTCAAGTGAGCCTTCTGGATGGAGACAAGAAGGAAGAGTTCCAGCTGACACTGAGGAATAGATTCAAACCCCTTGTTGACCTCGAAGAGACAGTAGATTTGGAGACTCACTGGGCTAAGGTAAAAGGAGTATTTACATCGACATGTCAGGATGTTCTTGGGGAAAAGAAAGTGGAACACAAGGAATGGATCAGTCAAAAATCACTGGACTTGATAAGGATAAGAAGAGACCTAAAAGAACAGGTAAATGCAAGTCGTACAAGAAGCTCAAGAGTTGGTAACCAGGAAGAGTACCGAGCATCAGCTAAAGAGGTCAAAAAATCAGTTAAAAAAGACAAAGAGGAGTTCATAGGAATGTTAGCAGAGAAAGCAGAGAAGGCAGCAACAGGAGGACACACGAGGATCCTCTACCAGACTACAAAGACTCTTGCTGGAAAATATGGAAAACCGGAAGTTCCTGTCAAGGATTACAACAGGCAGGCTATTTTTGGAAAGGAAGCTCAGGCAAAAAGATGGATAGAACATTTTAGTAGCCTCTTGAACAGACCTCCACCAAGCAACCCACCCGACATTCTACCCGCAAGAAATGATTTACCGATCAGTTGCGACCCTCCGACTAAAGCAGAGATTAATGATGCCATAAAGCAGTTAAATCGAGGCAAGGCAGCTGGACCAGACCAGATCCCACCAGAGGCGCTGAAGGCAGATGCTGCTGGGGCTGCAGAGGGTCTGCACTCACTATTCTCGAGGATTTGGATCGGAGGCAAGTTTCCAAAGGACTGGAAGGAGGGACACCTCGTGAAGCTTCCAAAAAAAGGGGACCTCAGCAATTGTAGTAACTACAGAGGAATCACACTTCTCTCCATCCCAGGAAAGGTTTTCAATCGGATTATTCTCAAGCGAATACAGAATGCAACAGACCCAAAACTTCGTGAGGAGCAAGCTGGTTTCAGGAGTAATCGATCAACCACCGACCAGATCGCCACGCTGAGAATTATAGTAGAGCAGTCGCTAGAATGGAACTCCCA
Organism: Onchidella celtica; assembly: GCA_963931925.1. NCBI lineage: Eukaryota > Metazoa > Mollusca > Gastropoda > Systellommatophora > Onchidiidae > Onchidella > Onchidella celtica. The sequence goes on from OZ007567.1 coordinate 66,777,006, forward strand.
ACTGATAGTGAACTTCCTTGACTACGAGAAGGCCTTTGATAGCATCGATAGAGAAACGCTGTGGAGAATATTGAGACATTATGGAATCCCAGAGAAGATGGTGAATCTTATCAAGAGCATGTACGAGGGGACAAGTTGCAGAGTCGTACACGATGGTGAGCTTACTGACAGCTTTGATATCAAGACTGGTGTTAGGCAGGGTTGTTTGCTGTCCCCATTTCTGTTTATTCTGGTGATTGATTGGCTTATGAAAGAAACCACCAATGGAGGAAGAAATGGCATACAATGGACCCCATGGACACAGCTGGACGATCTAGATTTTGCAGATGACTTGGCACTATTGTCGCACACACACGACCAGATGCAAGCAAAGACTACAGCTCTAAACAAAATTTCAGAATCTATTGGATTGAGGATACATCCTGCGAAGTCGAAGGTCCTAAAAATTGTTGCACCCCCAAGCGAACAAGTCAAAGTAGGAGATCAACCACTGGAAGATGTAGAGTCCTTCTGCTATCTTGGTAGTATCATTGACAATAAGGGAGGAACAGAGGCAGAAGTCAAAGCACGAATTGGAAAGGCACAGGCAGCTTTCACATCCTTAAGCAAGATTTGGAGAACCAAGGATATATCTCTATAAACAAAGCTGAGGATATTCAACTCGAACGTGAAGTCAGTCCTGTTGTATGGATGTGAGACTTGGAATGCGTCCCAGGCCTGCATAAAGAGAATCCAAGTTTTCATCAACAGATGTTTGAGGAAGCTAATTAAGATCAGATGGACAGACAAGGTCAGCAATGAAATTGTTTGGAAAAGAACAAGACAGAGCCCAGTCAGAGAGGAAATTGGTAGGAGGCGATGGAGATGGATCGGCCACACTCTCAGGAGGCCAGGAAACAGCATCGCGAAGAAGGTATTGGATTGGAATCCCCAGGGCAAGAGATCAAGAGGAAGGCCGCGCGGAACGTGGAGAAGAGCCAGAGAAAATGATGTGCAACGAAGCGGAAAGACTTGGAATAATGTAAAGAGACTGGCCCATGATAGAGAGGGATGGAAAGTGTTTGTTGGTGGCCTATACCCTGATCCAGGGTGAGAAAGGCAATGATGATGATGATTCGTAACGGTGGAACACACGTATACTGTAAACATCTATAAGTTTGGGGCCTATTCAATTGAAAACAAAGAAAAGATCAAAGGAATTCGCCGCTTTGAAAGAACGGTGCTGTGCAGAGACTTCAAATTCAAGATTTGTAGGGTCATGATAAATGTAAGACTGCATGCAAAAATTCAGGACCCTGTATTTCGTAATAGCTGAGAAAATCCAACTAAACCGTGATCAGGCCTCGGTGAACAGACTGTAGATCGTTTTTGTTTTCCCAAGATATAGCGAAGGATCTAAAATTTTAATAAGGATGAACATTTTGTAGGTCTGTTTAAATCCCTCAAGATCTAGATGTGGATGGTAATAGTAATAGTTAACGGTAAACCATAGCCTACAGTACCTGTCAAGCCAACTGAGAGAGAGCGAATCCAGTTGTGTGTTGGCATTGTTTCAGTAGAAATATAAGAAATTTACATAGGCCTAGTTTCAATCTAAGACATTTCTGTTTGCATTTTTTCATTGGAGACATTCAAATCACTCTTCTTATCATCAACCTGAAATGAAAAATATTAATAGCTCCTTGCCTAAGTGGTTATCCTTATTAAACAAATATTAATAATAATGATGTAACAAGATGTGGCTGGTGGGTTGACAGTGTAGATATGGTGTAGATGGACCATTCATATGGGTTTCACTCTTGTTACTGCGGCTGGTTAGGCCGCAACATTCACTCGGTTCGTGCCAGGGCGGTAAAACTGCTCACACTGTGAAAGAAGAATATAAGTCTATTGTAGGGCACAAAAGACGTTTATTCAATAACACACACACCTGCTCTCGACTGGGGGAAGAGACGCAGTGCTTGGGGCTTGACAGGCCCGGGGTTTTATACGATTCTTTCCCATCCTCCCACAGTCTTGGGGGCGGGTCAGTCTAACTGTCGCTCACAGTTAAGCACTGTGATTGGAACACGCTCCTACGCTCCTTTAAGATAAAGTACTGAATGCCAAAATACCACATACCACATACTCCCCCCTGAACACAAAAAATCGTCCCGATTTTTGCTCAGAATGGAATAAAAAAGAACGAAATAAGAACAAAACCACCTAACTGAAACCTTAAGACACATCTGAGGTCTCGGACAAGACAACTGGAATAATGCATACCATTAATGTCTACGGAATTTACGGAAAATAAAAGAGTCCCGAACTTTATCTCTTAAAGTTCTTAATTGTTGTGAAATAACGAAGTCACCAGATGTCATCCATCTTGGCCTTCGTCGTCGTCTAGGCGACCGAATTTCCACCAGTCTCACTGGACTCAGGATCTGCCAGAGAACTAATGTCACGGTTGGATGAGAGATGGTCATCGGTGCCCGACATTCGTACTGCGTTTGTCTCTAAGTCTGGACGTTCGATAACGCCAATACTTTGCTCTGAATCTGAAGGAGAAGACTCATGTCGCTCTCGCAAATTCGCGACGGACCTCTCGCATTTTCGTGGGGCGCGACCTACAGCAGTCATCTTATCAATATCAGGTTGCTCGCCAACCTCTCTCGGTGTGAAGGGTAGCAACAAATTTCGGTGTAATGTCTTTTTAGGACCTTGGCCGTCAGCCTTTTGCACGACATATACAGGAATGTCTAAATTAGGTCTTTTCAATACTACATAAACATCGGAATGCCATCTATCTGCTAGTTTATGTTTCCCAGTGAAATCAAGTCTTCGAACAAGAACTTGATCACCTGGTTGAA